>OZ012662.1:65319812-65508379 GCA_963942545.1 Oxycera nigricornis
ATATATATATATATATATATATATATATATATATATATATATATATATATATATATATATATATAAATATATATACATATATATGGGGCATAACCTGGATCGCCTCCTCGCGGTGTGCCCTGGATTACGCTAAATGATCCAGAACAAGGCTACGAACGAATTTGTCATGGAACTACGATTCTGATTATACGATTATGAATGTTGCATTTGGGCTGGTGGAAGTGGTGTTCTGGACCTAATACCGCCGGAGTGAAATCCGAGCGCGAACGGCTCCAGGCTAACGCTGCTCCACCCCCGTCCCGTTAAAACCTTGGCAGGCCTCAGAGTACGTTCAAAGTTCGCACCGTTGAGTTGGTGGTGTAGGTTTGGTTGAAATATATTCCCAATTAGCACTGATCCGGCTCTGAACATTTTTCTCATGAGGACAGGTGTCAACCCTTGCGTGGCCTCCCTGATTCAAAGATAACCACGGGATCATAAGGTGACTACATATCCGGATGGAGATAGCGGCTCTGAGTGGGGACCCAATTACCATGAGTTTTCCAAATTTTCCAAATTTCGCTAACGTCGCAAATGAAGGTTTAGATGGTGATCCTTTCCGGAGGAATTCGGGGCTTCTTCGGTCAACACCGTTGAAACCAATAGAGAGGGAACAGGAGCCTCTCGGGGGAAAATTGACACCAGTTGCGTCACCCCATCCGAACAGTGGCGGTGAAGGGAGTGTTGTGGCATCTCTGAGCACACCGAAGGACTCGGCAAGGGATACGCCAATGGGTGTGGTGATAGACCTTTCTGAGGGGCCGGCGGCCCAGGGATGACCACAGGTCGAAGGCCCAGCTTTCATGCTGCTCGGCAAAAAAATTGCTGAGCTTTCGGACTTTCTTAAGGACAAAAGGAACGTCCATCATTCCATAAGGGAATAAGTCAGATCGATCAGACTGACCTTCAATCATGTCAGAGAAGAGACTCGAAGACAGAAATCAGGGGCTAGATCAACAAAGATATCTCAGTCCACACAAGTGACTCCCAAACGGAAAGCCGATTTGGGAAAACTTAGTAAGCGGACTAGGGATGCTGGGAACGAGTCGTGTGGTTCTGAGCAGACACCGAAACGAAAAGCGCTTTCGCCACAAAAAGAGGGCAAACAAAAACTGCTAGAAGTACTCGGTGGACGGACAGGCAAGCCCACTTCAGCTCCAAAACAGGGTAATATTCCGGAAGGAAGCAGTGCCAATCCGGATGCTTGGACTAAGGTTCAACCTAGGGGAAAGAAGGCTAGGCCTAAGCAACGCGTGCTCCCAGACGCATTGGTTATAACAACCAAAGGGGAGACAACATACGCGGACATTCTCAGGAAAGTCAGAACCGATCCTGAGTTGAAGCTCGTGGGCGACAATGTCACTCGCATAAGGCGAACCCAAAAAGGAGTCCTGCTGCTCGAGCTCAAAAAAGGAGACAACTTACCGGTTGAAAGCCTTCACAATCAGATTGAAAAATCGATTGGAGCGGTGGCTGAAATTAAAGCTAGGAAGCAGGAGATCACGATCGAATGCAAAGATCTGGACGAAATAACAACCAGAGAGGAGATATGCCATGCTTTGGCAAGTGAGCTAGTGCTGAATGTGATCCCCACATCGGTAGTTAAACACCCGAGAAAGGCGTACGGGGACACACAAACAGCTGTCATTAGCCTCCCGATCGAATCAGCAAAGAAACTGATCGAGATAGGCAAGGTACGCATAGGGTGGGTGAGATGTCGCATAAGGGAGCAAGTATCGCTAAAAAGGTGTTTCAAGTGCTTGGAGTATGGGCACATGTCAAGGTCCTGTAAAGGCGAAGACCGCTCCAAGCGTTGCAGAAGATGTGGGGAAGAAGGACACATTGTCAAGGAATGTAGCAAAGACCCTAACTGCATGTTCTGCAAGGATAGAGAGGGCATAGACTGCAAACATACCGCGGGAAGTAGCAGATGCCCGTTGTTTAGGAAGGCACTCAATGCAATGACAAAATGAAACTGATTCAGATCAATCTCAATCATTGTGAGGCTGCACAAGACCTTCTTGCGCAGACTATATTTGAGTCCAGGGTGGACGTAGTGATAATTAGCGAATCGTACCGGAGCTTGCACAACGGCATCTGGGTCACGGACTCCACCAAGAAAGCGGCAATATGGGCATGTGGCAACAAAGCTTTACAAGGCACCATGGGTGATGAAAAAGCTGGGTTTACGAGGGCCAAAATATATGGTGTTTATGTTTACAGCTGCTATGCCGCTCCTAGCGCAACACTAGCGGAATTTCAGTGCATGATGGACGATCTTGTCTTAGATGCAAGAAAGTTGAACCCTAAAGTTATCGCTGGTGACTTTGATGCATGGGCAGTGGAATGGGGTAGTAAATTGACAAATGCTAGGAGGCAAGTTCTTTTAGAATCTTTTGCGCAAATGGATCTGGTGCTCGCCAACGTTGGTGGAGTCAACACATTCCGCAAAAGGGGTACCGGCTCAATAATTGATTTGACCTTCGTGAGTTCCGCACAGGCAAAGAACATGGACTGGTACGTTAGCGAAAAATACACCCACAGCGACCACCAGGCAATATTCTTAAGGCTGGATTTCGGAGCTAACAAGGGTCAAACTTTTCGACGAAAGCTGCGAATGGGATGGTCTACGAGGACTTTTGATCAGGATGCGTTTGTTGTAACAATGAACGCAAACTGTATCGTAAGGGGATCAGCTACCGAAAAAGCCTCACAAGTGGTGGCACATTTGACAAGGGCATGTGACACGGCAATGCCGAGAAGAAGATGCATTCCAGGTAGGAAGCCAAATTATTGGTGGAGTACTGAAATCGCATAGCTAAGAGCTGAGTGCCTCAAGGCCAGGAGACGATGCCAACGAGCGCGGGGAAAGCTTGATCACGAAGAATGGGAGCAGTCGTTTAGGGAGCTACGAAGCAGACTTAAACACGCCATAAAAAAGAACAAAAGAGAATGCTTCAAGCAACTTTGCGAAGAAGTGGACGTGAACTCTTGGGGTGGTGCATAGCAGTGATGACGAAGCTGAAGGCTATAAGTCACCACAAATCACATGCCCAAAAATGCTTGGGAACATCGTGCAGGTACTCTTCCCTCAACGGGAGAGCACGGAAATGCTATCAGATCTCCCAGTGTACCCGGCATCCATTCCACCGGTAACTGAAGAGGAACTGATCAAAGCGTGCAGTAGGTTGGAGGACAACAAGGCACCAGGCCCGGACGGTATCCCTTACAAAGCGCTGAAAGTAGCGGTGAAGACAAGGCCGGATGTATTAGCCAGCACATTTGATGCGTGCATGCGTGAAGGGACCTTTCCTACCATCTGGAAGATGCAGAAACTGGTTTTGTTACCGAAACCAAACAAACCACTAGGAGAACATTCGTCGGATCGCCCCATCTGCCTTTTGAATACAACAGGTAAGTTGCTGGAGCGTATCATATACAACAGGTTGGCTCCCATTATTGAAGACCGAGGTGGTATATCCAACTCTCAGTATGGTTTTCGTAGAGCACGCTCTACAGTTGACGCTAACAACTCGGTGAAAGGATTGGCTAAGAATGCCATGGCGTCCAAGAAATGTTGCGCTATAGTAACTCTGGACGTCAAAAACGCATTTAACTCGACAAACTGGGAGAACATCAACGCGTCCTTGATTAAAATAGGAGTCCCGAATTATTTGGCAAAATTGGTAAGGCGATATCTATCGGAAAGAACGCTACTCTACGAAACGGACGAAGGGATTAGAGAATACACCGTGACCGCGGGAGTCCCGCAAGGCTCTGTGATTAGTCCCCTTCTGTGGAATGTGATGTACAACGGAGTGCTTGAACTTCCCATTCAACGGGAGGCGACGGTTATTGGGTTCGCGGATGATATAGCTGTGGTAGTAGCTGCTAAACATCTAGGAGATGTAGAAGTTTACGCAAGTGAAGCTATCAGTGCTATAAAGTCGTGGCTGCAGACGTCCGGACTCAAATTGATGGAACAAAAAACGGAGGCGGTTTTAATAAGCAACAGACGCAAAAACAATATCCTTAGTGTCCGGGTGGGGAGGCATATCATCAACTATCAACCCTTCATTAGGTACCTGGGGGGTTTGATTGATTCGAAGCTTAGCTTCAAGGCCCACATGGATTATGCAAGCTCCAAGGCTAGGCAGGCTGCCGCAGCTTTGACAAGCATGATGCCAAATGTTGGGGGCCCAAAAAGTAGCTGTAGAAGGGTAATCTCTCGAGTAGTGAGCTCCATTCTGCTTTATGCAGCATCTGTATGGGAGGAAACTTTTAAAATTGAAGTGAACAGGAGAAATATAGGGGGAGTCTATCGTCTCAGCGCATTGAGAGTGTGCAGCGCTTTAAGAACTGTTTCCGACGAGGCCGCGTACGTGGTCGCAGGAATGATCCTCGTCGACATAATTGCGGATGAAATGAGCCGCTTGTACCGGAGAAGGCGTTCGGAACCGTCCGCGATGCGGCAGGGAATACAAAACGTGGAAAAGGAAGAATCGATCCGACAATGGCAAAGACGTTGGGAGCGATCTGAAAAGGGATCATGGACGCGCAGATTGATCCCACATATTGACGTCTGGGTGCAGCGCAAGCATGGCGAAGTGAACTACCACCTGGTCAGTTCCTAACAGGGCATGGGGGTTATCGGCAGTATTTGAATCGTTTCAAGTTGGACGATTCACCATATTGCCCTAGTTGCTCTAATGCTCCCGAAGACCCGGAGCATGTTGTGTTCCATTGCCCCAGATTTAATGTGGCGAGGCAATGCTTGGAGGGGGTGCTGGGAAGGAACATCAACCCGCACAACTTTGTGGAAGAGATGCTGAAGTCGGAGCGGAATTGGGCGGTAGTAAACTCGACAATTGCGCACGTGCAGGGTGAGCTGAGGCGCTTTCGAGGCAACTTGGGAAGTCAGTAGGCTCCACCTAAGATGAGGATTGCCGCTGTGGCGGAGCCGCCTCCACGACGTAATAATATATACTAGCAGAACCTAGCACTCGAAATTCGAGTGCAATGATGATTTTATTATAACTGACTCTAGAAATTCGATCGAATAATCATCAATCTCAGTTAGAACCCTTATTTTCACGCTTTCACAAATTTAAGTTAAATTCAAAAACCTTTTTGCAAAATTTCCTTAAAAACGTGTATTTAAACTATTAAACCAGATGTACATTTCGTCTGGCACACCCAGGCTTCTTCAGTGTATAACTAATTCCCTAAGTTCTGTGTTTCTATTTTAATCCCTAACATTTTACATTTTCATCGCAAAATTTAATCAGCTTAATTGATCCATTCCCTAAGATTTTTGAATTTAACTTAAATCATCAATCAATATAATAAAACGGCAAGCGAAGTTTGTTTTTCTTTTGTGATTAATAAATATTTATGAATTTTAATAATGTTAAAAATCATTATTCAGTTATTGGCGCTTCAAATCGTCTCGAACGTATGACAACGCTAAGCGTTTTGCGCATGCCATCATTCGATTTTCACATTCGTGAGATCTACCAAACCGGTTTGTGTAAATAATGTTAGGAAAATCAAACATCGTTTTTAAATCTTGAAAGTTTTCTTCAACTGAAAACGCTTTTTTGTGGAATGTTAGACGACCTACAGCAAAATAAACTAAAAAAATATGACCAAATAGTGATGAAATGTGCGTATACATTTACATAATGAACGGCGACGCTAAATACAATACACACGAATGGTCCACAAAGAGAAAGCTATCATACAACACCGAACGGTCAAATACAATACGGTGTAACCGTTCATGTGTGAGAATGAAAATATTGCTAAATGTGGTGAAATTTGATGATTTAATTTGCTTCCAAAAAAGAAACTAAAACACCAAGAACAGTCCTAGATATGACCCTGAGACTCCCGCGTGCAAGGGCAAGTTACCACCGCATGCACTACCCAACCCATAGAAAATGAGGGTTTCTATTTTGGTAGTGAAGTTTAGTATACCATTCGTATTCATCGCTGTGTGAACGTTCAACGTTGTGTATGTATTAGTAAGAAAATCTATTTTCTATTTTCTTTCTATATTTTCCAAACAGATTTTCACAAAAAATACAATTCTGCACATCTACAGGAGATTCTATTTCCATTGATGTATTTTTTATGAAAATCGGTCCAGAAACAACGGCTAAAATGGTACCACAAAATTCATGTTAGCCGTTTAATTATATAGATGTAAAACGTACTCCATACTTCGAATTTTCTATAACTCGAACAATTTTCTTTGGCAGTTGGTGGTTCGACTTAGGGAAGTTCGACTGTATATATATATGTATATATATCTAATGAAGGAGATATATTATAAGATTATGGACCCCATCCCTGAAGGGGGTTCCCCTACTACTATGGCATAAAAATTTCGCGGCGGTCACGACCCCATGAAAAGTTATGGGGGTTCCCCCACTAAAAAATGGTTATTTTGCCTATTTTAATATATGAAACCTTAAATTGATCTTCAAATTAATTTTCAGACATGATTGGAAGTCGAAAAGATTTTTTTTTTGGCAAAAAAATAAAATAAAATTTTTTTCCAAAAAATTATGAATTTCATTTTTACCGTAAATGTAATACAAATAGAGGTAACGCTTTGTAGACACGTTTTGCATCCCCACCTATCCGGAGGGTGAGGGGCAAAATAACCTTTTTTAGCGGGGGAACCCCCTAACTTCTCATGAGTTCGTGACCGCCGCGAACTTTTTACGCCATAGTAGTAGAGGAACCCACCTCTTTCGATCTCCCCCTATCCATAATATTAATAATTATCAAATATATTCGTGTGTGTGGATGTTTCTAAGAGATACTAAATTGAATATCATACCTTCGATTTTACATTTATAGCCAACTATAAACCCTAATTGCGAATAACTGCAAACAGGCGGATGAAGCTCGACGACCATAACTACTCCACTTACGCAAAATATTCAGAACTGTTTCCGTGTAAAATTGCATGTTCGGGGTTAAATTTTTTTTTTCTATTCCCTCTATCCTTCAGCAAGCCGTAGATATCACTGAAATTAATATATCGAGCTCAACAGGCTCACCTACTTTCACGAATATTAGCTGTCTTACACGCAAAAATCGCTGACATTATCTTTCCAATCTCAAATTCACTTTCCACTCGTCCATTGACATGATTGTAATTATTGAATATTCCACATGACCTGTATTCAAGCGCTTAAACTCGAACGTAAAACAAAATTGTGTCAGATTCAAAAAAACACTTAAGGGTGCAAACACTTATTTCGATCACACAGGAACACAACTTTTTTAGACAAATGTTACGAGAGACACCAAATGACTTCAAGAAAAGACTGATTGTACCGACCTAAGCCATATGATTTGTGTCATTGAGTATATGAGGAAGAAACAAATTAGGAGAAAAATATCGATGCAGTTCTTAGGATCGCAACCTCAGCGTCGCGGACGGTAATATGAAAAGCGAAATTCTAGTAGTGGTTAAATGAGATAGGTAAGAGAGGAACGACCACTAAAACTGTGGCTACGTTTTCAGTAAAGTAGCGATAGCACTAGTTCAATCTCATGTCGGCAGTCTTACCAAAATTAAAATGTTCATTAAGCAATGATTTATGCGTATGTAATATGATTTTATATTGGAAAATTTTATACTATATGATCTGAATGCACAGCAAACGAAGGCTCTGAGCCGTAAAATAATGCAATCTTCGACCTTACATTAATAACCCCAAGTATTCAATCTTTTCTTCTTCATACTTACAAATATTTTTTATGCATTACTCTCTATTGTTTTGGCTGAAGATTTTACAGTTAGCACAATGAAAAACAGTGAGAATTACATTTTCGATGCCATTCACACATGAGGCTACATGGAGATGATCGTTCTTGTCTATGTATTCGTTTCGAGGAACATTGATAGCATTTAGAAAGCAAACCCAAAAGTCATGTTAGTGTTGCTTTAGCACGACATTGTATACAATAGACAGTGAAAGAGAGAGATATCTAAAAACCAAATTTCGTTACAAGAAACTACCCATACGCTCACGAAAGTCGAGGTTACTTAACACGTTCATTGCCGAGCCTGAAAAATGAAAACCATCCTTGGTGGCCGAAAGTAATATTTTGCCTAAGCATAAGCTTTTGGACCTCATATCACCATAAATTTGTTCGCAAGTGAATATTTATAGATGATGGGAATTTCAAGGAATATTTTTTTTACCACGCGATATCGCGTGGTTGGCCATGCTCACATATTTCATTCCTCCGTGGCCAGTCACGCGATATCGCGTTTTGTATTTAAAAGCACTGTTGATAATATTTTAAACGTTTATTTGAATAGAACAATATTTAATAAAAGAAAACAAGTTTTTTAGTTAAAAAAAAGAAAAGAAAACAAGCGAATAACTAAATCGAAAATAATAATATTATTACATGAAGAACTTAAAACTAACAGAAAAATCGATAAAGTTAGAAAATGAAATGGTAAAATTTATACAAAAATTGAAGAAAAAACTACCAAATACCAAATTATTCAAATCGTAATAGTATAATCAACAGTGTATATCGAAAAAACATTCTAAACAGAGTGCAGGTGTCCCCGTACAACTCTTACATTCATAAATTGTATTCATTCGGATTTTATTTTTAGTACAATTTTTGCAGTCTCTTCTACCGGTAGCATTTATTTTCTTGCCACTTGATAAAACTTTTTTCCTTTTCTTGTCAATCTTTGTCAATCTGTGAGGCAAATTGAGCAACGGGCCTGGCATCGTTTTTTCTGGTAGCAAATGTTCTACTACTCTAAGTCGAAATTCGTACAAAGAGAGGAGTGGTTCTCCAGAAAACTTGTTGTATAACATACGTGAATTTATCAGGCTTATCATCAGGATGTGAATAAAAATTTTGATGTACCATCGCAATGTTTTCCGTTCGCACGGATAGTATGTAAGCATTTGGTCTTTGAAGTCAACTCCTGACATATTTTCGTTATAGTTTTTTATAGCAACTGGTTTAAGGGTAACAACTCCTCGTTTGCTAATGGTTTCTTTCATTTCATATAAAGGATATCTCTCTTGTCTTTCCAATTTGGATTCCATTTTTAAAAACAGAGATATTTTCACCGCGTTTAAGGCTCACCTGCGTTATTTCCCGAGGGTTACTTTTGCGATTTTTCTTTAGAGTCCCATTGCAAAACGTATCTTTTTTTATTAATTTGGCGGCTAATTCGTAAGAATTATAGAAGTTGTCCATATATACAGAGTGTCCTGCATCGAGTTTCTCTTCTAATAACTTTTCTACAATTTTTTCGGTGTGACCTTTACCCGACGTTTCATCAGCTGTTCCAGTGAAAACATGAACTTTCAATATTGTTCCATCGCGTTCAGCCAGTACATATAACTTGATTCCACATTTGTGTCGCTTTCCTTTTATATACTGGCGGAAAATAAGCCTACCACGCCAAAGTATCATTGATTCATCTAATGAAAGATTTTTATCTGGATAGTAAATTTTATTCATTGTTGTGTTAAAGTGATCAACCAGAGTACGACATGTAGCAAGCCGATCGGATGAATTTAATTCACTAGTAAAATGAAGGCACCGTAATATTAACTGAAATCTATTTCGCGCCATATATTGTCCAAAACATGAACTTAAAAGGCGATGATTTTTCCAGTAATCAACAATGCGGTTCATCTTGATTATTCCAGTATGCAATAAAAGTCCAAGGAAAATGCGAAATTCGCTAAGGCTCAAAGTTTTCCAACCAGAAATTCTTGCTTTCCTGTGCTCACTTGAATTTTTTAATCGCTCCGCATTTTTGTTGGTTTCGTCAACAATCCTTTGCATCGACTCTTTATTTAGAAATATATTGAAAAAATCAATTGGATCTTACAGAGCATCCACTAACAGCCTTCTTTTTCTTTTAAATAAAATTCTTTTAAGAGAAGTGTTGTCACTACTCCAGTTTGTACGATTGTCATCACCAGGCAGTACTTCGTCATCAACGGGATGACAAGGCAACGTCGGCACTGATGATCCTGTACTTCCTCTCGGCGGAGTATTGACACAAGCTACATTCCTTGCACATACCTCATCTTCTTCACTGTCTACGTCAGAACTAGAACTCTCATCTATATCTTCGTAATCGTCGTCACTGTCTCCAACAAAATCGGGATCCGATTCACTTGATGTTTCGAAGATTTCCTCATCTGTTAGACACTGGTTTGTGTCTTCGCAAACAAAAAATCTGGAGCCCGATTTGTATTTACCCGTTGATGTGGTGGGTTTTGGATTTTCGCCCATTACAAATGATTCTAATTCTAAAAACAAACACAACTTAATATTTTCAAACTACTTCAAAACCAAGTAAATTACTTTCAAATTTAAAGAAAATTTACCGATCCAATCGTTGCATTGTCGAATAAATCCACTATTTACTTTAAACTGTTCAGTTGTTAGATATTTTAGCAAAAATATCATATAACACACAAAAAAGATCAAATCACTCAACCGATAATAGGACCTTGACGTTCATGCGCTTTCTAGCATGCGTTCAGGATATATGATGTCAATTTAACACCGATAGTGAAAATTTAATCATTCCAGAAGATAACAGGTAGAAACATTAACCAGAAAACTGCTTTGCAAGTTCACCAAATCTGGTAATGGGTTATCGTAAACGATGCATAATTAACAGGCAGTGGTGTAGCATGTTTTGAAATCCTCTTTGTAATGAAAATCCTTCAATAAACCCAAAATCATTATGATTTGCACTTACGGGCGCTACTACCTCTTATATATAATGGGTGTCAAACTAATAAACTGAAAAATTGCGTTATGTTACCGGTTTTTTAGAGTTAGTAAGGGACTTCAATCCTGGATCCCTGTGCAACAGCTAAAACACTCGAAATCGCAAGGCCAAAGTTATTTATAGATATTTTGATCCTTTCCTAAGTGATCAGTGAAGAAAAAGTACATGTTTTGTAAAAGGCAGACCATGCAAAGGACATTGAAAATGGCCTGAGCTAACCACGCGATATCGCGTGGTTGGCCATACGAAAGAGGTGCGAAACAACGCGATATCGCGTGGTCCGGCAATGAACGTGTTAAGCACTGTCAGCTGTACAGAGTATAAAGCATATTGGTGGACTTTTTAGATATTGCTTACATGGAACATATTCAAGCAAGGTGTTTATATGACATGGAAAACTTTAACTGTTTGCTTAGCCTAATAATAAAATAAGCATGTAAAAATACTTAACGTCAACAACAACAATACGTTTGGATACGAATTTTAAACTGAAACATTTTATATAATAATAATTAACATTCTTATTGAATTTTTCTTAGGTTACTTGTTTGCTATTGTATATATACAATTTAATCTACTAATTTTACGTACGTTGTGTTAATTTTATCAATTAGTACAGCAAATTTAAAGTCATAAAGACTATTCAGTCCGACCACTCTAAGCTGTCAATATATATAAGAAAAAAAAAAGCAACAATTACTCCGCATTCAGAAAAAGCATTCTAGTTTTCATTTCTTGATTCAATTGCGAAAGGACGGGTACAAACAATTTGCGAAATTTGTCCATGTAGAATTGGCCATATGTATTATCGCTTGATGCATAAAGTATGTTAGCAATTCGTGTACGTATATAAGAATACCGAACTAGTGTGCGAATGGCATGTGTACCGATACAAACAAGAACACTAATACGCGGCTGAAATTCCACGTGATCACGATGTATACCGGATGTGCGATGGATTTAATCTTGAGTCCACGCTAGTAGTAAGACATACACTTTCAGCCAGTTTTGCACTGCGTTCGATAGAAGCAAACTGTACCCCTACACATGCTCAAAGTGTTGCAGAGTCGAAAGCAAAAGGTGACCAAAGTGGATCAGTGCTCGGGTCAGGGTTACCAGGTTTTTCTCACTCTTCGCCCCCAAAAACTTCAATAAATAACCCTAAATCGAACAAAATTCTTTTAAAAAACCCCAAATAATTTAAGAGCAATCTTTTTTACAAAGTTCATACAAAAAACATTGATAATTAGCAAAAATATGTTGTCAAATAACTAGATATATGTAACAAGTAAATTTTCATCTGTATTTCATAGTGAGTTAAAGTCAAAATAGAACATATATACTTTCGAGACTTAAAATTAACACAAGTAGCAGCATAATGAAATTAAAGAAAAACTTTTAACATATTTTTGGAGTTTCATGTGTAATTTATTGAAATATGTAAAATGAAATGATATTCTTAAATTGTAGATGGGTTGAAACAAATAAATCTATAAAAATTTATTTAAAATTTAAAGATAAAATGGAACACGCACTAACATGATTTGCGTTGCCTTAACGAACTAAAGCTGACCTCCCTACCTTCCATTTATTATTGAAGGGTGTTTGCCTACATATATTTGCCGTTTGATTTTGCCCATCAGGGGAGTCCCAGGAATTTCTGCCTCACATTTATGAATTCCACAATATCAATGATAATTTTCTGGATATGCCAATACTTGAAGTTTTCGAATGTCACAATAAAAATTATTTTTAGTGTGCAATAAGTGAATCAGATTTCATAAATTA
Organism: Oxycera nigricornis; assembly: GCA_963942545.1. Classification (NCBI taxonomy): domain Eukaryota; kingdom Metazoa; phylum Arthropoda; class Insecta; order Diptera; family Stratiomyidae; genus Oxycera; species Oxycera nigricornis. The sequence continues at coordinate 65,332,459 of OZ012662.1, forward strand.
CATTTTGCAAACAATTGATTACTTTGATAAAACCCCCTTTCCACCCCCAAAATAAAAATATAATTAACTGACCCCCAAAGGTATGTAAACCCCCCAACTTGGCAACCCTGGCTCGGGTAGCATTTATCTCGGAAACTGGTTTTGGCTATGGCCGGCCGGCTGTTTGTGAGTGTGAGAGCGTGTGTACTATGTGATGGATCTTGAGCTGGGTTTTTGAGGGCGCGAATTGACTGAGAGCTGGTTTGAATACGGGGTTTCGTGAGAGAAGTTAAGAACCCAAATGTTGTGTTTGAATAGAGAAGAATATAGTTCTAGCAGGACCAAAAATCACTTGCTTTGAATGAAAGTGTTGGGACGAAATCATGTGGCTACTAGAGGTGGGTTGTGACAGATATTTTCTGTATCAGGTTCACTTTGATACTGCTACTATTTTGTCACTGCTACTTTTACCTGATACTTTTTGTCACTGATACATTAAATTTTGTTCACATCAGAAGCAGAACCAATATCTGCAAGTTGCTTGTGTGCTGCTAAGTTTTCATCGCGATTGCTTTTGCAACCTTGAAAATTTCTATCCACTACAATGCATGATAAAAACGTGAAAGGCCATCAGTCTTATTGCTACCGCTCGCATAGCAAAACCTTATTTTTAATACGTGTGTGATGTAGCTATGACATCACATCCATCCAATACAAAAAATATTTGTAACAACCAACATCTATATCTGTTATAAGATGATGATCCATTCCATGATTCATACGGGCAATATTTGACTGCAAAAAATGTCTTATATCATATTTTCGGAGCCGTCGGCACTGCTACTAAAAGTACCTGATACATTTTGTCTGTAGCATTTTTCTGTATCAGTGACAAACGAGTATCAGTGACAAAGTATCAGGTTGATACAGTACGACCCACTTCTAGTGGCTACGTTCATAGCGTAAAAATCGTAATAGCAAGAGAGTTGTTGTCATAAGCGAAAGCACGTGCTAGTGAAGAAACCGTTTTGTTTTGAATCGACGGTTACGAAAAACACGATCGCGTTCGCGTTGGAGGCGGGCCATGGCTTTTGCTTGTGTGACGACGGGTAATGGATTTTGGTTGAGATGTTTTGGATGGATTCAGCGGGGTGCGTCGTGCCTGTGTGCGGTGAGTGGTGTGGGTACATGGTAAAACGTGCATTCAGATTTGCATGTTACGACGCCGGCGAATACGTATCAGATGAAGTGACGCCAAGTGTTTTGTATGTAATTTATTTATGTTGTTGTTGTTAAATCATACGATCGCAGCAAAATGCTTGATAACTTTGTGTATCTTGTTGGTAAGATGAATGAATGCAAAAGTCAGATTGACGGGGCGCTTTGTCTGTAAAATGCAATACCTGCTTAAAGATCAACGTTGTTTGCTTATGCTAATAATGATGATAAAAAGACCGGGATTCGAGAATATAATTTGCTTTCGATTATTGGAAAAATGTGCACTCGTCTATTGCTTATCCTATTTCCTAGAATTAACATTCCAGTAAAAAATGATGCTGCACCCTTTTATAATGATGGTAGCTGGACCGTCCGGTTGTGGGAAAACGACATTTATAGAAAATATGTAATGAGAAAATTCAAGCACGAACGAACTCGCGACGAAATTGCAAGGCAACGAGACTCTCGTCCCGTTGGCCTTATTGGACGTTAAGTCCTGGGACGAAGCAACGAACCCGTTGGTCATGTAGACAAATTGGGTTCGGCCTCTACTTTGTTAGACGGCGATGGCTGCTGGCAGGCCAGCTCTGTTTGGCGCGTGATGTCGTGGTTGGCCTATACCAAGTCCGGAATCTCATTTTTGAGAGATTCAGCGATCTAAATTGTCCGATTTAGAAATTCGACAAAAATAGTCCTAAGGACTTCAAACAAAACAACAAACTTTCTGGGGCTCGATCTCCTACTTTACTTTAAGATAATTTTCGCGCGCGCATCGAAAAAAAACAATCACGAATGCAACGTCAACCTGAGAGATAAATTTCAATCTACTTTACCAACAAAAGACCCGAAGAGAACTGACGGAAAGCGAACGAAAGAGAAACCGCGCGAGCAAACTAACTCGGGCGGCTGAGTCATTGCTCGAGGGAAGGAGACGTGACCGGAGGCAAGCCGGACATCGGTGTTACTGTCCGGGCCCTCCCTGCCTTAGCTTAGCGCTTGCCAAGTAGGCATGTGTTGCGCGCTAAGCCCCTAGTTACTTACCTCTGCCGAGACGAGCCCTGTTCCCTAAAGCCGGACGGAGGGAAGAATCTTAGGGAAACTCTCTGCTTAGGTTTACTATTCCATGTTTTTTTTTTTCGAACAAAAAAATGGTACATTTAGTTTCTATTTAGTACATTTTTCTCTTATACGGTTTCAAAATTTCAATATTTAATATAATCTTGCAGTTATCAATCCTTATTAGTAACTAGGGCTATGATAATCTTTTGTTTTAGCGTGAACTGAAACCTATACACTGTCAGTTCCTTAACTTATTGAATCTTCAAACTAAGTTGCTATCATATCAGATGAAGAATTTATTCTAATGTTATTAATTCATTTTTGATTTCACTTTCATATAGTACATTTTTTTCAAGATTGTGCGCTTCACAAGTTTCAATCATTTTCATTTACCAGTCTAGTTGTACGAAATGGGAAACACTAACAATTCGGTTCATGGAATTATATCGGGCTTTTCATTTAGTCCACTTAAAGAATTTTATCATCTCCAAAATAGTGGTCGTATTAACTTTGAAACGAGCCAATTGCGCGAGAGCTTGCCAAATTGTTTGTGATTTTTGACTTGATACTAAATTTGCAGACTAAAATTGATGGTCGTCTTCAAATTAAAAGAAAAATGCATTTTTATCAAGGGTATCAATATCTAATAAAAGTCATTAGTATTGTCGCTGCTTTTAGTCCTTCATAGCTTTACAAAATACATGAAACTGCCGAATAGTAAGCTAATCAAAAGAAATAATCGAATTGCGCTTACAAACAAAACGTGCCATATTATTATTACCTAACTTATTGGATTGCGGATGCAATTAGCTTTAATTCATTCCTTTTTTCATGTATCAGTTTATGTACTAATTAATGACAGCTCCTCATTTGACGATAATCGTCAATCAGTTTCACGGTTATGGACACTTTTCAATACACAAATACATGCAAAAAAAATAATCGGACCAAATAGATTTGCAATGCGTGCGATCGACAGCCTGCACGCCATTTTGGTCCATTTCCAATGGACTCTTGAGCTATATATATATATTTTTCCTTTTTCTTTATGTATAGATGTCCCCAAATAATATACTATCTTGTTACCACGTGTCGAGTGCACATGCTTTATACTTCCCTAATCCTCTATACTTCGTAGCAATTCGTGAGTTTAAGCTGGACCAAATGAATCGGTTGCATCGTTGATTTCGATTTCCTCTTACATTCGTGTTGGCGGCAGCGATATTGTATAGTTATGTGCAGCAGTACGAATTATGATTCGCTCGACACTGTAATTGCCAATTTGCGAGACGACACGCGTTTTACAGCCGGTTCGGTCCTGGCGGGCACAGATTCAATACGTTTTCCAAGTGGACTTCCGTCACCGTTAGCCATGTGCAGCTTCTTTGTCCCGTTGTACAGCACGCAGTATGTTCCCTCTATTCTTTGTTTCACGTAGGTCGGAAGATTAAATGCTCGAATGTTTAAATGCACTACGAACAATTGTCCATTTTACTTTGTTCTGGACGAGCTGATCCAGTGCGTTTGGCACCCACTTCTCCGGTTTTTCGACAAACTGTCGCGTCCACGACTCACTGTGGCACTCCTTGTCCTAGAACCCTCCGTCCACGTGCTCGATCTCAAACCAACTGCTCTGTCTTTCGCCAGCAATCTCACACCGGAGACCGGACCCGAAAACGGTTCTCTCCAGAGAACCGGTCGCGTAGCTGGTGTTCGAGACTGGCTGGATGTGCGGGGTTGCCGCTTCTGAGTGTGCCCAAGATTACCTAAACACAGCACGATATTACAAACCTTCTTAGAAACGGTGCAATGATACTACCGTCAGTGAAGAAATTTATTTGGTGCAATGCTGAGAAGCATGCAAAACCAACACATATGCTCTATAAGAATATAGAATATATGAGCTTTATTAGTGATGAATTTCCAAACAGTGCGAATCAACCAATGCTGATTATACTGGACGACATGCATTTTCAAGACAGGTGTGTGAGTTGTTTTCAAAATGATGGTATCATCGTAACCTTTCTGCCATTCTGGTGACTCAGAATATTCTCCATCAAGGAAAATTTTCACGAGATATTTCACTAAACTGTAAGTAAGTAAATAAGTAATAGCCAATTTCATCATTTCCCTAAGCAGATATACCCTGAAAACAGTCCGGAGCTTAAGATAATGTCTTAAGAAATAACTCCACAACCTCATAGCTATTTGTTTATAGACCTACCACAAGACATAAATGATACCTTACGTTTTTGCACCGACATATTAATACAAAGTTTTTAACGTGTTATTGCTTTTCAGATAGTTTAAAGGAGACAATATAGTGACGAATGGAATGATTGAAGGACAACAAAAATATGCTGTATGTTCTTAGAAATCCAAGTCCGTGACAGTACAGTACAGGAAATACATTGCACACGGACAGTGAAAGCAATGGGTGATAGAATGAGAGCTTTTGGGAAGTGGTTTTAGTCGGTAAAAATCTGACATGCCGAGAAGAGGCACAAATCGGTATCTTCTGAAGATCTCCTCCCAACGACGAAAAAACAGTTGGAAAAAACCTAAAAAACAATCTATATTAAGACCCTCTCATCTAAACCCTTCTCAATGTGAGGTTGGCTTTCCCATAAGAAAACCCATGTGACAAAGTGAACGGTTAATGTTAAGAACCGAGCGTAGTTCCAGCGAGCAAAACCTGAATTGGGATAGGATTTAAAAATACCTGTAAACATAATAGAAGATGAGTTCCACGTGTGTCTCTTGAGCAACAGTTCTTTAGATTCATACCCACATAACGCTTTCTCATCTTTTGAGAACATATTGCCGAACTCTTGCAAGCTAGGTGATGGTTGGAAAGTCGGAATAACAGAAATAATGTTGCCAAAACGTGATCTTCAGAATAGTACCTCTAAACATTCCATTTTTTTGCAGATGAAGATGGGAAAATACAATCAAATAATTCCGCCGTTCAACCATCCCAAAATAATCGCAAATTGACGCTATAGAAATAAAAGTTAAAGTGTTCACTGAGTATGATGTACGGTTGAAATGAAACAATGCATACTTACGCAGAATATGCTATCACAAACATAAAAACAACGTATACATTGACTATGATAGAGATTATAGTAAAATTGCCGATTTAAGTAAATTGAAGAGCGTAGGGGAGTTTTTTTCACATGTTCATCAAAGAGGAATGAATGCTGATAAAGTCTATCTGAATTTAGACACAAAATTCGATACGCTTCGAGACTTCATTGATCTTATAATAGGGCAGATACCATGAGGAAGAGGAAATCATGCAGAATTGAGAATGATTGATGCATACATACACCCTGTCCATAGTTTAAGGAAGAATCGAGAAAAGGAGGCAGGAATTAAACACACCTCATGGAGTGAAACTCAACGTAAAGCTTCCGATACCATCCCCAATTAACCTCAATGATTTTATCACATTGTTACAAAGTTGAGATCAGATTTTGAATAAAGCATACAGAAAAAATGATGAAGGCATAGATTTCTCCCAAGTACCAATTGAATTGTCAAAAACTGACGACATTTTCGGTCTATCTATTGATGCGCTCCTTAAAACACCCGTTGACAAATGGGACCCGGGATTGATTATCGCTACAATAAAGGATTCGTTTAATAAGTCAATGATTCTGGAAAATATAAAGCAACAAGAAAAATCCGTTAATGCGTTGAAGAATAGAGAACGACGTAAAGTCGAGACGGGAAATCTTTAGGGATCTACCAAAACCACTTTAATACACATTTACATAGATATTATCAAACAGAGAATAACGGGTGAGAAGTTGATAAGGAATCTCCGAATAATACCATCAAACACTTTCGACAATTTGTCCTGTAGAAAAAACATTTAACGAAAGCATCTCCACCAAGATTACAAACCATCATGGGGAACTGGTTAATTTCGAACCAAGCTTTAAATTCAACTATATAATGCTGCATTTTAAACGGTGGTAAAAAAACCTAAAATATACACTAATAGAATATATCTATTCAGATACTGATACGAGGACACGACTTTTTCTATCATGGCAATGAATACTCATAATGTACGGTATTATCTTACTCAAAATGGAGGAAAACTTTCAGATGTTGGAGAGCTGTATACATCACCAGTTGTATACCAGCGTGCAAGAGGATACGGTAGGCTCTTTAGTGGTTTGATTCGTTATCGACAACAATTGTTTGTATCTGGTGCTAAAGTTTTGGAAAAACAAGCGGTGAATACATGAAAATCAATACTGAAAGAAGCTGGGAATTATACCATCAGGCAGGTATTAAAGGGGCAAGAGAAATCAGCAATGAATGAATTAGCCCAAAAAGGAATAAATAAGCTATTTGACAAAATGTCAGGCAGCAGAAATCAAACAACTTTAAAAAAAGAAAACCCCCTTTTAATAAAACTATCACTAAAGCGTAAAAGGCGTTGTGCAACGTGAAAATTATCATCAGTTAAGAATAAAAAAACCGTGAAAAGGAAAGCTATAAAAAACATAAACACTTTAAAAAAACCGTGCTAGATATTTTCCACCAATAAAATGGCACTTCATATAGTGCATGAAGCCCGAATTGAATTTATTCACCCCAAATTCACTTCAGAGTAATATTCTTAAAACAGAGGAAGTCTCACACAAGCCGAAAGCGTCTTCAGTTTTGGAATTTTTATCTCTTGGCCATGAAGATATATATCGGAATTTATCCAGCATTTACTTACGCCTCAAAGTGCAGTTAGTAAAGTTCAAGAGTGTTAAAGAAGAGAGAATCCAATAGGAATTGAGCCAATCCAGAGGGCTGATGGAACTGATGTTCAAGCTTATCCAATAGGTGTTGCCAACAATATGATGCATTCACTCTGTAGACAATGTCCAATTAAACGGTATAAATATCTCACAGACAGACACTAACTATCATTATCATGCATAAATTGAAAATTTGTTGAATTACCGCAGTGGTCAGACAAAAACTTTCAGTTAGTTTTGCATTGCATCCGATAGGGACAGATTGTACCCCTACATACTTAAAGTGAGTTAGTTTGCCAGCTTAAATATAGTACCGACAGCTAAACCACGCCAAAGTAAATCACTAAGCCATGACTAAAGTGTATCATTAAATCGAGACCTGAAGGAATGAAGAGTGTTTCGCAAGTAGTAGGACATACACTTTCTGCCAGTTTTGCACTGCGTCCAATAGAAACAGGCTGTACCCGCACACATGCTCAAAGTATGTTAGTTTCGAGAGCTACACATGACGAAAGTGTATCAGTGCATTTTGTATGGAGAACTGATTTTGACTATGGCCGGCCGGCTGTTTGCGAGTGTGCGAGCGTATGTATCATGCGATGGATCTTGAGCTGGGTTTTTGAGAGCACTGATTGGCTGAGAGCTGGTTTGAATACGGGGAAAGTGATTTTAATACGGGGTTTTGTGGGAGAAGTTAAAAGCCAATTTGCTGTGTTTGAATAGTGAGGAGTTCTAGAAAGATCAAAATTCATTGTTTTGAATGAAAGTGTCGTGGAAATATCATATGACTACGTTCGTAGCGTAAAAGCAAGAGAGTTGTTTTCAAAAGCGAAAGCACGTGCGTGAGTTACATATATTAGTTCTCATAATTTACCGGAAACTTGTAAAATACCTAAGAAACCTAAACCAATGGCTTGGTAAGGTATAAAATTCTAAAACACATCAAGGTCTCACATTTCGCGCTTTACCGACAGAATTTTAAATTTGTAAAAACGCTGACTATTGCCTACAGTAGAAACTCCAGAAAATGAAATTTTCAGAAAAGAGGGCAATCGGTGAGAGCTTGAACTCGAAGTCGGTAGTTGAGAATCAGAACGACGGTTTGAAACTAGACCAACGGTATTTTAACGAATTTTTATTAAATTATTGTAAAAAAGTGCAAATTAATAATACTTTACATTATATTTTCTCCCCCAAAAAAATTAAATAGGCACTGACTCGCGTACAGATGGCAGTTTGCAATTCGACGCAGGGTAATGAATTTTGCTTGAGATGCTTTAGTTAAGTGGCCGTGCCTTCAGATTTGCGGGTTACGACGGCGGCTGTGCTTTAGATAAAATTTACGAACTTAGTGAAATATGTCTCTTGTTCTTCTTTGTTGTTAAATGATACGATCGCGGTAAGATGTGTAATAACTGTGTGTTTATTGTTGGTAAGATGAAAGAATAGAAGACAGATTGATGGGAAGTTTTGTCTGTAAAATGCTTGAAGATCAACGTTGCTTACTTTTCTAATAAAGCCGATTAAAATATAATTTACGAACGTAGTGGAATTTGTCTCCTTTTTTTGTTGATGTAGCCTCGATTAAGAAAAAGACAAAAAACTGTAGAAGACGATTTTTTATTGATTATTTACAAGTGCAAAAGTGTTTTCTTCATTTTTCCCTTCAAAAGCGTGAATTCAGGGATCCCCCGTGACTCATCTATGCCGTCAAACACGAGATGTTCATCGGAAGCATTGTTGAGTTTGTCCACCTGACGCTAGGTCTTTACCTAATCCGAAAATCTGGGTGGCAGAAAGCAAAACACATCTCCGTCCAGATGAAACGTTTACAATCTTATATACTAGTTGCCTGGGATGATTGCTAAGAAGATCTTGAAAAGTTTTTTGTTTAAACGAAGGGGAAAACTTTATGTTTAGCTCCCTAGTGGGAACCGTTGTGTCGCCATCTTCACCTACAGCCGAAACTAGAAGCTCGAATGTATTCTCAAAACATAAGTACCGATTTTTGTAAAGGAAAATGAATTATAAAAATACGTAATAAAAAATGTTAATGGTATAATTAATTGAGAGGCCAAAGTTCTACCTGTCGATCCAAAGAAGGTACTTTAGCGTTAAAGTGAAATACTGACCATTTTGTCTTTATGGATTCTCGAAGAAAACACTGCTGTTTCAGCGGAGAACTACAATCTTATATACTAGTTGGCTGGGATGACTGCTAAGAAGATCTTGAAAAGTACACTAGATGTGTCAACCACCCTAAAAGATATTTAGGAAGCAGACACTATGGTGCAGAACCCAAAGTAGCCAAAGATAGAGAATTGCATATTATTTAATGACAAATAGTATAAATCAGGAGATAATGTGCACGTGAGTAATTAAACTGCATCATAGACATGTGTCGACATGAATTTATATTAGCAAAAATGAAGTGGAAACAATGAACCATAGAGAATTTTTATTACCATAACTCAAAGAATTCGAATCTATCCTATCGATTAATACAAAGTTGCAGAAATTAAAGATCTTCACACTTAATAAGAAAAATGTATATAAAAAATAATTGCAACGACTATGCAGGTAATTGATTCATGATACTTACGCAAACGGCATTAAATTTTTTATAGAATTATCATAAAAGATCCAGATAGCATTATCAATGACTTCTTGTAGGGATCGTTTATGTTCACTTTTAACTGGGAAATACATCTATGGAGTATATGTATAATATGTATGATATGAGGTGAATATCAATATGATGATTTTAAAGGTCATAGTAAGGGGGATGACCGCCAGGGGTCTTTGTTAGAAATCAGATGAGGGAGTTGTTTTCCAATTCTGGAACGGCTTCGATTACAACAAAACCGTAGGAGGTAGTGTAGTGCATTAAACGCCGCATTTATGAAACACTACATTTATCTTTAACATATTTATTCGTCCATTTACAATTCCAATTTAACTTAAACGTTTGATAACGAAACGAGGAGATTACTGTCGAACTTGAACAGGACGAGATTTTCCTTTTTGATTCTCGTCTTTGACGTCTAGGGGCGCTGCTGTCGCAATGTCGTTCCTACAGGATCCCCCCAGACCATTGTACACTGCCGATTGATGTCTTCGCTCAGCTGATCAACAGTCAAATGTATTTGTTGACACGTTATCGCGAAACTTGACCCGTTTAACTTTGGGTCCTGCGTAGGTTCTTAGCGATGGTTGAGGTATTGTAAAGTCGTCGTTGTCGTCTTCCCGAACGGTATACGCAGGCTTGAGTCGTTCTGTGTTTAATTTCATTTCATTTATTCAAGCACATTTAACAGAATTTAACTCCAATTACAAAATGTATAAGAAAAAAAACAGAGTAAATAAAAATCATAAAAAACATTAGATGATTAAGTAAAAAAGTGAAATAAATCCATTAACTAAATATTACATTTGCTAAGTTACGCTTAAATGATGCAAGAGAAGGTGGAAAAGGTCCAAGCTGTAGACTACCATAAGTTCGTGATAAACGGAGTAATGTAGAATTAAAGTGTAAAATTAAAGTTCTAGCAAATGGTAAGGCAAAAATATTCGGAACACGAGATGGTCTGGAGCGTTACCTCAACGAAATAAAGTTGGATATATATATTTCAATGTAGCCGTGACACAACTTATAGAGAAAGCATAGGTCAACATATATCCTTCTAGAAGCCAATGGAGAAATATGAAGACGTTCATTGTAAGGCAAATAAGGGATTTTAAACTTACAAAAGAGAAAGCGTGTAAACTTACGCTGAACAGGTTGAAAGAGAGCAATTAAATAGACATAATGAGGTGACCAAATTTGTGAAGAATATTCAAGTAGTGAACGTACGATGCGGATTAGAGGATATCCGGCAATGCCTCGGTAAAAAACCCGAAAGCTTTGAGGCCCTGGTAACAACACTGAAAATGTGAGTATCAAACTTCAGTTTCGTATCAATAATCACCCCCAGGATCCTTCACTTGATCAACCACATTCAATATAATGGAGTCAATGGAATAATCAAAGGAAGTGGGCGTAGATTTAAGGGAAAAGGACATTGCATGACACTTAGGAATATTAAGGAAGAGAGAGTTTGCTTCACACCACGAACAGAGAGTGATTAAATCTTTTCGAAGAGCTTTGCAATCGTCAAGAGATCTAATCACTCTAAATAACTTGAGATCATCAGCATAAAGAAGGCAGGAAGAATCAAATAGAGAAGGAAGATCATTAATGTAGAGAATGAATAGTAAAGTTCCAAGAATGGAACCTTGAGGGACACCAGATCGGAGATAGAATGGAGCGGAATAGCTACCACAAACGGAAACACGATTGGCTCTATACGGCCAATAGGAAGATATCCATAATAGAAGGGAACCAGAAACTCCAAACAACTCAAGCTTATGACATAGTATCGAATGGTCAACAGTTTCGAAAGCTTTGGAAAAATCCATGTACATGGCATCAATCTTAAGATGATTATCAAGAGCGACAGCAATAGAATTAGATATGGCAAGTAGGTTGGAGATCGTGGAGCGGTTCGGAGGGAAGCCATGTTGCTGCGGAACTATAAAATGACCCAAGGCAGTGTAGAGACATGAATGGACAAGGATTTTAGGAAAAGCAGAGAGACGGGATATGAGTCGATAGTTTGTAACGGACGAAGGATCACCAGATTTGAGAACAGGTAAAATATAAGCCATCCTCCAACATTGAGGGAAAGTACCAGTAGATAAGCTCAGATTAAATATGAAGGAAAGAGGAAAACACAGAGAAGATGATAATGATTTAATGAAAAAAATGGGATGCCGTCAGGACCAGCATCAACATTGGAGTCTAAGGAGTCAATAACAGTGCTTATTAAGAGATGATCAACTGTAATTGAAGGGATTACTTCATTGGGAGAAGCTGCATTGAGAATGAAGGGGGCAGGGACACTAGAAGAAAAAGTTGACGAGAAGTAAGAAGCAAACAGATCATTGATGCTAACAGCAGAGGAGGCAACGGAATCATTCCAGTGGACCGTATTAGGAATAGACGAGGAACACCTTAGAGATCTTATATAGGACCAGAAAGGCTTGGTCTGATTGGAGATGACGAGTCTTGAATGGAAGAATGGTAAGTACGAATAGCTCGACGAATTTCCATCTTAGCGCAGGACCGAAGCCTTCGAAACTCGAGTTGCGTTTCAAGTGAGTCAGACCCTTTCATCTTTTGGTGAGCCCTGTCTTTAAGCTTAATGGCATTGAGAACCGTAAAAGTGAACCATAGAGGATCCGTTCTTCTAGAAGAACGACGACGGGGGATGAAGTGGATGATCAGATTGGAAAGCAGTTGGTAAAATTTGTTTACGGATTCCTCACAATTGAAATTGAAGAAGAATGCGAACCAATCAACTAATGATAACTCACGAGATAAGTTGTGATAGTCAGCTTTAAAGGAATTGTAAGCAGCCGGGGAAAAAAGTCAAGATATTAAGAGGAGGAGGATGCGGGTCAATAGGAACATACGGAAAATTTGAGGTTGAGACAGAAACAAGAGAAGAAGGAAAGCTAGTCATGACTAGATCGAGCAACCGGCCATTTATGTTAGGGACTGAATTATGCTGGAACAGGGAAAAATGTGAAAGCAAAGAGGAAAGGAGGATAAAAAGATTGATAGACGATTTAGTGATTGAAGAAGGATACGAGAACCATTCAACGGAGGGACAGTTGAAATCACCACATAACAATAGATTTGGAATTTTTTAAAGGAGTTAAAGTACGTTGAAATTTCATCAAAAAACGTTTCAAAGACCGACAAAGGAGAGTTACACGAAATATAGAACGAGCAAACCAGTATATAGAAACTGATAGAAGTTGATAATCTCACTAAGACAGATTCAACCGGACGAGATGGCTAAAATTGATGACAAAGGGAGGAGGGAATGGATTTCATTACGGCAACCAGCACACCACCACCATTGGTTTTCCCAGAAAGAGAGAAATCGCGATCACGCCGGTAGAATACGTAATCCGAAGAAAGCTCAGCATCGGAAATAGAGTCATTCGACCAGGTTTCTGTTAAGCAAATTAAGTCATGGGAAGAAAGAAGGGTTGAAATTTTAAGGTTAGACAGCTGGGACCTTAAGCCACGAACATTTTGGTAATAAGAAGTAAGACTATTATTAGAATAAGAATTATTACTAAGAGGTCCCACGCTGGATTCACCTGACGAAAAAGAATTTGATTCACTTAATAAAGCTGAGATCGTATCGATTGAGGGCGCTGAACATCCTGAGATTTGTGCAATCGAGGCTGGCGAGAATCAAGGGAACGACGACTGGTGAACGTTTTGACCAATGTTTCACTAGGCCAAAAATCTGATTTCAGTAGAAGGTTGAGCTCCGGGGGCACAGTGAGTTTGAACGAGGCAATAAACTTGTTAGGAATATTGTCCCTCGTCAGCTTTTTACAGCTTATGAAGGAGGGGGGAAATCCAAGCTTAGCGTTAATGTAACCAAGCACATCATCAGTGGCTGTGGCATATGCCAGCCGGGAGATAAAAATTTGATGCGGAGGAGCAACCACTTGAAGCACAAAAGTAGACCTTGAAAATGATGTTGAAGGAAGCGCAGGAAGTCTGATGATAACCGGAACATTGGTAGCTACAGTTTCAATCGAAGACTTTGAAACAGTAACGTGTAATGCTGAGGTAGTTGAAGGTCCTGGAGGTAACGATGCAGCAACAGATAAAAATGCAGAAGCATTAGATGATGATGCTGAAGTTGAAGTAGAATTAGCTGTCGACGATGATGTAGTTGAAGGAGTATTCATCGGCGATGTATGCAGAAATGTAGATGACGATGAAAAGGTGCGACTCCTTGCTTCAATTGGAGACTTGTAAAGACCAGCAGGTGCCGATTTAGGTATAGCACCCTAAGAGGAGGAGGAATCCATATTATCAGGAGCAGTATTCAATGAAGGAGACGTTGAGGCACCAGAAATCACATATATTTTCAAGTTGAGAGCGGCGAGCGAGGCAGTATGCTGATGCAATACTTTAATAACGTCGTGTTGTATTTTTACAACGATAGGAGACATTATTGGAATTCTTGGCAATGATGTCGACGAATATAATATTCACATGGATGCACTTAGCGTGAAACACTTTGCCACAATAACCATCGCAAAGGATGAAGCGGGAACGTTGCGATTCCGGTTGCTTGCATATGGCTCATGATGCACCGAATGGAGGTGAATCCATAACCATACTTAAAGGGTTAAGACAATTCAGTAATAGAATATCGTACAGTTTTAGAAGTTGAGTTATTGCCTACTTTTTAGCTGAGAAACCACGAAACCAATATCAGAACCAGTTAAGCAATATATGATCAGCACTTTGGCCCTGAGGCAACAGAAGTTTGAAAAGCCGATAAACAGAACACAATTCACTCTTAGAAGCACCAGTGAACAAAGAACTTATTCACTTTTGGAAAGAACACAAGGCAGGGGAAAACAGCGAATGCCAAAATGCTATAGCAAGAGCACAGCGATCGGAACAACGCGGACGCTGCAAAATCACAAAAGTACACGGCATAAACAACGCAAAGTCACCGAAAAAAGCAAGAGGTCGAACTAAACACGTTCACGTTCGGTCAGCACGATGCAGCGATGTTGATTGTTGTATGTCGTCCATTTAGTGAGATGACGAAAACACAATCGTTTATCCGCTCAATTACTTCGTGCGGCCCCGTGTAGGGTAATTGAAACGATTTTCTTCTGTCTTCACGAAGGAAAACATGTGAGCAGCTATGCAAGTCCTTAAAGACAAACATTTTTTCAGCTCGATGATGATTGACTGGTGAGGCACGTAGTTGCTGCATATCTTTTCGAAATTTTTCGACAAAGATTTGTGGATTGTTGAGCATTTCTTCATCCAGCCATAGTTCATCTGGTATACGCAGAGTTGTTCCGTACACCATGTCAGCGGGTGAGCATTTCAAATCTGTCTTGATGGTTATTCGTAATCCCAGTAGCACTTTTGGAAGTACTTCCGTCCATCGTGCCGTATCGTGGCATTTCAGTGCGGTTTTCAAGGTTCTGTGCCAGCGTTCTACCATTCCATTGGCAGCGGGATGGTACGGTGAAGTTCTGGTGCGTTTACATCCAGATAGATGTGACAATGCCTTGAACAAGGAGGATTCAAATTATGGTCCTTGATCCGTCGTGATGGTACAAGGTGATCCATATCTGGAAATCCACTGCGTATAGAATGCAGTTGCCACCATGTCCGCTGTTATATCCTCGATGGGTACGGCTTCTGGCCATCATGTAAAACGGTCTGTTATCGTGAGGATATAGCGTTTTCCGTTCGATGTTGGAAGAGGCCCCACGATATCCAGGTGGACCTGGTCCTCATAACGTCAACTTTTCTATGTGAAACTTTGCGGTACATTTCGGACGTGGCGACTTATTTTTGCTCGTTGGCGCCCACTCGGTGATATCCTTGTCGATTTTTGGCCATACCTACTTTGCTCGGATCTGTTTGCTGATTGCGCGTCCTCCAGGGTGAGAAAGTTGATGAAATGCATCAAAAATTCGTCTTCTCAGCGTTTGCGGTATATAGGGTCGGATGACTTCTGTCGATGTATCGCAGTATAGCGGTGATTTGGACGACCCTATACGCAATTGTTGCAATTTTAGCGTTGAGTTTGTTGCAAGCAATTCTTTTAGATCTTCATCGTCCTCTTGAGCCTTGGCTATTTCATTGTAGTCCAGCACTGTAGGCATTGTTATCTGATTAATTCTAGATAACGCATCGGCCACTACGTTTTTGTCTCCTGCGACGTGAATAAACTCTGTAGAGAACTCCGAGATAAATTGCAGTTGTCTACATTGACGTGGTGAAGCTTTCTCCGATTTTTGTTGGAAGGCAAATATGAGGGGTTTGTGATCTGTTCGGGTTACAAATTGTCGCCCTTCGAGGAAATAGCGAAAATGCTTGATAGCCATGTAGACTGCTGTCAACTCTCGATCGTATGTGCTGTATTGTTTTTCCGATGTACTGAACTTTCTCGAAAAGGGTGCCAGTGGTTGCCAATCACCGTTGGAAAATTGTTCGAACACGGCGCAGCAGTTTCGGAAGCGTCTGTTGATAGCGCTAATGGTGCCCCATCAGCTGAGTGTGAGAGTTTGTTTGCTCGCTTCAAATGCTTTCTCTGTTTTGATGGTGCACGGAATTTTTCAGTCATGAAGTTATTAAGAGGAGCTAAAGTTGACGCTGCGTGGCTTAGAAATCTTCGATAGAAGTTCACGATTCCTAAGTATCGTCTTAGCTCAATGATCGTGGTTTGCCTTTTAAATTTCAATATTACCTCCACCTTATGTTGCAGCGGCTTTATTTCATCGGGTTTAATTTGATGTCCGAGGTATTCAATCTCGGTTGCTCCGCAAACACACTTGGAAGGATTTATTTTCAATCCGTTATTTCTAAGGCGGTTGAAAATCATTCTCAAATGTGCTCGTACTCTTCGATCGATGAAGATGCAATTAGAATGTCGTCGAGATAAGCAACGGCAAAATCCATTCCACGTAAAACGGAATCCAAAAGTCGTTGGAAGGTCTGCGCGGCGTTACGAAGTCCAAAGGTCATAACTGTAAACTCATACAGTCCGAATGGAGTTATAAGGGCCGTCTTTGGAATATCTTCTTCCGCTACCGGGACCTGATGGTATGCTTTAGTCAAATCGATTGTGGAAAATACTTTTTTACCAGCTAGTTGCTGCGTGATGTCATGGATATGCGGTGCCGAATATCGATCTGACACAGTCACGGCATTGAGGCGGCGATAATCTCCACAGGGACGCCATTCGGAACCCTTCTTCTGTTTGAGTAGTAATGGACTGGACCAGGGACTACTTGATGGTTGGCATATTCCTTGTTCCATCATTGCTTCAAATTCGGCTTTTGCTGGACGGAATTTGTCTGCTGCAAGGCGTCTCGGGCGTTCCTTCGTAGGAGGACCTTTGGTGAGTATGTGGTGAACTACTGCATTTTCCAGAGTTTTGGCGGGTAGCGTTGGAGTGATAAATTCCGGAAAATCGACGAAGATCGCATGAAAATTGTTCGCAGGATTGATGATGGACACTCGTGACCTGGTGCCGTTGAAGCTTGTCGCAAGCACATGGAGCTTCGTTACGCGATCAACAAGTTTTTTGTTTTTCACGTCCACTAGCAACCCGAAATGTTTTAGGACATCGGCTCCTAAAATTGGTCGCGACACATTTGCAATCAGAAATTTCCACTTAAAGAGCTTTCTAAGTCCAAGGTCGAACGTGAGGAGTTTAGCACCGAACGTTTCGATGCGCGTTCCATTGGCGGCGAAGAGTTGAATATCGGACGGAGTTTTCTTACAAGTGGACTTGCTTCGGGGAATGACAGAAATATCTGCACCAGTGTCCACTAAAAACTTATATCCGCATTTCCGGTCACGGATTAACATTCGGTTTGTTTCATCCTCGTCGCCGCGGGTCGCGTCCAGCGGCAACTTTGGACGTGCTTCGCGAAAGTCTTGCGTTTAGACTTTCCACCTTTGCCGTTAACTTAGCAACTTGGGTGGACAAGTCTTCTGCTGGTGATGGACTTCGCGGGACACTCACACCAGCGATTTCTTTTGTAAAGTCTCGTTCACGTAGAATTTGGTCCGCCATTTCAATTAGGCTTGTTACCGACACATGTGAAACCACAGCTAGCACTTCACGGGCACGCGAGGGTAGTTTTTTCAGCCAAAAAGTCTTGAAAGCATCCTCACTTAGTTGCTCTTCAGCTAGCGCTTTCATCTTTCGCCACAAATGGGAAGGCTTTGCGTCGCCAAGTTCAACTTGCGACAAGGCTTGTAGAAGCTGATTTTCCGGCGAATCGGAAAATCGTGAAATGAAAATTGATTTGAGCGTCGCGTATATATCCGTTGATGACGGGTTTTCCAACAGATCCGCAACTTCTTCCATTACGAATAGATCAAGTGCGGTGATTATCGCGTGAAATTTCGTATTGTCTGTGTAAATTTTATTAACCACAAACTGAGATTCCGCACTTAAAAACCACAATTTTGGTTATCGTTTCCAAAATGGCGGAAGTTTCAAGTTTTGAAATGTTTCCACTGTTGAAGGTGGCATAGAACGCCAAGGAACACTTGGGGGGTTTAGGCACAATGTTTCTATTCTCGGTGGCGTCACTTCCACTGAGCGTCGCTTATCCTTCCGCCATTTTTTGTTAGTGAGTGACGCGCGCGTCTTCGAGAGTTCACGTCGGGAACTATCACGTCGGGGTCACCAATATGTAGTGCATTAAACTCCGCATTTATGAAATACTACATTTATTTTTTACATATTTATTCGGCCATTTACAATTCAAATTTAACTTAAACGTTTGATAACGAAACGAGAAGATTACAAGTTGCGAATTTGACCAGGATGAGATTTTCCTTTTTGATTCTCGTCTTTGACGTCTAGCTACGCTGCTGTCGCAATGCCGTTCCTACAGTAGGAGCTCTGGCAGGGGTGGATGAAAAGCGGCAAAGCGTGAGAATCGTTGGATAATCAGCACGAAAGCGAAGAAACTTAGAGTTCCTCCGGTTGGAGTTATCTGGAATTCAATACCATTTAAGTGTTGCGAGGAATTAAAATGAATCTAATATTAAGACAGCAAAAAGATATAAAAAACTCGTAGATATCTATTCTTTTTTCGCAAAAATGAATAGACCAGCTTCAAGAAGTTATTCAAGTTGTTCTTTAAGCTTAGGATATGGTGTGTTTGTAACCAGTTTAAGCATTTTGACGAAGAAGACGAAAAAAAGATCTCTTTCAACGTTGAAGAAAATTTTTAATTTATCGAGCTGTCAACTCGATTGACGATCTTAAACAATGTTTTTCAGATAAGAGTTTAAAAGGGGCTGTTTCTTTCCTTAAAAGTGCACGAGATAGAGACGACTGTATTTCCACGGTATTAGAAAATAATAGATTTGCCCCAAACAGTTCGACTAGTAGCAGATCAGATGTGTATGTTGAAATCTTATAGGAACTAGAGCAGGATGCATTTTCAGCTCAGACTGATGGTGGGGTGGGGAAAGAGATCAAAATTTGTCAAGAGAGGAGATATATAATAAAAAAAATCAATCTCAAAGGTGTTAGGATGCTTTTCCAATTAAAACTGTTCAGAGAGACCTGTAAGGAGCCTATTTAAGAGCTCGAGATAATGATCGACAGAATGATAGAAGAGTTAGTCTCCAGTTAGATACAAGGCAGTTAAATAAGCTTGTCTATTGAATTTTCAGCCTCACCTGAGATTAATCTTATATGGTCTAGCTTGAGACTTGTAAGCCAATTGAGTAGAACTTCTATTGTCGGACTAATTTCGAACGTAAATCAACCTAACACTACATTTCTCTCTGTCGCGGTTATGAAGGTAAAGGTAGATATAATAAATTTTTCCTTCGTTGCGGATATGGCGACTTTCAAAACTTTGTCCGAAAAAGAGATTTTGACTAAAAAGTCTAGTGTAATGGATGTAGGAAAATACAATAATTTCAATTGTCTGTCGCGAAGCTTATGTTACGCGATTGATATGGTTTTGGGGAGACTTAAAGGGAGAAGTCAGGCTTCGGTTGTGAAAGCTCTAGATAAACGGAAGTTATGTAGAGATGCAAAAGTAGTGATGGCTGCAATAGATTGTGTTCTTAACGACCTCTACAAATTTGAAAAATTCTTTAACGGCTATCAGATAGCTGTATTTGACGACCAGAAGAGCTCGGAATTTTTTATGTTTAGGCTCGCGTACGAAGACACCTATCTGAAAAATTATGCTTTTACTATTTCAAAGAGTTGGAACATTTCTT
The DNA here is from genome assembly GCA_963942545.1 of Oxycera nigricornis. Lineage (NCBI taxonomy): Eukaryota > Metazoa > Arthropoda > Insecta > Diptera > Stratiomyidae > Oxycera > Oxycera nigricornis. The sequence goes on from OZ012662.1 coordinate 65,352,361, forward strand.
CGTGATAAAGTTCCTCGTCGGTTTTGCAGCAAGCCATTTGCATGCACTCTTTGCAATAGGATACTGTTTGCGAAGCAGCACAAATGTGATCGAAAATGTCCATACTGTCTATCATTTCCGCAATGTCAGTTTGTGACAAAGACTGCGGAATGTGCGAACTGTAATCGTGTGTGTAGAGGTAAACCATTTAAAAAATGAATATGAGAAAAGCCTTGTGAAAGCTTTAGCGAGAAGTTCATTGCCCTCGACAGAAGACAAAGAGGTGGTCACACTTGCAACATAATTTTGTGTCACATTTGCTGGAGAATTGCTTTGCCGTTGGATTATCTTTTACATTAAGCGCCCGAAGAGAAAATCTGAAAGCAAATTTATGGTAAACATTATTCAACTGCGAAAGTACTCAAAACATCTCCTTTTGCGATAATTCAAAAGTTTTTTTTCATGTTGTCAATTTAATTGTCGCCTAGTAAGTTTGCTATGAAAATGATGTAGTGGAAGAATGTAGTGTTTGTGGTGTAAGGGAACATATATTCCAATATGATGAAAACGAGAACGTCGCTTCAAAGTTTTTAGATTATCATTTCGAAGCTCGTACTGCTATTTCAAACATATTTTGTATAGCTCATAGTCTGCAAGGCTACGACGTTCATTTTATAATTCCTGAACGAATACGTAGAAAGGTAAAAATCGAACCTATAAAGAATTGTAGCTGACGTGAGTAGATTTAGATGCCATACAGACACGATTACAGTGCCGACAATAAAAACGAGTCAAAAAACCAAGACGAGTGAATGGACATCTCCGAGGTGCCTGAAGATCAAATAAATGTAAGACAATAAAGATCCCATTGCATTGTAATTCCGGCTACCCACAATATTCCGTGTACAAAGTTCATTACACTTATAACATATTCAAAAACTGTAAGAAACTTCCAATACATAAATGCAAGGTATAGGTCGGATCTTTCGCGAAGGCAAACAAAGTAGGTTTTACCCATCCAATTGGTAGTTCATTACGAAAACCATTTATTTATTTAGATTAAGCTTTAAGTCAGTGATCTGACTGCCGACACGCTATTTGGGATTTTACGTTGTGTGCCATTAATGTCAAATCTGCGGATTTGCAAGCGAAATCACATCAACTTTGAATTTTGCACAAAACACATATTATAGCCCCTTCATTTTCTGAAAAGCGACCAAAAACTTGGTTTTATTTTGATTTATTCAACTCTACTTTATTTTTGATACTCAACTTTCTTCTCTTTTCTGAAGAGACGTTAAAAGATTCGGTATTTTGGCAAAATCTTGGAAATGGCGATAATTTACCATCTTACTATAAATAAGCGCAATACACTTGGTGCAGTAGAAACCGTCAAGCTAGAAATCATTTCCACTTTCTTCGGGCTGCTTTTCTGCCATCTCAGGATATCATGAAACCAAGAAATTCATCTGATTTCTTCAGAAGCTTGATTTTTTCAAGCTGCACTTTAATTTTTATGGCTTTAACCGTTTGAAACCCTAGGTTTATGTTGTTTAAGTGCTCAGGTTTCGTTTTTCCAGACGTTTTTATATCGTTTATTCAAATGAAACATATATTATCTATATGATCTCTAACGATATCATCGAAAGCTCAGTGAAAGATAGATGGTGCATTTTTAATACCAATGGAAGTGGAGTACACTTGCACTGCACTGATTAAACGGTCGTTTCTATGTCAAATTCTTTTCATGGGATTTAATGAAACATACTCTTCAAACCAATGACTGTAGGGTACTTCCTTTCTCCAAATTCGATGAAACTTCTTGTTTTATGATTTTATTAAGAATTAACGACAGGTGTTTCACAGCATGACATAACCCATGAATAAAATTGTTGCAATGAGGCAGGCAAACTATTTGATATTCCAAAATACCTATAAAAAAATTATCGGCATAATGCATGATATGGCGATAAGCAATATGTTGCCAACCAAGCGAAGTATTGTAGAATTAAAGAACTGCGTCAGCCTGGCCAAGAATTTATTTCGGATGACTCTCTGAATCGCGTAATATTGTGGGCTGCCTTTTGAGTTATTAGAAAGATGGAGGACGCGTTTAAAACTTAACTACAGGAACTGAGTTCTTGTGGCTCGCCTCAAAACTTGCGTAGGCACTTTACCCAGGGTTGCCAAGTTGGGGGGTTTTCACCCCCATTTTGGGGTATTTTACATACCTTTGGGGAGAAATTGGGGGTCAGGTAATTAGATTTTTATTTTGGGGGTGAAATGGGGGGTTCATTATTTCTACAATTATATGAAGATTTCCAGGTCCAGCAGCTGAGATAAAACTCCACACTAGCAAGGAGCTTCCACTAAATTTAATTTATTTATATTTTTTATTACTTTCAGTGTCAGTTATGCTATTATAACGTTTTATTTTGTTCAATACTGTTTTGGGAGCTCGACCAACTATTTCAGCGATGTTATGCACAATCTTACCGATTTCAGATTGCCAAATTATGGCTTTTTTTAATTCAATTGAAGTTTGAGTTCCTCTTGGTGTCATATTGCTGCCGTAATGTTTTAAACATAGATTATGCTCAACAAATGATGAAGAAACATTTTCTGATGATTTCCCACACCCTTCAAATTATAAAAAGGAAGTCAGCTCTAGTTCGTTAAGGCAACGCAAATCATGTTAGTGCGTGTTTCCAATATATCTTTAAATTTTAAATAAATTTTTATGAATTTATTTGTTTCAATAAATTACACATGAAACTCCAAAAATATATCAAATGATTTTCTTTAATTTCATTATGCTGCTACTTGTGTTAATTTTAAGTCTCGAAAGTATATTTGTTCTATTTTGACTTTAACTCACTATGAAATACAGATGAAAATTTACTTGTTACATATATCTAGTTATTTGACAACATTTTTTGCTAATTATCAATGTTTTTGTATGAACTTTGTCAAAAAGATTGCTCTCAAATTATTTGTGGTTTTTTAAAAGAATTTCGTCCGATTTGGGGGTTTTTATTGAAATTTTTGGGGCGAAGAGTGAGAAAAACCCGGTAACCCTGACGTTACCACGATTTGAATTAGATTCATACATAAGTTCAGCTCCCTAACTGATAAGGGGTAATTGCTTGATCGACTTCTATATTAATTTGAACGTCACATTTATGATGCTTGGGCAACCTTTTGCCAACATGTTACGGACAATTGTCTCGGCTTGGTGTCAAATACTTTCAGTGCCATTTTTAGGAGCTCCTTCACCAGGTATTTTTTCTTTAACCCTTGAGTGTCTCAAAAGAATTTCATTTCGAGCCATTATATGAAATAAGTTGCAGGAGAGTAAATAGCGAAACAAAGTTTTTTTTGACTTCGTTGACACTATTGACTTTTCACGTAGTTTCCGCCATTATAATTATGATTTAGAAAAGGGTCTCAGAACTGCTAATGATATATGAACAAATAAAGTTTCACCAAATATCGAATTGAAATTGTAATTAGTTACTTAAAATATCAATAGTTTCATCGTTTGGTCGAAGGGGCAGTTATGCCGGCTGACTTTTTTTCTTCTGAGGCGTCTCGTTTCTCTGACACGTGAGTGGATTCTATTTTATGCAATGCTTTCTACTCTCGGTAAATTCTCTGCTTGGGTGCCAGTTAAGTAGTGAGGATGGACCTGCAGTGAATTGTACATATAACTCAAGTTGGACAGCACTACTCGGAATTTGCACCGGCCGCGGTAAACAACCATCTCTTGGTGTTCCGAAATCACAAGCAAAGTCCCTTCACATTTGGTTGTCATATTGCTTATGCTGCTGCCGCAATCACAAAAAAGGCGTTTCAAATTTTGACAGTCACTTTTAATATCTCAATACATAAAAGGAGTCTCAACAATACCATTTCCACACCAGTAAATCAAATTTTTAATCCACGAGCTAATCCCAATGAAACTCATGCCTATAATCGTCAATTGAACTTTTCGGATAGAAACAAAATTTATAATGCTCCACGCAGTACCCATCCTAAACCACCAGCTCCGATGGACGTCGATAAACTAATCCAATCTCGACGCGTAGATTTATGAACAGGATCTAGAATTCTTCGCCAATCAAAAGGTATGGCGATTCTATAAAATTTCCTAGGAAATCGCAGAGACTTTTTAATCTCAAAATACAGGAGGCTGACTGCAAAGCTTCTAGAAAACAAAATACTGAATTTTCACTTGATTCTGACCAACTCGAAAACCAGTAGGAGGAATTTGATCTAAATTTTATGATAGACGCCTCTCCAGCGTTCCATACGTAGAATATGCTACGGGAGATGGGCGAATGTTGAAGTTTTTGATAGACACAGGGGCTAACAAAAATTTTATTTCAACAAAAATATAACAAGGTACAAAGCCCGTCGACAAACCGTTCTGCATACAATCCGCAGCAGGTGATATCTCGATAACATTAAAGACAAGCGGCCGTTTCTTTAAGAAATGGGGTAACAACTCGATTTTGACTTTTTTTGTTTTACCCGGACTGAGAACCTTTGATGGTATCATTGGAGATGATACATTAAGGGCACTCGACGCTATTATAGATAGGAAAAAGAATGTTCTTACGATAAACCTTGACATAACTATACCTCTGAAGTCTAAAGCGTCCAAGCAAGTTAACGCAATCGGGATGAAATGTGTTCATTTGAACGATGAACTGCGAGAAAAATTGCGATGTATATTAAATGAACGACCGAAAGTGTTTGGCCCGATTAACAATAGCGAAGTAATCGACACCAGCGTTAGGGCTGAAATTTGAACTTCAACTTCTGAGCCCATATACACAAAGTCATATGCGTATCCAGTCAATTTAAGGTCGGAGGTCGAAAGCCAAATAGCAAAAATTCTTCAAGATGGAATTATACGTCCATCAAAAAGTCCGTACAATTCGCCGATCTGGATTGTACCTGAAAAGCCTAGCTCAGCCGGCGAAAGACAATTTAGAGTGGTAGTGGATTTCAAAAGATTGAATGCGGTAACAGTAGCGGATACTTACCCTATTCCGGACATTACCAATACCTTTGCTAGTTTTGGTAAGTCAAAATACTTCACAACTCTCGACCTTACTTCTGGGTTCCATCAAATACGAATGAAGAAGAGCGACAATGCAAAGACAGCATTTTCCACGCAGAACGGAAAGTAAGAGTTCAAAAGGCTCCCGTTTGGCCTTAAAAACGCACCGGCAATCTTTCAAAGAATGATTAATGACGTATTAAAACCATTCATTGGTAAGGATTGCTCGACGACATAATCATCGTGGACGATACTGAAAAAGAGCACTTTAAAAATATACGAACTATACTTAATCAGCTAGGGAAAGCGAATCTTAAGGTTAAGTTTGAAAAATCTACATTCTTAAAAGACAAGGTTGAATTTTTGGGATATAATATCTCACCAAATTGAATATTGCCAGATCCGATAAATATCGTCGCAATCGAAAGGATCAAACCTCCGACCAACCTTAAAGACCCGAAAGCATTTCTGGGTTTAGCTTCGTATTATCGAAGATTTGTCAATGACAAGAGTTGAAAATGTACAAATAAAAGCGAATCAATCCAAGCAAATAGGAATAATATTAGCAGAGCAAGAAATCGAGGCCTTCCATAACCTGGAGGAGCTCTCACGTCATCGGAAATTCTTATATTTCCGGGCTTTAAGAAACCGTTTGTGCTGACGACGGATGCTTCCAATCATGCTATTGGAGCCGTCCTTTCACAAGGATAAATTAGCAAAGACAGACCAATTACTTATATATCAAGATCACTGAACCGAACAGAGGAACATTACGCTACAAGGGAAAGAAATGCTTGCCATTGTCTGAGCCTTAGACAAATTGCGAACTTATCTTTACGGTACCAAGAAAATAAAAATTTTCACGGGCCACCAACCTTTAACGTTCGCGCTTAGTAACAGGAACCACAATGCTAAGTTAAAAAGATGGAAAGCACGAATCGAGGAATTCAATTACGAGCTTGTCTACAAACCAGGCAAAACTAATGTAGTAGCCGATGCCCTATCTTAACTAGCATTTTCGAAACAGCACGCAGCGCTAATGAGGATAATAGTGATCTCATACCTTATTGTGAAGCTCCAATAAATGTTTTTAAGACACAGTTAACTTTCTCAAAAGGTAAGCAGATAACTGGCCATGAGGAGTCACATCCATTCATTCACATCATTTGATCACTGATATTTAATTTCTTTAAATGTGATAGACAAAGAAAACTTGATACAAGCCATGAGCAATTGACTAAATCCTAATGTGACAAACAGAATTAAGATTCCAGAGGAGTATATTCCAATGCTACAGGAAGTATACCTAGGAATATTTTTCGAGATTTCAGATTCGACTCACACAACGCATTTCTGAAGATATCAGCAACGAGGAAAATAAACTAAATATCATAAAAAATGAGCATAGAAGAGCACATAGGAACGATAGGAAGAAGCATGAGTTAAAAAATTCGCAAGTACACCGCAACCTGCGTTATTTGCAATGCCTGCAAATACGACCGGGACCCTCATAAACCCGAATTGCAAGAAACATCCACGCCAAAATACCCTACTGAAATTTAAATATGGACCTTCTCACGCTCAAAGGCGAAAAGTACCTAATGTGCGTAGACAAATCCAGTAAATTCGCAAAATATTTCCATATTGACAACAAATCCGCACTGCACCTTCGTGACAAAATCATCAAGCTTTTGCACTATTTCACGGTTCCAAAGCTTCAAGTCTCGGGCAACCAAGGAAATTTCATTAGTCCTATCATATTAAATTATGTCAAATCATTAGGTGTGAAAGTATATTTGGCACCACCTCAAAAAAGTGAGAATAATGGACCAATTGAAAGAGTTCATTCGACCGTACTGGAAATACTCGGATGTCTTCAGAAAGAACATCCCGATTTGGCATTAAAGGAAGTGATAAAAATAGCAGTTGACAGATTCAACAATTCCTATCACTCAGTAATCAAAGCCAAACCGGCAGATATTTTTTCAGAAGGTCAAAAAGAATCAACTACCAGTCAATATCAAATCTAAATTAAACGAGAATCTTAAACACGAAATCCTACGGAAACAGAAAAATCAAGTAGAACACTATAATTTGAAACAAAACAAAGGATAAACCTCTGTTCGAACGAGAGACGATCGCAAAAAGTAATCGTGCGACAGTCACCATAACCACTGGCAAAAGAATCCACAAGTCCCACTTAAAAAATATCCCTTCCATCTCACAATAGTTCATGTTCTTATATAATTTCCTTTGATTTCACTTGCCCCCCCCCACTTGCAAAAAATTGCACTTAAAGTGTCCCTATCATTCTAGGACGATCCTGTGGAGCGTGGAAGCCTCTCTGGATATTTATAAATACAAGAGTCCAATCCTAACAGTACATCAAGGATTCGGCAACAACAACATCAGCTAAAAAATCTAGTATACTAGTGCCACAGCTTCACCATTAAGTATTTCAGATCTGGGGATTATTGAACCAGCTACAACCAATCAGACACAAGCGATCCTTAAATTGGATTGGGTCCGCTTGAAACAGACGCAACAAATTGGAACGAAAAACTAAAGAGCCAGAACGACATAGTGCAGAATAATAACCAACAGCACAAGGTTAATAATATCAACTGCGCTGCGATGCAGAATGTAACATTATGCCACAGGGCCGAGCTGCAAATCATAGCTCCATGCGTCTGTCTCACATGTTCTGGATGAGACCGGAGAATCCTACGAATATCGGTACCATAAGAAGCAAATCGCGGATGTTATTAACGAGAACACGATCTACCTAACCAACTCTCAGGGAATAATTTGCCATCAAAATAAACCCAAACTTTGAGTGGGACATTTATTATTAGTCTTCACAATGATTCAGTAAGAATTGATAACATTGAATACTTAAGTGCAGAGCTACGGACTCTGAATCCTTCACCGCCAATCTTACACGGCAACCTTACTGAAAAAGAAATTGCTCTTGACATCGAGTACCTGCATAAGCTCCATCTTGATAGCGTTAAGAAACTTGAACATTTTCCAATAATCGGCATAACGTCCATCGTATCTGATACAACAATTCTAATCATAATAGCAGTTCTTGTTGTCCTATTTCTTTTTCTTTGTTTGAAATCTAGAACTGCAGCATTACCGAGAAATCCAACATATACTTACCCGCAACCCATAGAATTAGCATTCTACACACAGATTTTTAAGACGGGAGGAGTTAACACAATGCTAACACATTTCCCTTTTTACATATTTACTTCCATCTAATCCTAGCCACTCCCCTACAAATTCCTTCAAAAACAAATTCGCACGATGTGCCTACACTCGCCTTTGATCATAATTCTCACATTAACAGACAACTCGATTCAGGTTACATTCGCGTGATCAACATGTTTCCAGCAATGAACATTGGCATTTTCCGCTGCGCATCTAAAATTGTTTACTTTGCATCTGGTCACGTTTTGCTGACCAGGTTAATTTTAATTAAGAAAAGAGGTAAACTCATTAGTATCAAGCTGAGTTGTTAATAAATGCGTATCGCGACGAAAAACGAAGTTTCTTTCAGTTGCGGTACCCTCACCTCCATAACGTGCATCGTACAGTAACATCATTGACTTTAACAGCAGCTCTTGCAGACCCACTGGTTGCAAAAAACCAGATGATAGACACCTTAAAGATCCTCGACCTGACCAGGGCTCCTGTAACAAAGCAACCGAAAAACGTTGCCAACACATATGCTCTCCCAGATGATTCATGGCTGCAAAATTTCCCCCAACTCAGTTGCAGGATTTTCATCCCTATTAATGACGTGCCATGGCTCTAGCCACATGTTCAGCTTATGTTGGGTAGACAATGGACTTAATTGAATGTTCAGCTGGCAACACGCGGGAGGCAGAATTCCTGTAACTAGCGGCTTTTTTACAGGACACGACGCTATGATCAATCTGGGAGCAGCGTGAAAACATCTGTTCACGTGTCCCACATTGGAACCGGATGCTACCGCCAGATCCGGCATCAGGACCAAATGACGTAGAGAACTTCAGCATCTCTTTGGTTATATGTTTCGCGCCTTTAATGACACCATTGATTGTCGCACCCACACCGTCCTAAACTGGCCTCGAGACAGTATTGATCTCTTTGGAAAAGCGAGTTCAACTGGTATGTTTGTACATATTATGAGCATGCATCTTTTCAAGAAGCTCAGCATCTGTGATGCCACAGTGGACGTTCGTAGAGGACTACGACGGAGAAATCAAGTTCTTAGTTATTGAATTCCTTACTATTTGCCACCTTATACCGCTCCAACTCAGACAGCAAGCGGAAGGGTTTTTTCCGAATCTTTTGCACTCGCGCATTATCTGTTACTAGTCACTCCTGTGTGGTTGGGTATCGATGTATGGAAAAACAGTGGACATTTGTACGATCGTCTCCGAGCTCGGAAACCGAACTTGTGTGCATCTCACTTAGTCATGAAAATGTTGATTACGATTTGGCTCGTGCATTTCCAAGGTATTTTCGGATCGTCGTGAGCTATCTGCAATGGTGGGACAAGGCAGGAACTAGTGATGTGTCGTTCGTGAACGAGTCGTTCATTATGAACAGCACACTTACATCTGCTGCAACGAACGACTCCTTTTTAAAAGAGTGTTTCGTTCATTCAGTGTGTTTCTACGGTTGCAGCTCCAACAATCGCACAGTTCCTCCACTCAGCTCATGTCCGCTTCAGCACTTTTCGGGCAGCGATCGATTTTATGCGGATGCCGAAAGGTACATGTATGGTCAGCAGAACGCAACAATTGAAATGTTTACTCTCTGTCAACAACTTTTTACGCTAATGCACAGAGCTGAGCTGAGTGGATCAAGTGTGCAACATGCCCAAGTCGGAAGAGCCGTAACCGTTCATCGCTCAGAAGATGTGCATTTTCAAAATATTCGCATGTGCACATGCGCACACGTGCTTAGTGTAACACCACCGTGCATCATGTGCCGTGATACGATATATGCAAACTACACAAACAGATAACGATGTGTTCTATGTGCCGTCGTCGTTCATTGTTCGTAAAAGTTGATTTCGTTCATTTGAACGAATCGCTCTGAACGACTCATTTGAGTGTGCTGAACGAAATGTGCCAGTATTCCTAAAGTGAACGAGAAACCCATCTCTAACAGGAACATGATCTGACTTGTGGTGTTAGAGTGGGTAAGTGAACTTTGTTTACCTGGCTAACACGCGGTGACTTTGCTTGTTTTCATTGATTGATTACGCGGTAATTTGAATATGTACGCTCATAGCGTATACTTGCCGTATGACTGTGCACATGTAAGATAATGGAGCTTTGATCAAGCGTCAAGATAATAGAAGTTGAGAGTTCAAAAGGGAATATAAAATGAGGTCATCAAGATCAAGTCACCGGATGCCGTTGGCAGTAGTTTGATGTAGTTGGCTAATGGAAATTATTGGTTTGGCTAGTATTTGATTGAGACGCGTGATTTTCCGTGTTTTTATTATTTTTCAGACAGTGGACGGAAATAATTGTGTGAATAAATATATTGATTCGCTTGATACCTGTGTGACTAAGCAGAATAAATGAAAGAGAAAAATAATTGATCACTGGTAACTGTTCGACATGAAGTTAGGTTGATAGTGCCTGAAACCGGTTTTCGTTTACTAAAGCTAATTTATGAATGAAACAGATCAAGAGTGAAATTAATTTGAATTTTATTCCAAAAAAATTATCAATATTCCTGTTGATTTTAAGGGTGTCGTATTTTGTTAGAGCGTAGAATTTCGACTGTAGTTTGAGGTAAATTGAAGACTAGAAAACCGCTCCATAAGACATAGCCATCAGAACTGTGAAAATAGCTGCGACGATTCTAAAGCGATATGATGATAATGTAGATGTTTTTTCAGCAGCTGCATTTGTGTGTGACTCATCGTATATACCGCGTACATCTTTTCCATATTCATGTGCAGTCTGGAGAATTGCGCAAGTGCTCGGCCTCCACGTCAGAAGGTGAGGTAAATGCAGACATTACCAATGAACAGAAGTAGCATTTGACAGTAAACGAATCGTACACAGCTTTTCTTTCAAATGAGATCATGCAGTTAAACGCTGAAATTGTAAATATAAATTCGATTGCTGGGAGGGTTGATAATAAATCTATACGAGAGGGTCAAATTCTAGAGAGAGAAATTCAAGTGTTCGAGATGGTGTGGGGGGGGGGGTCAATGATACAAGTTGTCTCCCTCGATCTATTTGTTATTGTATAGAGATGCTTTCAAGATCCTTCAAGATGCAACAACATTCTCGAGTTATGAAGTCTTTAAATTTTTAGGCGAAAAAACTGTGTAAAAATGCAAATGTGGTTGTTAATGAAGATTGATGTATTTTAACAGACCTTTATAAGTTTCAAAATTTTCTAAAAGACTTTCAAATAATTGTGTTTGATAATGTAAAGGATTCTAATTCCATTCTTTTCAAAATACCTAACAGAAATGACTCCCCAAAAAAATATACCTCTACTACTCCAAGATTCTAAAGCATTTCTACGTGATTAAATCATTGAAAGGATTTTTCAATAAGAATTGTGAATGTTCTCTTTGTGCTAAAGTGTTTCACAGTAAACCTCATCAATGTGAAATGAAATGTACTTATTGTACCTCTTACCCACTATGTAAATTCATTACAGAAATGATATGTTGTAAAAATTGCAACCGTTCACGAGAACGGGTATCAATACACATGAATATGATGAATATCATTGTTAAATATGTTCAAAGATTGTTCCTGCGAGTCACTCTTGCTACATTAAACCCTACAAGGGTGGAAAAAAGGGAAAAAATAATAATCTTCTTCGATTGTGAAACCACCCAAAATACTCCATTCATGAATAAATCGCCTTTAACGCCAAACCTGTAAGAAATCCCTTTAATATTCGATCTGCCGCTGGGCAAATATCTATAACTGAAAAAGTTAGTGGCCCTTTTTTTAAATGCATAGGTAATGGCACAATTTTAGATTTCTTTGTTTTACCGGGACTTGTGTCATTCGATGGCATCATTGGGGACGACACTTTGAAGGAACTAGAGGCTCTTATAGATAGAAAACATAACTTACTCGTAATCAAACCTAACATAAAAATTCCTCTTAAAGCAAAAGAATCAAAGCAGGTGAACAATATTGAGCACGTTGACTGCGAACATTTGACTAGTGAAACGAAAAGAAATTTAAAACACCTACTTGATAAATTTTCGCCAATTTTTAGTCCAGTAAGCGATAAAGAATTAGTCGACACAAGCGTTCGTGCCGAAATCAGAACCATTTCCTCTTATCCAATTTATACAAAATCCTACCCATATCCAGTTAACATGAGATCGGAAGTAGAAAAGCAGATCAACCAAATGCTCGATGACGGAATCATTCGCCCCTCAAAAAGTCCATACAATTCGCCAATATTGATTGTTCCGAAAAAGTCAAATTCTGCAGGCGAAAAACAATATAGGCTTGTAATTGACTTTAAACGTCTCAATGCACTAACGATCCCAGATACGTACCCCATCCCAGATATAACAAACACCTTAGCTAGTTTTGGCAATTCAAAATATTTCACCACCCTCGACTTAACGTCGGGTTTTCATCAAATTAAAATGCTCGCGGAGGACATTCCAAAAACCGCATTTTCCACAGCAAACGGAAAATTCGAATTTACTCGACTTCCGTTTGGGCTCAAGAACGCACCGTCAATCTTCCAAAGAATGATAGACGACGTTTTGAAACCTTTTGTGGGAACTATTTGTTATGTCTACATTGATGACATTAACATTTTAGGCGAAACTGAAGAAACACATTTGAAAAATTAAGAAATCGTTCTTAATCGACTAAGAAGCGCAAAGTTAAAAGTAAACATTTCAGAATCAAAATTTTCAAAGATGCAAGTTGAATTTCTGGGAAGGAACTCTACCAGATCCTGAAAAGATATCAGCAATCAGTAAAATTAAACCCCCCACAAATTTAAAGGAGCTGAAACCCTTCCTTGGTCTAGCGTCTTACTATAGAAACTTTATAAGAGACTTTGCCAAAATCGCGAGACCGTTGACTATTCTAACGAGAGGCGAGAAATAAGAGCCAACCAATCGAAGAAAAAGTAGATTAAACTTGAAAAGCTTCAATTACAGACGTTCAACGATTTGAAGACGCTTCTTACTTCTTCCGAAATACTAATTTTCCCTGCTTTCGAAAAACCATTTGTGCTCACAACAGGATCGTCCATTACTGCGATTCGAGCAACTTTTTCGCAAGGCGAGATTGGTAAAGATCGACCCATTACCTACATCTCCAGACCTCTTAACAGGACGAAGGAAAATTTCGCGACCAACGAAAAGGAGATGTTGGTGATTGTCTGGGCACTGGATAAACTAAGATCATATCTTTATGGCGCAAAGAAGATCAAAATTTTAACCGTTCATCAGCCATTAACTTTCGCCTTGAGTAATAGCAATCATAACGTTGGAAGGCAAGGATTGAGGAGTTCAATTGTGAACTAATATACAGACCAGGGAAAACTAACGTAGAAGCTGATGCACTCTCCAGATTACCAGTGGAAGCTAACATGCTAACATCAGACTCAGGAACAGCGCATAGTGCTGAGGAAGATAACACTGATCTCATTCCACACTGCGAGGCCCCGTTAAATGTATTTCGAAATCAAATATTTTTTTCTGAAGGAAAAGAAGTGAGCGCTTACGAACAACCGCATCCCTCTTTTATCAGCCCGATCATTTTAAATTTTTTGGAAATGATTCATGTATCAATTTATCTCACGCCACCGCAAAAAAGTGAGGTAAATGATGTAGTAGAACGCCTTCATTCGACTATATTAGAAATTTTCAGATGCCTCCAACGAAAGTATCCTAATCTCTCGCCAAAAGAACTTGTTACTGTAGCTGTGGATAGGTATAATAACACCTATCACTCCGTGACCAGGGTGAAACCGGTGGACGTTTTTCTTGGAAGATCAGAACGTTTGAATCACCAAAACTTGATCGATTTTAGGACTAAGCTAACCGAAGACCTTAAGCATGAGATTTTGCGCAAGCAAAAAATCAAATAAAGAACCATAATCTCAGAAGAACCCCGCCAAAGGCTTACATGCCCGGAGAAATTGTTTACAAATTGAATAAGCAAATAAAATCAAAAACTAAACCTTTATTCGCAAAGGAAGTAGTTGCTAGGAATAATCGCGTTACTATCACCACTACCACTGGAAAAAGAATTCACAAGTCTCACTTGAAAAATATCCCTTCTGTTTCAGACTAATCTCATACAATGTTCATGGATCTGTAGACGTTCACGAGTATACCAGCCCCCTCATGACAATAAGAATTGGCTTTGGCAAAATAAACAACAAGGAAATCGAAACTTTCCACCTTTTACCCCCTGTTCTCACTAGCAATTTTACAGCAAATGAAATGACATTGGACCTGGAGTAGTTGCACAAACTTCATCTAGACAATGTCGACAAACTATAAAGCCTTCCCTATAACAACCTTGTATCCATCAATTCCGATGCAACAGTACTCCTTCTAATGGTGACCTTAGCGACAATCTGTGTCTATATCTGCCGAAAGCGAACCCTCCATACATTATTCAATAACTTTTCAAGTGTTGATTATCGGTGCACAAGCGATTGCCCTTTTTTTCTTATATTCATAAATCATTTTGTTTATTAATTTCTAAAACATTTTGTTTACATAAATTTCACAAACCTTATCCGCATCTCGGATTTCAAAACTCTAGAACGATCGTAAATTTCCTGTATCATCGAAATTTACGATCCTTCGTAGACTTTAAAGACCAAAATTTATGTATTATAATATTTCATTGCTTTTGGGTTTAGAAGATAAGATAGATATATAAGAGATGGATTCGAATAAATCGGTGCCTTTTGCGATTGAGTTTTCAGACTAGCCAGGTCACAAAGGGACCTCGTTTTATTGAATTCATTTTGTAACGAGTTCTATTCTTGTTTTAATTGGAAATAAAAACGTTGAATTCAAAAGTCTTCGTGGTATTACTTCACCAACAAGGAGAAGTCGTAACTTGTATGCTAAGCTTCAGGAAAAAATTTCTACCAGAAAATAGTTTAGGAATAATGCCCAAGAGGCATTACAGCGGCCAAAATCGGTCACTTATAGCTGCGAAGTGGCTTGCTTGGCAAACTTCCCTAATAGGTGGTAGGATAACCTCTGTAAACAACACCGGGGAGGTGAGGTTAAAAAAAGTGGTATGCTAGTAGATGGATTTGATTCTAAAACGAATACTGTGTATGAATTTTTTGGGTGTTTTCATCACGGCTTTATAGAATGCTATAAAGTAAAAGATTCTTCTTGTACTAATACGAAAAGAATCGAAATCATTGAGCGCCATGGTTATAATTTAGTTTAATCTTGGGAATGTGAGTTTCAAAAATTCTTAAAGAAAAACCCTGACGTGTGCAAACAAATAGAAATGAAGTTTCAGATATTATACTACCACTCAACCCTTGTGATGCAGTGTTTGGGGGGGGGCGTACTGAAGTGTTAAAACTACATCATAAAGTAACATAGAATGAATTTATAAAATATCTTGATTTTACTAGCTTGTACCTGTATATCAACAAATATTTGCCATATCCTACTGGACACCCTACAATTTTTCGAGGAGAAAATGTACCTTTAGTGTCAGAAATACTTTCAATGCATGGCTTCATCACTTGTTCTGTCACCCTACCAACTGATCTGTTCCTACCTGTTTTACTTTTAAAGACAAACTCGAAGCTGTATTTTACATTATGTCGTAAATGTGCGGAGCTAAATAAAACATTTTGTAGTGTATCTCACTACGTCATAATGCACTGCAACGTAAAATTGAATCAGGTAATGTAAACACACCACATACCCAACAGAACAAAGATCATATTTCGTTAAAAACCTCAATACTCACATTTGCTTCATGGGAAATATGTTCAAGTTGATAATGAACAAACTCCCAAGTCATTGAATAACATATGGCACACGCCAAGATGTAATATGAGTATTGACACGGCTACGAATGATCGTTCGCAATGTGAACCCCAATGTATATAGAATAGGCAGTATGCAAACTCGACCCTCGAGAGCAAGTTTTACCCGAAGCATCAGCCGAATACTCCCGAAAATTGATGTATCTTACGTACTGCCAGCTGCACAGTGGATTAAGTATTTTGGCGGGCTTTTTGAAAATTGTTCATCCAGAACTATATTAAAGGAAGGCAGTGTTATGAGTGTTCAACTATGCAATTTTTCGTTCGAGAGAAATCTTCAACTAAATAATTTAGATGTAGTTGATAGTTGCTAATTGTAGTTGATTTGTGCCCAACAGTGAAGGAACATATTAATGTTGCATTGGCGAACCTAAAATAAGGTTGGTACATGGTAAGCGAAAAAACAAATTAATTGACATGCCAGTTTTCCGTGCTAAGGCATTTTCGTCGATTTTTTAAATAGTTGGTTTTCCCATTACAACTATTTTTCCGACGTTTCATCATTGAATTCGGAGACCCAAGTAATTTCTCACAAGATAAACGAAAATAATATATAATAATATAATAATAAACTATGGCAGCACCGTAGCGAATGACGAATGACAGAAATCATATGGAAAACCATGTGAGTTTCGTCCGTGGTACCACGGATTGTAAGGAACGCTTGTCCATAGGAAGCCATCATATGAAGGGTTATCTACTGGGTCTCCATATACTGTGGTGAACCCTGTGTTTAGATTCTTTGTTGACAAACATATGTCCTAGTGAAAATTAATGACTAAGAAAAAAGGAATTGCATACGCATAAAGAGCAATAAACCTCAAGTGGATGAGTCAAAAATACAATTGATTTATTGATTAGTTGGTAAATTTAGTACATAGGAAAATTGTATAAAAGAGATCTAGTTAATAAAGAAATGGTTCATTAATTTCTTGACCATATTCAGCGCATTATCGCGACTCGTTTTGAAATTCCTGAATCCTAATTCAAGATTGCGAATACGCAGTCAAACCCTGAAGGATAAATAGGCGCCTAGCGCTGTACAAACAAGATTGCGATCACACAAACAAAACAACAAAAACACACAGTCACTTTCACACATCTGGTAATATTCCTTTGATAATAAAGTCCTAAAATTAATAATATCAAACATGTTTTGCCTTTTCAAAACCAAACTTTACATTTGATTGTATTCATACAGAGGAAGAAAGGCAGATTACTGGTACATGGATCATACCTGAAGTGTCCTTAGCTGTAAATAGAGGCTTTAAAATTAAGAGTGTGTGTGAGGTCTGTAAATACAACTACACACAATATGATTCCATAGCAAAAAATTGTGGTCTGTTTACGGAATATGTAAACACTTTCTTGAAAATAAAACAAGAAGCCTCTGGGTAGGAGAATAAATGTAATAATGAAGAAGAAAAAGATAGTTACACGTTATTAAATAACTTTGGCTGAGTTGGTTAAATAAAACACCCTTCTTATTTCGAAAGAAAGAATATTTTATTAAAAGTTGATCGATGGTCGATCACCGAAATTGGATTAACAACTAACTTTTCAATTCTTACTTCCTAACTTTTCACCTCTTGGTCTTTACATATTTCTATCTATTGTTTAACTTGCACTTTCTGCATTTTAGTAACTTTGTTGAATTTGGTTTGATTCATGCATCGTCGAGCTGTTTATGCGATATCTTATCTAGCATTTTAATCAGCTCTGTCGATGGATTAATCATGTTAGAATGTGCATCACTCGATGTAGCATCTGATTTATTTGTTGCATCATCGAATGATACATCATCTTTGTTATTTTTAGCATCAGCTCTTGTTGCTGATGTAACACGCCCATCCTTAAGTGGGATCGCGTCCTCGCGATTCGAATTTATATTTATTTTTACTTTGTTTGATTTGTTACATTTGAAATAAAGAAGGTTGTTCCAAAATAATTTATTTTATGAGTGTATTTGATTAGTTTTATTCCTTCTGAATTTTCTATGTTTTTTCGGTGTTTGTATTCTAATGTTAAATTTGATGGCTCAACATATGTAATATTTTTAATAATTTTTGGCAATATAATATTGTTTCTTATTTCTTCTAGTTTATTATCAAATGTCAAGTTATTAATTTGAATTTTCAAATTATTGAATTTTATTATATTATGGTTTTTATTAGTAGTTTTTGGTCATTGCAATTATGTTGTAACATTGTTGATTTTAAATTTTGTGTAACAATTACATTTGTAGAAATTTTTCCAATTGATTCGATACTATTAGGAATCATTGTACAATTCGTTGGGTCTTTTAGTAAATTTCCAATACAACTGTCTGTTATGGGCAATAATTTTTTACATAATTTTGTTTTAAATCCATGTAAATTATGTCTTGAGAAGTAATAATATTCATTAGAAAGTTCTAAATTATTTTTATTTGGTATTGGTACAATTTTTATTCTGTAATACGATTGTTGTGAAAATGTAAGAATTTGTAATATAATAAATATTAATTTATTCTTTTGCGCTGCAGCAATTTTTAAGTTTTGGAGTCTATAAATATCGATATTATATTGATATATTTCTTTTGTTGTTAAAATATCTTTGCTTAAAACTTCTAATTTTGATAACAAAATTATTTCGTGTATTTCATTGATTGAATTAAATATATACACTGGGTTTTCTTTTATTTCCAAGTCATATTTAAATTCAAGAAACTTTCTTACTAATAAATTTGAAGTTATTAACCTTATCCAAAGTTATTAACCTTATCCAAAATAAGATATTAACCTTATCCAAAATAATCTGTTGGTTTTTGTTTATATGCTTTGTTAATTCTTTTAGTTCTTTGTTAATTTCAGCATCGATAATAATTTGTTTATTTAAATTATCCGCAACGGATACAATATTCTGGTCAATTTCTTTGAAATGTTCTTCAATATCTTGTCTGTCGTCGTCATCCATTGTTCCTCCCAACCAATGCAAAAAAATTCCATACAAATTTATTATTCCTCGACCCTTTTTATGTCGTGAGGTGGCAATTCGTAAAGTTTGCCTTTAATATTATTTGATCTCTTGTAGTCGAACTAAAGTGAAGCCATTGCCGTAAGGTATTTCTGATATTTCTAAATTTTGTCCCGATATGGTTGTGAAACATAACATGAGAAGCAATATTAGTCCTATAATGATAATTTATTATTCGTTGTAACCTCGAAAATATTGAAATTCAAATATTGGACTGTTTTGATCACTAGATGTCACTAGTCATAAGAGAAATGAACATGTCAAAACAGAAAAAGAAAAGTCAGTGTGTGTGATTTTGTTGCCGCCATTGAAAGCATTTTTCTTTCCTTGGTTTTAAAATTATTTCCTGATCATCAGGTCAGAAAATCAGGTGTGGGTATACACCCAGCAACAAGTGAAGCCAAGTGGAAGTCATTGAGCGCAATAAAAGTGGAAAAAGAAACATAATTCAGCAGAGCACCAAGTCTCTAAGCTGCCGCCGTTGCCGTGAGAATAAGTTCAGTGTTCCCTAGTGCCTTAAACAGTTTATACCCTTGTGAACCTTTTGAGTTACTCCTCACAGCCTTTTGTGAAAACAAAATTCAACCCGCGATATATTATTTGACAGTACCTTGTGGCCTTTTAAACATAACCTTAAAGACATTGAAAACTTAGTGAATTGTGTGCCTTATAGAAGTTGAACCCAAATAAACCTTGTGGTACCTTGCTTAGAAAGCAAACTAAAAAATGAGTGCAGAGGATAATGTGGATGTTGAAACACCAGCTTTGCTACCCATTGCCCCCTTTGAGCGAAGAGACCATATATCGAACGAGAGCCCACCACAGCTATCACCTCGTGCAGTCATTGATCCGAAGGAGATGGAAATCGAACCTGAAACTCCGCACGTGGCTGCGTTAAGAGCCACTATTCGCCAATTAGAAATGGAATGCCGATTGTCCAAGATGGAAGCTGAACTAAACTTGTACTAATCTATTGCAAAAGTAAAACCTGCATCCTTTGTCGAATTCCGGGACATTCAACAACAATCGAGCCTTTTTCTGGCAATGAATTATACCAGGTGAGCAAGTGGTTCGAGGATTTCAACAAGTTGATGGACGCTACGAATGCGGACGAGCAAATTCGTTTGGTATATGCTCGGAGACTGATGACGGGCACAGCAGCCATGTTCCTATCGACAGTCACTTTTGACACCTGTGTAATGGTTCAGGATCGCCGAATGATGGTCCTTCGTTGTGATGGTATTTTCCATAGTATCTAAACATTCCCATGTTGAGGAAATGTGAGTTTAAAAGAAATTATTAGAGGAACATTAATTTTATTAAACGGCCGGCACAATTTTTATGCCACTGGCCAAGGAATATAATATGCCGATTGTAGGCATTACCTGAAGTGCCGAATTATTGGCACAATCCAGGGAAAGTCTTTTAAGAGTGCCTCGAATGATAGGCACAAGTGAAACACGTTCGCTTGATCTCAAAAGACTATATTTTTCTTCAATGCTTACTTGCTATTTATACAAATTCTTAACACTAAATCAAACTCTAATGGCCTAATAAAATATCCTAGTTTATGAATTTGGCCTAATAAAATATTCTAAATTATGTGTTTCAATTACTTATCTCTAATCGTTCCACATGGCATTCACGACCAAAAGGCGATGTCCATGCGCAACCAAAAGGCGATGTCCATGCGCGCAAGGATCACGAGGTGATAAGCACTATCGATACATTCATGAAGCGATGTATTTAGTGGTGATAAATACATCACTTTGATGTTGGAAGGATAGCCTTTCATGGAATTGAAGTGATGTATTTATTGGTGATAAATACATCACTTTAATGTTGAAAAGATGTTCTTAAAGGACACCACACCCTAACCCTTTAAGAAATTTCTTTACTTGTGGAAATAAATTTCTAAAATTTAAATTGTTTGATATAGCTGTCCTAATTCAAGGTCTTTAACATATTGTTATGATAAATTTTATCTTTAATTCTTATTTTAGTATTTACTCCTAGTCTTTCTACTTCTTCGTATGGACCTTTATAGGGGTTTGTTCCTTTTTTTCTATTGTGATTTTTGACAAATATAAAATCTCCAATTTTGAATTTCGATTCATTGCAATTTTTATCATATGTTTCTTTTCTAGTATCTTTAGCGATATTCAATAAATTTCTGGCTATTTTTACAGAGCGTTGCAATCTTATTTTAAGTTCATTTACATAGTTGTCTAAATTATATATAGGGTCTCTATCTGTTATTATATCATTGGGTAAAATTGGTAATTTTCCAAAAATTAATTCATATGGTGAGTAGTGTGTATCTACATGTGGTGTTATATTATATGCGAAGGTATAATAAGGGATCCATTTGTCCCAATTTTCGTCGTTTGCGAAATTCAAAAGATACTCATTTAGAACTCTATGGTTTCTTTCTACGCTACCTAAAGTCTGGTGATGGTAAGGGGTTGAAAATATTTGTTTAATTTTGAGTAGCGCACAAATATTCTTTAGAGTTTCATTTAGAAATTCAGTTCCTCTGTCTGATTTGAGAATTTTAAAACAACCGTATTTTAAAATGAATTGTTCGACTAAAGTGGTCGCTATTTGGTTCGCTTCTTTTGTTTCAATAGGATATGCAACGATAAATTTAGTTAGTTCACATTGTATTGTGAGTATATAGCGGTAACCATTTGAGATTCTTAATGGTCCGACTGTGTCAACCGAGATAATTTCAAAGCTTGAGCTTGGTGTTTCGGTTATGGTTACTTTTTCTTTAATGTATTTTGTTTGTTTATTCTTTTGGCATAAGAGACAATTTGATGCAAATGATTTTACCAATTTTGACATATTTTTCCACACATATCTTTGTTTCAGCTTTAATATAGTTTTTCTAACTCCGAAATGTCCTCCATATGGTGTGTTGTGAAATTCTTCGATAAGCTTTTGTGGTGTTTCGCTATCGGTTATTTTTATGGGTGGTTTATATATAATAATTTTTAATTGAGAACGCTTAAATTTTTCAATATTTTCTTGTGCACTTTTCACATTATTTAGGCCTTTTATATATTTGTCGACGTTTGCTTTCTGCAGATTATTGAATTTAATTTTAAATTCTTCTTTCGTTATGAGCTTGAAAATTTCATTATTTTCGTTTAGTGCTAGCTCTGATATACCGAGTTTTCGCATTTGTAGTATCAGTTTCTCCATCAGACAATCTGGATTGTGAGGATTATCACTGTATCTTACGATTACCTCGTATTCGTTTACTTCAAATCGCATATTCGATGATAGTTTCTTCGATCGATAACCTGGGTTATACGAATTATCACTATATCTTGCGGTTTTCATATTATCTTTAATTTAGCCATAGCGTTCTAGTAAAATGTCAAGTTTCTTAATATTTCTTATGTCCGTGAGGGACGTACATTCCCAAATATGAAGTTCATGACGCTTCGTTTGGTTAATGTCTCCGTCAGGACCTTTAGATTGTGTGCGTTTTTTGGACATATTTCGTGTAATTGCCAATATGTCAAGTGATTTTGGAGTTGTATTGTCTATCGATGTGGGAATCATTTCTTTCAATATGTTCGAATCTATTTTGATTCTTGATAATGCATCCGCGTTAGTGTTACTTTTTCCTTGTTTGTATACGATCTCGAAATCATAATCAGCTAGATCCAATCTTATTCTCGTTAATTTAGAGGAATGGTTTTTGTGGGTAAAGAGCGACACTAATGGTCTGTGGTCAGTTACGACTATGAATTTTCTACCAAATATGTAGGGTTTAAAAAAATTTATTGCCCAATGTATGATGTATTTATTGGTGATAAATACACCACTTTAATGTTGAAAAGATGTTCTTAAAGGACACCACACCTGGAATGACTTTCAAGCCAGCATTATCCACGAATTCCAACCCACCACCGATACGTTTACCGTTTATCGAACCCTTACTAACCGATCCATAGCACCTAACGAATTGATTCAGGAATACTTGATCGTGATGAAGACTCTGGCAAACCGAGGGGGAATTCCTGAAAGTGAAATGATTAGTTTTGTAATTCACGGTCTCCGCACTAGAATGGACACTGTGCCCTTGTATAGTGCTCGTTCCATTGAGGAACTAAAGGGAATAATCGACCGCTACCATCGATGTCCAATAACACGTGGTCAAAACCACAAGCTGCCTTCAGTATCCTCGTCCACTCCGAGAGCGGTGGTACATCCTACTTCTCGCCAGCTTCAGCATAGTACCCCTCAAGCCAACCGCGCACTAATCAGGCCCTAACAAGCTCCGCAAGTAACTCCAGCCATGCTGCCTCAGATGTTGGTGAAGTACGCTGCTTCAACTGCCGGCGTCATGGACACTTCGCCGCTAATTGCCGTTCTCCTCATAGACCACCTGGCGGTTGCTTCCACTGTTTTCAGGAAGATCACCAATATAGATCATGCCCAAACCGACACCTACCACCTGCAGCGGCCACTGTTTATAGGGAAGAAGAAATATCTCAGGCAGATCCCACCGATTCAGGGATCGCTGCTGTGCAGATGGTGAGTATCAATTTCGATTCTTCTGAAGTCAGTCGTGATCCAATCTCCCTCCTTTCTCTTCTCGATACTGGTAGCCCGGTGAGCTTCATTCGAGCCCGACATCTTCCATCAGATATTCGTCTCACTCCGACTTGCCGTAAATACCGTGGGCTAAATCGTGTGCTTGTCCCCACCTGCGAACTCGTTAGTATACCTATCACATTTAAATCAAGAACAATTCTAACCGATTTATTTGTAGTACCTGATGACATTTTACCCGCACCACTTTTGTTGTGACGAAATTTTTTGAATTCTTGTAAGTTAAGCTATGGTATAATAATTCTATATTGAAATCGATAAGCTATATTAGGGAATCACCCGCTAATGTTTATCGGAACAATAAAACGGATAAAATTGTTAAAGAAAAACATATTTCTTACGTTGACACGACTGATTTCAAGGATAAATGCTCCCGTGTTTTAGGTGTAGTGGCGTCGCCGGGTTGTGCCCTCGGCGGGGAGAGCGTGGACCCAGAAAAACAGTTCCTGAATTGTAAAGATCAGATAGACGAACTGACTGTCTTTGACATCGGAACGACATTTGGCTCCCCTATAATTCGTCGTTGCTTAGATCTCCTCCGTCAAAATTATCCATCCCGAACCCCCTCCCTGTCATGTCTGTCTCCCTACGAAATGAGGATTCAAATAACTTCCGATCACCCTATCCATTGTTCACCTCGTCGGCTGTCTTATTTTGAACGGAATGAAGTTCAAAAAATCATTAATCAATTATTGGCCGATAATATAATCCGTCCAAGTGATTCGCCTTATGCCTCCCCTATCGTCTTTGTTCGAAAAAATTAGGTGCCTTCCGCATGTGTGTTGACTATAGGTCCATTAACAAAGTAACCCTTCGCGATAATTTCCCGTTGCCTTTAATAGATGATTGCTTAGAGTATTTAGATAATAAAAATTGTTTCTCTATTATTGACCTTAAAAGTGGATTTCATCATGTGCCTGTGGCTGAAGATTCTATTAAATTTACCTCTTTTGTCACGCCTTTTGGACAGTATGATTATACCCGCATGCCTTTTGGTCTAAAAATGGACCTTCAGTTTTCCAGCGTTTCATCTGTAAACAGCTCCAAGATTTTGTCCAGTCAGGAGAGATAGTCATATACATGGATTATATCCTTATAGCTACTCCCGATCCTGAATCTCACCTTAAATTGTTGTCTCGCTTACTAACCCGTCTCACAGAGTACGGTTTAGAGATCAACTGGTCCAAGAGTAAGTTTATACATAGCAAAATAAATTATCTAGGATATTCGGCTAGCTCCTCAGGTATCCTCCCTAACACCTCCCATATCGACCACATACGCCAATTGCCCCTCCCTACAAACTCACGACAATTGCAGTCCGCTTTGGGCCTTTTTTCTTATTTTCGCCGATTTGTTCCTTTTTTCTCTCACATTGCCGCCCCCCTCTCTGCCCTATTGAAAACAAACCCGCCCTTTGTAATGACGCCCGACTGTAAGTCTGCGTTCTACACGTTACGAGACTCCTTAGTGTCTGCCCCAATTTTGGCCATTTATAATCCTACCCGACAGACCCAATTGCATACTGACGCCAGTTCCGTGGGATTCGGTGCTGTACTTTTGCAGAAACAAGATGATGGTCAGTGGCATCCAGTTTCCTATTACTCACGACGAACTACGTTACCTGAGTCTCGCTACCATAGTTTTGAACTCGAGACACTGGCGGTCATTTATGCTCTGCGCCGCTTCAGGGTTTATTTGGAAGGTATCCCTTTTAACCTTGTTACCGATTGCAACTCCCTGATTCTTACCCTCTCAAAAAAGTCCTTAACCCTCGTATTGCTAGATGGGCCTTAGAGCTTGAGAACTTTAACTATACTGTTGCCCACCGACCCGGTACAAGGATGCCCCATGTTGACGCATTGAGTCGTAACCCTCTCGTTGCCTTTACCACGGAAGACGATGTTGACGTGCAACTGCAAGTCGCCCCATCTAGGGACCCTAATATCCTGGCTTTGCGTACCCAATTATAGAGTGGACCTGTCGAACCATTTGAACTATTAGATGGGTTGGTGTATAGGAGGTTAACTAAAGAAATCCTTAGTTTCTATGTGCCTTCTGAAATGGAATCAAACGTTATTCGTTTCGTAAATGAAAAAATAGGCCATCTTGGTATCGATAAATGCTACAATCAATTCGGTATCACTACTGGTTCCCGACAATGAACCGTAAGATCCAGCACTTCATTCAAAACTGTATTCAGTGCATCTTTTATAATGCCCCTAAACACTTACACGAGAGAGACTTGCACCTTATTGAAAAATCCCCTGTCCGGACTCGTGAGTATACCTATCACATTTAAATCAAGAACAATTCTAACCGATTTATTTGTAGTACCTGATGACATTTTACCCGCATCACTTTTGTTGTGACGAAATTTTTTGAATTCTTGTAAGTTAAGCTATGGTATAATAATTCTATATTGAAATCGATAAGCTATATTAGGGAATCACCCGCTAATGTTTATCGGAACAATAAAACGGATAAAATTGTTAAAGAAAAACATATTTCTTACGTTGACACGACTGATTTCAAGGATAAATGCTCCCGTGTTTTAGGTGTAGTGGCGTCGCCGGGTTGTGCCCTCGGCGGGGAGAGCGTGGACCCAGAAAAACAGTTCCTGAATTGTAAAGATCAGATAGACGAACTGACTGTCTTTGACATCGGAACGACATTTGGCTCCCCTATAATTCGTCGTTGCTTAGATCTCCTCCGTCAAAATTATCCATCCCGAACCCCCTCCCTGTCATGTCTGTCTCCCTACGAAATGAGGATTCAAATAACTTCCGATCACCCTATCCGTTGTTCACCTCGTCGGCTGTCTTATTTTGAACGGAATGAAGTTCAAAAAATCATTAATCAATTATTGGCCGATAATATAATCCGTCCAAGTGATTCGCCTTATGCCTCCCCTATCGTCTTTGTTCGAAAAAATTAGGTGCCATCCGCATGTGTGTTGACTATAGGCCCATTAACAAAGTAACCCTTCGCGATAATTTCCCGTTGCCTTTAATAGATGATTGCTTAGAGTATTTAGATAATAAAAATTGTTTCTCTATTATTGACCTTAAAAGTGGATTTCATCATGTGCCTGTGGCTGAAGATTCTATTAAATTTACCTCTTTTGTCACGCCTTTTGGACAGTATGATTATACCCGCATGCCTTTTGGTCTAAAAATGGACCTTCAGTTTTCCAGCGTTTCATCTGTAAACAGCTCCAAGATTTTGTCCAGTCAGGAGAGATAGTCATATACATGGATTATATCCTTATAGCTACTCCCGATCCTGAATCTCACCTTAAATTGTTGTCTCGCTTACTAACCCGTCTCACAGAGTACGGTTTAGAGATCAACTGGTCCAAGAGTAAGTTTATACATAGCAAAATAAATTATCTAGGATATTCGGCTAGCTCCTCAGGTATCCTCCCTAACACCTCCCATATCGACCACATACGCCAATTGCCCCTCCCTACAAACTCACGACAATTGCAGTCCGCTTTGGGCCTTTTTTCTTATTTTCGCCGATTTGTTCCTTTTTTCTCTCACATTGCCGCCCCCCTCTCTGCCCTATTGAAAACAAACCCGCCCTTTGTAATGACGCCCGACTGTAAGTCTGCGTTCTACACGTTACGAGACTCCTTAGTGTCTGCCCCAATTTTGGCCATTTATAATCCTACCCGACAGACCCAATTGCATACTGACGCCAGTTCCGTGGGATTCGGTGCTGTACTTTTGCAGAAACAAGATGATGGTCAGTGGCATCCAGTTTCCTATTACTCACGACGAACTACGTTACCTGAGTCTCGCTACCATAGTTTTGAACTCGAGACACTGGCGGTCATTTATGCTCTGCGCCGCTTCAGGGTTTATTTGGAAGGTATCCCTTTTAACCTTGTTACCGATTGCAACTCCCTGATTCTTACCCTCTCAAAAAAGTCCTTAACCCTCGTATTGCTAGATGGGCCTTAGAGCTTGAGAACTTTAACTATACTGTTGCCCACCGACCCGGTACAAGGATGCCCCATGTTGACGCATTGAGTCGTAACCCTCTCGTTGCCTTTACCACGGAAGACGATGTTGACGTGCAACTGCAAGTCGCCCCATCTAGGGACCCTAAGATCCTGGCTTTGCGCACCCAATTATAGAGTGGACCTGTCGAACCATTTGAACTATTAGATGGGTTGGTGTATAGGAGGTTAACTAAAGAAATCCTTAGTTTCTATGTGCCTTCTGAAATGGAATCAAACGTTATTCGTTTCGTAAATGAAAAAATAGGCCATCTTGGTATCGATGAATGCTACAATCAATTCGGTATCACTACTGGTTCCCGACAATGAACCGTAAGATCCAGCACTTCATTCAAAACTGTATTCAGTGCATCTTTTATAATGCCCCTAAACACTTACACGAGAGAGACTTGCACCTTATTGAAAAATCCCCTGTCCCGTTTGATACGATTCATGTTGACCATTATGGCTCTCTTCCTAGCGTCTTATCCAAGCGAAAGTACATCTTGTCTGTTGTAGATGCTTTTACGAAGTTTACTAAACTATATGCAGTCAACTCAACTAGTTCTAAAGAGGTGTGCGCCTCCTTACAAAAATATTTTGACTATTACAGTCGGCCTCATCGTGTGATCTCTGACCGAGGTGCCTGTTTCACCTCGTATGAATTTTCGTCATTCTTACAGACTAGGGGTATTATTCATGTCAAAGTTGCAGTAGCTGCGCCCCAGGCGTACCAATCGCATACTAACCCCCATGCTGTCTAAATTATCCGAGCCCTTGGAACATGCTGACTGGGCTTTGTTATTGACTAAAGTAGAATACGCCCTTAATAATACCCTTCATGCTTCTACTCAGCAGAGCCCTAGTATCCTCCTGTTCGGAGTTCCTCAAAGAGACCCCATAGTTGATGATCTCACTGAATACCTTGATTCGAAACGAGTCTCTTCCTCTATCGATTTGGCTGCCCTACGCTCCCAAGCGGATCACGCAATACACCGTGCGCAAGAACGAAACCTTCACCAATATTCTAAGAAAAGCCATCCACCTACCCAGTACATCCCTGGTGACTTTGTTGTCATTCGGCATGTTGATACTTCAGCCGGAACTAATAAGAAATTTAATGCAAAGTACCGTGGTCCTTATGTTATCCACCGTGTCCTTCCAAATGACCGATACGTCGTCCGTGATATAGAAAATTGACAGCTATCACAAATCCCGTATGAGGGCATTCTTGAGGCCGCTCGCCTGCGCCACTGGGTCCGACCCGCCGATGCCGCTCCCCAGAGTAACGAGATCGAAATTGATGCTGGGATCGAGGGCGATCCCTGATCAGATTGGCCGAAACTGTAACCTCGAAAATATTGAAATTCAAATATTGGACTGTTTTGATCACTAGATATCACTAGTCATAAGAGAAATGAACATGTCAAAAAATAAAAAGAAAAGTCAGTGTGTGTGATTTTGTTGCCGCCATTGAAAGCATTTTTCTTTCCTTGGTTTTAAAATTATTTCCTGATCATCAAGTGACATCTTAATGTTTTTTTTCGTTTCATTAATTTTTTATGAATAGGCATTTTATAATTATTATATTTAATTTTAGGCTGTAATTTAGTTTTTGCTTGCATATTTTTAATATATTTTGGATTATATTTACCGTATTTTTTGGTTTTGTTATGATATTGAAGTCGTTTAGTTTGTCTTTCTTCTATTTTTCTTTTTATTTCTGAAAATTCATCAGGTAATATCGCGCTATTTTTAAAATTTATTGGTTTCTCTTTCGTTGTGCTGTGAATAGACTGATTATAGAATTTGGTTGCTACTTGCACACAAATAGGTTTTGTTTTATAAGGTTTAGTTTGCTCAATCATTAGTCTTAAATGTTCGTTTAGTGTATTATGAAAACGTTCAATATCGCTATTCCCTGTTTTTATACGGGGGTGCAGAAATGAATTTCGATACTTTCGTTTTGTAAAAATTGTTTTAAATTATATTGAAAAGCGAACTTGAGCGAATTTGGAAAACTTATCAATGAAAGTAATGTACATTGAATTTTTATTCATGTACCAGATATCCATGTGGATAATTTCGTTTGGTTTGTTAGGAATTTTAGATTTTAGAAACGGTGGGTTAAGGGGCTTTCTGTCGTATTTAGCTAAATTACAAATTTGACAGTTATTAATGAGATTTGTAATTTCCTGTTTCAAATTTGGATAATAGTATTTTGTTTTGATATTTTGATATACTTCTTCTATGCTACGATGGTTATTTTTCATATGTTCTCTGTTAATTTCTTCATGGATTTGAATTTGGTCATCACAGTCAAATAGAAGATAAGTACTTTTGACTATTTTTACTGGATTATGGGGTGCAATCCACTTAAGATATGTGTCTTGAAATTGTTTAAGGGGGGAAGTACCTTTAGACATTTTTTTAAATTGATTTTTTTTAATTGTTTTAATCGATAGATATATTGTCTAAGAATATCATGCCAAAGTTTCAAAAGCCAATTCTCAAAATTGTGGAAGATATGCATCCCGGAAGTGCCTGGCGCCGAGTTCTTTTTCTCTTGACCACAAACTTTAAACGGCCTTTTCTTGAAACCATGTTTTTTAACATTGCGTAAGTGATAATAAAAAACTAGTGAATCGATTTTCATCATCTAGCATTCATTTTAAAAAGCATAAAAAATTGTTCTATATAGATTGAAGATTAAAAAAACAAATTATTTTGGGACTATTTTTGACTGGAAGTACAACGAAATTTTTCGTCAAAATCGTAATGTTTTTTGAGCCTGTTTCGAAGGGTTAGTTTTCGAATTTCGCAAATATTTTAGTCTATCTACTAAAAATAACCCTCTTGAGTAAGAAAATGTTTGGTTGGATTGTTTCAGACGAAAATTGCAGCCAGCATCGCTTACGCAATTTACGACGTCAGCGACGACATGGCTTTCAAGATCCTTGAAAAATTTGTTAATTTTCAACTTTCACTTTTGTAGAATATGCTTTTTTAACCTCAAACATCGCCTAAAATAAATATTATACTGATTTAATAAGAACTGTATTCATTTCCCCACAAATCAGTTGCAAAAAAGACCTTTTTTCGGCCTCTAAAGGTACTTCCCCCCTTAAATAGATTTTCGTTCGGAATATAGACACCAACGAGACCTTAAGAGGGTGAATGATTTTTAAGTATGTAGTTGTATAATTTTTGGTCTGGTTGTTTTGATATGAATATTTTTCTAGTTCTGTTAAAATGTTTTTCTAATTTGGTAGAAATTTGAGATCCTTGTTTTATTATGATTTGAGTTTTAAAGATATTTAAAGGTCTTTCACTAATTTGAATATATTTTGTGTTATCTTCTTCAGCACTGTGACATATTGCTTGTACAGAGTCGTTATCGTTATTGTAATTTATTTCGTCAGTGTTTATTACGGGTCTCGAGATGCAATCTGCAATTGAGTTCTCTTTACTCTTGATATATTCAATATCGTAGTTATTTTCTTCTAATTGCATTTTTCAACGCTGGAGTTTTTAATTTGGTTCTTTGAGATTAGCAACCCACGTTAATGGTTTATAGTCGGTTTTGATTGTAAATTTGTGTCCATATTCGTAAGGACGAAAATATTTTAAAGCCCATATTATAGCTAAGAACTCTTTTTCAATGATGGAATAGTTTATTTCGTGATTGTTAAGGGTTCGACTTGCGAAACAAATTAGATGTCCTTCTTGGGACAGAACCGTGCCAACGGCGTAATTGGAGGCAGTTGTAACTACAAATTTTTTGTTAAAATCGGGTTATTTTAAAACTGGGACACTCATGACTAGTATTTTAAGTTGCTCAAAACTTTCTTTATACTGGGGATCGTTTTAGTCAATTTTTGTATTTTTCTTTCGTTTTATTGTTAATGGTTTCGCAATTTTGGAGAAGTCTTTTATGAACTTCCTAT
The DNA here is from genome assembly GCA_963942545.1 of Oxycera nigricornis. Taxonomy (NCBI): domain Eukaryota; kingdom Metazoa; phylum Arthropoda; class Insecta; order Diptera; family Stratiomyidae; genus Oxycera; species Oxycera nigricornis. The sequence goes on from OZ012662.1 coordinate 65,384,063, forward strand.
AATATCCAACCATACCTAAAATTTGTTTGATTTGTTTTTGCGTTTTGGGGATTTTCATTTCTGATATTGCTAAAACTTTTTTTTGGATTAGGTTTCACACCATCTGGAGTAATTAAATATCTCAAAAATTCGGTTTCTCATTTAAGAAAATGAGATTTATCTAATCGTATTTTTAGATTTGCTTCGCGAAATTTTTTGAAAACTTTTTCCAATGAATCTAAATGTTCATGTAGCGAAGTACTGAAAATAATTACATCGTCCATATAAATTCATTAATCGCTGGAATGTCGCTGGAGCATTTTTAAGTCCAAACGGCATTCGCGTAAATTCATAATGTCCGAAATTATGCTGTTGCTGTTTTAGGGATGTCTTTTTCGTTAATTTCTATTTGGTGAAAACCTCTCGCAAGATCTAGTGTTGTGAAATACATTGATCTACCTAATTTTTCCAATATACCGTCGATATTTGGAATGGGGAATTTATCGTCGATTGTTATTTCGTTTAACTTTTGGTAATCAATTACTATTCTCCATTTGGTTTTTTCTGAACCGTCCATTTTCTTTGGAACTACCCAGATAGAAGATGAGTAAAGTGAATGACTATGTCTTATTATTTGTTGATTTAATAAGTCTTGAATTTGACTTTCAACTTCTTTTTCAGAATTTCAGGATATCGATAGGTTTTTGTATATATTGGTTCGTTGTATTTTGTTCTTATATCATGCTTGATTAAATTTGTAAAAGTCTATTTTTGACCTTGTTGGTGAAATGTATTACTGTTTTTATTTACAAGTAGCAGAAGTTTAGATTTCTCTTCAGCATTTAAGTGGTTTGTACGTATTTCGTTTACTACATTATTTTGTTGGTTTTCTTTCATTGGACAACGCAATAAGTTCACTTTGTCGAATAGGAACAGACAAATTACAATCCAAGTTCTTCATGTTCATTGAAAAATTTGGCAGATTGTTAATTGTAATAGGTTTGTTTTCAAATTCTTTAAACTTTTTTAATTTTTGTAATTCAATTTCTTCATTTTCACCGAAGAAAATTGGAATTACTTTATCATTTAGTTCGATAGTTTTATTAAAAGGAACGATTTTGGTATTATAATTAGCTAATATATCATTTCCAATGAGACCATCAAATTTTTCGCTACATTTGATTTCGATGAAATGAAATTTTTTATTTGTACTTAGTTCTGAAAATTCTTTAAAAGGTTTAATTGATACAATATAATCAAAATTCACTTCAGAATTAAGTGTGTATATTTTGAATTGGGGATAGAATTTTGATTTTGGATCACATAAAGAAGGACGAATGGTACTTAAAGATGCACCTGTGGCTAAAAGGAATCGAAGGGGTATAACAGTCTATTTTGATATATGGTAATTTTGATTTGTTTCTGAGGCATGTTCCGGAAAATTTGCATTGGTTTGAACAAATTGACGCGAATTATCGATTTCCATTGGTTGAGGTTGACCGAATCGTCTAATTCGAAAATTTAATGAATTGCGATTGGTTTGAAAATTATTAAGATCAAATTTATGTTGACCAGAATTACGTTGAGGATATTCGAACAATTTTGGTGTTGGTTTTTATATATTTTCAGTAGGGTTAAAATGATTGCTGTATTTAATATTTTCTGAATAACCACTATTATGCAATCTATTTTTTTGAAAATTTGGTTTATTATTTGGTCTGCGGTTACGGATATGATAATTCAAGTAATTACCTTCGGTTAAGATTTGAAGTGCTTCCTCCAAACTTTGAGGATTTCTACTAAATAGAACACTTCTTACTGGTTGTATGAACTTAATTTTGAAAACTTCAAGAGCTATACGTTTTTTACCTCTTATTTCGGTACTTTTGTTTCCTAGTTCGGCTTTAATATTTAACCGGTGCAAATTGTTTTGGATTCGGTTATAAAACTCTAACACATTATTTCTAAATTCACATGATCTAAGATTATCTAATAATTGAAGCGAACTTCTTTTCTCGCTGAAATTCGATATTAGTACTTCTCGTATCTCGGGCCACTTACTGTCACTGTTTATATTAATAATAGTTTTCGCCATACCTGTGAATTTCGATTTTAGTATTTGGATAATTGTTAGGTACGCCATTTGGTCATATCCTTGTAGGGTTCATATTAGGATTTCCGTGTTGTCCAAAAACGTTTTCAGCTGCTCGTTTGATCCATCCAAAGTGGGCATCCTTGATGCAAATTTAAAGGGATCGATTTCCAAAGGTTTCGGAATATTTCGTTGAGATAAAGCTTCCGCTAATTGGGAAGGTTTAATAATATTGGTAGCGGTAGCCATATTATTAGTGTTATTGATTTATGTTTTGTTACACTTTTATTATTTCATTTGTTACACTATCTGGATCAGAGTCTATTGATCTCAACAGACAGGTTTTAAAAATAATTTAGACCTCAGTTACTTCGTTTCCAGATTTTATATATATATTCCATATACTCTACATACTGAGTATCGGTTTGTTGAATATTTTATTATACACTTAGTACGCGTATATTGGTTTATATTCCTTGTAGCGGAATTATATTTCGGTTTTGCGGTTGTTTCCGCCTACGCCAGTTACACGTTATTAAATAACTTTGGTTGAGTTGGTTAAATAAAACACCCTTTTTATTTTTTTGATCGATGGTCGATCACCGAAATTAGATTAACAACTAACTTTTCAATTCTTACTTCCTAACTTTTCACCTCTTGGTGTTTACATATTTCTATCTATTGTTTAACTTGCACTTTCTGCATTTGAGCAACTTTGTTGAATTTGGCTTGATTCATGCATCGTCGAGCTGTTTATGCGATATCTTTTCTAGCCATGTTAGAATGTGCATCATTCGATGTAGCATCTGTTTTATTTGATGCATCATTGAATGATACATCATCTTTGTTATTTTTATCATCAGCTCTTGTTGCTGATATAACAATACCTACCTCAAGTCATACAAGATGAGAAAGACATTACTCTAGACAAAGAAAGATTGAGAAGAACCCCGGTAGACGCAACACTGCAAAAAATTTGTTTAAATTCGTTATGGGGTAAATTTGCCCAAAAAGAAGATAAAACTCGCAACCAAAGTTATTAAAAATTTCAAATAATTTTGTGACTTTATACAACCTACTGGTGTGGAAATTTGCTCTCTATACCCCAACAATGATGATACCATGGAAATATTTAGAAAAAGATCTGAATATGTTACCACACATAAACATACCTGTTGCTGCATATACAACCGCGTTTGCCAGATTTAAACTCTACGAGGCTCTGGAAACAGTGGGGGAAGCAATCCTCTATTGTGACAAAGATAGCTTGATTTTTGTAGATAATAGAACGAATCCTATCTTATTTCTAATATCCGACTTTTTAGGTGATACAACTAATGAGATTGATTGATTCTTTTGCACCTGAGGCCTTTATTTCTGAATTCGTATCTACTGGACCGAAGACATGTGGTCTCAAAGTTGAAACTCAGAGTGGTGCTGAGTATATGATCAAGTGTAAAGGTATAACCGTTAATTTTGAGAATTAAAAAATTATTAATTTTGAGCGATTAAAAAAGCTAGTAACTGACTCAGTTGGGAACGATTCTGTTTGTGTAGTAAATAATCGTAAAATTAAACGAAAACGACCGGGAATTGTTATTTCATCCCCTGAAAAGAAACATCTACAATCCACTTTCGATAAAAGAGTTTTAACAGAAGAGAATTTATTTTATCCATATGGATATAAAAAACCTAGATAAAGAAAGTAAAATTCAAGTACTAGTATTCAGTATTCAGATTGTAGGATATCGAGCAGTTGCAAGAAAATGGTTGCATCAGATTACAAAATAGAATCGTCAGAATATATCAAATACTTTTAGGAATAAGGAATATATCAAATAACTTTAGGAAGAAGGAAACCTATGTAATATTATTAAGATGCTTGCAAGAAAATTAATTCACATGCAGAAGGGAGTTTTACAAACAACTAGGAGGAGCACCAATGGGAGTACTGCTGTCAGCCTTTATAAGTGAGGTGTTCATGGCCAACATAGGTAAAGAACTAGTAAGACAGGGAAATCTTTCTAGCGGATGGACTGGATATGTAGATGACTGCTTTGCAATGATCAAAGAAAACGACCTGGAAAAAACACTCCAGAATTTGAATTCAGTCCACAGAAACATACAATTTACGTATGAAATGGAAATAGAAGGGAAGCTACCGTTCCTAGCCGTCCTAGTAAGAAAGGAAGATATCAGCAAAGTAGAAATGTACATAAAACCAACAGACACTATGAGAACGATTCCCAACTCATCAAACCACAGCAGACAGCACAAAATGGCAACATTCCACCACCTAGCACATAGAATGCTAACTTTTCCACTAGATCACCAGGTAAAAGAAAAGAAGCAGGAACAAATAATGAGAGTAGCGGAAGTAAACGGCTACGACAAACTGGAAATCAGCAGGCTCATCAGGAAGCAACAAAAAAAACTAACACAACCACAATCCAATCTAGAAAAAGAGAAACCAAAAAAAATTAAGAATACCAGTAGAGTAAAACGACATCACTAACAAGCTAAAACGGAAAATTAAAACTGCAGAATTGGTTTTCACCAGCAAAAACAATCTGCCAAGCAACAAACTTGGTACCACAAAGGACGAAATAAGAAAACTCGAAAACGGTGGGATATATGAATGAATTAATCACCAATTAAAAAAAGAGGATATAATAAACAACTAGGGATAAATTTAATAGATAGGGATATAATTTACAAATAAGGAAGGATGTAACTAACAAGTAAGGATATAAATAAGGACAAGATGCCTGGAGAGAATCAGTCGTGAACATATCACCGAAGAAGGCTACAAGTAGTAGCCGAAATATATATTTGAAAAATCAAAAATAAAATTTGGTAAAAGAAAAAGTCACGCCTTTTTATTATTTGACGTTTTTTTTGAATTTTTCCTCCAAAATATCACTAGCTTATTGCTAAAAGATTTTACGAAAATATTTTAAAGCCCATATTATAGCTAAGAACTCTTTTTCAATGATGGAATAGTTTATTTCGTGATTGTTAAGGGTTCGACTTGCGAAACAAATTAGATGTCCTTCTTGGGACAGAACCGTGCCAACGGCGTAATTGGAGGCAGTTGTAACTACAAATTTTTTGTTAAAATCGGGTTATTTTAAAACTGGGACACTCATGACTAGTATTTCAAGTTGCTCAAAACTTTCTTTATACTGGGGATCGTTTTAGTCAATTTTTGTATTTTTCTTTTGTTTTATTGTTAATGGTTTCGCAATTTTGGAGAAGTCTTTTATGAACTTCCTATAATATCCAACCATACCTAAAATTTGTTTGATTTGTTTTTGCGTTTTGGGGATTTTCATTTCTGATATTGCTAAAACTTTTTTTTGGATTAGGTTTCACACCATCTGGAGTAATTAAATATCTCAAAAATTCGGTTTCTCATTTAAGAAAATGAGATTTATCTAATCGTATTTTTAGATTTGCTTCGCGAAATTTTTGGAAAACTTTTTCCAATGAATCTAAATGTTCATGTAGCGAAGTACTGAAAATAATTACATCGTCCATATAAACTCATTAATCGCTGGAATGTCGCTGGAGCATTTTTAAGTCCAAACGGCATTCGCGTAAATTCATAATGTCCGAAATTATGCTGTTGCTGTTTTAGGGATGTCTTTTTCGTTAATTTCTATTTGGTGAAAACCTCTCGCAAGATCTAGTGTTGTGAAATACATTGATCTACCTAATTTTTCCAATATACCGTCGATATTTGGAATGGGGAATTTATCGTCGATTGTTATTTCGTTTAACTTTTGGTAATCAATTACTATTCTCCATTTGGTTTTTTCTGAACCGTCCATTTTCTTTGGAACTACCCAGATAGAAGATGAGTAAAGTGAATGACTATGTCTTATTATTTGTTGATTTAATAAGTCTTGAATTTGACTTTCAACTTCTTTTTCAGAATTTCAGGATATCGATAGGTTTTTGTATATATTGGTTCGTTGTATTTTGTTTTTATATCATGCTTGATTAAATTTGTAAAAGTCTATTTTTGACCTTGTTGGTGAAATGTATTACTGTTTTTATTTACAAGTAGCAGAAGTTTAGATTTCTCTTCAGCATTTAAGTGGTTTGTACGTATTTCGTTTACTACATTATTTTGTTGGTTTTCTTTCATTGGACAACGCAATAAGTTCACTTTGTCGAATAGGAACAGACAAATTACAATCCAAGTTCTTCATGTTCATTGAAAAATTTGGCAGATTGTTAATTGTAATAGGTTTGTTTTCAAATTCTTTAAACTTTTTTAATTTTTGTAATTCAATTTCTTCATTTTCACCGAAGAAAATTGGAATTACTTTACCATTTAGTTCGATAGTTTTATTAAAAGGAACGATTTTGGTATTATAATTAGCTAATATATCATTTCCAATGAGACCATCAAATTTTTCGCTACATTCGATTTCGATGAAATGAAATTTTTTATTTGTACTTAGTTCTGAAAATTCTTTAAAAGGTTTAATTGATACAATATAATCAAAATTCACTTCAGAATTAAGTGTGTATATTTTGAATTGGGGATAGAATTTTGATTTTGGATCACATAAAGAAGGACGAATGGTACTTAAAGATGCACCTGTGGCTAAAAGGAATCGAAGGGGTATAACAGTCTATTTTGATATATGGTAATTTTGATTTGTTTCTGAGGCATGTTCCGGAAAATTTGCATTGGTTTGAACAAATTGACGCGAATTATCGATTTCCATTGGTTGAGGTTGACCGATGGTATTATAATTAGCTAATATATCATTTCCAATGAGACCATCAAATTTTTCGCTACATTTGATTTCGATGAAATGAAATTTTTTATTTGTACTTAGTTCTGAAAATTCTTTAAAAGGTTTAATTGATACAATATAATCAAAATTCACTTCAGAATTAAGTGTGTATATTTTGAATTGGGGATAGAATTTTGATTTTGGATCACATAAAGAAGGACGAATGGTACTTAAAGATGCACCTGTGGCTAAAAGGAATCGAAGGGGTATAACAGTCTATTTTGATATATGGTAATTTTGATTTGTTTCTGAGGCATGTTCCGGAAAATTTGCATTGGTTTGAACAAATTGACGCGAATTATCGATTTCCATTGGTTGAGGTTGACCGAATCGTCTAATTCGAAAATTTAATGAATTGCGATTGGTTTGAAAATTATTAAGATCAAATTTATGTTGACCAGAATTACGTTGAGGATATTCGAACAATTTTGGTGTTGATTTTTATATATTTTCAGTAGGGTTAAAATGATTGCTGTATTTAATATTTTCTGAATAACCACTATTATGCAATCTATTTTTTTGAAAATTTGGTTTATTATTTGGTCTGCGGTTACGGATATGATAATTCAAGTAATTACCTTCGGTTAAGATTTGAAGTGCTTCCTCCAAACTTTGAGGATTTCTACTAAATAGAACACTTCTTACTGGTTGTATGACCTTAATTTTGAAAACTTCAAGAGCTATACGTTTTTTACCTCTTATTTCGGTACTTTTGTTTCCTAGTTCGGCTTTAATATTTAACCGGTGCAAATTGTTTTGGATTCGGTTATAAAACTCTAACACATTATTTCTAAATTCACATGATCTAAGATTATCTAATAATTGAAGCGAACTTCTTTTCTCGCTGAAATTCGATATTAGTACTTCTCGTATCTCGGGCCACTTACTGTCACTGTTTATATTAATAATAGTTTTCGCCATACCTGTGAATTTCGATTTTAGTATTTGGATAATTGTTAGGTACGCCATTTGGTCATATCCTTGTAGGGTTGATATTAGGATTTCCGTGTTGTCCAAAAACGTTTTCAGCTGCTCGTTTGATCCATCCAAAGTGGGCATCCTTGATGCAAATTTAAAGGGATCGATTTCCAAAGGTTTCGGAATATTTCGTTGAGATAAAGCTTCCGCTAATTGGGAAGGTTTAATAATATTGGTAGCGGTAGCCATTATATTAGTGTTATTGATTTATGTTTTGTTACACTTTTATTATTTCATTTGTTACACTATCTGGATCAGAGTCTATTGATCTCAACAGACAGGTTTTAAAAATAATTTAGACCTCAGTTACTTCGTTTCCAGATTTTATATATATATTCCATATACTCTACATACTGAGTATCGGTTTGTTGAGTATTTTATTATACACTTAGTACGCGTATATTGGTTTATATTCCTTGTAGCGGAATTATATTTCGGTTTTGCGGTTGTTTCCGCCTACGCCAGTTACACGTTATTAAATAACTTTGGTTGAGTTGGTTAAATAAAACACCCTTTTTATTTTTTTTGATCGATGGTCGATCACCGAAATTAGATTAACAACTAACTTTTCAATTCTTACTTCCTAACTTTTCACCTCTTGGTGTTTACATATTTCTATCTATTGTTTAACTTGCACTTTCTGCATTTGAGCAACTTTGTTGAATTTGGCTTGATTCATGCATCGTCGAGCTGTTTATGCGATATCTTTTCTAGCCATTTTACTCAGCTCTGTCGGTGGATGAATCATGTTAGAATGTGCATCATTCGATGTAGCATCTGTTTTATTTGATGCATCATTGAATGATTCATCATCTTTGTTATTTTTATCATCAGCTCTTGTTGCTGATGTAACAATACCTACCTCAAGTCATACAAGATGAGAAAGACATTACTCTAGACAAAGAAAGATTGAGAAGAACCCCGGTAGACGCAACACTGCAAAAAATTTGTTTAAATTCGTTATGGGGTAAATTTGCCCAAAAAGAAGATAAAACTCGCAACCAAAGTTATTAAAAATTTCAAATAATTTTGTGACTTTATACAACCTACTGGTGTGGAAATTTGCTCTCTATACCCCAACAATGATGATACTATGGAACTATTTAGAAAAAGATCTGAATATGTTACCACACATAAACATACCTGTTTCTGCATATACAACCGCGTTTGCCAGATTTAAACTCTACGAGGCTCTGGAAACAGTGGGGGAAGCAATCCTCTATTGTGACACAGATAGCTTGATTTTTGTAGATAATAGAACGAATCCTATCTTATTTCTAATATCCGACTTTTTAGGTGATACAACTAATGAGATTGATTGATTCTTTTGCACCTGAGGCCTTTATTTCTGAATTCGTATCTACTGGACCGAAGACATGTGGTCTCAAAGTTGAAACTCAGAGTGGTGCTGAGTATATGATCAAGTGTAAAGGTATAACCGTTAATTTTGAGAATTCAAAAATTATTAATTTTGAGCGATTAAAAAAGCTAGTAACTGACTCAGATGGGGACGATTCTGTTTGTGTAGTAAATAATCGTAAAATTAAACGAAAACGACCGGGAATTGTTATTTCATCCCCTGAAAAGAAACATCTACAATCCACTTTCGATAAAAGAGTTTTAACAGAAGAGAATTTATTTTATCCATATGGATATAAAAAACCTAGATAAAGAAAGTAAAATTCAAGTACTAGTATTCAGTATTCAGATTGTAGGATATCGAGCAGTTGCAAGAAAATGGTTGCATCAGATTACAAAATAGAATCGTCAGAATATATCAAATACTTTTAGGAATAAGGAATATATCAAATACCTTTAGGAAGAAGGAAACCTATGTAATATTATTAAGATGCTTGCAAGAAAATTAATTCACATGCAGAAGGGAGTTTTACAAACAACTAGGAGGAGCACCAATGGGAGTACTGCTGTCAGCCTTTATAAGTGAGGTGTTCATGGCCAACATAGATAAAGAACTAGTAAGACAGGGAAATCTTTCTAGCGGATGGACTGGATATGTAGATGACTGCTTTGCAATGATCAAAGAAAACGACCTGGAAAAAACACTCCAGAATTTGAATTCAGTCCACAGAAACATACAATTTACGTATGAAATGGAAATAGAAGGGAAGCTACCGTTCCTAGCCGTCCTAGTAAGAAGGGAAGATATCAGCAAAGTAGAAATGTACATAAAACCAACAGACACTATGAGAACGATTCCCAACTCATCAAACCACAGCAGACAGCACAAAATGGCAACATTCCACCACCTAGCACATAGAATGCTAACTTTTCCACTAGATCACCAGGTAAAAGAAAAGAAGCAGGAACAAATAATGAGAGTAGCGGAAGTAAACGGCTACGACAAACTGGAAATCAGCAGGCTCATCAGGAAGCAACAAAGAAAACTAACACAACCACAATCCAATCTAGAAAAAGAGAAACCAAAAAAAATTAAGAATACCAGTAGAGTAAAACGACATCACCAACAAGCTAAAACGGAAAATCAAAACTGCAGAACTGGTTTTCACCAGCAAAAACAATCTGCCAAGCAACAAACTTGGTACCACAAAGGACGAAATAAGAAAACTCGAAAACGGTGGGATATATGAATGAATTAATCACCAATTAAAAAAAGAGGATATAATAAACAACTAGGGATAAATTTAATAGATGGGGATATAATTTACAAATAAGGAAGGATGTAACTAACAAGTAAGGATATAAATAAGGACAAGATGCCTGGAGAGAATCAGTCGTGAACATATCACCGAAGAAGGCTACAAGTAGTAGCCGAAATATATATTTGAAAAATCAAAAATAAAATTTGGTAAAAGAAAAAGTCACGACTTTTTATTATTTGACGTTTTTTTTTGAATTTTTCCTCCAAAATATCACTAGCTTATTGCTAAAAGATTTTACGAAAATATTTTAAAGCCCATATTATAGCTAAGAACTCTTTTTCAATGATGGAATAGTTTATTTCGTGATTGTTAAGGGTTCGACTTGCGAAACAAATTAGATGTCCTTCTTGGGACAGAACCGTGCCAACGGCGTAATTGGAGGCAGTTGTAACTACAAATTTTTTGTTAAAATCGGGTTATTTTAAAACTGGGACACTCATGACTAGTATTTTAAGTTGCTCAAAACTTTCTTTATACTGGGGATCGTTTTAGTCAATTTTTGTATTTTTCTTTCGTTTTATTGTTAATGGTTTCGCAATTTTGGAGAAGTCTTTTATGAACTTCCTATAATATCCAACCATACCTAAAATTTGTTTGATTTGTTTTTGCGTTTTGGGAATTTTCATTTCTGATATTGCTAAAACTTTTTTTTGGGTTAGGTTTCACACCATCTGGAGTAATTAAATATCTCAAAAATTCGGTTTCTCATTTAAGAAAATGAGATTTATCTAATCGTATTTTTAGATTTGCTTCGCAAAATTTTTGGAAAACTTTTTCCAATGAATCTAAATGTTCATGTAGCGAAGTACTGAAAATAATTACATCGTCCATATAAACTCATTAATCGCTGGAATGTCGCTGGAGCATTTTTAAGTCCAAACGGCATTCGCGTAAATTCATAATGTCCGAAATTATGCTGTTGCTGTTTTAGATATGTCTTTTTCGTTAATTTCTATTTGGTGAAAACCTCTCGCAAGATCTAGTGTTGTGAAATACATTGATCTACCTAATTTTTCCAATATACCGTCGATATTTGGAATGGGGAATTTATCGTCGATTGTTATTTCGTTTAACTTTTGGTAATCAATTACTATTCTCCATTTGGTTTTTTCTGAACCGTCCATTTTCTTTGGAACTACCCAGATAGAAGATGAGTAAAGTGAATGACTATGTCTTATTATTTGTTGATTTAATAAGTCTTGAATTTGACTTTCAACTTCTTTTTCAGAATTTCAGGATATCGATAGGTTTTTGTATATATTGGTTCGTTGTATTTTGTTTTTATATCATGCTTGATTAAATTTGTAAAAGTCTATTTTTGACCTTGTTGGTGAAATGTATTACTGTTTTTATTTACAAGTAGCAGAAGTTTAGATTTCTCTTCAGCATTTAAGTGGTTTGTACGTATTTCGTTTACTACATTATTTTGTTGGTTTTCTTTCATTGGAAAACGCAATAAGTTCACTTTGTCGAATAGGAACAGACAAATTACAATCCAAGTTCTTCATGTTCATTGAAAAATTTGGCAGATTGCTAATTGTAATAGGTTTGTTTTCAAATTCTTTAAACTTTTTTAATTTTTGTAATTCAATTTCTTCATTTTCACCGAAGAAAATTGGAATTACTTTATCATTTAGTTCGATAGTTTTATTAAAAGGAACGATTTTGGTATTATAATTAGCTAATATATCATTTCCAATGAGACCATCAAATTTTTCGCTACATTTGATTTCGATGAAATGAAATTTTTTATTTGTACTTAGTTCTGAAAATTCTTTAAAAGGTTTAATTGATACAATATAATCAAAATTCACTTCAGAATTAAGTGTGTATATTTTGAATTGGGGATAGAATTTTGATTTTGGATCACATAAAGAAGGACGAATGGTACTTAAAGATGCACCTGCGGCTAAAAGGAATCGAAGGGGTATAACAGTCTATTTTGATATATGGTAATTTTGATTTGTTTCTGAGGCATGTTCCGGAAAATTTGCATTGGTTTGAACAAATTGACGCGAATTATCGATTTCCATTGGTTGAGGTTGACCGAATCGTCTAATTCGAAAATTTAATGAATTGCGATTGGTTTGAAAATTATTAAGATCAAATTTATGTTGACCAGAATTACGTTGAGGATATTCGATCAATTTTGGTGTTGGTTTTTATATATTTTCAGTAGGGTTAAAATGATTGCTGTATTTAATATTTTCTGAATAACCACTATTATGCAATCTATTTTTTTGAAAATTTGGTTTATTATTTGGTCTGCGGTTACGGATATGATAATTCAAGTAATTACCTTCGGTTAAGATTTGAAGTGCTTCCTCCAAACTTTGAGGATTTCTACTAAATAGAACACTTCTTACTGGTTGTATGACCTTAATTTTGAAAACTTCAAGAGCTATACGTTTTTTACCTCTTATTTCGGTACTTTTGTTTCCTAGTTCGGCTTTAATATTTAACCGGTGCAAATTGTTTTGGATTCGGTTATAAAACTCTAACACATTATTTCTAAATTCACATGATCTAAGATTATCTAATAATTGAAGCGAACTTCTTTTCTCGCTGAAATTCGATATTAGTACTTCTCGTATCTCGGGCCACTTACTGTCACTGTTTATATTAATAATAGTTTTCGCCATACCTGTGAATTTCGATTTTAGTATTTGGATAATTGTTAGGTACGCCATTTGGTCATATCCTTGTAGGGTTCATATTAGGATTTCCGTGTTGTCCAAAAACGTTTTCAGCTGCTCGTTTGATCCATCCAAAGTGGGCATCCTTGATGCAAATTTAAAGGGATCGATTTCCAAAGGTTTCAGAATATTTCGTTGAGATAAAGCTTCCGCTAATTGGGAAGGTTTAATAATATTGGTAGCGGTAGCCATATTATTAGTGTTATTGATTTATGTTTTGTTACACTTTTATTATTTCATTTGTTACACTATCTGGATCAGAGTCTATTGATCTCAACAGACAGGTTTTAAAAATAATTTAGACCTCAGTTACTTCGTTTCCAGATTTTATATATATATTCCATATACTCTACATACTGAGTATCGGTTTGTTGAATATTTTATTATACACTTAGTACGCGTATATTGGTTTATATTCCTTGTAGCGGAATTGTATTTCGGTTTTGCGGTTGTTTCCGCCTACGCCAGTTACACGTTATTAAATAACTTTGGTTGAGTTGGTTAAATAAAACACCCTTTTTATTTTTTTTGATCGATGGTCGATCACCAAAATTAGATTAACAACTAACTTTTCAATTCTTACTTCCTAACTTTTCACCTCTTGGTGTTTACATATTTCTATCTATTGTTTAACTTGCACTTTCTGCATTTGAGCAACTTTGTTGAATTTGGCTTGATTCATGCATCGTCGAGCTGTTTATGCGATATCTTTTCTAGCCATTTTACTCAGCTCTGTCGGTGGATGAATCATGTTAGAATGTGCATCATTCGATGTAGCATCTGTTTTATTTGATGCATCATTGAATGATTCATCATCTTTGTTATTTTTATCATCAGCTCTTGTTGCTGATATAACAATACCTACCTCAAGTCATACAAGATGAGAAAGACATTACTCTAGACAAAGAAAGATTGAGAAGAACCCCGGTAGACGCAACACTGCAAAAAATTTGTTTAAATTCGTTATGGGGTAAATTTGCCCAAAAAGAAGATAAAACTCGCAACCAAAGTTATTAAAAATTTCAAATAATTTTGTGACTTTATACAACCTACTGGTGTGGAAATTTGCTCTCTATACCCCAACAATGATGATACTATGGAACTATTTAGAAAAAGATCTGAATATGTTACCACACATAAACATACCTGTTTCTGCATATACAACCGCGTTTGCCAGATTTAAACTCTACGAGGCTCTGGAAACAGTGGGGGAAGCAATCCTCTATTGTGACAAAGATAGCTTGATTTTTGTAGATAATAGAACGAATCCTATCTTATTTCTAATATCCGACTTTTTAGGTGATACAACTAATGAGATTGATTGATTCTTTTGCACCTGAGGCCTTTATTTCTGAATTCGTATCTACTGGACCGAAGACATGTGGTCTCAAAGTTGAAACTCAGAGTGGTGCTGAGTATATGATCAAGTGTAAAGGTATAACCGTTAATTTTGAGAATTCAAAAATTATTAATTTTGAGCGATTAAAAAAGCTAGTAACTGACTCAGATGGGGACGATTCTGTTTGTGTAGTAAATAATCGTAAAATTAAACGAAAACGACCGGGAATTGTTATTTCATCCCCTGAAAAGAAACATCTACAATCCACTTTCGATAAAAGAGTTTTAACAGAAGAGAATTTATTTTATCCATATGGATATAAAAAACCTAGATAAAGAAAGTAAAATTCAAGTACTAGTATTCAGTATTCAGATTGTAGGATATCGAGCAGTTGCAAGAAAATGGTTGCATCAGATTACAAAATAGAATCGTCAGAATATATCAAATACTTTTAGGAATAAGGAATATATCAAATACCTTTAGGAAGAAGGAAACCTATGTAATATTATTAAGATGCTTGCAAGAAAATTAATTCACATGCAGAAGGGAGTTTTACAAACAACTAGGAGGAGCACCAATGGGAGTACTGCTGTCAGCCTTTATAAGTGAGGTGTTCATGGCCAACATAGATAAAGAACTAGTAAGACAGGGAAATCTTTCTAGCGGATGGACTGGATATGTAGATGACTGCTTTGCAATGATCAAAGAAAACGACCTGGAAAAAACACTCCAGAATTTGAATTCAGTCCACAGAAACATACAATTTACGTATGAAATGGAAATAGAAGGGAAGCTACCGTTCCTAGCCGTCCTAGTAAGAAGGGAAGATATCAGCAAAGTAGAAATGTACATAAAACCAACAGACACTATGAGAACGATTCCCAACTCATCAAACCACAGCAGACAGCACAAAATGGCAACATTCCACCACCTAGCACATAGAATGCTAACTTTTCCACTAGATAACCAGGTAAAAGAAAAGAAGCAGGAACAAATAATGAGAGTAGCGGAAGTAAACGGCTACGACAAACTGGAAATCAGCAGGCTCATCAGGAAGCAACAAAGAAAACTAACACAACCACAATCCAATCTAGAAAAAGAGAAACCAAAAAAAATTAAGAATACCAGTAGAGTAAAACGACATCACCAACAAGCTAAAACGGAAAATCAAAACTGCAGAACTGGTTTTCACCAGCAAAAACAATCTGCCAAGCAACAAACTTGGTACCACAAAGGACGAAATAAGAAAACTCGAAAACGGTGGGATATATGAATGAATTAATCACCAATTAAAAAAAGAGGATATAATAAACAACTAGGGATAAATTTAATAGATGGGGATATAATTTACAAATAAGGAAGGATGTAACTAACAAGTAAGGATATAAATAAGGACAAGATGCCTGGAGAGAATCAGTCGTGAACATATCACCGAAGAAGGCTACAAGTAGTAGCCGAAATATATATTTGAAATCGTTTTAGTCAATTTTTGTATTTTTCTTTCGTTTTATTGTTAATGGTTTCGCAATTTTGGAGAAGTCTTTTATGAACTTCCTATAATATCCAACCATACCTAAAATTTGTTTGATTTGTTTTTGCGTTTTGGGGATTTTCATTTCTGATATTGCTAAAACTTTTTTTTGGATTAGGTTTCATACCATCTGGAGTAATTAAATGTCTCAAAAATTCGGTTTCTCATTTAAGAAAATGAGATTTATCTAATCGTATTTTTAGATTTGCTTCGCGAAATTTTTGGAAAACTTTTTCCAATGAATCTAAATGTTCATGTATCGAAGTACTGAAAATAATTACATCGTCCATATAAATTCATTAATCGCTGGAATGTCGCTGGAGCATTTTTAAGTCCAAACGGCATTCGCGTAAATTCATAATGTCCGAAATTATGCTGTTGCTGTTTTAGGGATGTCTTTTTCGTTAATTTCTATTTGGTGAAAACCTCTCGCAAGATATAGTGTTGTGAAATACATTGATCTACCTAATTTTTCCAATATACCGTCGATATTTGGAATGGGGAATTTATCGTCGATTGTTATTTCGTTTAA
This sequence comes from Oxycera nigricornis, assembly GCA_963942545.1. Classification (NCBI taxonomy): domain Eukaryota; kingdom Metazoa; phylum Arthropoda; class Insecta; order Diptera; family Stratiomyidae; genus Oxycera; species Oxycera nigricornis. Next base: position 65,400,705 of record OZ012662.1, read on the forward strand.
CTTTTGGTAATCAATTACTATTCTCCATTTGGTTTTTTCTGAACCGTCCATTTTCTTTGGAACTACCCAGATAGAAGATGAGTAAAGTGAATGACTATGTCTTATTATTTGTTGATTTAATAAGTCTTGAATTTGACTTTCAACTTCTTTTTCAGAATTTCAGGATATCGATAGGTTTTTGTATATATTGGTTCGTTGTATTTTGTTTTTATATCATGCTTGATTAAATTTGTAAAAGTCTATTTTTGACCTTGTTGGTGAAATGTATTACTGTTTTTATTTACAAGTAGCAGAAGTTTAGATTTCTCTTCAGCATTTAAATGGTTTGTACGTATTTCGTTTACTACATTATTTTGTTGGTTTTCTTTCATTGGAAAACGCAATAAGTTCACTTTGTCGAATAGGAACAGACAAATTACAATCCAAGTTCTTCATGTTCATTGAAAAATTTGGCAGATTGTTAATTGTAATAGGTTTGTTTTCAAATTCTTTAAACTTTTTTAATTTTTGTAATTCAATTTCTTCATTTTCACCGAAGAAAATTGGAATTACTTTACCATTTAGTTCGATAGTTTTATTAAAAGGAACGATTTTGGTATTATAATTAGCTAATATATCATTTCCAATGAGACCATCAAATTTTTCGCTACATTTGATTTCGATGAAATGAAATTTTTTATTTGTACTTAGTTCTGAAAATTCTTTAAAAGGTTTAATTGATACAATATAATCAAAATTCACTTCAGAATTAAGTGTGTATATTTTGAATTGGGGATAGAATTTTGATTTTGGATCACATAAAGAAGGACGAGTGGTACTTAAAGATGCACCTGTGGCTAAAAGGAATCGAAGGGGTATAACAGTCTATTTTGATATATGGTAATTTTGATTTGTTTCTGAGGCATGTTCCGGAAAATTTGCATTGGTTTGAACAAATTGACGCGAATTATTGATTTCCATTGGTAGAGGTTGACCGAATCGTCTAATTCGAAAATTTAATGAATTGCGATTGGTTTGAAAATTATTAAGATCAAATTTATGTTGACCAGAATTACGTTGAGGATATTCGATCAATTTTGGTGTTGGTTTTTATATATTTTCAGTAGGGTTAAAATGATTGCTGTATTTAATATTTTCTGAATAACCACTATTATGCAATCTATTTTTTTGAAAATTTGGTTTATTATTTGGTCTGCGGTTACGGATATGATAATTCAAGTAATTACCTTCGGTTAAGATTTGAAGTGCTTCCTCCAAACTTTGAGGATTTCTACTAAATAGAACACTTCTTACTGGTTGTATGACCTTAATTTTGAAAACTTCAAGAGCTATACGTTTTTTACCTCTTATTTCGGTACTTTTGTTTCCTAGTTCGGCTTTAATATTTAACCGGTGCAAATTGTTTTGGATTCGGTTATAAAACTCTAACACATTATTTCTAAATTCACATGATCTAAGATTATCTAATAATTGAAGCGAACTTCTTTTCTCGCTGAAATTCGATATTAGTACTTCTCGTATCTCGGGCCACTTACTGTCACTGTTTATATTAATAATAGTTTTCGCCATACCTGTGAATTTCGATTTTAGTATTTGGATAATTGTTAGGTACGCCATTTGGTCATATCCTTGTAGGGTTGATATTAGGATTTCCGTGTTGTCCAAAAACGTTTTCAGCTGCTCGTTTGATCCATCCAAAGTGGGCATCCTTGATGCAAATTTAAAGGGATCGATTTCCAAAGGTTTCAGAATATTTCGTTGAGATAAAGCTTCCGCTAATTGGGAAGGTTTAATAATATTGGTAGCGGTAGCCATATTATTAGTGTTATTGATTTATGTTTTGTTACACTTTTATTATTTCATTTGTTACACTATCTGGATCAGAGTCTATTGATCTCAACAGACAGGTTTTAAAAATAATTTAGACCTCAGTTACTTCGTTTCCAGATTTTATATATATATTCCATATACTCTACATACTGAGTATCGGTTTGTTGAATATTTTATTATACACTTAGTACGCGTATATTGGTTTATATTCCTTGTAGCGGAATTGTATTTCGGTTTTGCGGTTGTTTCCGCCTACGCCAGTTACACGTTATTAAATAACTTTGGTTGAGTTGGTTAAATAAAACACCCTTTTTATTTTTTTTGATCGATGGTCGATCACCGAAATTAGATTAACAACTAACTTTTCAATTCTTACTTCCTAACTTTTCACCTCTTGGTGTTTACATATTTCTATCTATTGTTTAACTTGCACTTTCTGCATTTGAGCAACTTTGTTGAATTTGGCTTGATTCATGCATCGTCGAGCTGTTTATGCGATATCTTTTCTAGCCATTTTACTCAGCTCTGTCGGTGGATGAATCATGTTAGAATGTGCATCATTCGATGTAGCATCTGTTTTATTTGATGCATCATTGAATGATTCATCATCTTTGTTATTTTTATCATCAGCTCTTGTTGCTGATATAACAATACCTACCTCAAGTCATACAAGATGAGAAAGACATTACTCTAGACAAAGAAAGATTGAGAAGAACCCCGGTAGACGCAACACTGCAAAAAATTTGTTTAAATTCGTTATGGGGTAAATTTGCCCAAAAAGAAGATAAAACTCGCAACCAAAGTTATTAAAAATTTCAAATAATTTTGTGACTTTATACAACCTACTGGTGTGGAAATTTGCTCTCTATACCCCAACAATGATGATACTATGGAACTATTTAGAAAAAGATCTGAATATGTTACCACACATAAACATACCTGTTTCTGCATATACAACCGCGTTTGCCAGATTTAAACTCTACGAGGCTCTGGAAACAGTGGGGGAAGCAATCCTCTATTGTGACAAAGATAGCTTGATTTTTGTAGATAATAGAACGAATCCTATCTTATTTCTAATATCCGACTTTTTAGGTGATACAACTAATGAGATTGATTGATTCTTTTGCACCTGAGGCCTTTATTTCTGAATTCGTATCTACTGGACCGAAGACATGTGGTCTCAAAGTTGAAACTCAGAGTGGTGCTGAGTATATGATCAAGTGTAAAGGTATAACCGTTGATTTTGAGAATTCAAAAATTATTAATTTTGAGCGATTAAAAAAGCTAGTAACTGACTCAGATGGGGACGATTCTGTTTGTGTAGTAAATAATCGTAAAATTAAACGAAAACGACCGGGAATTGTTATTTCATCCCCTGAAAAGAAACATCTACAATCCACTTTCGATAAAAGAGTTTTAACAGAAGAGAATTTATTTTATCCATATGGATATAAAAAACCTAGATAAAGAAAGTAAAATTCAAGTACTAGTATTCAGTATTCAGATTGTAGGATATCGAGTAGTTGCAAGAAAATGGTTGCATCAGATTACAAAATAGAATCGTCAGAATATATCAAATACTTTTAGGAATAAGGAATATATCAAATACCTTTAGGAAGAAGGAAACCTATGTAATATTATTAAGATGCTTGCAAGAAAATTAATTCACATGCAGAAGGGAGTTTTACAAACAACTAGGAGGAGCACCAATGGGAGTACTGCTGTCAGCCTTTATAAGTGAGGTGTTCATGGCCAACATAGATAAATAACTAGTAAGACAGGGAAATCTTTCTAGCGGATGGACTGGATATGTAGATGACTGCTTTGCAATGATCAAAGAAAACGACCTGGAAAAAACACTCCAGAATTTGAATTCAGTCCACAGAAACATACAATTCACGTATGAAATGGAAATAGAAGGGAAGCTACCGTTCCTAGCCGTCCTAGTAAGAAGGGAAGATATCAGCAAAGTAGAAATGTACATAAAACCAACAGACACTATGAGAACGATTCCCAACTCATCAAACCACAGCAGACAGCACAAAATGGCAACATTCCACCACCTAGCACATAGAATGCTAACTTTTCCACTAGATAACCAGGTAAAAGAAAAGAAGCAGGAACAAATAATGAGAGTAGCGGAAGTAAACGGCTACGACAAACTGGAAATCAGCAGGCTCATCAGGAAGCAACAAAGAAAACTAACACAACCACAATCCAATCTAGAAAAAGAGAAACCAAAAAAAATTAAGAATACCAGTAGAGTAAAACGACATCACCAACAAGCTAAAACGGAAAATTAAAACTGCAGAATTGGTTTTCACCAGCAAAAACAATCTGCCAAGCAACAAACTTGGTACCACAAAGGACGAAATAAGAAAACTCGAAAACGGTGGGATATATGAATGAATTAATCACCAATTAAAAAAAGAGGATATAATAAACAACTAGGGATAAATTTAATAGATAGGGATATAATTTACAAATAAGGAAGGATGTAACTAACAAGTAAGGATATAAATAAGGACAAGATGCCTGGAGAGAATCAGTCGTGAACATATCACCGAAGAAGGTTACAAGTAGTAGCCGAAATATATATTTGAAAAATCAAAAATAAAATTTGGTAAAAGAAAAAGTCACGCCTTTTTATTATTTGAAGTTTTTTTGAATTTTTCCTCCAAAATATCACTAGCTTATTGCTAAAAGATTTTACGAAAATATTTTAAAGCCCATATTATAGCTAAGAACTCTTTTTCAATGATGGAATAGTTTATTTCTTGATTGTTAAGGGTTCGACTTGCGAAACAAATTAGATGTCCTTCTTGGGACAGAACCGTGCCAACGGCGTAATTGGAGGCAGTTGTAACTACAAATTTTTTGTTAAAATCGGGTTATTTTAAAACTGGGACACTCATGACTAGTATTTTAAGTTGCTCAAAACTTTCTTTATACTGGGGATCGTTTTAGTCAATTTTTGTATTTTTCTTTCGTTTTATTGTTAATGGTTTCGCAATTTTGGAGAAGTCTTTTATGAACTTCCTATAATATCCAACCATACCTAAAATTTGTTTGATTTGTTTTTGCGTTTTGGGGATTTTCATTTCTGATATTGCTAAAACTTTTTTTTGGATTAGGTTTCACACCATCTGGAGTAATTAAATATCTCAAAAATTCGGTTTCTCATTTAAGAAAATGAGATTTATCTAATCGTATTTTTAGATTTGCTTCGCGAAATTTTTGGAAAACTTTTTCCAATGAATCTAAATGTTCATGTAGCGAAGTACTGAAAATAATTACATCGTCCATATAAATTCATTAATCGCTGGAATGTCGCTGGAGCATTTTTAAGTCCAAACGGCATTCGCGTAAATTCATAATGTCCGAAATTATGCTGTTGCTGTTTTAGGGATGTCTTTTTCGTTAATTTCTATTTGGTGAAAACCTCTCGCAAGATCTAGTGTTGTGAAATACATTGATCTACCTAATTTTTCCAATATACCGTCGATATTTGGAATGGGGAATTTATCGTCGATTGTTATTTCGTTTAACTTTTGGTAATCAATTACTATTCTCCATTTGGTTTTTTCTGAACCGTCCATTTTCTTTGGAACTACCCAGATAGAAGATGAGTAAAGTGAATGACTATGTCTTATTATTTGTTGATTTAATAAGTCTTGAATTTGACTTTCAACTTCTTTTTCAGAATTTCAGGATATCGATAGGTTTTTGTATATATTGGTTCGTTGTATTTTGTTTTTATATCATGCTTGATTAAATTTGTAAAAGTCTATTTTTGACCTTGTTGGTGAAATGTATTACTGTTTTTATTTACAAGTAGCAGAAGTTTAGATTTCTCTTCAGCATTTAAGTGGTTTGTACGTATTTCGTTTACTACATTATTTTGTTGGTTTTCTTTCATTGGACAACGCAATAAGTTCACTTTGTCGAATAGGAACAGACAAATTACAATCCAAGTTCTTCATGTTCATTGAAAAATTTGGCAGATTGTTAATTGTAATAGGTTTGTTTTCAAATTCTTTAAACTTTTTTAATTTTTGTAATTCAATTTCTTCATTTTCACCGAAGAAAATTGGAATTACTTTACCATTTAGTTCGATAGTTTTATTAAAAGGAACGATTTTGGTATTATAATTAGCTAATATATCATTTCCAATGAGACCATCAAATTTTTCGCTACATTTGATTTCGATGAAATGAAATTTTTTATTTGTACTTAGTTCTGAAAATTCTTTAAAAGGTTTAATTGATACAATATAATCAAAATTCACTTCAGAATTAAGTGTGTATATTTTGAATTGGGGATAGAATTTTGATTTTGGATCACATAAAGAAGGACGAATGGTACTTAAAGATGCACCTGTGGCTAAAAGGAATCGAAGGGGTATAACAGTCTATTTTGATATATGGTAATTTTGATTTGTTTCTGAGGCATGTTCCGGAAAATTTGCATTGGTTTGAACAAATTGACGCGAATTATCGATTTCCATTGGTTGAGGTTGACCGAATCGTCTAATTCGAAAATTTAATGAATTGCGATTGGTTTGAAAATTATTAAGATCAAATTTATGTTGACCAGAATTACGTTGAGGATATTCGAACAATTTTGGTGTTGGTTTTTATATATTTTCAGTAGGGTTAAAATGATTGCTGTATTTAATATTTTCTGAATAACCACTATTATGCAATCTATTTTTTTGAAAATTTGGTTTATTATTTGGTCTGCGGTTACGGATATGATAATTCAAGTAATTACCTTCGGTTAAGATTTGAAGTGCTTCCTCCAAACTTTGAGGATTTCTACTAAATAGAACACTTCTTACTGGTTGTATGACCTTAATTTTGAAAACTTCAAGAGCTATACGTTTTTTACCTTTTATTTCGGTACTTTTGTTTCCTAGTTCGGCTTTAATATTTAACCGGTGCAAATTGTTTTGGATTCGGTTATAAAACTCTAACACATTATTTCTAAATTCACATGATCTAAGATTATCTAATAATTGAAGCGAACTTCTTTTCTCGCTGAAATTCGATATTAGTACTTCTCGTATCTCGGGCCACTTACTGTCACTGTTTATATTAATAATAGTTTTCGCCATACCTGTGAATTTCGATTTTAGTATTTGGATAATTGTTAGGTACGCCATTTGGTCATATCCTTGTAGGGTTGATATTAGGATTTCCGTGTTGTCCAAAAACGTTTTCAGCTGCTCGTTTGATCCATCCAAAGTGGGCATCCTTGATGCAAATTTAAAGGGATCGATTTCCAAAGGTTTCGGAATATTTCGTTGAGATAAAGCTTCCGCTAATTGGAAAGGTTTAATAATATTGGTAGCGGTAGCCATATTATTAGTGTTATTGATTTATGTTTTGTTACACTTTTATTATTTCATTTGTTACACTATCTGGATCAGAGTCTATTGATCTCAACAGACAGGTTTTAAAAATAATTTAGACCTCAGTTACTTCGTTTCCAGATTTTATATATATATTCCATATACTCTACATACTGAGTATCGGTTTGTTGAATATTTTATTATACACTTAGTACGCGTATATTGGTTTATATTCCTTGTAGCGGAATTATATTTCGGTTTTGCGGTTGTTTCCGCCTACGCCAGTTACACGTTATTAAATAACTTTGGTTGAGTTGGTTAAATAAAACACCCTTTTTATTTTTTTTGATCGATGGTCGATCACCGAAATTAGATTAACAACTAACTTTTCAATTCTTACTTCCTAACTTTTCACCTCTTGGTGTTTACATATTTCTATCTATTGTTTAACTTGCACTTTCTGCATTTGAGCAACTTTGTTGAATTTGGCTTGATTCATGCATCGTCGAGCTGTTTATGCGATATCTTTTCTAGCCATTTTACTCAGCTCTGTCGGTGGATGAATCATGTTAGAATGTGCATCATTCGATGTAGCATCTGTTTTATTTGATGCATCATTGAATGATTCATCATCTTTGTTATTTTTATCATCAGCTCTTGTTGCTGATGTAACAATACCTACCTCAAGTCATACAAGATGAGAAAGACATTACTCTAGACAAAGAAAGATTGAGAAGAACCCCGGTAGACGCAACACTGCAAAAAATTTGTTTAAATTCGTTATGGGGTAAATTTGCCCAAAAAGAAGATAAAACTCGCAACCAAAGTTATTAAAAATTTCAAATAATTTTGTGACTTTATACAACCTACTGGTGTGGAAATTTGCTCTCTATACCCCAACAATGATGATACTATGGAAATATTTAGAAAAAGATCTGAATATGTTACCACACATAAACATACCTGTTGCTGCATATACAACCGCGTTTGCCAGATTTAAACTCTACGAGGCTCTGGAAACAGTGGGGGAAGCAATCCTCTATTGTGACACAGATAGCTTGATTTTTGTAGATAATAGAACGAATCCTATCTTATTTCTAATATCCGACTTTTTAGGTGATACAACTAATGAGATTGATTGATTCTTTTGCACCTGAGGCCTTTATTTCTGAATTCGTATCTACTGGACCGAAGACATGTGGTCTCAAAGTTGAAACTCAGAGTGGTGCTGAGTATATGATCAAGTGTAAAGGTATAACCGTTAATTTTGAGAATTCAAAAATTATTAATTTTGAGCGATTAAAAAAGCTAGTAACTGACCCAGATGGGGACGATTCTGTTTGTGTAGTAAATAATCGTAAAATTAAACGAAAACGACCGGGAATTGTTATTTCATCCCCTGAAAAGAAACATCTACAATCCACTTTCGATAAAAGAGTTTTAACAGAAGAGAATTTATTTTATCCATATGGATATAAAAAACCTAGATAAAGAAAGTAAAATTCAAGTACTAGTATTCAGTATTCAGATTGTAGGATATCGAGCAGTTGCAAGAAAATGGTTGCATCAGATTACAAAATAGAATCGTCAGAATATATCAAATACTTTTAGGAATAAGGAATATATCAAATACCTTTAGGAAAAAGGAAACCTATGTAATATTATTAAGATGCTTGCAAGAAAATTAATTCACATGCAGAAGGGAGTTTTACAAACAACTAGGAGGAGCACCAATGGGAGTACTGCTGTCAGCCTTTATAAGTGAGGTGTTCATGGCCAACATAGATAAAGAACTAGTAAGACAGGGAAATCTTTCTAGCGGATGGACTGGATATGTAGATGACTGCTTTGCAATGATCAAAGAAAACGACCTGGAAAAAACACTCCAGAATTTGAATTCAGTCCACAGAAACATACAATTTACGTATGAAATGGAAATAGAAGGGAAGCTACCGTTCCTAGCCGTCCTAGTAAGAAGGGAAGATACCAGCAAAGTAGAAATGTACATAAAACCAACAGACACTATGAGAACGATTCCCAACTCATCAAACCACAGCAGACAGCACAAAATGGCAACATTCCACCACCTAGCACATAGAATGCTAACTTTTCCACTAGATAACCAGGTAAAAGAAAAGAAGCAGGAACAAATAATGAGAGTAGCGGAAGTAAACGGCTACGACAAACTGGAAATCAGCAGGCTCATCAGGAAGCAACAAAGAAAACTAACACAACCACAATCCAATCTAGAAAAAGAGAAACCAAAAAAAATTAAGAATACCAGTAGAGTAAAACGACATCACCAACAAGCTAAAACGGAAAATCAAAACTGCAGAATTGGTTTTCACCAGCAAAAACAATCTGCCAAGCAACAAACTTGGTACCACAAAGGACGAAATAAGAAAACTCGAAAACGGTGGGATATATGAATGAATTAATCACCAATTAAAAAAAGAGGATATAATAAACAACTAGGGATACATTTAATAGATAGGGATATAATTTACAAATAAGGAAGGATGTAACTAACAAGTAAGGATATAAATAAGGACAAGATGCCTGGAGAGAATCAGTCGTGAACATATCACCGAAGAAGGCTACAAGTAGTAGCCGAAATATATATTTGAAAAATCAAAAATAAAATTTGGTAAAAGAAAAAGTCACGCCTTTTTATTATTTGACGTTTTTTTGAATTTTTCCTCCAAAATATCACTAGCTTATTGCTAAAAGATTTTACGAAAATATTTTAAAGCCCATATTATAGCTAAGAACTCTTTTTCAATGATGGAATAGTTTATTTCGTGATTGTTAAGGGTTCGACTTGCGAAACAAATTAGATGTCCTTCTTGGGACAGAACCGTGCCAACGGCGTAATTGGAGGCAGTTGTAACTACAAATTTTTTGTTAAAATCGGGTTATTTTAAAACTGGGACACTCATGACTAGTATTTTAAGTTGCTCAAAACTTTTTTTATACTGGGGATCGTTTTAGTCAATTTTTGTATTTTTCTTTCGTTTTATTGTTAATGGTTTCGCAATTTTGGAGAAGTCTTTTATGAACTTCCTATAATATCCAACCATACCTAAAATTTGTTTGATTTGTTTTTGCGTTTTGGGGATTTTCATTTCTGATATTGCTAAAACTTTTTTTTGGATTAGGTTTCACACCATCTGGAGTAATTAAATATCTCAAAAATTCGGTTTCTCATTTAAGAAAATGAGATTTATCTAATCGTATTTTTAGATTTGCTTCGCGAAATTTTTGGAAAACTTTTTCCAATGAATCTAAATGTTCATGTAGCGAAGTACTGAAAATAATTACATCGTCCATATAAACTCATTAATCGCTGGAATGTCGCTGGAGCATTTTTAAGTCCAAACGGCATTCGCGTAAATTCATAATGTCCGAAATTATGCTGTTGCTGTTTTAGGGATGTCTTTTTCGTTAATTTCTATTTGGTGAAAACCTCTCGCAAGATATAGTGTTGTGAAATACATTGATCTACCTAATTTTTCCAATATACCGTCGATATTTGGAATGGGGAATTTATCTTCGATTGTTATTTCGTTTAACTTTTGGTAATCAATTACTATTCTCCATTTGGTTTTTTCTGAACCGTCCATTTTCTTTGGAACTACCCAGATAGAAGATGAGTAAAGTGAATGACTATGTCTTATTATTTGTTGATTTAATAAGTCTTGAATTTGACTTTCAACTTCTTTTTCAGAATTTCAGGATATCGATAGGTTTTTGTATATATTGGTTCGTTGTATTTTGTTTTTATATCATGCTTGATTAAATTTGTAAAAGTCTATTTTTGACCTTGTTGGTGAAATGTATTACTGTTTTTATTTACAAGTAGCAGAAGTTTAGATTTCTCTTCAGCATTTAAGTGGTTTGTACGTATTTCGTTTACTACATTATTTTGTTGGTTTTCTTTCATTGGAAAACGCAATAAGTTCACTTTGTCGAATAGGAACAGACAAATTACAATCCAAGTTCTTCATGTTCATTGAAAAATTTGGCAGATTGTTAATTGTAATAGGTTTGTTTTCAAATTCTTTAAACTTTTTTAATTTTTGTAATTCAATTTCTTCATTTTCACCGAAGAAAATTGGAATTACTTTACCATTTAGTTCGATAGTTTTATTAAAAGGAACGATTTTGGTATTATAATTAGCTAATATATCATTTCCAATGAGACCATCAAATTTTTCGCTACATTTGATTTCGATGAAATGAAATTTTTTATTTGTACTTAGTTCTGAAAATTCTTTAAAAGGTTTAATTGATACAATATAATCAAAATTCACTTCAGAATTAAGTGTGTATATTTTGAATTGGGGATAGAATTTTGATTTTGGATCACATAAAGAAGGACGAATGGTACTTAAAGATGCACCTGTGGCTAAAAGGAATCGAAGGGGTATAACAGTCTATTTTGATATATGGTAATTTTGATTTGTTTCTGAGGCATGTTCCGGAAAATTTGCATTGGTTTGAACAAATTGACGCGAATTATCGATTTCCATTGGTTGAGGTTGACCGAATCGTCTAATTCGAAAATTTAATGAATTGCGATTGGTTTGAAAATTATTAAGATCAAATTTATGTTGACCAGAATTACGTTGAGGATATTCGAACAATTTTGGTGTTGATTTTTATATATTTTCAGTAGGGTTAAAATGATTGCTGTATTTAATATTTTCTGAATAACCACTATTATGCAATCTATTTTTTTGAAAATTTGGTTTATTATTTGGTCTGCGGTTACGGATATGATAATTCAAGTAATTACCTTCGGTTAAGATTTGAAGTGCTTCCTCCAAACTTTGAGGATTTCTACTAAATAGAACACTTCTTACTGGTTGTATGACCTTAATTTTGAAAACTTCAAGAGCTATACGTTTTTTACCTTTTATTTCGGTACTTTTGTTTCCTAGTTCGGCTTTAATATTTAACCGGTGCAAATTGTTTTGGATTCGGTTATAAAACTCTAACACATTATTTCTAAATTCACATGATCTAAGATTATCTAATAATTGAAGCGAACTTCTTTTCTCGCTGAAATTCGATATTAGTACTTCTCGTATCTCGGGCCACTTACTGTCACTGTTTATATTAATAATAGTTTTCGCCATACCTGTGAATTTCGATTTTAGTATTTGGATAATTGTTAGGTACGCCATTTGGTCATATCCTTGTAGGGTTGATATTAGGATTTCCGTGTTGTCCAAAAACGTTTTCAGCTGCTCGTTTGATCCATCCAAAGTGGGCATCCTTGATGCAAATTTAAAGGGATCGATTTCCAAAGGTTTCGGAATATTTCGTTGAGATAAAGCTTCCGCTAATTGGGAAGGTTTAATAATATTGGTAGCGGTAGCCATATTATTAGTGTTATTGATTTATGTTTTGTTACACTTTTATTATTTCATTTGTTACACTATCTGGATCAGAGTCTATTGATCTCAACAGACAGGTTTTAAAAATAATTTAGACCTCAGTTACTTCGTTTCCAGATTTTATATATATATTCCATATACTCTACATACTGAGTATCGGTTTGTTGAATATTTTATTATACACTTAGTACGCGTATATTGGTTTATATTCCTTGTAGCGGAATTATATTTCGGTTTTGCGGTTGTTTCCGCCTACGCCAGTTACACGTTATTAAATAACTTTGGTTGAGTTGGTTAAATAAAACACCCTTTTTATTTTTTTTGATCGATGGTCGATCACCGAAATTAGATTAACAACTAACTTTTCAATTCTTACTTCCTAACTTTTCACCTCTTGGTGTTTACATATTTCTATCTATTGTTTAACTTGCACTTTCTGCATTTGAGCAACTTTGTTGAATTTGGCTTGATTCATGCATCGTCGAGCTGTTTATGCGATATCTTTTCTAGCCATTTTACTCAGCTCTGTCGGTGGATGAATCATGTTAGAATGTGCATCATTCGATGTAGCATCTGTTTTATTTGATGCATCATTGAATGATTCATCATCTTTGTTATTTTTATCATCAGCTCTTGTTGCTGATGTAACAATACCTACCTCAAGTCATACAAGATGAGAAAGACATTACTCTAGACAAAGAAAGATTGAGAAGAACCCCGGTAGACGCAACACTGCAAAAAATTTGTTTAAATTCGTTATGGGGTAAATTTGCCCAAAAAGAAGATAAAACTCGCAACCAAAGTTATTAAAAATTTCAAATAATTTTGTGACTTTATACAACCTACTGGTGTGGAAATTTGCTCTCTATACCCCAACAATGATGATACTATGGAAATATTTATAAAAAGATCTGAATATGTTACCACACATAAACATACCTGTTGCTGCATATACAACCGCGTTTGCCAGATTTAAACTCTACGAGGCTCTGGAAACAGTGGGGGAAGCAATCCTCTATTGTGACACAGATAGCTTGATTTTTGTAGATAATAGAACGAATCCTATCTTATTTCTAATATCCGACTTTTTAGGTGATACAACTAATGAGATTGATTGATTCTTTTGCACCTGAGGCCTTTATTTCTGAATTCGTATCTACTGGACCGAAGACATGTGGTCTCAAAGTTGAAACTCAGAGTGGTGCTGAGTATATGATCAAGTGTAAAGGTATAACCGTTAATTTTGAGAATTCAAAAATTATTAATTTTTAGCGATTAAAAAAGCTAGTAACTGACCCAGATGGGGACGATTCTGTTTGTGTAGTAAATAATCGTAAAATTAAACGAAAACGACCGGGAATTGTTATTTCATCCCCTGAAAAGAAACATCTACAATCCACTTTCGATAAAAGAGTTTTAACAGAAGAGAATTTATTTTATCCATATGGATATAAAAAACCTAGATAAAGAAAGTAAAATTCAAGTACTAGTATTCAGTATTCAGATTGTAGGATATCGAGCAGTTGCAAGAAAATGGTTGCATCAGATTACAAAATAGAATCGTCAGAATATATCAAATACTTTTAGGAATAAGGAATATATCAAATACCTTTAGGAAGAAGGAAACCTATGTAATATTATTAAGATGCTTGCAAGAAAATTAATTCACATGCAGAAGGGAGTTTTACAAACAACTAGGAGGAGCACCAATGGGAGTACTGCTGTCAGCCTTTATAAGTGAGGTGTTCATGGCCAACATAGATAAATAACTAGTAAGACAGGGAAATCTTTCTAGCGGATGGACTGGATATGTAGATGACTGCTTTGCAATGATCAAAGAAAACGACCTGGAAAAAACACTCCAGAATTTGAATTCAGTCCACAGAAACATACAATTCACGTATGAAATGGAAATAGAAGGGAAGCTACCGTTCCTAGCCGTCCTAGTAAGAAGGGAAGATATCAGCAAAGTAGAAATGTACATAAAACCAACAGACACTATGAGAACGATTCCCAACTCATCAAACCACAGCAGACAGCACAAAATGGCAACATTCCACCACCTAGCACATAGAATGCTAACTTTTCCACTAGATAACCAGGTAAAAGAAAAGAAGCAGGAACAAATAATGAGAGTAGCGGAAGTAAACGGCTACGACAAACTGGAAATCAGCAGGCTCATCAGGAAGCAACAAAGAAAACTAACACAACCACAATCCAATCTAGAAAAAGAGAAACCAAAAAAAATTAAGAATACCAGTAGAGTAAAACGACATCACCAACAAGCTAAAACGGAAAATCAAAACTGCAGAATTGGTTTTCACCAGCAAAAACAATCTGCCAAGCAACAAACTTGGTACCACAAAGGACGAAATAAGAAAACTCGAAAACGGTGGGATATATGAATGAATTAATCACCAATTAAAAAAAGAGGATATAAAAAACAACTAGGGATAAATTTAATAGATAGGGATATAATTTACAAATAAGGAAGGATGTAACTAACAAGTAAGGATATAAATAAGGACAAGATGCCTGGAGAGAATCAGTCGTGAACATATCACCGAAGAAGGCTACAAGTAGTAGCCGAAATATATATTTGAAAAATCAAAAATAAAATTTGGTAAAAGAAAAAGTCACGACTTTTTATTATTTGACGTTTTTTTTTGAATTTTTCCTCCAAAATATCACTAGCTTATTGCTAAAAGATTTTACGAAAATATTTTAAAGCCCATATTATAGCTAAGAACTCTTTTTCAATGATGGAATAGTTTATTTCGTGATTGTTAAGGGTTCGACTTGCGAAACAAATTAGATGTCCTTCTTGGGACAGAACCGTGCCAACGGCGTAATTGGAGGCAGTTGTAACTACAAATTTTTTGTTAAAATCGGGTTATTTTAAAACTGGGACACTCATGACTAGTATTTTAAGTTGCTCAAAACTTTTTTTATACTGGGGATCGTTTTAGTCAATTTTTGTATTTTTCTTTCGTTTTATTGTTAATGGTTTCGCAATTTTGGAGAAGTCTTTTATGAACTTCCTATAATATCCAACCATACCTAAAATTTGTTTGATTTGTTTTTGCGTTTTGGGGATTTTCATTTCTGATATTGCTAAAACTTTTTTTTGGATTAGGTTTCACACCATCTGGAGTAATTAAATATCTCAAAAATTCGGTTTCTCATTTAAGAAAATGAGATTTATCTAATCGTATTTTTAGATTTGCTTCGCGAAATTTTTGGAAAACTTTTTCCAATGAATCTAAATGTTCATGTAGCGAAGTACTGAAAATAATTACATCGTCCATATAAATTCATTAATCGCTGGAATGTCGCTGGAGCATTTTTAAGTCCAAACGGCATTCGCGTAAATTCATAATGTCCGAAATTATGCTGTTGCTGTTTTAGGGATGTCTTTTTCGTTAATTTCTATTTGGTGAAAACCTCTCGCAAGATCTAGTGTTGTGAAATACATTGATCTACCTAATTTTTCCAATATACCGTCGATATTTGGAATGGGGAATTTATCGTCGATTGTTATTTCGTTTAACTTTTGGTAATCAATTACTATTCTCCATTTGGTTTTTTCTGAACCGTCCATTTTCTTTGGAACTACCCAGATAGAAGATGAGTAAAGTGAATGACTATGTCTTATTATTTGTTGATTTAATAAGTCTTGAATTTGACTTTCAACTTCTTTTTCAGAATTTCAGGATATCGATAGGTTTTTGTATATATTGGTTCGTTGTATTTTGTTTTTATATCATGCTTGATTAAATTTGTAAAAGTCTATTTTTGACCTTGTTGGTGAAATGTATTACTGTTTTTATTTACAAGTAGCAGAAGTTTAGATTTCTCTTCAGCATTTAAGTGGTTTGTACGTATTTCGTTTACTACATTATTTTGTTGGTTTTCTTTCATTGGAAAACGCAATAAGTTCACTTTGTCGAATAGGAACAGACAAATTACAATCCAAGTTCTTCATGTTCATTGAAAAATTTGGCAGATTGCTAATTGTAATAGGTTTGTTTTCAAATTCTTTAAACTTTTTTAATTTTTGTAATTCAATTTCTTCATTTTCACCGAAGAAAATTGGAATTACTTTATCATTTAGTTCGATAGTTTTATTAAAAGGAACGATTTTGGTATTATAATTAGCTAATATATCATTTCCAATGAGACCATCAAATTTTTCGCTACATTTGATTTCGATGAAATGAAATTTTTTATTTGTACTTAGTTCTGAAAATTCTTTAAAAGGTTTAATTGATACAATATAATCAAAATTCACTTCAGAATTAAGTGTGTATATTTTGAATTGGGGATAGAATTTTGATTTTGGATCACATAAAGAAGGACGAATGGTACTTAAAGATGCACCTGCGGCTAAAAGGAATCAAAGGGGTATAACAGTCTATTTTGATATATGGTAATTTTGATTTGTTTCTGAGGCATGTTCCGGAAAATTTGCATTGGTTTGAACAAATTGACGCGAATTATCGATTTCCATTGGTTGAGGTTGACCGAATCGTCTAATTCGAAAATTTAATGAATTGCGATTGGTTTGAAAATTATTAAGATCAAATTTATGTTGACCAGAATTACGTTGAGGATATTCGAACAATTTTGGTGTTGATTTTTATATATTTTCAGTAGGGTTAAAATGATTGCTGTATTTAATATTTTCTGAATAACCACTATTATGCAATCTATTTTTTTGAAAATTTGGTTTATTATTTGGTCTGCGGTTACGGATATGATAATTCAAGTAATTACCTTCGGTTAAGATTTGAAGTGCTTCCTCCAAACTTTGAGGATTTCTACTAAATAGAACACTTCTTACTGGTTGTATGACCTTAATTTTGAAAACTTCAAGAGCTATACGTTTTTTACCTTTTATTTCGGTACTTTTGTTTCCTAGTTCGGCTTTAATATTTAACCGGTGCAAATTGTTTTGGATTCGGTTATAAAACTCTAACACATTATTTCTAAATTCACATGATCTAAGATTATCTAATAATTGAAGCGAACTTCTTTTCTCGCTGAAATTCGATATTAGTACTTCTCGTATCTCGGGCCACTTACTGTCACTGTTTATATTAATAATAGTTTTCGCCATACCTGTGAATTTCGATTTTAGTATTTGGATAATTGTTAGGTACGCCATTTGGTCATATCCTTGTAGGGTTGATATTAGGATTTCCGTGTTGTCCAAAAACGTTTTCAGCTGCTCGTTTGATCCATCCAAAGTGGGAATCCTTGATGCAAATTTAAAGGGATCGATTTCCAAAGGTTTCGGAATATTTCGTTGAGATAAAGCTTCCGCTAATTGGGAAGGTTTAATAATATTGGTAGCGGTAGCCATATTATTAGTGTTATTGATTTATGTTTTGTTACACTTTTATTATTTCATTTGTTACACTATCTGGATCAGAGTCTATTGATCTCAACAGACAGGTTTTAAAAATAATTTAGACCTCAGTTACTTCGTTTCCAGATTTTATATATATATTCCATATACTCTACATACTGAGTATCGGTTTGTTGAATATTTTATTATACACTTAGTACGCGTATATTGGTTTATATTCCTTGTAGCGGAATTGTATTTCGGTTTTGCGGTTGTTTCCGCCTACGCCAGTTACACGTTATTAAATAACTTTGGTTGAGTTGGTTAAATAAAACACCCTTTTTATTTTTTTTGATCGATGGTCGATCACCGAAATTAGATTAACAACTAACTTTTCAATTCTTACTTCCTAACTTTTCACCTCTTGGTGTTTACATATTTCTATCTATTGTTTAACTTGCACTTTCTGCATTTGAGCAACTTTGTTGAATTTGGCTTGATTCATGCATCGTCGAGCTGTTTATGCGATATCTTTTCTAGCCATTTTACTCAGCTCTGTCGGTGGATGAATCATGTTAGAATGTGCATCATTCGATGTAGCATCTGTTTTATTTGATGCATCATTGAATGATTCATCATCTTTGTTATTTTTATCATCAGCTCTTGTTGCTGATGTAACAATACCTACCTCAAGTCATACAAGATGAGAAAGACATTACTCTAGACAAAGAAAGATTGAGAAGAACCCCGGTAGACGCAACACTGCAAAAAATTTGTTTAAATTCGTTATGGGGTAAATTTGCCCAAAAAGAAGATAAAACTCGCAACCAAAGTTATTAAAAATTTCAAATAATTTTGTGACTTTATACAACCTACTGGTGTGGAAATTTGCTCTCTATACCCCAACAATGATGATACTATGGAAATATTTAGAAAAAGATCTGAATATGTTACCACACATAAACATACCTGTTGCTGCATATACAACCGCGTTTGCCAGATTTAAACTCTACGAGGCTCTGGAAACAGTGGGGGAAGCAATCCTCTATTGTGACACAGATAGCTTGATTTTTGTAGATAATAGAACGAATCCTATCTTATTTCTAATATCCGACTTTGTAGGTGATACAACTAATGAGATTGATTGATTCTTTTGCACCTGAGGCCTTTATTTCTGAATTCGTATCTACTGGACCGAAGACATGTGGTCTCAAAGTTGAAACTCAGAGTGGTGCTGAGTATATGATCAAGTGTAAAGGTATAACCGTTAATTTTGAGAATTCAAAAATTATTAATTTTGAGCGATTAAAAAAGCTAGTAACTGACTCAGATGGGGACGATTCTGTTTGTGTAGTAAATAATCGTAAAATTAAACGAAAACGACCGGGAATTGTTATTTCATCCCCTGAAAAGAAACATCTACAATCCACTTTCGATAAAAGAGTTTTAACAGAAGAGAATTTATTTTATCCATATGGATATAAAAAACCTAGATAAAGAAAGTAAAATTCAAGTACTAGTATTCAGTATTCAGATTGTAGGATATCGAGCAGTTGCAAGAAAATGGTTGCATCAGATTACAAAATAGAATCGTCAGAATATATCAAATACTTTTAGGAATAAGGAATATATCAAATACCTTTAGGAAGAAGGAAACCTATGTAATATTATTAAGATGCTTGCAAGAAAATTAATTCACATGCAGAAGGGAGTTTTACAAACAACTAGGAGGAGCACCAATGGGAGTACTGCTGTCAGCCTTTATAAGTGAGGTGTTCATGGCCAACATAGATAAAGAACTAGTAAGACAGGGAAATCTTTCTAGCGGATGGACTGGATATGTAGATGACTGCTTTGCAATGATCAAAGAAAACGACCTGGAAAAAACACTCCAGAATTTGAATTCAGTCCACAGAAACATACAATTTACGTATGAAATGGAAATAGAAGGGAAGCTACCGTTCCTAGCCGTCCTAGTAAGAAGGGAAGATACCAGCAAAGTAGAAATGTACATAAAACCAACAGACACTATGAGAACGATTCCCAACTCATCAAACCACAGCAGACAGCACAAAATGGCAACATTCCACCACCTAGCACATAGAATGCTAACTTTTCCACTAGATCACCAGGTAAAAGAAAAGAAGCAGGAACAAATAATGAGAGTAGCGGAAGTAAACGGCTACGACAAACTGGAAATCAGCAGGCTCATCAGGAAGCAACAAAGAAAACTAACACAGCCACAATCCAATCTAGAAAAAGAGAAACCAAAAAAAATTAAGAATACCAGTAGAGTAAAACGACATCACCAACAAGCTAAAACGGAAAATTAAAACTGCAGAATTGGTTTTCACCAGCAAAAACAATCTGCCAAGCAACAAACTTGGTACCACAAAGGACGAAATAAGAAAACTCGAAAACGGTGGGATATATGAATGAATTAATCACCAATTAAAAAAAGAGGATATAATAAACAACTAGGGATAAATTTAATAGATAGGGATATAATTTACAAATAAGGAAGGATGTAACTAACAAGTAAGGATATAAATAAGGACAAGATGCCTGGAGAGAATCAGTCGTGAACATATCACCGAAGAAGGCTACAAGTAGTAGCCGAAATATATATTTGAAAAATCAAAAATAAAATTTGGTGAAAGAAAAAGTCACGACTTTTTATTATTTGACGTTTTTTTTTGAATTTTTCCTCCAAAATATCACTAGCTTATTTCTAAAAGATTTTAATTCTTACACTTTTTGACGATTTCTATTTCTTTATTTACTAAATTTCCTTACTTGCATATTTTTTAAATTTATTTTCTCTCTATAAAATTACTTATGATTTTAAAACTCTAACACATTATTTCTAAATTCACATGATCTAAGATTATCTAATAATTGAAGCGAACTTCTTTTTTCGCTGAAATTCGATATTAGTACTTCTCGTATCTCGGGCCACTTACTGTCACTGTTTATATTAATAATAGTTTTCGCCATACCTGTGAATTTCGATTTTAGTATTTGGATAATTGTTAGGTACGCCATTTGGTCATATCCTTGTAGGGTTGATATTAGGATTTCCGTGTTGTCCAAAAACGTTTTCAGCTGCTCGTTTGATCCATCCAAAGTGGGAATCCTTGATGCAAATTTAAAGGGATCGATTTCCAAAGGTTTCGGAATATTTCGTTGAGATAAAGCTTCCGCTAATTGGGAAGGTTTAATAATATTGGTAGCGGTAGCCATATTATTAGTGTTATTGATTTATGTTTTGTTACACTTTTATTATTTCATTTGTTACACTATCTGGATCAGAGTCTATTGATCTCAACAGACAGGTTTTAAAAATAATTTAGACCTCAGTTACTTCGTTTCCAGATTTTATATATATATTCCATATACTCTACATACTGAGTATCGGTTTGTTGAATATTTTATTATACACTTAGTACGCGTATATTGGTTTATATTCCTTGTAGCGGAATTATATTTCGGTTTTGCGGTTGTTTCCGCCTACGCCAGTTACACGTTATTAAATAACTTTGGTTGAGTTGGTTAAATAAAACACCCTTTTTATTTTTTTTGATCGATGGTCGATCACCGAAATTAGATTAACAACTAACTTTTCAATTCTTACTTCCTAACTTTTCACCTCTTGGTGTTTACATATTTCTATCTATTGTTTAACTTGCACTTTCTGCATTTGAGCAACTTTGTTGAATTTGGCTTGATTCATGCATCGTCGAGCTGTTTATGCGATATCTTTTCTAGCCATTTTACTCAGCTCTGTCGGTGGATGAATCATGTTAGAATGTGCATCATTCGATGTAGCATCTGTTTTATTTGATGCATCATTGAATGATTCATCATCTTTGTTATTTTTATCATCAGCTCTTGTTGCTGATGTAACAATACCTACCTCAAGTCATACAAGATGAGAAAGACATTACTCTAGACAAAGAAAGATTGAGAAGAACCCCGGTAGACGCAACACTGCAAAAAATTTGTTTAAATTCGTTATGGGGTAAATTTGCCCAAAAAGAAGATAAAACTCGCAACCAAAGTTATTAAAAATTTCAAATAATTTTGTGACTTTATACAACCTACTGGTGTGGAAATTTGCTCTCTATACCCCAACAATGATGATACTATGGAAATATTTAGAAAAAGATCTGAATATGTTACCACACATAAACATACCTGTTGCTGCATATACAACCGCGTTTGCCAGATTTAAACTCTACGAGGCTCTGGAAACAGTGGGGGAAGCAATCCTCTATTGTGACACAGATAGCTTGATTTTTGTAGATAATAGAACGAATCCTATCTTATTTCTAATATCCGACTTTTTAGGTGATACAACTAATGAGATTGATTGATTCTTTTGCACCTGAGGCCTTTATTTCTGAATTCGTATCTACTGGACCGAAGACATGTGGTCTCAAAGTTGAAACTCAGAGTGGTGCTGAGTATATGATCAAGTGTAAAGGTATAACCGTTAATTTTGAGAATTCAAAAATTATTAATTTTGAGCGATTAAAAAAGCTAGTAACTGACTCAGATGGGGACGATTCTGTTTGTGTAGTAAATAATCGTAAAATTAAACGAAAACGACCGGGAATTGTTATTTCATCCCCTGAAAAGAAACATCTACAATCCACTTTCGATAAAAGAGTTTTAACAGAAGAGAATTTATTTTATCCATATGGATATAAAAAACCTAGATAAAGAAAGTAAAATTCAAGTACTAGTATTCAGTATTCAGATTGTAGGATATCGAGCAGTTGCAAGAAAATGGTTGCATCAGATTACAAAATAGAATCGTCAGAATATATCAAATACTTTTAGGAATAAGGAATATATCAAATACCTTTAGGAAGAAGGAAACCTATGTAATATTATTAAGATGCTTGCAAGAAAATTAATTCACATGCAGAAGGGAGTTTTACAAACAACTAGGAGGAGCACCAATGGGAGTACTGCTGTCAGCCTTTATAAGTGAGGTGTTCATGGCCAACATAGATAAAGAACTAGTAAGACAGGGAAATCTTTCTAGCGGATGGACTGGATATGTAGATGACTGCTTTGCAATGATCAAAGAAAACGACCTGGAAAAAACACTCCAGAATTTGAATTCAGTCCACAGAAACATACAATTTACGTATGAAATGGAAATAGAAGGGAAGCTACCGTTCCTAGCCGTCCTAGTAAGAAGGGAAGATACCAGCAAAGTAGAAATGTACATAAAACCAACAGACACTATGAGAACGATTCCCAACTCATCAAACCACAGCAGACAGCACAAAATGGCAACATTCCACCACCTAGCACATAGAATGCTAACTTTTCCACTAGATCACCAGGTAAAAGAAAAGAAGCAGGAACAAATAATGAGAGTAGCGGAAGTAAACGGCTACGACAAACTGGAAATCAGCAGGCTCATCAGGAAGCAACAAAGAAAACTAACACAGCCACAATCCAATCTAGAAAAAGAGAAACCAAAAAAAATTAAGAATACCAGTAGAGTAAAACGACATCACCAACAAGCTAAAACGGAAAATTAAAACTGCAGAATTGGTTTTCACCAGCAAAAACAATCTGCCAAGCAACAAACTTGGTACCACAAAGGACGAAATAAGAAAACTCGAAAACGGTGGGATATATGAATGAATTAATCACCAATTAAAAAAAGAGGATATAATAAACAACTAGGGATAAATTTAATAGATAGGGATATAATTTACAAATAAGGAAGGATGTAACTAACAAGTAAGGATATAAATAAGGACAAGATGCCTGGAGAGAATCAGTCGTGAACATATCACCGAAGAAGGCTACAAGTAGTAGCCGAAATATATATTTGAAAAATCAAAAATAAAATTTGGTGAAAGAAAAAGTCACGACTTTTTATTATTTGACGTTTTTTTTTTGAATTTTTCCTCCAAAATATCACTAGCTTATTTCTAAAAGATTTTAATTCTTACACTTTTTGACGATTTCTATTTCTTTATTTACTAAATTTCCTTACTTGCATATTTTTTAAATTTATTTTCTCTCTATAAAATTACTTATGATTCAGTCATTTATTAGCCTTACACTAGTATCACAAAGATTCGGATCATCGCAAAGCGGTTGTTGATGCTTCGTCAGCTCCTGTTTGCCCGTTTCTTCGCGTAACAGCACCGACGCTTACGGGTTAGTAGCTCCTTTCGATACTCTCGATCTATTCGGGCTACTTTAAGGACTCGCGTGTAAAACACCTTTCGTTTCTAAGTTAACAAAACTTTCGCCGTTCCTAATTTTCGCGGGTCCCTGCTCGGGTTTCAGTTAATAATGCGCGGTGCGTTTTACGTTAAAAAAATAAGTCTTTATTACATTCGCTCGAAATTACACCTGGTGATCTAATCTAATTAGCCTAATGAAGCAACCTCCGGTCCCGTGGCTCGTCCGCGTACGAACGCACTTTGCGCCGGAAACTCTCAGATTTGAATTTGAGGGCCAGCAGACCAACCACAAACCAAAGTTAACGGAGGCTATGAAATCGAAGCGTCTCAAATGGGCTAGAGAGCACAAAGATGTAATGTCTTGGAAATCGGTATTTTTCTTCAAGAATTATACGCGGGTATCTTGAATGATCATCTCGAAACCTATTACAGGTATGCTTTAGTCACGAAAGCACTTTTGAGATATTATCAAATAAAGCTCATTATGTTCGTCGACGTCCTGTGGAGAAATTTCGATCAGAATGTGAGACAAACCCTAACAACATCCCACAAAGGTTATGATTTGGTCCGTTATAAGTGGTAAGGGCACTGGAGGCCTCTACGTTGTGAATGGAATTATGAAACAGGACCAGTGCAAGGAGGTCCTCAAATAAGGGACTGGTTCCCACAGGAGAGCCTTTCATTTTCATGGAAGATGGAGCTTCTAGTAATCGTTTGCGTGTTGTCTCGTCTATTTCGTTGCAAATGGATTTCGAACTAACTATGCTCGGAGAATCCTCGCGCTTTATTCAGTCTCTTGTTTCGCTAGGTTGACTGTTGTCGCGCATAATATTTTTCCATGCAAATAATATTAAAAATTCATATCGTAATTAGTTTGTGTGTATATCATTTATAACTACTCGTTTGCGTCAAATAAAGTAAGTCCAAATAGTAGTCATGTCAACTTTAAAACACAAATTATTGGAAAACATAAAAAGTCCGTCGCCAGAAAGGGAGAATCCATCGCAATCGAAAAAATAGCAGCTGACTGGGTATTGGTTCTTAAACATATTGCTTGATCGTCGTTCCAAATCATGAATATTTTAATAACAGTCTACTATGACTACGAGAAAAAAGCGTATTGTTCAGTTACTTGATCTCAATGTAGCAATGCATTCCGAAATTATGACAGACACGGTCACAGCTAACATCTAGTACTGTAACTGTGAGTTCTGAGATGTCTACGAGTGGTGGGCTTTGGAGCGTTTGTTAAAATATTATTAGAGTCCGAGGAAGATGAGCATCTGTCTACTCTGAGCTGTAATTCTATTAAAGAAGAAGTCAAGAGATACCTAAGGTCTCCTAATATATCAAGAGATGCAAATTTGAAAAAATGGCGCAGAAGCACTTTAGTTTCCAAATAAGTTCTGTTGCATCAGAGAGATTATTTTCCACCGCAGGCCTTATTCAAACAGACTTGCGAAATCGCCTTTCTCCGCAAAACTTAAGAATGCTTTGTGTTTAAACAAAATTTTTATCAATGTTAATTTTAATTAATAAAAATTATATATATATATATATATATATATATATATATATATATATATATATATATATATATATATATATAGTGGCGAGCAAAAGTGGATACATGATTTAAAAATTGTAATGAACGGCCACTATTTTGCTAAATTTCAGTAATTTTGAAATAACAGTGACATTATATCATAATATAAGAACAATTCATTTTATTACAGAAACATAAAAACACATGAGCTTTCTACAAATAAAAATTAAACAATATTTTCTTTTATTTATCCAATTTTTGCACGTTTTCGATTAAAGAGATTTTCAGGAGCTTTTCAATACTTTGTCCATAACCCCTTGTTTTTTAAAGACACGCCGCATGCGTGTTGGCATGCTTTCAACTAGCCTCTGAATGGTGTCATGTGAAATTTTTCTCCATTCAGCTTGCACTCGACTCCAGAGTTCCACCAAATTTTTTGGAGGATTATCATATTGTGCCAGCCTCCTTTTGAAAATGGCCCACAAATTTTCAATCGGATTTAAATCCGGACTTTGCGCTGGCCATTTTATTTTCAAGAATTGTTGCTCACCAAGCCAATTTTGCACAATTTTAGCGGTGTGCGATCTCTTCAATAGGATAGGCGCACTCATTGATGAAATCTGTTAAATTTGTTTTCAAAATATCAAGATAATGGTCTTTTTTCATTATCCCATTTATTTTTACCAATGGACCCAGATGCCACCATGTGAAGCTGCCCCACACCATTAAACTACCACCTCCATGTTTTAATGTTTGCTTCACTTGATGTTTCTGAAGGCTCTCATTTGGTCGATGCCAATAATATTCTTTGCCATCAGACTGGAATCGATTAATCTTAGATTCATCTGACCAAATTACTCTTTTCCAATCATTCACTGTCCAGTCTTTATGGCATTTGGCAAATTTGAGCCTCTCTTCGATATTTTTCTCGGATAGCAATGGTTTTTTAGGCTTGATAGATGCTATAAAGCCAACTTTTTTAGCGCTCTCCTGGCAGTCCACTCGCTAACAGTCTTGTTTATAAGTTGCGCTGCTGTTTTCGGTGTCCTTGCATCCTTGGAATCTTCACTCCTTAGTAGTCTGCTCATTAATCGCGCGTCGGCATCCGATAGGAGTTTTGGTCGCCCTCCAAGATTTCTTGCGGATGAAATATTCTTCCTTTTTCTTACTAAAAGCACCGTTCTGTGGCAGATTTTTAACTTTCCAGCAATTTCTCTCGAAGAGTACCCACTTCGGGT
Organism: Oxycera nigricornis; assembly: GCA_963942545.1. NCBI lineage: Eukaryota > Metazoa > Arthropoda > Insecta > Diptera > Stratiomyidae > Oxycera > Oxycera nigricornis. Next base: position 65,427,646 of record OZ012662.1, read on the forward strand.
CAAAGAAACGATGCAGTTTTCCAAATCCGGTAAAATTTTCCTCATTTTGACTATATGTTAAAAATAAGTAAATAATAGAACAATCTGACCAACCTTCACTTACCATCTAAGCAGATCTGATGAAACTAACAAACTAAAACAGTGAAAATGTGAAATTCAAGCGAAAACACAAAAAATAACTGTAAACAAAAGATTACAAGTACGTGCAAAACTGGATACATTGAGAAGTGGAAGTATATCGACGGCTACTGTGCTACCGCATCTAAATACTTCGGATATTTTTGTTGAATTATTTTCATAAACTGCATTTGCTAATAACTATAAAGATTTTATTCTACAACTATTTGTAATACGTAGTACATAGGTAGATATAATAGATTTCTAATATCATTTATCCAATATATATATATATATATATATATATATATATATATATATAGTAGAGTCTCATTCACCCGGATATTGTTTAATCCGGATCCTTCTGTAAACCGGATTGACTGAAAATATTGAAATTTCTATTATGTCCTTTGTAATCTGCAGCGAATGCAGTTTCGCTAATCCGGATTGCTTGTTACATTGTGGAATAATCAATAATACAGTGAAATCATGCCTCCTACTTTTATGTACGCTTTATTTCATATTTGCCACAATATTGAACTATGGACATAACACATTTTCGCCATGTATTCGTCTTTTATACCGAGAATTCCCGAATTATATGATTCGCTCATACACCTAACATTGACTTTTTCTGCGTGCGCTTTATTTCATCTTTGAAAAATGGGGCATCCCCGTATAAGAATGAAAGGCAATAAAAGGAAGGTTTTTTGTCAGTTTTTCATTGAAATGGCATCAAAAAGGTTGCATAAAACGTTAACTATCGCGAAAAAAGAAAAGATTTTAATTCAACTGAACAATGGAGCTAGTGGGAAGATGCTAGCAGAAAAGTATGGTGTCGGTACATCTTCAATTTCGGATATAAAGAATAAAGAATAAGGGATGCTTTAGTTTTTCAATGTGCATCGGTTATATTAGAGTGCTATTTTTTTAGCTGCATCGTGAATTGCGTCGTAACTCCTAAGGGAAGGAAAGTTTTGTGGAAACCAGAATATCCAGAAATGTAGCGAAAATTGTATAAATGGTTTCTGGTGCAGCGAGAAAGACATGCAACCGTAACAACGAATATTTTACGAGAAAAGGCTGCTCAAATTCACTCTAAATGTTATAATAATAAACCATTCACTGCAAGTAAAGGATGGGTCAATAGATTTAAAAAAAGACGTGGTCTCCGTCACGTCAAAGTGGTCGGAGAGAAACTGTCTAACGACTTATCTAGCGTGGAACCCGTTCTACGAAAATTCTCCCAAAAAAATATTGAGCTGAATATATTGCCCACCCAAATATATAATGAATGAATGGATGAACGAATGAATCTGCATTATTCTGGAAACTACTTCCGGATCGAACGTCGGTGTCTACTAAGGAAAGAGTTGCTCCAGGGAGGAAAACCTCGAAAGACAGAGAGTAACTTTTCTTGCTTGTACAAACGTGAATGGCACACATTCGCTTAAAATGATGGTCATTGGAAAAGCAAAAAATCCTAGAGCATTTAAAAACTGCACCGCCCTTCCTGTTGAATAATACTCAACGAAAAATAAATGGATGACTTCAACTCTTTCCGTAAAATGGTTTCACGAGACGTTTGTCAAACAAGTAAGGCAATTTTAAGCAAAGAACAACCTTAATGGCAAAGCAATTTTGTTAGTAGACAATGCTCCATGCCACGCATAAATAAATAAATAAGTTTTTGTCAATGTTTTTATTTAATAATTTTGATATGCCTTTGGTGATCCGGATCCCCGCATAATCCGGATTGGGTCGGTTTTAATTGATCCGAATTAGCAAGACTACACTATAATATATATATATATATATATATATATATAGGATGCGCCATCTAAATGTGGTCGATGGAAATATTGTTTTTTTCCATTCAGTTTCCAAAAACAACGTCGATCAGATGACCACCTTCATTGCGGATACAAAATTCAGCTCTTTTTCTGGCATTTTCCATGACATTTGCCAGCATCTCGGGTGATATCGCAGTGATTTCGGCTCGAATATTGTCCTTAAGCTCGTCTAAAGTCTTCGGTTTGTTGGCATACACTTTGCTTTTTAAAAATCCCCACAAAAAAAGTCCGGTGCCGTTAAATCAGGCGATCTCGGTGGCCAGTCAATATCCCCCCCCCCCCTTTCGATACCACACGTCCTGAGAACTTTTGACGCAATAAGTTCATCGTTGATTTCGCGATGTGACAGGTCGCGCCGTCTTGTTGAAACCAAAAGCCTTTAAGACCTTTTTCACGCATTTCTGGTAAAACACAGTGTGCCAACATCCATCGATACCGATCCCCATTGACAGTTTCCCCAACTCTGAAGAAGAACGGACCAATGATGGTTTTTGAGCAGACATCGGCCCAAACAGTCACTTTCAGATCATGCAGTGGAGTTTGATGTATAGTATGAGGATTTTCTTTCCCCCAAATGCGACAGTTTTGTTTATTTACAGTGCCAGATAGCGTGAAATGGGCCTCATCAGTCATTTAAATTCGCTCCCAAAAATCGGGCTCCGATTCACTCACTCGAATAACGTTATTGGCGTAAGCCACTCGTCGCGGATTGTATGTTTCCAATAATCTTTGGGTTAACTGCACTTTATATGGAAACATACCCAGATCATCTTTCAGAATCCTCCTCAAAGTAGTTCCACTGCTGTTTAGTTGCTGAGACCGGCGGCGGTACGAGACAGAAGGATTCTCTGCAACACTCCGTTGAACAGCTTCAATAATTTCATTTGATCGTCGAGGACGTGGTCGATTTGAATGTGGACGGTCCGCTACAGACCCGTGATTCTCGAAATTCGAAGCTAAGCGACAAATAGTGTCACTTTTAGGCGCAAAACGACCGCGATACTTTTGACGATACGCACGCTGTGTTGCAACAACTGAACGATTACATTTAATGAACATTGTTACTATTTCCGCACGTTCTTTGGGCGTGAATCGAATCATGGTTAAAATTGTAATGCAATAACCTTTCCGAAATGTGTTCGACGACGTCAATCGGTGTAAATCTGTCAAAGTTATTCAATATTTCCATCGACCACATTTAGATGGCTCTCCCTCTCTCTCTCTCTCTATATATATATATATATATATATATATATATATATATATATATATATGATGCGAGGTTATATTTTTTGTTTCACTTTGTTTTAACGGTGAATAAAAACTTGAAGTGTTTCTCTATATCCTATATCCAAAAGTTTGTTTATTAATAAAATACAATTTGAATATTTTAAACTAGATTACCTATATCCAAAAGAAACAAAATTCAAAGTCTATAGTCACTCTTCGCGTACCGATCCTACATTGTCACTGTCATTTGCTTCGCGAAGTGATCTACGCGTGGCTCCAACCGGTGCTACCCATCTTAGTTGGTTGGTAATTAAAGGTCTACCTTGCCGATCCAGTCGCGCGCCGAATTCAAAAAGGAAAGATCATACTTTCCTTACATCTCCCCGCCCCCCACGATAAAACTTTGGAATAAAGTTTTTTTTTTCTACAAACTACAAAACATACATAAAATCCTTATCGGTTGGGTGCCTATTGTAGTTTCCATATCTCAAGCATTTGGAGCAGGAATGAGTTTGGAGATGTGAAAAAAATTCGATTCTGCTTTTCTATGTGTTGTGTCAACTTCGTATATAGAGTTCGATACTTTGTTCAGGATTCTATAGGGTCCAATTCTCAACAAGTCTAGTTTTTTTCGATTTAGTCGGTTACCATTTTCAACATATACCAATTCTCCGATCTTGAAGTTGTAATTTATCCTGTCTTTGTCGTATATCTTTTTATTGTAGTCATGGTTTTTTTTTGCTGTTTTCAAAGGCTATTGCTCTATCATAATCTAGATAATTTCCATCCTTCTTTTTTTTCAGTTCATTTGGTAATACCGATGTATCTTCACCTATTAATAAATATTTTGGACTGAACCCTGTTACTGTATGCTCGGTTTCGTTGTATTTATTGACACAGTTATGTGCTATGGTTGTCCATGCCGTTTTTTTGTTTTTTTCTTCGTTTATTTTACACCTAATCTTATTGACCAAAGTTTGATTGAGTCTTTCATTTAACCCATTCGAGAATGGTGAATTAACCGCCGTAAAGATCATTGTGATATTTTTATTTTCTGCGAACTTTTTGAAGTCTTTTGAATTTATGCCTGGGTATTGGTCTGTTAAAAGTATTTCGATATTATGATCTTTCAGAACATTTTCTGTCAATTTAATGAAGTCTCCCGTGCTTTGTGTTTTGGATGTTAATATGTATGCGAATCTAGTAAAATGATCTACTAGAAGATGCAAGTATTTTTTAGTGGATCGTGAACCGCCGAATCCACCGATTGTATCTATGGAAACAATTTGAAACGGTTTTGCTGCTGGACCGAGATGTGACATCAGACCAATTTTAATATGTTTTCTCGTTTTGTTCTGTATGCAAGTTACGCAATTTTTACAAGCTTTCTCAATATTCTTCGATATGTTTTTTGCGGTATAGTTAGGCAGTATTTTGCTCTGCATTTGTCTTATCCCTATGTGGCAAAATTTTCTATGGATATTCTCGATTAATTTCTGACAAAACTCTTCTGACAAAACGATTTTTTTCTTCTTTCTTTCTTTTCTATAATATAGATCATTCTCGAATATTAAATTATTTTTGTTATTTTCTAAATTCTTGTTAAATTTTTGGTCTTGTATGATGTCGTCTAGTTGTATTAGATTAACAATTTTTAATATTTCTTCTTCGCCTTCTTGAGACTCTAGTACTGCGTTTCTGCTTAAGCAATCTGCTTCCAGGTTCTCCTTTCCCGGACGGTATATTATTTCAAAGTCGTATTGTGATAAATAATAAGTAAGATCCCCTAATTCCTCGTCTGTTCTGGCTTTACTATTCATTCTCTCTAGCGGCTTATGATCCGAAAATACTTTGAAGCGTTTTCCCATGAGGAAGTGTTGCCAATACTTCACTGCTTCTTTTATTGCTAGGCATTCGAGGTAAATAGCTTTTTTCCTTTTTTGGGATTCATTCAGTTTCTTTGAAAAGTATGCTATTGGTTTTTCTATTTTTTTTGTGTCATTCAGTTGTGGTTGTTTCATTACAGCTCCTATACCTTGTAAGCTCGCGTCTGTATAAATGTGTACTGGTAGTTTAGGATCAAAAACTGCTAGTACTGGCTGCTGACAAAGGAAATTCTTCATGTATTCGAAGGCTTTTTGACATTCTGTTGACCAAGTAAATTGTTGACCTTTCCTTAATAAGTTATGTAGTGGTTCCAGAATAATGGAAATCTTCGGTACATATTCATTATAAAAATTGATCTTCCCTAAAAATTGTCGGACATTTTTCTGATTTTTTGGAACCGGAAAATTTCGTATTGAGATTAGGTTATCATTTAGTGGTGAAATTGAGTTATACCCTATTTTATGTCCTAAGTATTGTATGGATTCCAACGCAAATGTACATTTAGAAAACTTCAATCGAAATCCTTCATTTATTATTGCTTCTAGTAATCTCGATAGATGATCAATATGTTCTTCGAAGGTTTTTGAAAAAATCAGTATGTCGTCTATATAGTTGACTGCGAAATCTGATAATTTATGTTTTCTCATTATGTTGCTCAATATTCTTTGAAATATTGCTGGTGCTGTTTTTAGTCCAAATGGCAAACAAGTCCACTGGAAGTGGCCCTCCTGGGTTACAAATGCCGTTTTGCTTCAATCTTCTATTCTGAGGGGAATTGACCAAAACGCTGAATTTATATCAAGTTTTGAAAAATATTTGCAATTTCTTGTTTTTGTTACTAGGTCCTCGATTAATGGAAAGGGTTGTGATTCAGGAACTATTATCTTATTCAAGTCCCTAAAATCTACACATAATCTCGATTTTTTGTTTTCATCCTTCTTATAGGCTAAGGTTACTGGAGCCGCAAAAGGGCTGTATGATTCTTCGATTAGTTTTCTTTGTAATAATTTAGAAACTTGTTCCTCTATTTCCTTTTTATCGTCTATTGTACATTTATAGGGTCTTTTGCTGCAATATTTATCTACCACGAGATCTATTCTGGCTTCGTAATCTTTTACCCTTCCTATATCATATTTGTCTTTTGCGAATATATTTTTATATTTCTCTATGAGTTTTTCTATTATTTTTTCTTCATAAGAACTTAAGTAATTTGTTAAGATTTCAAAATTTCCTTGATCTATATGTTCGTTGAAGTTTATTTCATATCTTTCTTGGTTTTCTGTGAGATTACCCGTTTTTTGTTCTATTTCTAGTTTTTCATTTTGTATCAGTTTAAATTTTTTTATGCAATCCAGCCCTATTAGGAAGTCGTGTTTGAAATTTTCATTATTGACTATGAATACATCCATATTTTCTTCTGTATTGAATATTTTCACTTTTAATGTTATCATACCATCCGACTTGTGTACACCATTAATTGTCCTCAAGTTTATCATTTTTGTAGCGTTTTTTTTTTCAAGTGTATTAATTTTGAATTTATCAATGAGACATTTGCGCCTGCGTCATAAATGGCGACTACTTCTAAAATGTCATTGAGTTTCACCTTAAGTCTAATTAATGGTGGGATTAGTAGTTTTTTGGATCATTATCACTCAACTCTACTTCAAGTGTGGAGTTGTTTATCTGTCTTGTTTTTACTTCATTGCTTTCTTTATCCTTGAACCAACATTCGGTTTCCGGGTGGAATCTAGTGCCTTTGTTTTTATTCTTACAGATTTCGCAGGTTTTTTTCTTCAATTTTATCTTTTGTGGTTTTATACTTTTTTGTATCTGAATTTTTCTTAAATGATAAATGTTCTAATTTACCTATTTCATTATATAGGTCTTCAGTTTTCTTTACTTTTTCTCTGTCAATTTTATCAGCTATGAAAATTAGCAAGCCAGTTGCGATTAAATCTATTAATGTTCCATTATCAATGGATTTGCGTATTGAATCTTTCGCATTCCTTTTCAAAGCTATCTATCCATTGATTCGCATTTGAATTTTTTCCATTAAATTTGTCGATTGTAAATTCTTTAGCTATTTTGCCTATATTCTTAACTGCTGATTGTTCATTACTTTTTTTAGCAGTTGTTCTAATAATTGGATCAGCGATTGTTCTGAAGAACTTCCTTCCTTAGTGCCGTCTTTCTTTTCAATTTCTTCTTCTAAATATACATCATTAATTTGTAAGTTGTTACCTTCATCTAAATACGTTTGTTTCAAATCTTCGTTGAGAGGAATCCAAATATTCCTCATTTGGCCTCTTTGAGTCAGCGTCTTTTTTAATTTGGTGAATGTTGTAGTTTTCTTGAGCGCTTCGTGACAGCGTGCATCCAAATATTCATTTGGCACAATGTACTTGTGTCCGTTCGGTGTGCCAATTGAGGTTATGCAGAGCGCATTCGTCTTGCCATCTGCAGCACCAAGTACTTTAAATGAGAACAGTAGCTTGTCCATTGTGAATTTCAGCATGAATTTTGTTTTATGATGCGAGGTTATATTTTTTGTTTCACTTTGTTTTAACGGTGAATAAAAACTTGAAGTGTTTCTCTATATCCTATATCCAAAAGTTTGTTTATTAATAAAATACAATTTGAATATTTTAAACTAGATTACCTATATCCAAAAGAAACAAAATTCAAAGTCTATAGTCACTCTTCGCGTACCGATCCCACATTGTCACTGTCACTTGCTTCGCGAAGTGATCTACGCGTGGCTCCAACCGGTGCTACCCATCTTAGTTGGTTGGTAATTAAAGGTCTACCTTGCCGATCCAGTCGCGCGCCGAATTCAAAAAGAAAAGATCATACATTCCTTACATATATATATATATATATATATATATATATATATATATATATATATATATATATATATATATATATATATATAGGGGCAAAATCACGACTTCGTCATGTTTCAAGGACCGTTAGTCAACTCTACTGAAGTCGGACCATCACTTCATCACTTTTTCGAAATCCAAATTGTGCCACTCCACTTTCATCTCGTTAAATTAAAGCGTATCTGTTACTATTTCATGTGCACTACACTAGCTTCAAACGAGAATGTAAATGATTCTCAACATAAAAAATATGGGATTTTGAGTGCCTATTGCATCACATTGTGCATATCGAGATCTAAGTGAATCATCTCTAAAAAATGGTTCCCACTGCTACCTTCCCACTTTCATACATGTATGTATGTACTCCTTTAAGTACAGAAGACGTAGGAATGACACTACTCTCGAAACTAATGAAATTTAGTTCTCCATTACGACTGCGATATTCATCGAATATATAACAGGGCTCGTTTTTTATATCCAAGCTGAAATGGTTTACTCCTGATAAATTGCTGCGTGGAATGGTGGGCAATATATACCATTGATTTGGCTATAATTGAATTTCTGTGACATGCATTGACACAAGTTATTTTAGTAGCTTAATTTTAAACATTTGCTCTGAAGACGACTCTATTGAAAAGTTACAGTATGGGACGTCAGTATTCCCTATTTCGCTTCAGTAACTCTATTTTATAGATCAACGGCACATGGTAATCATTCGCCACTTGAATCATTCGTTTAACTTGTGTCACATGACAGACTGGTTTATACCATTCTTTTCAATTTTCGAATCAAACACATCATCTGTCATTGGTTCAAGTGACATTGGCTCTATAACAAAATGACAACGAATCATTATATTAGTTTCATCATTTGTAGTTTTTACTTTGAAATCACACACATAGGTCAATAAAACTGATATGCTACTTATAAATGCTTACTGAATAAAACAAGGTATTTATCGAATTTTATATGTCACTAACGAATGCATTCTACATATTCAACTATCGACTGATTAGTATCATTATGAAAAACTGAATATGGGAACTCTTTGATACCATAACAAGCTGCCGAATAGTCTCCATTTTTATTAGCTACAACAATAGCACCCATAAACTTTGAATAATGTTTTCTTATTCGCAATATTGAATAACGAGCAGCTCTTTCGGGTGAATCTCCTAATCGTAACCGTTCAACGGCCATAAAAGAAGGTAAAAATCGCATCATAATATCACCATCTCCTGTCGCAGTTGCGGCTCCAATATTATTATCTGCATATGCTCCAGCACCCGGAATGGGCGAATCTCCTATTCGTCTAAAAAGTAATGGTAAATTAAAAAGAAACAAGTGAAAATCGTATGACACATACCCAGGAATTTTATGTGATGCTCCATTGGTTGATGTTCCTACTGCAATATTTCCGTTTGAGTCGACTACGATCATTCCTATAGTATCATGATTATGTTGGTCAAAAATTTTAATTTCCATTGGCGTTGCATGGTTCATACTTGGGCTTTCAGCCTTAGGAAAATAAGGTCCACAACTGTTTCTCGAATTAGGGATGACATTCTAACCATTTATAGAATTCGAAATTTTTTCATGTAAGTAAAATAAGCATTACTGCAGTGTGGCGTTGATATCTTCAAATAGTTCGGAAAGTTGTGATGATTTTGAAAACATTACCGACTAAATATGATACCTATTTACAAAAATATGCAAAGGAAGTATTGAGTTTATATCTACGAGGCGCATTCAAATATAAACGGACATTTTGCTATAATGAGTTTTTTACAATTAAAAAACAAAACCAACTTTTCCGCCACTTTCCTACACCACCTTATTTATGTATTTTACCCATGGTCCGAGTAGTTTTTTGATGCCGGTTTCGAAAAGGCATATGAAAGTCGCATGTTGACTTCACGATTTCTCAAGGAAATACAGGAATTAGTTCATTCTAATAGTTCCTAGCACACCGAAAAAGAAAGCCTAGGTGCTTAAATTGCGACCTTTAAGGTTTCACTTGTCACTTGTCACTTGTCCTTAAGAATATTCAACATTTTGAATATGACTTTTTTTACTATTGTATGGGCTAACATACGAAATGATCCTATTAAATAATTAAATAGTTGAATTGACACGTCGCTTGGGTGCTTATTAACTTTGAATTGCTGGTTGCTTTTCCAATTCATGTTGTTTTGACATGAATATTGTACAAACTAGGGGCTATAAATTTACTCTCGATCTATTTTCAGCCTCTTCGTATATACGTTGACTGTAGGCTGAGCTAAAAATGCTCCAATCGAAGCTAGTATTATTAAATTATAAGCGCATGAAGTTCTTTTATTATTATATAGGAAAATACATATACGTAGGAACACCACCGTCATAGCAATGGTGTTACCATCCAATCCTTTTTGTTCTATCACCTCTTAATTATCTGCAGCAGGCCTCGAAAGAAGCCATTGAACGAAAAGCTATTAATCCCTGTTGCAGATACTATGCCGCATATTCGCATCTCGAGAAACATTGATACCAACAAACGCTTGCACAAGATTCACGGAGCTTGCATTGATGCGCCTAGAGATTGTCACAATGCTTTTTTGGACAGGCACTTTATTTGTTCTGATTGCCAAAATTTAGAAAGCTTACTAAAATGCATGTATGACAGCATAGTAGGCCATATTGACAGGCTCAACTTGGACAAAGATAATGTTATCTTCAAGCACCAAGCGCAGACAAAATTAAATACTGAAAGCTTTACCGAAATGGCTAGCTGTTTCGATGGGTTGGCCCCAACAATAACCAAAAGCAGCACGAATTCTAATTTAAATAAAATTGATAGAGCTCTGGATGAAATAAAACTCAATATATCATCCATTAATGAAACTTTTGCCGCTAAAGGTTCATCACTGAGTGGTCATGAGTACGATCGCCTAGGCAACATGGAAAAAGCTCTAGCGGAGATGGAAAAAAAGTTCTTGAAGCAAAACTGTGATCTATTAAATTCTGCTGTAGCCCAATTTAATAGTGCTATAGACAACTTCGAGAGCATATTTACTGCTGTATGTGATAAAAATTATAATATTAGTAAAAACAGTCACATACCCGTAAATTCTGAGTTGTCGTTACACAACGAACTGGTGCTTGGCGAGATTAAAAGTGCAATCATCAACTTGAATCAAAGTTCTCTGAGCCGTACAAAGGATATGGCCAAATCTCCAACAAAAAAGGTCTCTAAAAAAATCGAATATACAAATGTCCGCATCTTCACGAAAAAATCATGCTACTTGTACAAGGAACGTCTTCAGATTCGGAACCTACTGGCCAGAAGAGGAATGGGATAGACGAATTGATAAAATTAGAAGTTTTAACTCTAATTCAAAACATCATTCCTCTGCCACACATCAAAAGGACTCACATATGCAAGAGTTTTTTGTCAAGGGAGCTCCGAGGACTGCTGATGTAAAATGGATGCATCAGTACTTAGTGACCAAGCTTTTCCTGGATGTCTGCATCGTCGAATCATTAAAACATCGATGCAGCAATAAGAAGTGTTCCGGCAACATCTTCAAAGTTTCCGTTCCATCACGATACGCGTGGTTATTAACTAACTCTAAAGGATTAAAATCGAACCAAACGTGGAATGGTATGACGTTTAGGAAATGGAGAAGTACAACCAAATCAAAATCAAAAATAAGAACATAAATAATAATATTACTAGTCTAAGGAGTAAATGTAATTCGACTATATTGACTGAGGTTGATATACAAACAAACAAAGACAGTTCTTCAAACGGACCTCCACAAACCAAACCTACTACCCTACTCAACAACGACACATCCAAGACTCCTGTTCCTATTCATTACCCTTAATTCAGACAAATGTTACTCCTTACAGTAACTTTGTCCGTGGTGATGACCTGGTTCCAGTAACGGAGGGGTCAATAATCCTTCCTAACACTTCAACGTCTAGTAAGCCGGCCAATGCTGATCCAGGCTTCCTTGATCCACTCATTCCCCCTGTAGTCAAAGCAACTGTTAACTCCTGCGATGATATTGAAGAAAGATATACCCTCTCAAGACTTCGGGATCACAGAATTTACGAAAATGTCCGTATGTTCCTAGCATATATGCACAATGCTTCAGACTCGGCTTGTTTTGAGGGTAAAACTAAAACTAGTCTGAAAGTTCTTATCCATCAAGAGGGCCTTCCAGTTGACTTGGAAGCGTTAAACCTGCTGTTCATAAAATATCATGAGCAAATGGGAGTCTCTGCAAGTCAAGATAAACAAGAACTAAATACCTACAGTTCTTATGTTAGGTCTAAACACATTTCTGTGCTTCAAAAGTCGAGAACCGAGCTCCAAAAATACTATTCCTAGCAACTCATCCTCGCGAGTTAGCCTCAAGCTTTTCTACCATAATTGTGGTGGAATGAGAGGCAAAGTAAATAAACTCTTTCTTGACGCGAAATCTTGCCGGTTTAATATCCTAGCGTTCACTGAAACTTGGTTGAGTGATTCTTATAAAAACGAGGAAATTCTCGACGAAAATTGGACAATATATAGAGACGACCGTGATTATCGCATTACTACGCAAAGTCGAGGGGGAGGCGTTTTAATTGCAGTTAATTCCAGTATGTCGAGTGAAATTGTCCACACTACTCCTCATAAGAGTTTCCAACATATGATTATCAGGGTTCCTTTTGAAAGAAACTACCTATACATCGGCATTTTCTACATTCCCCCCAGATCTGACGAAGCTGCTTACAACGACATTTTCTTGAAAATCTCTTCTTTATCCGCATCTTTAAATGAAGATGACAAAATAATATTGTCAGGTGATTTCAACCGCCCCAATCTATCGTTTATGACGGACGGAGATGATAACAGTCTTCTCCCTACAAATGTTCTCGACTCTTGTGATATGAATCTGGTAAGTGCTTTTTATGGCAATGACTTACAGCAAATTGCTCCCAGTCCCAATCAAAACGGTCATTGGTTGGATTCAATATTCACCAACACCTATGACGATGTAGCGGTCAGTCCTACTATTGCTGTGGAGGATCTCTTCGCTAACAGCCCTCACCACACAGCATTCACAGTTGAACTCTCCACTACTGAAGCTCAAACTCCCTTATCATACAATTGTAATATTGTATATGATTTTCGTAATGCCGACTACGAAAGCATTAAACTTTACCTTGACAATGTTGAATGGTTAGGCACTCTTTCAACGTTAGACCTGGACGAGGCTGTATCCTCATTTTACCTAATAATTCTTGACGCCGTTGAAAGGTACGTACCTAAAATTAAGAAGAAGAAAAAGTTATCTGAGCCCTGGCTAGACAGCAATCTGCGCGCATTAAGGAATGAGAGAAACAAAGTCTATAAATTACTAAAGCTTAACAACAATGCTAGCGAGAATTTAAAAAATAGATATTTTGATTTGTCATAAGATTACAAAATCAAATACCGCGAGGCCTATGAACGCTACGTGAATTTAACTGGTGAAAACATAATCAGAGACCCTAAGAAGTTCTTTGATTTTGTTAATCTCAAGAGGAAATCATCGGGCTATCCAGCGTCAATGACCAAAAATAATACCGTTTCTTCATCTCCGAAAGTTATCTGTGATCTTTTCGCTGACTATTTTCAAGAAGTTTTTTCACCGCCAAAGATTTCGGTAGACACGGAGTCCTCTACAGTTAATCCAGTGGTACTGCTTATGGACATGTATCTCAAGGGAAGATGTTGCTCAAGCTATTAACAACCTTGACGTTAATAAGAGTCCTGGCCCAGATTTACTTTCTCCATTTTTTGTGGTACAGTGTATGGACCAGCTTGTAGTACCTCTTCACTTTCTTTTTAATAAATCTTTGACAAATGGGAGTTTCCCAACTTATTGGAAATCTTCCCATATAATTCCTATCTTTAAGAGTGGTGACAAGCGTTCTGTCCTGAACTATAGAGGTATTGCCATTCTATCTATAATCCCTAAACTATTTGAACAAATCGTTTGCCATAAACTCTCAGCTATTATTGAGCCTCTTCTAAATAAACCACAACATGGTTTCCGCAAGGGCCGATCAACTACAACCAATCTCATGGTTTTAGTTTCTGATGTCCTATGTAAAATGGAGATGGGTTACCAAATTGACGCAATCTACACAGATTTTAGTAAAGCATTTGACCGCGTTGATCACTCCATACTTATTTTCAAATTGCAGAAAATAGGAATCACCGGCTCTATGCTCAACTGGCTCAGTTCCTACTTAAGAGATCGAAGTCAATTAGTTAAATTTCAGGGATATTTGTCCAAGCCGATTCTCGTACACTCTGGTGTACCTCAAGGCAGTCACCTCGGCACTCTTCTTTTTAATGTTTTTATATCAGATTTATCTGAAAAACTCTCGGACGTATCACATTCATTACGCTGACGAACTGAAGATATATCACACCATTAAGTCTCAATCTGATTCTGTTTTCCTCCAATCAAAACTAACTTCCCTCCAACAATGGTGATATTAACACACTTCATCTAAACGTTGGGAAATGTTTTGTAATGACGTTTTCCCGTAAAACCACAATATTGGACAATGCATACGCTCTCAACAATACGGTATTGGATAGGAAAGAAAACATTGTTGACCTTGGAGTTGTCCTAGACGAGAAACTATGCTTCAATTCGCACTACGATACTATTCTCTCCAAAGCTCATAAACAGCTTGGCTTTATTAAAAGACGAGCCAAAGAGTTTAAAAATCTGTGGGTAACTAAATCATTATTTACCTCACTGGTTCGCCCAATACTTGAATATGCCTGCAATGTATGGAACCCACATTTCGGAGTTCATGATACGAGAATAGAATCAGTCCAAAAACAATTCTTGTTGTTTGCTCTGAGAGATCTTTATAGCCCTGATGATTATCAAATCCTGCCTCCTCATGAAGCTAGATTGGAGCTTCTGAATTTGTCTACTCTTAAAACCAGAAGAACAGTGTTGTCCTCTTGTTTCGCCTTTGACGTGATTAGGGGCCACATTAAAGTGGAATATTTGACGAATAAAATAAAGCTTAATGTGCCTGTAAGAAGTACGCGTAATACACGTTTACTAACTGAATATCAGCATCTTACTAGGTATGCAGATAATGAACCAGTTAATAGGTGCTGTAAAACAACACTTTGAGCAAACACTACTCCCCTACCATCTCCAAGTTCAATTTTAAATCCAGCACTCTAAAGCCCTAGGATTGAAATGGAGTATAGACAAATCCTACTCCGAACCACTCTGCCCTATTAGATTCCCACTTTCCTGGAAGTGGGAACGCAGATATGCAATCGAATTTGCATGGATACACTTTCGACCTTCCTGTTGTATCAGTAAATATCAGGCTCTTACGTTGAGTCATCAACTTCTTTCCTTAGAATCGCCAGGCATGTACAAGATCTCACCTGTTGAAATTCAAACGCTAGACCATTGTTTCCCAAACTTTTTAGACCGCGACCCGATACGAGGTTTTAAAAAATTTTCGCGACCCACCTTACGAAAAAAAAACAATTTATTTAATAAAAATCAAATTTATTTCATACACAAAAATAGCGAAATAAATATATAAGAAAAATGTCAGTAATCAAAAAATTAACAATTATATTCATTTGCAAGAGGTTAGTTTTACATAATACTATATGCTTCACATATTTACTAGGTGCGGTGAAAAGTAACCTCCTTGGGAACGAAATTTTTTTTTAATGTTTTTATTCAACATAGTTCCCTTTCAGCTCGATACACTTATTCCAGCGATTTTCCAACTTCTTGATCCCGTCCGAAAAGTAATTTTCCGGAAGGTCTGCAGAATACTCCTATGCGGCGTTGATGATTTCCTCGCATGAGCTGAATTTTTTATTGATGAGCCATCTTTTGAGGTTTGGGAAGAGATAATAGTCCGAGGGAGCCAAATCGAGCGAATACGGTGAATGCGACAGCAATTGGAGCCGTAAGTCATTGATTTTAGGCGTGGTTGCGATACTCTTTTGCGCTGACGCATTGTTTTGTAAAAACAATTTTTTTCCGTTTCATGTGAGGCCGTTTTGCAGCGATTTCGGCCTTCAATCGCTCCAATAATGTACAGTAATACTCACTGTTGATCGTTTTCCCTTTTCGAGGTAGTCCACGAAGAGTATGCCATGACAATCCCAGAAAACCGACGCGATAACCTTTCCGACCCATCGAGCCTGCCTCGGCCGCTTCGGAGCACTCGTCCATTGCCGGGCTCTCATTCTGTTCTGTGGTGTGTAATAGTGGATCCAGGTTTCATCAACAGTTACCAATCGACGGCAAAAGTCCGCCCGATTCCGCATCAGAAAGTCTAAACACTCTTTCGAAGTGCGCTCGCGTTCGTGTTTTTGGTCAGGAGTGAGAATGCGCGGCACCCAGCGGCAGGATTCCTTTTTCATTAGCAGAATATTGCCCAAATATGGCGTGTGCGCTCAGTACTAATCTTTGTGATATCTGCTAGCTCGCGCACCTTCACTTTCCGGTCAACCAACACCATTTCACGTATTTTTGACATTGTCCTCTGTAATCGCATTGGAGGGCCTTCCGCTGCCGACTTGATCGGTAGTGGGGTTGCGGCCACAACGAAACTCTCGAAACCAATATTTGACGGTGTAATCTGACGGAGCATTAGCCCCATAATATTTATCCAACCTTTCTTTTGTTTCCTTCGCCGTTTTGCCTCTCAAAAAATAATGTTTTATGAGAGAACGAAAATAGTTTTTGTCCATACTCAACATGATGCCAAACACTTCAACAACAATCAGCTGTCAAAACAAAACTAAAGACAGTATCGCACTGAAATTTGGCATGTCTGCCTAGATATGAACGGACTTCAAGGCACCATAACGTTTTTTGCAGTAGCAGCGCATTCGCGTTACTTTTCACCCCGCCTAGTAGTGCGAAGGATGATGTTATCTGTCATCACATAACAATTTCAAATTAGGACGTGATGATGTTATATTATCACTTATTTTTAAAGTATACCAAGGCTGAGAACGCAGTCTCACAAGTATAAGTGGTGACAAAAGGCATTAAAAATTGTTTCGCTTTTTCACTTACGATTGGATACTGTTTTGACAGCATTGGATACTATTTTTGACAATTAATTAGTGGTACAGTTTCAAACACTTTTTTAAAATCGGAATCGCATGAATTTTTAATTAATTTATCAACTTTTCTTTCGCTAAAATACAACATCTCTTCCTTTTCAATTTCGACAGAAAAGGGATCTTTAATCCACTTATTGTTTCAAAGGATATCCGGAAAGTGGTCTTTAAAACTATTTATTAGCTCCGAAAGATGTTCTTGAATTGAAATTGATAGTGCTTGTAGTTATAAATCTTCTTCATCATAGTTCGCATGGGTTTCAATAAATTTATATAATGTTTCAAAAGATTTAAAGCGTACATAACAAATAAGTTGATTTCGCGAATGTTTTTTCGTTTTTTTTTTTACATTTTATTTTCGCGACCCGGCAAATTTTTTCTGCGACCCGGTACCGGATAGCGACCCACACTTTGGGAAACGCCGCGGTATATTATAAGCAAAACATGATGGCAGTATTTTTCAATTTGGAAGATGCCTTCAATCATGTTCCCCATAAAGCTATTGAAAAGGGACTTAAGAACAATCACGTTGATGACAGCCTAATAGGGCTCATTAGCCAACTTTTAAGCAGCATGACCATCAACTCCTAACTAGAAAATATCTCCATGAAAAGGAGAATTAAGACAGGTGTTCCCCAAAGTGGTGTATTATCGCCTTTGATTTGAAAATTAGTAGTAGATAAACTATTGTGAAGCAATTGTACCTGCGAATTCATAGCATATGCGGACGATGATGCATTAACAATATCAGCAAAATTCGAGTTAACTTCGCTCTGGGTATTCTTTCTATTGCAATTGCTTGTCGTGTGATGTGAAAATTCACCTGCCTGAAGTTGACAGGAACGAGCGAAATCACCCGCGTCAGGGATGAATTGCTGATATTGAGTGGGCTGACTTGCACATTTCCGCGAATCCGACACGCGGATCGACCTCCAGATCACAAGGGATTATAGCTGCCGACAAGCGGCCAAACAGCGAAAGGTGGGATGTTGTCATTCGCGCGCGCGTCGATGAAGCGGCGTTTGATATGTCTTGAAAATAATTAAATGATTGCCAGCCGTATTTGAATTCATCAATTTGCATCACGCTGCACTGTGGAGACACGCGAAAAGAAAAATTAAAATAAAGAAATAGAAACGATTTTTTTTATAAAATTGGTGAGAGAAGAAAAAAGCTGCCGTCAGACCGTGAGATGCTAAAGCTTAGTTTCTTGATAGTATTACTTATTTGCTTCCGTTGTATTGCAGATTGCAGAAATTCGAAACACATCAGGTAGCTCGTCAATTGTAGATACTTTGAGCGGCTGTATTTGCCTTTATTGCTTGGAAACAATCTCGATTTTAGTTATTAACAATATAAACAGACAATAAACTTCTTCGAACATGTTTGGATGGATAGTCAGACAATACAACGTCCGCCATTAGCAGTAACCAAGACATGCGATAAGTCTGCTTCGTTCGGCGATTCGCTCCAACTCCCCCTTACCATCTCGACTGCGATCACAGCCTATATGCCAAATCGCACCTGATCGATTTCAACCACGAGGCGCTGTTTCACCATATCATTTAATAGCTCGTATATATGTACTGCGTGAGTGATTTTTTTTGATTTTTCTTAATTTTTTTTCAATATGTACCTTTTACTAACTCACTCAGCAAGATAAATCTGTTACACCGTTGACTTTGTTTACTACACTTTGAACGATGCTAATATTGAATTTTAGTGAAACTATTGTTTGTCTTAAGGAGTTACATACCTTTTGAAATTTAAAAAAATGTTTTTCCGAAATTTTAATAATATTTTCCCAAAGTCTCAAGTAAATTGGAGCAAAACTGTAGAAGATAAAATATTTTGAAATGCGTGCCATTTGGCTTGAGCGGTCGGTGAATTACATGCATTCGGTAACAGCAGCTTAGCTTTTGTATCCCCTCCTTCTCTATACGTTTTCATGCAAATTTTGCCCATCCTTATTACATAAGCTAAATTTTCTGTCGATATTTATGTGTCACATATATTCGCGATGGTTGTTTTTTACTATTACTTCTTAGAAAATGAATTCACATAAAGTGCCGAGAGAACCTTAAAATACGAAGACACGAAAAAAGAAGACAATCGTTTAATCCTAAAACCGCAGGGACTGACTATTCATCATTTACCAAGTAAGAGCAAGACGAGATACAAGTGCCGGAGGACGCTACTCTTCGTAGCGTTTATTTTTCTTGTTTTTTTTCAACACTTTCTAATTTTGTGAAGTGGTCGAATATTTTGAATGACAATGCAGAATAAAAAGTGCGTAATGGAAAAATTTAATTAACAATGTTCGAAAATCGGTCTTGGTTTTAAGATTATAGTTATCTGTGAAAATTGTAAGCCTAGATATATTTCTTTGTGTGAAAAAATAGGATATGCATATGAAATAAATCGCAGATTCATACTTATTATGCGAATATTAAGATTAGGTCTCGCAGGATGTAACAAATTTTGTGTTCTAATGGATATATGTTCTTTTTCGTGAAACTATCGATTCCAAATACGTCAAACCATTGCCATCAACACAAATGGTCAGAATTTAATTGCCTAATACATAGGATGCTGACCCTTAAACGAACAAGGCCTCAAAAAAGAGACAAATTTTATACATGAGCTAGCAGAAGTGAATGGCTATCCTAGAAATCAAATCGATAACCTAATAAAGAAGGGAGCTCGAGAAAAATCACGACGAAACCTATCCAAACTTAAAGCGGAACAACTCCCCAACAAGCGTTTAGTGGTGAACTACGACTCGCAAATAACGGGGAAAATGAGAAACGTGTTGAAGAAGCACAACATCGATCTTATTCACACGAGCAGAACAACAAAACTGGAAAATTTCTCAGGTTCGACAAAGGATCTTTTAGATAAGATGGACAAAAGCGGAATTTACGAGATATTCTACTCTCAATGCGATAAGAGCTACATCGTACAGACGAAAAGATCTCTTGAAATTCGTTTCAATGAGCACATAAAGGAAGCAAGTAACATGAGAAAAAAGGGTGGAATAAATCACTTCAGGTCAGGAGTAGCAGAGCACATGGTGCAACTGGACCATAAAATTACGGCAGCGGATGTGGACATCGTCAGAATGATCGCGGACAATAGAAAGCTCGACACGGCCGAAAGTGTGGAAATTTTCAAACGCAGAAGGGAAGACCTGCTGAACATCGATTCAGGTAACGGCTCTACCTGGTGGTTTAAATTGTTAAAACGCGAGCATAGTAATAAAGTTAATACGTAACCAGTCCTCAACCCTACAACTCATTAGGAGATGTATTTTTATTTGTAGTTTTTTGAAAATGTTTGTATAAATATCTCCGGGTAGAATTAGGAAATGAACCCATTCATCACTGATGAAGTCCTAATTTAAAAATAAAGTAGAATAAAAAGAATTTTTTTGGGTGTATCAATTTTATAAGTAAATAAGTTCTACTAACAGCGGTTACACCTCTGTTAGTTTGTTAGAACGGGAAACGAAGTATAGTGAAGCAAAATTAAACATTATACGAAGAAACGACGTACAGCAGCAGTAAAGAACATTTACGACTTTATTGAGCAATATCACAAATGGCTAATCAACCACAAATAGAACAATGCATAGCGGTCTTAACGGAGCTTTTATTGAGACAGAATCAGCCAATGAACATTCGAGCTACAGTGGAAAAACGAATCAAGCATATTCAGTGTTTCAAAGGCGAACCGGGGACATTATCATCGTTCACACCAACAACCGACCGTATCTTGTCGGAACTTCGAGAGCATGCAAATGAGGCGTTTGAAGTCATCTACCATGAGAAGATTGTTACGTTCGCCACCCAATGTGATCGATCCACAAACACATAAGGGCAAAATATGGGACTGCCCTGCCTTTGAAGACCCCAAACCACCGTGCGGGCAAACGCTTCCGATTGTAAAATGATATACGCGGATCGCCACTTCACACAAACAAGTCAATAATTGTATTACATTACATAATTAATTAATTACATAAATATGAAAAAGTTTTTCTTATGGTATTGATTATTGAAATATATAAATATAGAGGAGGTTTATGTAGGTTAAGGATATTTAATTATGTACACTTATATTGAATTAGATAGCTGAGTAGGTAGTAAGGTTTTTATGGAGAGTGTTCCTGATCGTGCGCGCGAAGGCTGCGTAATTTAAGCATCATCAACAGCAAAATGCATTACAGTCAACGTCACAGACCCTGCCACACAATCGCCGCAACAGATCCAAATCCAGGCTCCTATGCGCCTGTGTTACCCACAACCATTTGCACTTGCAATTCACCATGGTTAACGACTGCAACGAACAGCTGGCGGGACTTTTTGGTGCGGAGTCTTCGACGGTGCTGTCCTGGGTCGTGGTGGGTGCTGATCGCAGTGAAGACTAAATTGGAGAATTACGAATTTGGCGGATTGAGTCAATCGCGGAAGATTGAAAAAAACTGGGCGGATCTTACGCGTTGTGAAAGAAGATAGAAGAGGACGACGGACGGCAAGCGGCGCACGATCACCAAGTGGCATATGAATCAGGAGCCACCAGCAGAGGAAGGAACAAAATTGTAAGTAGACATTAAGTATAGATAGAAGGTAGAAATTGAAAAAATAAAATATTGCCGTGATGGTAAAGAAAGTGTAATTAATTTTGTGAAGTGGCGAAGCGGACGTAGCGTTTCCGTGTCTTGTGTACATTCGTGATGGTTGGTGGTTTCGGGTCGTCGAGAATCCTGTTCCCGTTTCCGGATTCGCGAACAGGGCAGTCCCGGCGCAGAAACGAGTGGCGCCCCTTTAAAATATATTCCCACACCCCTCTTCGCGGGTTTAAGCCAGGTGGGATTGCCCAAACCGTCCGTGGCCAGGATCGGCTGCGGTGTAGTAGCGGACGTTACACGAAAAGAGGTGTAACAAGATAATCGGGGGTGCCAAAAAGTATCTTGCAACAGAGGTACCTTCAATCATGGGAGCAATGTAAACAAAAATTGCGAGTCCACTATAGGCCAGCGAAGGATCAAATAACTATAGCTAAAAAAATCAGCTATCTGAAGGTATTTACCATTCATGAGTTATTAAAAAGAATTCAGCAAGTTGTGGATAATATTACGGCATGTGCTAGTTTTAGTGATAATAGCGAAGAAATTGTAACATGTTTAAGTAGTGCAATAATTCTTAAAATAAAAGAAATAGCAGCAGGTTCATTAACGGCAGAAATTCGCAATAAATTTCACTTACAAGAATTAAAATAATTTTACACGGATACATTGGGAAGGATAGATATAATCTAAATATTGATAAAAAATGGACACAGAAAAATTCCAGTTTTAATAGTTCAAGACAGTATAGTAGAAACGAATTGAGTGATAATGTGAGAAATTTTGGAGATAAATCAGAAGTGTTTAAATCAGGTGAATCGAACCGATTTAGAAAAAGTGAATCAAATCAAGTTAGACGAAATGAGGATAATCACGGCAGAATTTTTTTTTAAATCAAACCTCTCAAGTAAAGCAGCAAGTAAGGGATAATAGAAGTTCAGGGCAGAGAAAAATATAATGAAATTGGGTAGAGCCAATGGATGTAGTTAATATCAACAAGGAAGATGTGAATCAATTAGGTCCCGAGGAGTTTTTTTATAAACTAGCCTCGGATAATAAAAAATAATTCATTAGAATTTCATTCGATAATGACGACTCCATAGCAATGATAGATACGGGGTCCACGATCAGTTTGTTAAATTCTAATAGAGTCCCATGCCACTTATATCAAAAAATTGAGTCGAAGCCCATACAAATTAATACTATTAAAGATGTTGTGGAAAAATATACACAATAAGTTAAAACAAGGTGTCCATTTCAATTTAAACAGTCAGTTAATGCTCGAATGAGATGGGTCAAAATTGCAATTGATAAGGAATATGATTTTCTCATTGGTATGGATTGGGTTGGAAGGAATGTTCAATCAATAGATATAAGCAATCAGGAAATTATTCTAATAAATGGTGAGAAAATTCCTTTCATTTCAAAATTAACAGTGGAAGTAAATGTTCTAGAAGCAACGGATGCGAATGCCGTTCTTAAGCAAATTAATTTAGAACATTTAAACGATGAAAAAAAGTGGAATGGAAAAGTTGCTTCGAAAGTATGAAGCGTTAATATTTAAGGTGGTACATCGTATTAAAACAACTACTGACCAACCTATTAATTCGAAGTTGATATCCACCGAAACACGAAGCAGAAGTGAAAAGGCAAATTGGGGAAATGGAGAGTCAAGGAATAATTCGCAAAAGTAATAATCGGTACAGTTCACCAATAATAGTCGTTCCGAAAAAACAAGACAATTCGGGGATTCAGAAGTGTACTTGTATCCTGTAGGATAGTAGTAGATTATCGAAAACTGAATGAAGTAACGGTGGATGATCAACATCCATTACCAAATATCGAAGGTATATGGGATAAACTGGGGAAAGCACAGTATTTCAGTACGTAGGATCTGGCTAAAGGATATCATCAAATTCTTATTGCTGAGGAAGACATTAAAAAGACGGCGTTTGTAACACCAATGGGTCCTTTTAAATATGTAAGGATGTCATTTGGTTTGAAAAATGCTCCTCGGGCGTTTCAAAGAATGATGTTCGAAGTTTTGCGAGAACAGATAAATGTAATTTGTATCGTTTATCTTGACGATATTTTAATTTTTTCTATTAGCTTACAGGAACATTTCACATATTTAGAGATTATTTTTAAAATTTTACAACCGCACAATTTAAAAATTAAAGGAGATAAGTGTAGTTTCATGAAGCGAAACAAAGAGGTTTTGGGACACGTTTTGAGCAAAGAGAGAATAAGTCCAAATCCTGATAAGATAAAAGAAATTGATGAACTATCTTTGCCTAGAATGGAGCGACAACTAAGAGGATTTTTGGGAATAACGGGGTTCTATAGGATCCAATGATAAAGTATTTGAAAAAGGACGAAAAAGTTAATATCCGGGACCCACAATATATATCTGCATTCGAAACTCTTAAACGGTTAATTATGGAGAAACAATTTGTTTTAACCAGAGATGCAAGTAACTACTCAATTGTGGCTGTTTTATCGCAAGATGGTCATCCAGTGCGCTTTGTTTCTCGAACTTCGAAAAACATGAACAAAATTACAGTGTCACTGATAAAGAATTCTTAGCGATTGTTTATTCTGTATCATAATTTCGTCCATATATACATAGAAACAAATTTAAAATTGTGACTGATCATTTGCCCCTTGAATATTTGAATAGTAAATATAAAGGCAAAGAATTTTCTCAGCGGAATTAGAGATGGATTTTAAAACTTTAAGAATATAACCTTGAAATCGAGTATCTAAACTTTAGATGTAGTCACAGAAATTAAGAAAAGAGCTCTTCTTTGCATTTCTGTGGAAGGAAGACACCTTGAACAGTTTATGTGATCACAAGTCATTCTGCTGTTTAATGATAAGTTCAACAAAAATTGTAACTTTAGATCTTTAGTTATTATTTTCCATAATAAAGTAAGTCAGCAAAATTTCACAAAATTTTAGTTTTCTATTTTTCCAAGGAAACAAAGGAAAATCGGCAACCTTTTTCTTCGGAAGTATTCAAGCAGAAAGTAAGGCTTTCTGTCAAGATAATAATTTTTATAGGTTAGGACATCACTTTAGCGTTTAACACGGTCGCGAAAGTCAAAATTAGCAATTTTTTCCCGGTTGTTTTAAGTTTCTCATTTTTTCGTGTAAAACTGGCAGCATTGGGGGCACTTGTTAATAGATTTCTAAAAAGATACATTGACAGGCTATCGAACGCATTCTTTTTCAAAAGTCTACACATAAAAATAAAATAGTTATGACGATTTACACGTGCCAGGTCGTGGTTATGGAGCGGGGTACTTCCCCCTCCTATATTTCGAAACCCCTTCGGATTTACCACCCCCCTCCAAACGATTTTTTTCTCGGGACACTTCAAAGAATACGTGGTGTCATTTTATGCCACCGAATACAAAACACCCATATATATATATATATATATATATATATATATATATATATATATATATATATATATATATATATATATGTATACATATATGTGTTAATGTGACACTTGTTTCTCTATATTGTTTGATATCTTTTTGATATCAACTGGTTGTTTAGTCGATGCGCATCGCAGTTGATTGGTCATGCATTCATCAAGCAGTCTGCTGTGACACTTGGTTTTTACTATATTTAATTTTGAAAAAAATGATTCGTAGCCATATGTACTTCCAAATGCTGCTGTAATACACATTGCCAGTCGTTTTAAATTTGGAAATTTATCTTCGAGGATATTGTTGAGTTGTACGTTATGTAGTGGTCCAATCAAGAATGTGGAAGAGAAGCATAGCAGAGTTATTAAAAGGACGCCCTAACTAGAATTAGCTAAGAGGAACCATCACCACCTAAACCGAGCAAGTTAATGCTTGCTCGAATTAATGGCATCGGAAGGACATTCCTACCTGTGCCGCAATTTCTAATTTGACAGTAAAACTCGTTTATCAATTGAACAAGGTGCCAGTAGTCCCAGCACTCTCGTCTTTAATCTTCGAGAAAAGACTGTACAAATTTCTTACAAGCTACCGCTTAAATACTATTTTTACAATGCTTAAAACTAGGTCACACATAGACCATCCCTTAGTCATCATAAAATATCAATCAATCATTTTTTCATGACCTCATACTAATCGAATTACATATGTTCACAACAATGATTTGCATTCCCCATATGTAATTCGACCTGAGGCACGGGTCATTTGTGCGGACTCAAATACTACGTACCGTGTATCGTTCTAGATGAGTTTGGAACAGCGATGCAATTTGATCGCTTGTTTATGTTTTTATGATTCATTGTAATTGCAATGAGCGCATGCCATTGTGGATTGCAATGAGCGCATGCAATTGTTGATTCATTGTAGTGTATCATTACAATATATTTTTGATAAAATTCGCGCTTATTGCTTTCGAACATGCTTTTTAATTCTATATTTGATTGTAATTCTATTAGCTCTATTTGTAAATTTGGAGGCGCTGAATCCACATCAACGTAAAATGGAGCTAAGCATATGTTGAACATTTTCTCGTACTTTTGCATATATGAGAATCTAGTATCGAATTCTTTAATTAATTTCGTGACTTCATTAGAATATTTAAAAAAAAATTCTAGTCACTATTGAAGTCGTTTAATAATGAAAAATGAATTGAATTATTTGAACGTAGTTGTCTTTCATAAAGCTTAAGTTTTGTTACGAATGATTTTATGTCTTGATAACAATCTGTTATTAGCTTATTTTCACCTTGTAGCTTCTGATTTAGTTCATTTAATTTCATTGTTATATCTTTTAAAAAACATAAATCTAGAAGCCATTGGTCATCGTAAAATTCATATATATTATTGCCACTGTTGTTCACAAAAACTCGAATCTCTTCTCTCAATTTCCAAAATCTTAATAAGCAGTTTCCACGGCTAAGCCATCGAATTTTGGTAAAAAATATGAGATCGCCGTATTCAGATTCGAGTTCGTAAAGATATTCTTGAAATTGACGATCCTTCAATGAATTATTTTTAATGGAATTAATTATCTTGACAACAACTGACATCACATGGGACATATTCAATACTTGTGCATATAGGTTCTCAAGGTGCAGAAAGCAATGGCAAATAAACATTTCAAAATCATTTGAACTTTTTCCCGAAGCTTTTATGTGTTCGAGAATTAAATTAACAGCTCCAGCATTTTTTCTACCCATTGAAGGGTCCCCATCTGTCGCTATGCCTATAAAATTTTTCAAATCTATTTGACGAATTTGTGCGCAATTTAAAACAGCATCTTTGATATTTCTTCCGGTAGTTGTATCTTTCAAACTCACAAGATCGAATAGTCCTTCTGTAACATTCATTTGACTGTCCACACCTCTCATAAAAATTGCAAGCTGAGCAGTATCGTTAATGTCTGATGTTTCATCTAATGCCAGTGAGAAATATATGAAGCTTTTTGTAATTGTGTTTAGCGATGCACAAATTTCAGTCGAATTGTCAGTTATTCTTCTTACTACAGTATTACGCGAGAGACAAATTTGAGTAAAAAGATTCAATTTTTCTGGACAGATTTCTTCAACCGCGGCCTGTTTTAAGGCTTCGTTGACGCGACTATTAATCATGATGAACAAATTGCCTGAATCTAATCTAAATCTAATTAAAAAAATATTGATACGCTCGAACAAGCAGTAAGTTTCACTGTTTTGCCTAAAACAAGTGCGCGTGCGTCTAAATAATAATAACTGCAACTTGGAACTCGATCAGACCACACACAACACTTATTAGAATTGTGACTAACGCGAGCTTTGATCGAAACAGTGTGATACATATATTTCTCGATCGGTCAACAGACTGTAGGTGCCTAACTAAGGCCTCAATTACACTATCATAGAAATTTGATGAAAACTTTTATCATAGATATGAGCATATATTTATTTGTATGGGAACGAAAAATATCTTTGTTATATCAGGGGCATTACACGATCATATATTTTAGTGAAGTTGCTTTGATCAAAGTTTTCATCAAATTTCTATGACAGTGTAATTGAGGCCTAACACTGATTGTACAGACAATGAAGGTAAAAATGTATTACGTCAGAATTCTTTCGAATAAAACCGATTTTACTAGAATAATTTTTTTATTGTATGAATACCAAAATGCAAAATATAAAAAGCTGAAATCTTCAATTGGGCCGCATGCGGCCCATGGGCCGCAGGTTGGACATGCCTGATCTAAAGGGTAAAGAGAATGTTGTTGCAGTTTTCCTTAGTAGGTTAGAAAACATGCCAAAAATCCAAGATGATAACGATAATGATTCTAATTTAGCTTTAACTGCTACTGTTCATTCTACAGACGAACAGCAATTGGATCATATACGTATTAAGGAATAAATTTTTAATAAATATCGGACACAATTCATATTAACATATAGTATTCGGTAAAAGATAGAAATTTTACATGGAAGAATAATTTACTTGAATCCACTCGAAAGAATCGATAAAATTAAAGATGTATTAATTAGATTTATTAAAAAGGGGAAACGGGAATATTTTCAGACGTTGAGGATCATGATCATAACCGTGTTCAACAAGTTACGATGTAATAGAACTATTTTCGCATGATAGAGGAGTGAATTTTATAAGATGTTCAAATAGAGCTAATGAGATAGAAACTGAGGAAGAAGTCCATAGACAGATTTCACTTTATCATATTTAGGAATCACATGTGCATCTCGCTTAGTCATGTAAATGTTGATGATGATTTGGCTCGTGCATTTCCAAGGTATCTTCGGATCGTCGTGAGCTATCTGCAATGGTGGGACGAGGCAGGAACATGATCTGAATTGTGATGTTAGAGTGGGTAAGCGAACTTTGTTTACCTGGCTAGCACGTGGTGACTTTGTTTTCATTGATTGATTGCGCGGTAATTTGAATATGTACGCTTACAGCGTATACTTGCCGTATGCCTGTGCACATGCAAGGTAATGGAGGATGATCAAGCGTCAAGATAATAGAAGTTGAAATCAGCGAGATAATAATCAGATAGAGACAATGCAATTGGTTTAAATATTTCAGATGGTTGATGATGCAAGTGAGATGATAGATTATCTTGCGTCGTCGGATGCCGATGGCTGTAATGGAGCTTTGATCTAGCGTGCGAATTAGTTCAAAAGTAAATATAAAATGAGGTCATCATGATCAAGTCGCCGGATGCCGTTGGCATTAATTTGATGTAGTTGGCTAATGGAAATTATTGGTTTGGCTAGTATTTGATTGAGACGCGTGATTTTCCGTGTTTTTATTATTTTTCAGACAGTGGACGGAAATAATTGTGTGAATAAATATATTGATTCACTTGATACCTGTGTGACTAAGCAGAATAAATGAAAGAGAAAAATAATTGATCACTGGTAACTGTTCGACATGAAGTTAGGTTGATAGTGCGGGAAGCCAGTTTTTGTTTGCTAAAGCTAATTTATGAATGAAACAGATCAAGAGTGAAATTAATTTGAATTTTATTCCAAAAAAATTATCAATATTCCTGTTGATTTTAAGGGTGTCGTATTTCGTTAGAGCGTAGAATTTCGACTGTAGTTTGAGGTAAATTGAAGACTAGAAAACTGCTCCATAAGACAAAGCGTCAGCAGAACTGTGAAAATAGCTGCGACGATTCTAGAGCGATATGATGATAGTGTAGATGTTTTTTCAGCAGCTGCTTTTGTGTGTGACTCATCGTATATACCGCATACATTTTTTGCATTTGCATATGTACAGTCTGGAGAATTACGCAAGTGCTCGGCCTCCACATCGAGGGTGAGGTAAATGCAGACATGACCAATGAACATAAGTAGCATTTAACATAATCCTTCACGTTAGTGTAGAAAAATCCAGTGCGTGCTAGTTTTACTGCTTTCCTTGCATCGACAGCTAGGTTGGCGTAGGTTTTCATGCGATCAGATTCACGTTTTAAAATCAACATGGTAACTAGTACGTGGTGCACTTCATACAATATTTTTTATAGGGATCCAGGAGTTATGACTAGCAGGAAAACCTAGGCATTTGACAAATGATTGTCTCCTTCTCTTCAAATTTTTTTCATCTAGATAGATGTCGGGATATTTGACCAGAACCGCTATCTAGCTATCTATATATAAAAAGTATTAGCAAACATGATGAAATTCACACATCCGTTCACAATGATGGTTGCTGGACCATCAGGATTTGGAAAAACAACTTTTATTGAAAACCTTCCGAATAATATGTCATTAATACAGCCTCAAATAGAAAGATAATTTGATGTAACGCTGAACGGCAGGCTGTACCAAAACAGTTTCCTTTTAAAAACATGGAGTACCTAGATTCAATCCCTGATCGGGGTGACCCGATACTGATTGTGCTGGACGACATGATGTTAAATGCATTTCCAAGACAAGTATGTGAGCTGTTCACAAAACGATTCCATCATCGTAACCTTTCCGTTATTCTTGTGACTTCAAACGTATTTCATCAAGGAACATTTTGTCGTGACATATCACTTAACTGTAAATACCTGGTTTGTTTCAAGAACCCCCGAGACAAGAGCCAATTTCACCATCTGGCGAAACAGGTATATCCCGAAAACAGTTTGAAGCTAATGAGAATATATAAGCAAATTAAGCAGCAGCCGCATAGCTATTTGTTGATTGAACTTATGCTAGATATAAATGAAGTATTACGATTTCGCACGGATATATTTAATAGAAAGTTTTTAACGTTTTATTGCTCGCCGCGAAATTTGAAGGAGTGTAATGGTGTCATGAATGAAACGACTGAAGGACAACATATGCTATGTTCTTAAAAAAGCTAGTCCGTGTTTAAGAAAGGCTATACTGAAAGCCGCCGATCCTGAAGTAATTAAAATTCTATGCGAAATCACACACAATACATTGAAGAGTAATCATATACCATCACGAAAACTGAACTGCGTACATATAAAAAAAGCCTGCGTAAGCTTTCGGGGGCAAGAAAATATGTTCCGCGACAGCGTAAAGTGTTAGTGTAGCAAGGACGATTTTTGCCTGTATTGTTAGGAAGTGCTCTTTCAGGTGTGATAGGGTCTTTGATTGAAAAATATGCAAAAAAATAGTAGTCCTCATAAAATGCTTCTATTATTCTCGGAAATACATGAACGCTTAAAGGAGACAGTTGAGAGCGCTAGTACACAGACTCTGTTTGACAAAATCATGAGTAAGATACTGAACAATAAGCACCAAATGATGAAGCAAAATAGTATCAGTACCGTAATGTGCTGATACAATTTTTAAATGCAAGACGATGTAAAAATCATTTATGGAGACGAAAGCTGAAAATAAATCATCGAAAGATCACATGGATAGGCTAAAATATAAGAATTTGCGTGAAAGCAGTACACAGACGAGGTTTCTATTTCAAAACGAAACACCCACACAAACTTCGCCTCCACGACCGAAGGAGATATTTGAGTCGGTAAACGAAATAACACCACCAAAGCAAGAATTGCCTGCTGGTTTAAAGAGTCGATTATCAGCAAGTGGAATAGCAAAAAGTGTTGAATCTGCTTCCACTATAAGGAAAAGTGTAGCTGATTCACTTGAAAGAACCAGCAAGGACTATAAGATAATAACCTGAATTGGGACAGAATTTAAAAATGCCTATAAATATAATAGATGATGAGTTCTACATGTGTCTCTTGAGCAACAGTTCCCTAGGCATTTACCCTTACAATACGCTATCATCCTTCGAAAATATATTACCGAGTGTGTGTAAGTTTACCGGCAATTGGTTTGTCGGAATAACGGAGATCGCACTACCAAAACGTGAAAAAGAGAAAAGCAAATCAGGTAGCAGCGGAATTTCTAAACGTTCTATACCTTCTGAAAATGTAAGCGTTACCGAAGTACCAAAATTTTTACCAGTTCAAAAAATTCAAAAGCAATAATCGCTAAAGTTGTCGGATTGGGAAAGAAATATGTTAGTT
This sequence comes from Oxycera nigricornis, assembly GCA_963942545.1. NCBI lineage: Eukaryota > Metazoa > Arthropoda > Insecta > Diptera > Stratiomyidae > Oxycera > Oxycera nigricornis. Next base: position 65,459,388 of record OZ012662.1, read on the forward strand.
TTAGATTGGATGCTAATGATTTGCAAAAGTTATAATATGAACTTTTCATTATTTCTTTCGTCATTTTTCTTAGCAATTAGAACTGACTATTATAACTATTAGTTGACCGAAATTAAACAAATAATGTACGATCGTATCGAAGAAGAGAGAGATGGAAAGGTAATCTCCGACAAAAGAAATATTAAGAGATTTGTTATACATATTTATTAGTCCGGAAAGATTGCTGAGAAAGTTTATTTAAAGTTAGATGCAAAATTTGAATCATTCCGAGCGCTTACAGACCACATAATTGATATTAGGAAACAAACAAAACCACAATGAATTATTACAGATGGTTGACCAATATATTTATCCGTCGGAAAGATTATGGCGTGAAGCTTAATGTAGAGCTGCCTATTGCGTCATCGATTAACATAACAGATTTCATAGCCTTGTTACTAAGCGGAATTGAATTTAATGACGAAGAGCTTGATTAAAGAAAAGCCATCTGGGACCACAATATATCAATTTAGGCGCAGTTTTGCAAAAGGGTATAAGCGCCAAAATCGAGTTTGATATCGATTTTAATGTAAAATTTCACGAGGAATCGAATGGTCACGTTCCGGATTGTCGAAACGGGACGAATCGCGCCTTAAAAGCATGAAGTTTTTTCAAAACGGTAGTAGTTCTAGTTTTTTCAAAATGTTACAAATCCATGAAGTAGCCAAGGGGAGCTAGCCTACACAATATCACTTCGATTTAAGTCTCCGTCGGTTGAACAGTCCAGATAAGAATAGGCTCGTTTTAACAACGTTATAAATTTTGTTTCTCCGTTCAAAGTTCTCACTGCGTTTCTTACGTTTCTTTGCTTGTGTGTATTCTCAGGTCATTTGTGTTTTCCGTAATGAGTGATCCGGAGTATAATTGTGCGGTTGTAGAACTGGATCGTGACAGAAAACATCGCAAATTGAAAGGGAAAAAAACGCGAAAGCCGAAGAAAAGTTACGAGGTAAATGACGACTCGGTGGATATTGCATGTCAGCATGAATTACAAGATGGTAAAACATCGAAATCTTTTTGTGAAGCTGCTGATATGTTTCGTTTTCGGAAGCAGTTTAGTAGAGTACCTAATAAAATTGATCAGGACACGTTCTTGCTGCTTCATATGAAAATATCTCCCCCAACAAGGCGACGGCGACTTGGCTTTAATGCTAACAACCGTTCATATACTGTGAAGTACTATGTAAAAAATCAAGCGAAGCAGAACATTCGCGTTTGTTTCAAAACTTTTCAACGGATAACAGGTGCCAGCCGCAAGAGAATATTGAATCTTGCAAAAAGATTTTATGAAAACCCAGATTCACCCAAAGAAAATCGTGGTGGGGCTCGAAATGTGAAAAAGTCAGCCTCCATGATGAGTGCAATTAAAGCTCACATCTCAAAATATAAGTGTCGAGAGACTCATTATTCAAGATCAAAAAAATCCACACGATCATATCTGCATCCGGAATTGACCATAGTAAAAATGTGGGAAAACTACCTAAAGGAGTCAGAGTCTATTAAATGCTCCCTGTCGAAGTTCAAAACCGTTTTTTATAGGCAGTACAATATTGAATTTGGGAACCCACATCAAGATACTTGTTCCGCTTGCAAAGAATTTGTATTAAATATCAAAAAATCGAACGACCTTGAGAGATGTACAAAGTTCACAAACGTCTTGCTCGTGGGTTTTTCGACCAACTGAACCAGAAGGAAGACAATACTGTTAAAGCATGCTTCGACTGTGAACAAAACCAGCCGCTTCCCAAGCTGTCTATAGTTGAAGTTTTCTTTGCTAGGCAGGCTTGGGGTTATAATTTAACAATCATGAAGCGCCAGGAAGAAGAAAAAACAGTTGAAGGAGGACATATTCAACTATGTGTGGTTGGAAACACAATCTGGTCGTGGATCTAATGAGGTAGCCTCTGCCCTTTTGAATTACTTAAAATGCCTTGATGCTAAATTGGTAAGCAGTGAACGTCAAAACTTGACGCTAAAATTATACAGTGACAGTTGCGGCGCTCAGAACAAAATTTTGTAATGATTGCCACATGCATGTACTTCTTAGAGGACTGTAAATCGTTCTCTGAAGTATATCACTACTTCCCAATCAGAGGGCACTGTTTCATGCCTCCTGACCGGGTATTTGGAAGGATGGAAAAAGGAAACTATTGTTTCACCACAGGAGTATTACTCCATATTTGAAAAACATGGCACCTTGAGGAAATTGAACGATACCTGGCTCATTTACGATTTAAAAACTGCAGCATCGGTCAAACTCAAGAAAAAGCTACCTTTCAAAATCCGAACCGTAAAAGTTATTGGGTACAAAAAACATCTCAACGGCAAGGTTCAAGTCAGTGTCCGATCCACATACAATGGCCCTGAGGTGTATGTTCACGTTCTGCAGCCAAAAGTTTACTCAGCTCATTCATTGTCTCACGCTCACGCCCCCGTAGACGAAAACAAACTTTCCACGCAAAAGAAGGACATTCAAAAACTTCTAAAATTCATTGACATACCAGACGACTGCAAAGACTTTTACAAAAAATGATGGAAGCTGACACCGTTAATGACACCGAAGAAGAACCCCTGAGATTTGACAGCGCTGATGAAGAGGGTTTGTTTTTTTGTGAGTGGAAACTTGAGTTCAGTGAATTTATTTTAAAAACTTTTTTATTGCTTTCTTTATTCTAAACTGGTATCGACCATGAATCACTTTAACATAAAAACAGTGTAAATAAACAACAACACTTTAACATCTGATGTTATATGATTTTTTTTTTCTAATAAAAAATGTATGAACATATGAGGATATTTTATATACTTTTCCTATAAATAAAATTGATACGAATGTGTCAACATCACATAACAGTGAGATTTAAATTAAATTAAATCAAATAGCATCAATAGAAAATCCATCTCTTGGGCTAGGGTGGAAACGGTTTTGCAAAACGGTATAGAAGTCGGATGTATACCGTTTTGCGAAACTTTCCCAATTTCATAGTTAACTTTCCATCTGATGGAACAGGTAATTGAATCATGTTGATAGATAAATACAATTCCGCTACATTCTAGATAATTTAGCAACAATTCAATTTTTCAAAAATAAAATATAATTGTTTTTTTTTTGATTCCCGAAAATTCAGCTTTTTGGAACAGTACCCTTTTATAAAACTGTGCCTCAAGGCAGATGTTCAACAAAATTGTCTCAGCAATCCGAGGATCTATATCCCGCACCGCTAAAGAGTCTGGCACTGAAATATTACCCGATGAGTAGGTTAAAACTGATTTTCATACCATTATTAACATGCCATACAAAAGAGCCAATGAATGAAATGCTACAACATCTGTTCCAATAGGAGTGCATAAAACCGATAATATTGCTGGCTTATTCATCGACGCTTTCCTAAAGATATCCATTGAGAAACGCGACTCCGAATCGATCGATGCAACAATAAGAGTCGTTTGATAAATAATTATGCCGGACAGTATGCCAGCTGGAAAAATCATTGTCTGTACTTGAAAAAAGAACACATCGTGACACATCCTCCAAAGCTATGGATGATTGTGAAGGAAACAGTTTGATATATGTTTATACGGATATCATTAAACCCCGAATAACTGGAAGTAAACTGGTAAGAAATCTACGAGCAATCCCGCTGGGAAGTTGTGATAGCATTTTTAGATTCGATCATGTGGAGTACTGTCCACTGGAGAAAACTTTTATTGAAAGTATCTCAATCAAAATTACAGACCATCATGGCGAGCTAGCCAACTTTGAATCTAGCTTTACTCCAAATTTCAACATGCTTCATTTCAGACGAAGGTAAGAATCTATAAATATTCGCAAGTTCGAAATAACAACATAGTTTTGATACGGGATTTAACACGCCTCTATGTTAATGAGATGAATTCACACTACGCACGTTACTACCTTGGCCAGAGTGGGGGAAAATTATCTGACATTGGAGAATTGTATCGATCGTCACTTGTTTACCAGCGAGGAAGGGGAGTTGGTAGTTTTTTCAGTGGATTGGTACGCTATCTCCAACCATTATTTCTACGTGGAGCAAAAGCTATAGGCAAACAAGTCGTCGAAACAGGAAAGTCCATTTTTAAAGAGGCAGGAAGCAGACCGCTGAAGCAGGTACTAAAAGAACATGGGAAATCTGCAGTACACGAATTGGCCCAAAAAGGTATAAATAAAATCTTGGATAAAATGGAAGGTAGGGGTAGGAGATTAGCTATAAAACGAGCCAACCCTTACACAAGCAAGCAGCTGAAATCGGTGCCTAACCGTAAAAAAGAGAGAAAAGTGAGAAAGCTATCATCGAGCAGAGCTAAGAAAACTATAAAAAGACGACGACAATTAAGAAAGCGTACATTGGAAATATTTGACAAGTAGATAATACCATCACGATGCAGAAAGAATGTATGAGTCTGAATTGGATATTTTTACCTCATTACCAATTCAAAACAGTATTCTGAAGACCGAAGAGGTTGCTTACAAACCAATTGCATCACTGGACAATTCTTGTGTGTTGGAATTTGTCTCACTCGGCCATGGAGATACATATCGTGACTTATCCAGCATTTACTTACGCCTCAAAGTGCAGCTGATTAAATTTAAAAATGGCAAGGAAAAACTTTTCACGGGAAAGGAGAAACTTAAGAAAGCTGATGGGGGTGAAGTTTTAGCTGACCCCGTTGGTGTAGCAAACAACCTCATGCATTCACTTTTTAGGCAATGCACTCTCCAATTGAATGATAAGAATGTAGCTCAGACAGACAACAAACACCACTATCGCGCCTATATTGAAAATTTACTGAACTATGGTAAAGACGCTGCATCAACTCATCTCGAATCAGCCGATTGGTATCTAGATCAGAATGAGATGGAGATGATTGAAGACTCAAGACCTGGCGGTGGTCCTACTGAGTTAAATGAGGGCTTTCTTAAAAGGTCTGCAATGGTGGAAAAGAGTAACGTCGTTGAACTGATGGGCACAATTCATAGTGACAAGTTGAATCAGGATAAACTGTTAATGGATGGAGTGGACTTCCGTTTAACACTGTCACGGTCCCGACTTCGCGCACAAACCCGAGGATCCGAGATCGAGTGCTCCACCATTTTGGACGCTCCTCGACCCCGGATGCCTCGTGTGCACCCGCGCCGCCGGGACCGGTACAAAGTCGACCGCATAGTGGCGGTCCCGATTTAATATTTTTATTCCCTGACTAGCTCACCGAGTCGTGGGTTTAGGACAAAAAAAGAAGAACCACGAACCACATTCGCACACGCGTCACTCATGCGCAATAAAACAATCACATCACTTTTTAGGTTATATTATTCCATTTTTATATACATAGCTCATTAATATATACTTACTGACTGACTAACACCTTGATTATATATTATAGAACAAACAAAAACTAGCATTTTTTTCTTGATGATCTAACCGTCGAAATTATTATCTCCGAATTGATTTTGCCAAAAGGCACTGATAGACAAATTGTTGTGGCGATATTCACTGTGCAAATCTTCGGGGTAGCTTCCGATTGTTTTGCTCGTGTTATCCCATATTTACGACAGCAACAACGACGAGGGTGCAATGCGTCGGAATCTTGTGGCGGCCGCTTTCTCCTCGGGCTTCTTTCGTTCGGCCTCCTTGATCGCCGGCCGCACCACAGCGAAGTCCCGGCGGACACGCATTCCTAACAGGCCCGTTCCGAAAATCGTGACGCCAACACAGATTATCGCAGCGCCTCGATGCAATTTTACTAATTTCGTTGACTGTCCACACCTCACGTAAAAAGACACGTCCGGCCCGTTCGACCGTCTCTGAGCAACTCTCCCACACTCACTCCCCATTTCCGGCACGTCGAAAATCGAAAAGCTACTTTTCGCGTAGCGTGGCGTGATCGATCACTCGTATTCGCGAAAGCTTGAGCACGATCCGAGGGTTGGAGCGAGATGACGCGTTTGAATAGCTTTGTCGGAACTTGGCGAGCTTTACACTTTCAAATAATCATTGCCAGGTAGGTAGTTCTATGATTTAGTTATTTCGGGCAGAAAAGGCGCGAAGATAATTTGAATTTAGTTTATGGTACGTATCAACAATTTCATTGGAAAAACTGGAATTTTATTTGTACTCGAAAGAAGATGACTTTCATCCACGCGTAAAAATTCTAGAAGCGACAATGCTCATGAATCACGTCACTGTCAATCCCAGTATACTATTAGCACATGAAACTGTATTCCCACGATCGAATGCTGTATATCCGTACAAGCGGGTGGAAGTAAAAACCTACACTTTACCCACCAACACCTATACTCTATCTCTTGATAATGTAGTGATAGGACAATTACCGAATTTGCTAGTTTTTGGTATGGTGGATAATGACTCCTACACCGGAAAGCGCACAAAGAATCCATTCAACTTTAAGCATAACAAAATTACCAACTTCAATCTATCAGTAAATGGTGTTCAAGTACCAAACCTTCCTCTAGAGTTTGATTATTCGTACGAAAAACCAGCTAGCACTAGAGGATATCTTTTTCTGTTCAAGGGGACTGGAATCAATTATTTTGATAAAGGTCATCTGATATCCAAGAAATTCTTTGATGATGGCTGTTTTCTGCTAGCATTTGATTTAACAGCAGACAGCTCATACGATTCGGGATGCGCTAGTTTGTTAAACCAAGGTGTGGTAAGGATCGAAGGAAGATTCAGAGAAGCTTTAAAGAAAAGCGTCACCTGTATCATTTACGCGGAATATGATGGAAGGCTTGAAATTGACAAAAGTCGGAATGTATTTACAAGCTTTTAAAAAAGTTATATATATACCACGATAACAATCAGATTTGGATAGTATTTACTTTAGTACACAGTAGAAGCCATGACACATTACCTTGTAATTGAATACTTCTCAGAAGGTCACTTAACCTTTTTTGAGAAAGTATCGCTGACCGGGTTCGCATCACAGAACAAATTTCACTCAAAACACATTACGTATAAATATCCTACTTCCTCGGATATAACCGCAGATCAAGCAGGTGTATTTGGAAACTTGGAACTCAAACGACTCGATGAGGATCTCATCAGATCTTTGTCAAAGTTTTCAACAGCGTTTGTGAACGGAGAATCGACAAAGGTACGCGACATCACATACCAAGATTGCAAACCTAGAGAACATACAAGAACAGGAATGAACACTGTGGAGATTATCAATGTGTTAAGAAGTAATACCATTACAAAAAGATTTTTCCAAGGCGTTTATCCCTGTGACCGTTTACCTCGAAGAATAAAAAAACCCGCATGTGTCATCGCCAATACGGACCCAATACAAAAGTGGCACACATTGAGTGGCATTTTTCTGCCCTAAAAAGGGATCCATCGAGTAATTCGGATAATCCGGGAAATATCCAGACAACAAATACTTTAAAAAAAAAGTTTTTGTGAATAATAAGCAGCGGTTACAAGGTGGCTTCTCAACAACTTGTGGACAATATTGTTGCGTCTTCTTTTACTATAGCTCTAGTGGAAGGAGCTTCAAAAACTTTCTGAAACGGTTCACTTCTACAAACTATGATACCAATGATGAAAAAATACTTCATTTATATCGGAATATCTTCTTAATTAATTTTTCACATCATGGCGGAGAGTATTGCAACCAGACCTGTAAACGAGAAACTGATAGTATCAAAGTAGTGTGAGGAAGTCACATATCCATCAGTTCTCTATTCCAGATCTTCAGGTAAAAGTGGGACCCATTGATAAGATGTTTCGCAATACGAGAACTCAAACCTGTAATACGATTGACCAAAAGCTACAAAAGAAGAAAAAGTTGCCTGATTTACCGTAAATTGATAGTTTTAGTATTGAGTCAAAACCGACAACGAAAGCAGTATCCAAATCTCAAGTTGCACGTGAAAATGTCCTGCTAAATTACACGTATTATCTGGATAACTGTTATTTTTGTAAAATTACGCTTGGATTTGATTCGAGCAAATTCCAGGCCAAAATAATCTTCCACAATCATGGACGATTCCCGCAATATGTAAACTACAACCAATGGATATTACTCTACAAATACCTCGATGATTTGAAAAAACAGTAGGTGACGAGTATCCTGAAAACCAGTTTGGACTGCAGAAACGCTACCATATACTTGTTGGTAATGGGACCATAACCCTAAAGCATCCTGAACTATTCAAACTATTCGAGATGATGGATTTTTTCAACATTGTTATGTTTTTCAACAATTTTAGCTCGGAAAATGTGAAGGAATATTACGACCAGTATTGTGCCAGATGCAGGGGGAAAAATCTACTGAAGTTGAATAACGAAGACTTTTTCATACCATTACGGGTATCGTATACACCTATAAATTATTTCAGATTTTTTTATGAATTTCCGTTATTTTGTGGTGCATAACTTTTCATGTTTTAAAATAAATTAAAATATATAAAATCGCATACAAATATCTTTTATTTTATCTCAGTAATACATACTATTCATTAGGTAATACATGTAGGGGTTTATGCAATTTTGGGCTGGCCATTTTTTTGGTGATGGCAGTGCATCGTGAACTTTACAGATGGTTTTGAAATTTTTCAGATCCCTCATTTTCATGCTGCACTATACTAACGTCTGGTAGATATCTTCTTAATAAGTCTTCCTTGATACCTCCTTTCACGTATATGATAGATCCGTTGAATTCTTCCAAAATTGCAGGAAGTTGATTATAATTAACATCACCATCCCACCAACGTTATCTATTGATATTTTTCATTTCAAATTCATTTTGTTGGCGGGATTTCAAACCTAGCTCCTGATACGGGTGGGCTGGAGCAAGGTGGTAAATCATTGGTACGGTTGAATCGAAAGGTAATATTGCGAGTTCTTTTACAAAATATTGGCCATTGTTTCCAGAAACACACTGAATGTCAAACACGAACTCGGGCATGTTTTCGATGCAAAAAGACACAATAATATAGATAGGTTTTTGAAAATCAACAATGTTTGTATACTATCCGATCCAATCATTTAAGAAGCACAAACATCATCAAACGGTGTTTTCTTATTCCTCACATAACACAATTCTTACATATTAAGGAGTATTTTCATTATCTTAATAGTATTACATAGATTTCCTTCTTCTTAAAAGTTGTTACGGCTATATTTCACGGTTTGGACAATCCCACCCGGCTTCACCCGCGAAGAGGGGTGTGGGAAAATGTACTTTAAAAAGGGCACCACCCGTTTCTGCGCCGGGACTGCCCTGTCCGCGTACCCTGAAACGGGAATAGGGTCCGCGACGACCCAAAACCACCAACAAGGGAATCTGGAACAAAAAGAACACAAAAGCCGGAAACGCGATTCCGCGTCGCCACTTCACACAATAAAATAATTTATGCTCCGATCACTAACTATCTTATTCTTTCCAATTCAAACCTATCTTTCTCTATCTATATATTCTTAAATCTACTTACTATTTGGATCCCTTACACTACTTCGTCGACTGCTCCCTGACTCGCTCGCTGGCTGCTCGTCTCTTTAAATTTCGCTCCTCTTCCTTCCTTGTCCTGGTCGATGTCGTGGGGGTTGGGTTGGTTGGAGTCGCTCGTCCTCAAATTTCTCACCGAACCAACAAGATCGACGTCCAAGAAACCCGCAGCTTCGCACTGACCTAAACACTCACGTAAAGCACCAACGCAGCTTCGCCCAAGCGATCGACGTAAAAATCCCAGTCAGCTGCTCCCGCAATCTTATTTATGCAAAAGCCCAGTCCCGTTTTTCCGTGTTCCCATCGCAGCTTTCAAAAGCTTTGGGAACTGGTTTGGTCAGCGTCAGACGTTGTGTCTCGATGCGGGGGAAATGCTGTGACTGCTGCCTGTCTGGTGAAATACTCGTGGCGGTCGTTAACCATGGTGAAATGCAATTACCAATGGTTGTGGGTATCATTGGCGCACAGGGGACTCCATTGGGCGCATCGTAGACCGGGCGGAGTCTGTGTTTGGATATGTTGCAGCGATTGGGTGATCGGTGTTTGTTGCCGTCATTGCAGGCAACTTATCTGCAGGGTCTGTGACGTTGTCAGGAACACTCTCCATAACAAACTTACTACCTATTCAGTTATCTAATCTAATATCCTCACATACCTACATCTCCTCTACATTTATATAATTCAACTACTCCTTACCATATAATTCAAACCTCTACTCCCTACAATATAATTCATTAATAACAATATAATTCCATACTAGGCTTGATTGCGTGAAGTGGCGAACGTAACATTATCAATTCGTTCAAGACAGCGTTTACCCGCACGGTGGTTTGGGGTCTTCAAGAACAGGGCAGACCCCCATTTTGCTCTTATGGGTTGTGGGTCGAACACGTTGTGTGGCGAACGAAACAAAGTATTTGATATATTCTGACGATTCTATTTCGTATTCTAATAGAACAATTTTCTTCCAACTGTTTGATATCCTACAATCTGAAGTAATTTCATTACACAACAGTTACCTAAGTACTTGAATTATACTTACTTTGTCTAGGTTTTTTATACCCATGGATAAGATAAATTCTCTTCTGTTAGAACTCTTTTATCGAAAGTGAATTGTAGATGTTTCTTTTCGGGGGATGAAATAACAATTCCCGGTCGTTTTTGTTTAGCTTTACGATTATTTACTACACAAACAGAATCGTCCCCATCTGAGTCAGTTACTAGCTTTTTTAATCGCTCAAAATTAATAATTTTTGAATTCTCAAAATTAACAGTTATACCTTTACACTTGATCATATACTCAGAACCACTCTGAGTTTCAACTTTTAGACCACATGTCTTCGGTCCAGTAGATACGAATTCTGAAATAAAGACTTCAGGTCCAAAAGAATCAATCTCATTAGTTAAATCACCTAAAAAGACGGATATTGGGAAATGAGATAGGGTTCGTTCTATTATCTACAAAAATCAAGCTTTCTGTGTTACAATAGAGAATGGCCTCCCCCACTGTTTCCAAAGCCTCGTAGAGTTTAAATCTGGCAAACGCGGTTGTATATGCAGCAACAGGTATGTTTATGTGTGGTAACATATTCAGATCTTTTTCTTAATATTTCCATGATACCCATATAGTATCATCATTGATGGGGTATAGAGAGCGAATTTCCACACCAGTAGGTTGTATAAAGTCACAAAATTGTTTGAAATTTTTAATATCTTTGCTGCGAGTTTTATCTTCTTTTTGGGCAAATTTACCCCATAACGAATTTAAACAAATTTTTTGCAGTGTTGCGGCTACCGGCGTTCTTCTCAATCTTTCTTTGTCTCGAGTAATGTCTTTCTCATCTTGTACGACTTGAGGTATTTATCTTTTTCTTCTTCATTATTACATTTATTCCTCCACCCAGAGGCTTTGTGTTTTATTTTCAAGAAAGTGTTTACATATTCCGTAAACAGACCACCATTTTTTGCTATGGAATCATATTGAGTGTAGTTGTATTTCCAGACCTCACACACTCATTTAATTTTAAAGCCTCTATTTACAGCTAAGGACACTTCAGGTATGATCCATGTACCAGTAATCTGCCCTTCTTCCTCTGTATTGATACAATCAGATGTTTTATTTAGCTCCGCACATTTACGACATAATGTAAAATACAGCTTCGAGTTTGTCTTTAAAAGTAAAGCAGGGAAGAACAGATCAGTTGGTGGGGTGACAGAACAAGTGATGAAGCCATGCATTGAAAATATTTCTGACACTAAAGGTACATTTTCTCCTCGAAAAATTGTAGGGTGTCCAGTAGGATATGGCAAATATTTGTTGATATACAGGTACAAGCTAGTAAAATCAAGATATCTTATAAATTCATTCTATGTAACTTTATGATGTAGTTTTAACACTTCATTACGCCCCCCCCAAACACTGCATCACGAGGGTTGAGTGATAGTATAATATCTGAAACTTCATTTCTATTTGTTTGCACACGTCAGGGTTTTTCTTTAAGAATTTTTGAAACTCACATTCCCAAGATTAAACTAAATTATAACCATGGCGCTCAATTATTTCGATTCTTTTCGTATTAGCACAAGAAGAATCTTTTACTTTATAGCATTCTATAAAGCCGTGATGAAAACACCCAAAAAATTCATACACAGTATTCGTTTTAGAATCAAATCCGTCTACTAGCAAACCACTTTTTCTAACCTCACCTCCCCGGTGTTGTTTACAGAGGTTATCCTACCATCTATTAGGGAAGTTTGCCAAGCAAGCCACTTCGCAGCTATTAGTGACCGATTTTGGCCGTTGTAATGCCTCTTAGGCATTGATCCTAAACTATCTTCTGATAGAATTTTTTTCCTGAAGCTTAGCATACATGCTGACGCAATTGTTATGGACTCTGTTAATGTGTGATATGTAGAATGTTAATGTGTTAGTGTGTGAAATGTAGAAACTTCCGCAAAAATTGAGTGCACCCCAGGCGTAATATATTTACATCATTTTTACAATATTTTAACATTCCCAACCTATTTTGGAAAATGTCATGAGAAACCGAATTATACCATTTTAAAAACTCATCCCTCTCTTTCATTGTATTACATCCATATAAATCCGAAGAGGGAAATTTACCAACATAATTCATATTTTCTAATGTGTTGAAGTAGTAAGGGTAATATCCTTTTGTAAAGGATAGGCCTGTAAACGATAGCTCGTCGCAGGAGATGCCTTCTCGGTGTTAGACGCCGAACGCCGGATCTTGTATTCTTCAAGGGAGATCCGGGTTTTAGCGCTGTATAAGAAAAGCGCACTTTTAGTGAGGGAACAGGGTTAAATTGGGGTACCTACCGGCAAGTTAATTGCCACATGTCTGGCGCAGGATTCAAGATCCAAGCTAGCCGATATTTTTATTAAGTTTTTGTTTAGCGACTTGAGGCGCTTCTAAAGCCAAGTTACGGCTCGAGCGTTTTGCCAAACTACGGCAATAATGCGTTGATACAAACGAGTCAAAAGTACGCTTTAACTATGACTATATTTTCTTTTCTACAATTTCCTTTTATACACTTTTTACAACTTAACATATAATCCCTACTCTAATATTTTATTCTACTTAATACATAATCCCTACTCTAAAACTGGAAGAATTGAATATGGTAAATTCATTCTACCAATCAAAATATCGATCAGCATTTTTCCATATGACCCAATTTAAAATGCAACACTCATAATAGTCCATGAGTGAAATGCAACACTCATAATAGTCCATGAGTAATATGCAACACTCATAATAGTCCATGAGTAATGACTACTCAGGTTTCGTACTTTGTGTGTACATTGCACCTGCCAATGCTAGGCGCCGCTTAGTCTGGTGCGATCGCGATGGGTTAGTATAAACATTCGTTCATGTGTCTATTTTTAGCGATAACATGAATTGGACTTTCGTGTGAGTAGATTATGTGTAATGCAAAACGAGTATGCAAAGTGAGCATTACAAGGTGATCGTAAATTATGCATTTGTATATTCTACGACTGCTCGTTGATTATTGATTTGTGGGTTTAGTTTATAGTAAAATGCTGATTGATTGTGTAGATATGTATAGATCCACTACACCCTTAACCTTTTGAGGTGAGAGTTTGGGTACAAAATCGAGACTTATTATAGGTATTTTTACATGTCTTATATTATATTTTTATACATTGTTATTCCCCTTTTTTTTTTTGAAAATCTTAAGTCTATTATTGTGTATCCATTTTTTCTTATTATCTATTTCCAATAGTGTATTTACATTATTTTTACTTAGTACTTTAAATGGACCTTTATACGGTTTCTCATGTTTTCTTCTGTTCTCTACTTTTAATAATACAAGATCGTCTATTTCTATGTTTAATGGTTTTGAATAACATTCTTTATTTGTTCTAATCATTTTAGCTTTTTCAATTAAGTCCTTTGCTTTTGTTAGAGACATTTTTAATCTAATTTTTAATTCATTTCTGTAATTCTCTAAATTGTATATTTCTTCTCAATCGCTTAAAATGTCATTTGGCAAATAGGATAGTTTGCCGAATACTAGTTCGTAAGGTGTATAATTTGTGTCAATATGTGGAGTTGTATTTTATGAAAATGTATAGAAAGGTATCCATTCGTCCCAGTTGTTGTTATCAACGAAGGACAGTAAGTATTTGTTTAATACGCGGTGGTTCCTTTCTATTACACCTAACGACTCATGATGGTAAGGGGTTGCAAATATTTGTTTTATATGTAGTAACTCGCATATTTCTTTTATTAGACTGTAAATTCTGTCCCTAAGTCCGTTTTTAGAATCTTGAAATGACCGTATAATAAGATAAATTTATTTACTATAGCTTTTGCTACTGTGGTAGCATCCTTAGTCTCTATGGGTATGGCAGTTATAAATTTCGTTAATTCGCACTGAATAGTGAGAATATATCGGTAGTTGTTGGAAATTATCAACGGGCCAACAATGTCTGCGCTTACAATCTCGAAGCTAGTAGATGGAGTCTCGGTTTTTATCATTTTCTCTTTGGTGTGCTTAGTTATTTTATTCATTTTGCACTTTTCACATTGGTTTATATGTTTTTTGACCATTTTCTTCATATCCTTCCAACAGCATCTCTGTTTCAATTTTAACAAAGTTTTATGTACTCCTGTATGTCCTCCATGTGGCGAATTGTGGTACTCAATAATTAATTCATTTTGCTTTTTGACGTCTTGAATTCGTATGGGCGGTCTGTATATTAATATTTTTAACTTATAACTTTCTTCCCGTTGCAACGCATTAAATAATTTCTTGAATTCATTTCTCGGTACGTACCTGAATATATTATCATTAGAAGATAAAGATAGTGCATTTATGCTATTGTTCTTTGAATATATTAACAACTTCTTCATGACAGAAACTAATTTCATGTATGAATTATCATTGTTGTTATCATGAACTTTCAGCTTATCGTTGAAGGAAACTGGTTTCTCAACAACTTTATCACTGTAGCGCACTACTATAAAATCTTTCTCTTTAGTTATAGATATATCATCTTTCTTGTTTTTCTTGCTAGCTAGCATATAAAATTTCAGTTTCATCGCCCCTTTAATATCTGACAAAGAAGTGCAATCAAACGCATGGAGGTGATCAATCTCTTCGTTTTGGTTGCCACTTTGCTTGTCGATTTCTGTATTTTTATTTTCACTTTGTACCTTTTTCGTTTTACTTCCTGTTATCGCCAATAACTTTTTGCTAATATTTTCATCGTTTGTCGGAGGTATCATGGATTTTAGCATTTCAGTGTTCATTTGTATTCTTGACAGCGCATCCGCATTTGTATTTATATTACCCTTTTTGTATATGATCTCGAAATCGTGATCCGATAGATCTAGACGTATTCTAGTAAGTTTTGAAGATGGATTTTTATGTGTAAACAATGATACCAAAGGTCTGTGGTCTGATACGACTATAAACTTCCGTCTATATAAATATGGCCTAAAAAAGTTTATGCCCCAATGTATCGCCCATAGTTCCTTTTCTATGATAGGTTTATTCAATTCGTGCTTATTTAATGATTTGCTCGCGTACGAGATTGGTAGATCTGAACCAATTTCTCCTTGTGATAGTATAGCACCTAGTGCGAAATTTGACGCATCTGTAGTAAGTATGAAGGGTTTTTCAAAATCTGGGTATTGAAGTATAGGAGGTGACATCAGTTTGCGTTTTAAAAGTTCGTATGCTTTTTGCTGTTCTTCTTCCCAAACAAACGGTGCTTTTTTCTTTAAAAGAGAGTTCAAACTCTTTGCCGTTTCTGCAAAGTTTGGTATGAAGCGTCGATAATAGTTGCAGAAAGCTACGAATCTTCGTACGTCATCCGCGGTCTTTGGGACGGGATAATTTTTAATTACTTCATGCTTAGCAGGGTCTGTTCTTATACCATCTGCTGTAATAAGGTGTCCTAAATACACTACTTATGATTTTAAAAACCTACATTTATTTGCATTTAACTTCAAATTGTACTTACGAAGTCTCTGTAAAACTGTTCTTAAATTTTCATTATGATGTTTCATGCTACATCCGAAAACCATGATGTCGTCTACGTATAAGAATGCTGAGTCGCTTAGACCAGTTAAGGCAATAGTGAGCATCCTTTGGAAGCTGTTTGATGATATTTTCAATCCAAAAGGTAATCTTTTGAATTGGTAGTGTCCATCATTGGTGGAAAAAGCGGTTAAAGGTCTTGATTCTTTTTCTAGCTCAATCTGGTGGAACGAACTAGTCATATCCAAGGTTGAAAAGTACTTTGCCCTACCTAGTTTGTCTAGGACGTCTTCTAACCTTGTCAATGGAAATTTATCGTTCACCAGTTTGTCGTTCAGTTTTCTGAAATCAACGACTAATCTCCACTTCTTGGTGTCATCCGAGCTTTTCTTAGGTACAACTAACAATGGAGAGTTGTACGGGCTTGTGGATTGTTCGATAATATCATTATCTTTTAGTTCCCGTACTTGCCTAAGAATTTCTTCATTCTGAGTTTGTGGTAATCTATATTTTTTTATGTAGACTGGGTTTTCGTCGCAAGTGTTCAGTTTTTGTTGGTAGAAATTATTTTTTGTGAGGTATTCACCTTCCAGATGGAAAACGTCTTGGTATTCCATAATAATTTCTTGCAAGCTCTTGTTTGCTTGTTCATCGAGACTGTTGGTATTAACTACGTTTAATAGTTCGTCTGATCGTTTTTTGTCAAATTTCCGAGTTGTCTTTAATACGTCATAATTCCTCAGTGGTTCTACCTCTGTTTGAAAGTTTTTCAGAGTTATGTCATGTTCGTTAGTATTGAGTATTTTCACATGACATATACCTTTCGCTGGAATTATGCAATTGCTTAAGAATATCCCTTTTTCGATTTCTTTGTTTAGTATTATGCTGTCTTCCGATCTTTCTACGTCTATGGGTATTATCGCTTCTGTTATTGCGGGAATAGTTATGTGTGCCATGTTAGCTTTTGTAGTGTACATTGGTAACACTATATCTCTGTCTTGTGTACTGAAGGATATGGTATACGTTTCGTAGTCAATTTTGCACATATACTTGATTAGCATGTCTCGTCCTATAATGCCATCAGTTTCGATAGGGAATTTCTCATCTACCGCATGAAATGTATTTGATATAATGATATCTTCAATGTTGAAATTTAGTTTGATAGTTCCGAGTGACATTGTAGTTTCATTTGTTATGCCCGTGAGTTTGCACCTGTTTTGTGCTTGTATATCATATGAACTTAAATTATTACTTTTGTATATGGAGATGTCGGCTCCAGTATCTATTAATAGTTGTAGATATCTATGTTCATTTTTGTTAAATATTTTTATATAGTTTGTGCTCATACCCGTTATTCTGTATACATTATTTTCTAGAGTGTATTTATTACTGTTTTTTGTTTTGGCTTCAAAAACTATGCTTCTTCCGGGAGGTTGCCTAATTCCTCTCGGGAACTTGTCACGTTTCCCTGGTTGTTTATCAATTTTACCCTTCTAGTGTTGTATCTGTTATTATGAATATTGTTATTATATCTTCCTGTATTATTATCAAATTTATTTCTATTAAAATTTCTGGTAGGGTTAGAATTCCTATCATTGTATCTATTATATGTCCTATAGGAGTTATTATTAAAATTATTGCGTGGTTGATTGTAACTTCCACGATTGTCATTTCTATTATAATAACCATTGTGGTTATTATGCCTTCTGGCATTAAAATTATTGTACTTGTTATTTTTATTTACGTACATAATTGTTGAAGGTTGAGATTCATTGTTCTCCATTTCAGTGGCCAATGTGATAGCTTCACTGAAAGTCTGTGGTCGTGCTGCGAACACAGTGTCCCTAATTTGATCGTTTAGACCATTCTTGAATATGGTAAGAGCATATGTGTCGTTTATGCTCTGTATTGCTTGTTTAGCAGCTTGGTTTACATCTGCACCTAACGTGCCAATTTGTAATTGGTTTAAATCACTTATTAAAGATAATATTTTGTCTTTGTATGCCGTTATGGGCATGCGTTTCTGGGTTATGCTTGCGAGCTGTGTATGTATTTGGGGTACTGTTTTATTATTTTTGTACCTGAGTCGTAGCTCTGTTTCTAAATTATTGATACTAGTAATTGATGAAATGTTTATTGCTGTTCTCACATTTGTGTTGAGTTTAATGTGTAGAACTAGATTCAGCAACTCTATTTTACCTTCTGCCGATAATTTTTTTTCTATTAATTTGATTATAGTTAAAAATGTCTCTAGTTCAGAGAACTTCCCATCAAATGTAGGTATAATCTTGATTGCACTTTCTATGTTAAATTCTGCCATCTCTGTGTAGATGATATTGTCTTCAATTTTTACCAATATGTTTGCAGCGTTCAGCCGTTGTATCAGGCTTGTAATTAGGTTTCTACAAACTGATGAAAATGTCGATTTTAGTTCTATCTCATTGCCTTCCTTAATGTCGTTAAAAAGGTTTTTACCTACAGTTTCTGCATCGATTGCGTATTCTAATTTCTCTTTAAGAGTTTTGACCGTATAGGTCTTTGTTTTCTTTAAATTTATTAAATTATTTTGTAATTCAGACAATATCTGTTTTATCTTCTCCACCGACATCTGTGAGGACAATTAGAATTACTTTCAGCTAGACATTGTTTCGTCCTAATCCGATATTCCTATCTACTATCTTCCTTGCATACCTTTTTTGACTATTATTATAAAGATATAGGCACGCCATTATTATTAAGAAAACAATTGTTGTACTTATTGTTTGTTTGTATTCTATAAAAATATTAGCCTGAGTACTGCAATTATTTCCCATTGTTTAAAGAAGTTAATATATATATGATACAATTTAATTATTCATACAAAATTTTTTTTTTCTTTAAGGTTGTTTAGCCGCTCCGTAAATTGCCTCCTTTGTTCCTTGGCCGAAATGTGTATTAGCCTGTGGAGTATAGCTTTTTCACGCCTTTCTTTGTATCTGCGTCCTCCACGTTGTCGACGTTTTATTTTATTTATACGTGGCTCATCTATTCCACTTTGTTTCACGAAGTCCTCTATTTTCCTTGGACGTGGACCAGGTAGCGATGATGGCTTATATGGTGGAGCTCGTAGATTTGGGCTAAGCTCATACTCCTCGTGTAAGGTTGCCGCTGGTGTTTTTTGTGCTCGTATAAGACATCTTTCAAATGCCTTGTGGAACTCTTCAGCTGTTGCTATGTTGGCTATTTCACCGTCTTCAAGGTCTTCCGTATGCTGTGGTATATCATCCTTCAGATGTTCGAAGTTTACTGGATCGTCGGTTGCAGGATCGTCGGTTGCAGGATCGCCATGTAAAGGATAGGCCTATAAACGATAGCTCGTCGCAGGAGATGCCTTCTCGGTGTTAGACGCCGAACGCCGGATCTTGTATTCTTCAAGGGAGATCCGGGTTTTAGCGCTGTATAAGAAAAGCGCACTTTTAGTGAGGGAACAGGGTTAAATTGGGGTACCTACCGGCAAGTTAATTGCCACATGTCTGGCGCAGGATTCAATTGAGGCGCTTCTAAAGCCAAGTTACGGCTCAAGCGTTTTGCCAAACTACGGCAATAATGCGTTGATACAAACGAGTCAAAAGTACGCTTTAACTATGACTATATTTTCTTTTCTACAATTTCCTTTTATACACTTTTTACAACTTAACATATAATCCCTACTCTAATATTTTATTCTACTTAATACATAATCCCTACTCTAAAACTGGAAGAATTGAATATGGTAAATTCATTCTACCAATCAAAATATCGATCAGCATTTTTCCATATGACCCAATTTAAAATGCAACACTCATAATAGTCCATGAGTGAAATGCAACACTCATAGTAGTCCATGAGTAATATGCAACACTCATAATAGTCCATGAGTAATGACTACTCAGGTTTCGTACTTTGTGTGTACATTGCACCTGCCAATGCTAGGCGCCGCTTAGTCTGGTGCGATCGCGATGGGTTAGTATAAACATTCGTTCATGTGTCTATTTTTAGCGATAACATGAATTGGACTTTCGTGTGAGTAGATTATGTGTAATGCAAAACGAGTATGCAAAGTGAGCATTACAAGGTGATCGTAAATTATGCATTTGTATATTCTACGACTGCTCGTTGATTATTGATTTGTGGGTTTAGTTTATAGTAAAATGCTGATTGATTGTGTAGATATGTGTAGATCCACTACACTTTGGTATATTCTTTCATTCCAAACACTGTAGGGAATTTTGAGAGTGGAAATGCTAAGAAATTTAAAGAGTCTATGAATGGCACCTGTGCTCTTATTAACTTCATTATTTTGGACCCGTTCATTATAGGTTCCACTTCTATTTTTCTCGTGAATAGTTCAGAGATTACAAATTGACCGTCATAACCCTGCAAGTTATGTTCTATACAGTAGATGCTCGAGGTAAAAGAACGCCCCATCAAACAATAATCCACAATTCTTTTTACTACGTCCATACCATCGTTATACTCAAAAACAAGCTCTCTACAACCGCAAACTTCACATCCCTGTGATGCATCCGATTTTGTGTAGCAATTATAACACGCTTGCTGTGCAACAATTAAATTTACAATATATTTGTAAGATGTGTTATTCATGAATGAAGTATTTTCGGTGGTTTCACAATGGAAGAAGATTAGTAATTTTTTTTCCTTTCTTCCACCCTTGTAGGGTTCAATGTAGCAAGAGTGACTCGCAGGAACAATCTTTGAACATATTTGACAATGATATTCATCACATTCATGTGTATTGACACTCCTTCTCGTGAAATTCAATTTTTTTTTTATAAAAAGTACATATTTTAAAAACATCACATACTGTTTTCCCATAGATTTTGTTCGATAGATGGTTAGCAAGGTATTGTTCGCCTCTAAAGGAGCGGTTGCAATTTTTACAACATATCATTTCTGTAATGAATTTACATGGTGGGTAAGAGGTACAATAAGTACATTTCATTTCACATTGATGAGGTTTACTGTGAAACACTTTATCACAAAGAGAACATTCACAATTCTTATTAAAAAATCCTTTCAATGATTTAATCACGTAGAAATGTTTTAGAATCTTGGAGTAGTAAAGGTATGTTTTGGAGAGTCATTTCTGTTAGGTATTTTGAAAAGGATGGAATTAGATTACTTTACATTATCAAACACAATTATTTGAAAGTCTTTTAGAACATTTTGAAACTTATAAAGGTCTGTTGAAATACATCCATCTTCATTAACAACCACATTTGCATTTTTACACAGTTTTTTCGCCTAAAAATTTAAAGACTTCATAACTCGAGAATGTTGTTGCATCTTGAAGGATCTTGAAAGCATCTCTATACAATACCAAATAGATCGAGGGAGACAACTTGTATCGTTGACCCCCCCCCCCCACCATCTCGAACACTTGAATTTCTCTCTCTAGAATTCGACCCTCTCCTATAGATTTATTATCAACCCTCACAGCAATCGAAGGTATATTTACAATTTCAGCGTTTAACTGCATGATCTCATCTGAAAGAAAAGCTGTATTCGATTGGTTTACATTTGAAATCAGACCAAGTATGTACTCACCATTTACCTCATGGATAGATCTTAAACTGAACCAGATTGGTTTTATATTAGGTAATCCCAGTAGAGAAATGGTAAAACTGATTTTTCCTCCCCTCCCTGAATGCGACACCATATCTTTGATAACATAATCATTTTTTTTTTCTAAAACTAAGAGAGGCTCCTCATTTTCTGTATCAAGGCCGTTTATGCGAAATGTTATCTTTTTCCCTTCTAAGTTAAATTTTTTAAAAAAACATTGTATGGTTCGATAATACTTCATAACCTTTACTCAAACCACTATCACACTGAATTGAGGAAAGTTTGACATGTTATACCATCGACTTGATCTACCTCAGAACTCTCTCCATCATTCAATATATTCCTTTCAGCCCCTTGTCATAAACTATCATCTCTCTGGGTATTATTAAAAAAACTGAGGCATCCCTCAATATCTCAACAGAATTACACTGCATGGAATATCTTGTAAAATTTTGCAGGAGAAATTTTTTCTCCTTACAAGTAAAAGTTTATTTTCGTTCTCTCACAATTCTAACTAAATTACTTAATGTAGAGGAAAACAAGGAGTATTCTATACTTAATGCATTATCTAGTGCTAAAATATTTTTTTTAATATGCATTTTTATTTCCTACTTTTCTCTATTTTATCCTTACTTATATCTAGCTCTCTCCTTAATTGAGGGTGGTTAGTGTTAAACCACGAATGGCTGATGGGGTGTATTTTAATTTTTCTTCTTCGTACACTTCCACTCTTCCCGCTTATAGATGCATATGCCCCCCGTGTTGCATATGCTACCTCCTCGACTTTTTTTCCTCCGATATCTTAACCATTTTCGTTAAATGCTCCTACATTTACTATCGATTTTCTAGAATGCCTACTGTATCGAACTGACAACTTGTAATTTTACTTGAATAAGTAGAGTTAAATCAACAACTTCGTGACTACATAACTCTTTTCTTAAATTACATACACCACCGGTCAAAAGTTTGAGACCACTATAAAAAATATAAGAAAACAAATAAAAGTCAACATATTGAAAACTTTATAAAAAACAGGTTTTATTTTAATGTTACACACAAGATTTAAATTTCAAAAATTACATGAAGTCTTGACGAATACAATGTTCTAAAGAAAACACACACAAGAGAGTTTAGACAGATTTTTCATAAAAATATCCTCCTTTGCATTTTATGACCCGTTTTACTAATCTTGGCATGCGAGCAATTAATTTGTTTATAGTCTCTTGCGAGATATTTCTCCAGCTTTCTTCTAATGCACTCCACATGGCCTGGTGTGAAGTAGGACATTTTTCTCGCACGTTTCGGTCAAGCTCTTCCCACAAAAGCTCTATAGGGTTAAGATCGGGGCTTTGGGGTGGCCATGTCATATTTTCCAACACTTTTTCCGACTGTTTTTTGTCTAAATAGCCCCTACATAATTTGGAACTGTGCTTTGGATCATTATCTTGTTGGAAAATAAATCCTTGGCCGATTAACTTTAGTCCGGAGGGAACAGCATTTTTCTCCAAAATTACTTTATAATGCTCCTTTTTCATAATTCCTTTAATTTGGACCAGATTTCTAGTCACATAGCCTGAGAAACAACCCCAGACCATGACAGATCCGCCACCATGCTTGACAGTTGGGACTACACACTGTGGTATCATCTTTTCTTCGGGGGAACGTCGAAAGATAATTCTCCTTTTTGAACCGAATATTTCAAATTTAGATTCGGCACTCTAAAGCACTTTTTTGAAATCTTCTTCGGTCCAGGATCGATGGGCTAGAGCCCATTGCAACCGTTTTTTCTTATTCTGCCGTTTTAGAAGAGGTTTTCGAACAGCAACGCGACCAAACAACTTGGCGTCTCGCAATCGTCTTTGCACTGTAGACACTGACACAGGGTTTTCCCGAGATTTGTTGACTTCAGCACGAATTTCGGGGGCTGTTAGGCGTCTATTTCGCTTGCTAGTTACCACCATAAATTTGTCTTCATTAGAAATCGTAGCTCTTGGTCTCCCGGAGCGCGGACGATCTTGATTACTGCCAGTTTGTTTGTACCGCACAATAGTGCGATGAACACAAGTCTTCGATAATTTGAGTTGAGATGCAATCTCTCGTTCAGATTTGCCTTCATTATGGAGAACGACGATGACAGATCGTGTTTCAATACTAATTTCACAAACTTTTCCCATTTTAGAGACGTCTTGACTGTAGGTATCACAAAATCAGACTAAGTGCGGATATTCGTAGAAAACCTTCAAAATATCCGGTTCAAATAAACATCAGAAATATTTTTAGAATTTAGAACAATTGCCTTGTTAGTTGACGTAAAATAAAAAAGGGTCGGTTGCGGTAATGAGGTCATACAATTTTTACAATCGATCATCGGATTAGCTCTTCCTCGACTCACATTGGAAAGTTTGGAGACAATGCCTGTTTATTGCCCTTTCTTTGGCTTATATGCAAAAGAATAACCTTTTAGACAATCTTTATAAACAATAGAATATGCAGGTGTGCAGATTACTTTTTATCACCAATATTTTGGAAATATTTACTAATAACAAAAGTGTTTTATTGGTGGTCTCAAACTTTTGACCGGCAGTGTAATTGATACAATAAAGTAGCAACATTGTATTGTAAATTAACTAGAGTAGGCTCTCAATGCATAGAGCAAGGCTGTCCCACCCGCGGCCCGCATGCGGCCCAAGGCAGACATCAATGTGGCCCGACAATATTTTAAGTTTCTGAAGCAAGTCCATTTTTCTGAGAAATGATTTGTGTGTTGTGTGCGCTTTCGTGATAAAGCTGCCAAGTGCCAAACAACAGGAACAGAAGCTCTTTTGTTATCTAGTATCTAGTCACTTTCTGTTTGTGTTGCTCCCTTAGCTACACTGTTCTGTTGTTTGTCACTTGGTGACTTAAGTGATATTTTTCTTACACGTTACTAACTTCTTACTTCGTTATTTTTTGTGGAATACAGTTGGTCATACGCCTGTTGGCTACGGTAAAACAGTTAATTTGAAAGTGAGTTGAGTGAACAAAACAAAGTGGTTACTGATAAACATATCGGTTTTTATCTGTCGTTGTAAGATAAGTGTTCTATTTTAAGAAAAGTAAGTATATATTCTTGATTATTTCATTATAAACCCTTCTATGTTCTTTCTGTTCATTAGGTAAAATAAACATTATCATTCATTTCTGTTATCATCTTAGTTTCCCTTCAGCATGGCCTCTACATCTTGCCAAAAAGGGAAAACAAGGAAATATATCAATGAAAATAGTTATTTAATGAAAAATGGACAGAGGACTATTTTTTCCTTCAGGTGAAAGACGAGGCACTCTGCTTAATTTGTCATGTTTCAATACCTGTCTTCAAAGCGTAACCCTTACGCTATTTTCTTTGTCACTATCCAATATACGGACGGTGCCCCTGCTATGGTCGGTAAAAAAGACGGGTTTGTAAAATTAATAGAATATGATGCCATCGCTGTCGAAAATTCGCGTTTGATGAAGTACCATTGTATAGTACACCAAGAAAATTTATGCGGAAAAGCTTTAAAAATGGATCATGTTATGCAAACCGTTGTCAAGACTGTAAATTTTATAAGAGCCCGAGGATTGAATCATCGCCAATTCCAAGAATTTCTCAAAAATGTTGATGCTGAGTGTGGCGACATCGTATATTTTACAGAAGTAAGGTGGCTCAGTCGAGGACAAATGCTAAAAAGATTTTATGATGTACTTAATGAAATCAAATCTTTTATGACATCAAAATCCAAATCTGTGTCAGAGCTTGATGATGCCGACTGGCTTACAGACTTACCATTTTTGGTAGATTTGACTGGTCATTTAAATGACTTAAACGCGTCTTCAAGGCAAAAACCAACTTATCAGTACAATGTTTCAAACAACAAACGCTTTTCAGGTAAAACTATGGCAGACCCAACTAAATGCAAACTACTTTTTGCATTTCCGCACGTTGTCGAAGCATATTGATAAAAATGGGGGGAAATATGCAGACCTAATTTTTGATTTGATACAAGAATTCGAAAATAGATTTCAGGATTTTCGGACAAATAATCAAAATTTTTGTATGTTTGCAACTCCATTTATAGTCAATATAGCTATGCTGCCAGGAAATTTTCAAATGGAATGCATAGAGTTGCATACTGATATCCAACTTAAAGAAAAATTCGATCAAGTCTCTTTGTTGGACTTTTATAAATCATACCTGCCCAGAGACAAATATCCCGCACTGCACAGTCATGCGTTATTCATGTCATCATTGTTTGCAAGCACGTACATATGTGAACAACTATTTACAAGAATGAAACTTACTAAGTGTAAAATTAGAACCAACATGTTGGATGAAAATCTTGAGAACTGCCTGAGAGTTGCAACCACGTCAATTCAACCAGATATTGATGCATTAGTTTCTCAACTTCAATGCCAAGTGTCACATTAATTTTATAGACAAAATATGTAAAATAATGTTGATTATATTTCATGTTCTGTTTTTATAATGAAGAAATTCATAAAATAATAAACTTTAAATTATTAAAACATGAAAACAATATATTTTGCATTTTTTTCGCTCTTCAGCTATGGTAATATACTTGTGGCTCAAAACACCATGTCCTCTCAATATGGCACAGGGAAACAAAAAGGTTGGACACCCTTGGCATAGAGTTTACCGATGAAATTTTGCGACTTGATGAAATATTACTAACAACTTGTAATTTTGGTTGAATTAGTAGAGTCAAATCTACAACTTCGTGACTACCTAACTCTTTTCTTAAATTACCTAATTGATGCGATAAAGTAGCAACATTGTATTGCAAATTAACTAGATTGAGCTCTCAATGCATAGATGGGATGTAGGGTAGATCGCTTCCTCGTGGTGCATCCCGGATAACGCTAAATGATCTACCACGGCACGACCTCGAATGTTTTCGGACTACTCTTTCGTCTAAACGACTCGATCTTATTCTTTGAGCTGGTAGTGGTGGTATTCTTTCACCTGAGTACGCAAGAGTGACATCTTGCGGAAATGGCTTTCAGGCTAATGCCACTGCTGCCTCTGTCCCGGTAAAACCCTGGCAGGCCTCGCGGTACGTTCAAAACTCGTCGCCACTAGTCTGGCCGTGCAGGTTCAGTTGAGTTCAGACTCCTGATTAGCTCCTGTCCCTGCTCAGAGCACATATCCTCATAAGGGAATGTGCCAACCCTCGCATGGCCTCCCTGCTTCGGCATAGACAACCATGGGGTCTCAGGGAAACTGCACAATGAGTGGAGATAGCGGCTGCGAGGGGGGACCCAACTGCAATGAATACAGGAAAACCTAACAAGGAAGTTCCACCCAACTCGGAAGGGAAGTGGACAAAGGTAACGCGTCATTCTGGTGGGAAGAAGACCGTGACGTCCAATCGGACAACAACGACCAGCCTACCCCCCACTTCTTCGAGGGGTGCATGCACCAAGGCAGCTATGCAAGGGACAAGCACCTCCTCAGGTAAGCCAATTGGCGGCAGCGGCAGCACCAAGGCAACGGCGAATAAGCCGGCCCGTACGGTTACCGCTGCGTCCTCCAGCACCGCCTCTTCTTCAGGTGTCAAAAAGCAGCAAAAATCCTCTGTAATGGCTTACAGGGACAGAAAATCTGCCTTCAAAGTCCTGAAAAGGCTGAAAGATTTACCCCCTGAGGGGCTTTCCCACAAGGATAAAATCTCCCTTGAATGGGCAACAAAAACAGTAGAGGCTCATAAAGCCTCTCTGGCAAAGCAAGGGGCTGCTCACAAAAGATGCAGGTCTAATGAGGCAGCCCCAAATCAACCGAGTGCCCAACTGCAGGTCACCAAAAGACCAAAATTGGTCGCGTCCAATCCTGTCAAGGGCAGGAGTTTTAGCGAAGTGGCTAAGGGCAGCCTGGTATGGACTGTCATCGACAGGAGTAGCAGCGATGGAACCATCTCACCGTCAAACTGGAAGATGGTAGAAATCGCTCTTCTTCGGGTGTACAAGCCCATACTGGAGGCAAACCCAGGCCCTCCACCTAATTGCCGTGATGCTGGTTGGTACCAGGGTCACGTTAAGCTGATAGCCTGCACGGATCAACGCTCAGCGGATCTATATAAGCAGGCTATTATCAGACTGGGAGAAGTCTGGCCCGGAGCAAAGCTAGAAGCTGTCTCCAGGGAAGACATCCCGAATCGGCCTCGATCCAGGGCATGGCTACCGGCGGAGCCATCCACACCGGAGGAAATTGTTGAGCTAATCAATCTGATCAAGCTGATCTTCCGGTGGACAACTGGAAGATAGCCAAGGTTAGCGAGCCCAGCAATGGACAGCGAGAGGCCCTCATTATCCTTAACGAGGAGGCGTTAGCTCCATTGGAGTCGAAGGGCGGGGTGATAAGCTACGGTTTCTCGGCTATCACCCTGCGAGTATATCGCAAGGACCGTACTGGGAAGGCAGTACGGGAACCGAGCAAAAAGAGTGGGAGCGAGGTGACTGTAGAAGCATCAGTAGACCCGACCGTGAACCTCTCTGAGTCAGATCTTCTCTCCGACGACGGAAGAAGCACCACCTCCACCACGGAGTTGGCTGGGGACCTTCTCCAAACCCTCGACCTGGTCGTGGAGGAGATGTCCTTATCTGACGAGGAGGCGGATAAAACATTGTGTCGTGATGCTGAGGTTTCTACAGATAAACCTCCATCATTCTGAGGCGGCATCCGCCGCACTGCTCCTCCACCTGGCCCAAAAAGGAAAAGAGCTAATACTGGCCCAGGAAACTTGGGTTGTAGGCAACCAGGTCTGCGGGCTCAACATGAAGGGATACAAAACAGTATCCCTCTACACAGCGGGTAAACCGAGAGCTTGTATAATCGTAATGGAAGGCTTGAAGTTTTTAACCTTGTACAATTTCAGTGACCAGCACACCGTTGCCATAGCAGTGGAAAGCAGTCCAAACCCCTTTGGGCTGTCTCCTGCTATATGGCACACGATGTTCTGCCACCTCCCATCAACCTGCAGAGGATTGTCACCGAAGCCACTGCACGGGGCATCCAGCTAGTTATCGGCGCGGACGCCAATGCCCATCACCGCATTTGGGGTAGCACCGATACGAATAAAAGGGGTGAGTCACTCTTTGAATTCATTTTAACGCATGACTTAGCCCTAGCAAACAAAGGTGAGGGTCCTACGTTCATTACGGCAAGCCGTAGGGATGTTCTGGATATCACTCTAACGAACGAGCATTCGCACCACGCTATCAAAGGATGGCATGTATCACAAGAGTGCTCGTTCTCCGATCATTTATGTATAATGTTCGATGCGGCTTTTGACCCTCCCAAAAATCAAACCTTCATTAACAAAAGGAGGATAGATTGGGTCAAGTACCAAGCAGTACTCGAGTCTGCACTAGAAGGTGGACCTCGGAAGATTGAAGACATAGGTTGCCTGGAGGAAGCCGTTGGGACCCTTACATCGGCCTTCAACGAAGCAGCATGATCTGTATGTAGTCCAACGAAGCCTAGGGGGAAGTATAAGCCCCCATGGTGGAATAGTGACATTGCAGAGCTGCGGAAGGAATGTAGGAGGTCCTTTAATCAGGCTAAAGTATCCAATGACTGGTCTTCTTATAAACTAAAACTGAAAGAGTTTAAAAGCTCCATCAGAAAAGCAAAACGCACCTCGTGGAGAAGTTTCTGTGCAGAAATAGAACACTCCAAGGATGTGAGTCGTCTGCGAAAAGTTATGACGACCACCCCCTTATTTGTGGGGTCTATCAAGGGCGCGAATGGGACCTGGACCAAATCCAGCTCCGAGGCGCTAGCCATTCTCATGGACACGCACTTCCCGGGCAGTGAGGATGTGGCTGACAAAGCTGATCCACATACGCCCCCGAACTGCCTGTCAACCGCTGTGCCTGTAGACGACAGGCTCCTGCGCTGGGCAATCAGCTCATTTCAGCCTTTTAAATCCCCTGGAATGGACAACATCTCACCTGTTGATATCCAGCAGGGAATCAATACAGCGCTACCGTGGCTCAAAGCCATCTTTAAGGCGTGTCTACGGATGGCTTATATTCCACAGCGGTGGAAAGAAGCTAAAATAGTCTTCATACCCAAAGCGAGCAAGACATCCCATTCCTCACCTAAGGACTATAGACCTATCAGTCTCACCTCTTTTCTGCTGAAAACTCTGGAACGGCTGATAGAGATTCATTTGAGGGCTACCCTGCAACCACTCTCTAATGCGCAGCACGCATACACAAAAGGGAGATCGGTTGAAACAGCTCTTTACTCGCTCACCAGCTACATCGAAAAATCGCTAAGCGTCAAAGAATACACGCAAGCGGTTTTTATAGACATTGAAGGGGCTTTCAACAATATCAGCCATAAGACTATTCGCAAAGCACTCGGGGAAAGCAATGTCGATGACAACCTGATTAGGTTCATCGTGCAACTACTAAGCAGCAGGAGCATCAACTCCTCACTAGGAGACAGCATCCTAAGAAGGCGGACGTGCAGAGGCACCCCGCAAGGTGGGGTGCTATCACTACTTCTATGGAACTTAGTGGTGGATGAACTCATATCAACAATAGAAACGACTGGCTGCAAAGTCGTAGCCTACGCCGACGATGTTGCGATAGCAATATCGGGCAAATTTGTTAACATCCTATCTGAAAGACTAAATTTTGCCCTAGGTATTCTTACCAAATGGAGCAAAGGGTGCGGTCTAAAGATAAATCCGCAGAAAACGGAACTTGTGCTCTTCACGAGAAGATACAAAATTCCACGATTTGTTCCACCTAAACTTGACGAGACAAGTCTCAATCCATCTCATCAGGTCAAATATTTAGGTCTGATTTTAGACTCCAAGCTCGCATGCAAAGCAAACATAGCAGAAAGAGCGCGTAAAGCGGCATACGCAATCTACTGCTGCAAAAGAGCTATTGGGAAAAGATGGGGACTGAAACCCAAAACTGTATCATGGCTCTATACAGCGATAGTGGAACCAATCCTTCTGTATGGCGTGGTTATTTGGTGGCCAGCGATGGCAAAAACATCAAACGCGAACCTGGTTAACAGGGTTAGGAGGACTGCAGCTATTGCAATCACCGGGGCTATGCGCATTACCCCGAAAAAGGCATTGTTTATGCTATTAAATTTGCTCCCGACGGAGCTCCTAACGAAACAGCAGGCCAAGTGCTCTGCCATTCGATTGAAAGCTCTAAATCTCTGGCGTGATGGGAATATCGGCCACTCCACCATATTACGGAGGGATGGACCAACGCCAGAAAAAGTAGACCTCACTCCTTTGATTCCCTGCTTCCACCACAGTTTCAAGACCGTCATCCCTAGCAGAGATGATTGGATCATGGAAGGAAATAGAATACAGGAATCGGTCGACATCTACACTGATGGATCAAAAATGGAGGGAAGAGTTGGCTGTGGCGTGTTCTCAGAACAGCTAGGCCTGAAACTATCCTTCCGATTACCAGACTACTGCAGCGTCTTTCAGGCAGAGGTCATTGTGATTTATAAGGCAGTTGACTGGCTGAGAAGTCAGAAAATTTCCAAAAGAAATTTAAACATCTTTTCTGACAGTCAAGCTGCTATCCAATCATTATCCAACGTGTATACCTCATCCAAAATTGTAATGGAATGTCGCACACTACTGAACGCCATGTCGCTTCACTGTGAAGTGATTATTTGCTGGGTGCCGGGTCACAGTGATATACCTGGGAACTGCGAAGCTGATGCCCTAGCTAGAGCTGGCACTGAACTCCAGGATTATACACTAACACCCCAAGTCGGCCATCCGTTGGCCTCCGTCAAGCTAAGTTTCAAGCAGTACTATATAGAGGCTGCAAATAGGGCCTGGCTGCTGGAAGAAACCTGCAGGACAACCAGGCAAACTTGGCACACACTAAGCTCAAAGCCCACCAAGCAGCTCCTCAACACGAGCCGTGAAACACTAAGTTTCATCGTATCCGTGCTGACGGGGCATTGTCTCATTGGCAGACACGCAGAAAGACTGGGTGCCCCTTTCCACGATTTCTGCCGCAGCTGCAGATCGGAGGAGAAGGAGGAAACGATCCAACACTTTCTGTGTGAATGTCCAGCACTATCCAAGAAACGCATGCAAACTTTAGGCTCACCTTTCCTGGACAGCCTCACGGAAGTAGCCAGTTTGAATATTAGCTGCGTAGCCGGCTTCATACGAGAATCTAAATGGTTCTCGTCACCCAACAGGTTTTAGTGCCGCACCCTACTGAAATGTGGTATCACAATGGGCCTATCATGGCCTAAGTGAGCCGCCTTTTGACAAAGGGGGCTGCCACTACAACCAACCAACCAATGCATAGATTTTACCGATGAAAATTTGTTTATAAAGAGAAGACTGGCCTGATTTGATTCAGAAAACTACAAGTATTTCAGAAAAGAAGCGAACTGAAATAAAAGATGGTAAGTGCCAATACAAATTGAAACAGTGTGTAGACTTTAAAATTCTTTTTAACCCTAGAAGCCTTATCTACGCCTGCGAGGCGTACACGCAACTGAATATCGTTTGTTTCTTTCTAAAGGTTGAAGCTAGCGCGTCGTGCTCTTTCGCCAACTCAGAGGCCGACGGGAGCTAGTGGACGGTGCACGTGTCGTTAAGGTTAGTCCCGCCATTTGTGATTTATCGAAGTATAGCACGCCTGAGAGACGCATGTTTAGGCTTTGTGTAACTTTTAACTAGGTTTGTGTGATTTTACTTTTGTTTGTTTTTCGTATATTTTATGTCTATGTTCGGCGTTGTTTCAGGTATAAATAAGTCACGGTCTAAAAGTTTAGACGAAGACGATATTTTAGCAATCTTAAACGAGGAAGATAACCCTTCTTTGGAAGATTCAGATTCCGAAGTTGAGGATGGCCAAATTATCGACGACGTTCAAAGCGGAGATAAAAATAATTATGTGACTGAAGACGTTTCGTCTTTACAAGAATCTGGTCGCTCTGAAGAAACCAACCAACCAACGGAGCCGCAAGACTAATAGATGGCCGATGGCTGTATTTTATGGTATTCTAAACATGGTTTTGGATGGAGAAAAGAGACTTGTAGCTCCGACATTGAAAAGATCTTTACGAGAAAATATAAGCCAAATTCTCGTAAAACCTACTGATTCAAATAATGAAAATCGAGAAGAACCCGAGCCAAAAAAACGCAAATACTGCGCCTTTTTCTCCTATAAAAAATGAGAATGGCAAAATTAGTGTTATAAATGTAAAAAATCTGTGTGTGGCGAGCACAAGGTTGATATGTGTGTAGACTGCTCTTAAAGTTTAGCTAGTCTTTTAAAGTCTGATTAGTTTTAATGTTTGCTCTAAGAATAAACAATTAGCGTTAAAAAAAGATTTTCTAAAAAAATATAGGCATGTTTCAGTTGATTTTGAAGTTGATTTTTTTTGTTCCAATTTATGCATATTGTTTTTCCCTCCAAGATTTTAGGAGCAATTTGGAACACAGAGACAAGTAGAGGAATTAAACCAGGTTGAGAACCACTTCCTGGTATTCCACGGAATCGATCAATCTCAGGGTGGATTCATTAAAATAAAATTTATTGAAAAATGGAATGTAAAGGTGGAGATAAATATGTATCAAAATTGCCCCCTAACGTTTCACTTATAATACAAAATTAATAAATTATCCACCTAACATCATGTCGAACAGTTACCAGTGATCAATTATTTTTCTCTTTCATTTATTCTGCTTAGTCACACATGTATCAAATGAGACAATACATTTATTCACACATTTATTTCCGTCTACTGTCCGAAAAATAATAAAAACACGGAAAATCACGTGTCTCAATCAAATACTAGCCAAACCAACAAGTTCCGTTAGCTAACTACATCAAATTAATGCCAACGGCATCCGGCGACTTGATCATGATGACCTCATTTTATATTCACTTTTGAACTAATTCGCACGCTTGATCGAAGCTCCATTACAGCCATCGGCATCCGACGACGCAAGATAATCTATCATCTCACTTGCATCATCAACCATCTGAAATATTTAAACCAATTGCATTGTCTCTATCTGATTATTATCTCGCTGATCTCAACTTATATTATCTTGACGCTTGATCATCCTCCATTACCTTGCATGTGCACAGGCATACGGCAAGTATACGCTGTAAGCGTACATATTTAAATTACCGCGCAATCAATCAATGAAAACAAAGTCACCACGTGCTAGCCAGGTAAACAAAGTTCGCTTACCCACTCTAACACCACAAGTCAGATCATGTTCCTGCCTCGTCCCACCATTGCAGATAGCTCACGACGATCCGAAGATACCTTGGAAATGCACGAGCTAAGTCATCATCAACATTTACATGACTAAGCGAGATGCACACAGGTTCGGTTTCCGAGCTAGGAGACGATCGTGAAAATGTCCATTGTTTTCCAATGCATCGATACCCAACCACACAGGAGCGACTAGTAAGACGTACTTCGCGAGTTAAATTCATTCGAAATTCCGCCAAATGCGACAGCATCAGAAGATCTCGCTACCATGCATTTCGATACCAGGAGAATCGCACTTTCAAGCCAAATGTCGGACCTTCAGGTGAGCCAAGCATATAAGCATAGAAATTCGCATGCAAGATCTAAACCATTCACACCCATTGGTGACATAAAAAGAACAAAAATCTTTCTTCGGAATGTCCGTACTTTGTATTATGTTTATACAGGGAGCGTGTCTGATTTTTGTCCATACTTCCGTATTGCTGTTCTTTCCGCACACCTGTATAAAAAGATGAGAAAGCATGGCCCTTACTACTAACGAAGACAGGAAGGTCCTATAAAAAATTACAAGCTTGTTAGGCACAAAGAAGAAATTAGATATAAGATTAAAAAATTGGATAGTGTTCACCCAAGCAATGGTAAAAGACAGTATAAATTTGCAGACAATACTTATCATCATAATGATGATGATGACACAAACAGCGCTAGGATTCCTACAGGTGACGCCAATTAGGGAGCAGAATGGGTATGTGAAAATTAAAGTAAGAGAAGTGCAGATAATCAATCAAATCAACACATTTTTACATATGATTAATCTGGAAAGTATTTTAGAAACCATTCTTAACATAAAGTTGAATTTAAAACATTTGGATATAAATAACCTAGATATATACAGCAAATAAAAACAATAGAGGCAAATGTGGATTCAATTATCCCAAGTACCAGGCGAAAGCGGGGATTGTTAAATGTTGTTGGTACTACACAGAAATGGCTTTTTGGTATTATGGAGAATACTGATAGAGAAAAAATCTTGGAACATTTGCAGGTTGTAGAACAATATAGTCGAAACTCAATTCAGGCAATAAATCAGCAGATAATAATTAACGAGCATTTTAATGAATCAATAGAATTCTTGAAGGGAGTTATAAGTAGAGGGAATCACAAAAAAATTGATGCAACAACAGTTGCTCACAGAGCAATTGATTAAATTACAGTTTCTAGAAAATAAAGTTGATCAAATCCAGGATGAAACCCGTCAACTCCATCACATCGGAATTTTGAATAAAGTAGAGTAGAAAAAATAGCCTCAAAATTTGATGATTGGCTTTTGTTTAATTATTTGGAATTCGCCAGAACTTCGTAATCGGGTACTTAAATGGCTGAATTTCAGGAAATGATATTCGAGGCGAAGGCTGCAGAAGCGTACCCACGACATAACGCGCTGTTCCGCCGATTTTGTTCGCACAATAATAAATATAAAATATATATAAATTTATTACAAAGGGGTAAAATAATAGAAAAAACGATTCAACTTTTAGGCATTAAAACTTTTGTTGATCTCTTATAATTCAATTGAAAATCAAGTTGTATTTGATAAATAACGGTAATTTTCGTGGTCGTTTTCGTGATCTCGACAGTGCTGCAGCATGATTTTGAACTCACGGTCGGAGTCCATTTTTTCGTTTTTAATCTCACCCACGATGTGATGACCGAGTTAGTGTAAACAGTTTTACGCCACGCCACCTGTATGTAGTCGGGTTTTGCCATTCATCAAGGGATGCATCATCTCGGTGGCCTCTAGTCAGATGGCGCTTAAAATGGTAAGGCTAATTGGCCTTTTTAGGATGCCAATACGACGCTATTCCGAGGTTGATGATCGGTCCAATGTGCTGCTGGTTAAGGGATGCAACCGAAGTGAGAATTTAGAAGTCATCTTTCATTTGTATCACGATGCTTTACCAGGACACTGTAATTGCTTGATTGCAGCAAAATTCTCCAGCAAAAGCTAATTGGCAAAAATTCTAAAGCTATCTATCTAAATCTCCAGCTTTTAGCCGCTAAGCGAGGAAAAGCTAATTGCCAAAAAATTAAGATCTAAAGCGTTCGCAGAGGCTAAAGCTCGAGGGTGAAATGCAAAAGGAAAAATAAGAAGTTCAATAATTTCCAGGGTGATTTTGCTATCACTCTGATACTAATTACTTAATCTGGAAAACCACCTAGAGTTTGTAATAGCCTGAAACGTTGATTTGTAGTTACAAGAGCAATTGAGTAAGCAAAGCAAAACACTTTGCTGCACATTTCACTGGCGTCTTCACTCCTAACAATATGCAGCCTGATATACTGGACCTAAAATTTTCGGAAATCCCAGCAGCGATCTCCAGACCGTAGAATTTTTTATTGACTAAGCTACCATGTTGTAAGAAACTAATTCCAAGAAAGCGTCAGGACATACAATTTGGCATCTGCTTGGCCAGTACTAACGAACATAAAATTATTTCCAGAGCATCGTTTTAGTTTCAAACGAAACATTCATACAAATTCACAAATTATAAACAAAATAAAAATTGCGACGGAAGAAAGGAAATACTGCTATAGGCTGTTTCTGGTTCAATTGGTTAAATATTTCGCAATGCACATTGATAGAAAATTGAACTGAAAACACCACAACAAGGTGAAAAGAGATCAGAATCTGAATTTCAGAAACCTGTACTGGCTTCTTAACTTAACATTACTGCAAAAGTTAAGATTTAAACCAATATGGACATACGGCCTACAGCTATGGGGATCAGCAATCATTACAGTTCTCCTTGGGGTCTCACGGTATGTCAACAATAACAATACCAGTGTTGGATTAATTGCCAATCACGATGCTATCAAAGATAAAATCCTCAAATAATATCTCTTGAGTAGCGTCTTCTTGCAATTAACCTGCTTGCACTATAATCCTAAAAAAATGTTGACTAAGTGCGACCCTTGAGGCCCACACGATTAACTTCTCAGTGGGGTGAGTAAATAAGCTAGAATTTTTTTTTATTATTAATTACTATTATTAATAATTACTATTATAAATAATTATTATTCTAAATTATTATAATTTCCTTTTTTTATCAACCCATAAAGGCTTTGGTAGAGGAAGACGCCTCCACACCCTGTTTGTCCTCTACAAAAGCCTCGACATCTTCGTCCTCCTTCTCGTCATCCGCCTTGTCCTCCACCCAGTTTTCCATCTCGGCCCCAGAATCCACAACCTTTATTGAGGGCACTTAATTATTATTAATAATAATCATTCGTTATTAGGAATGTTTGATGGTTACTGAATAGTTATAATTGACTTTATGTTGACAATATCAAATTACAACTATTAATATTTGATTATTATTAACAATATTAAATTGGAAGTGTGGTTTCGGAATGACGGATGGCGTCCTCTTCAGGTGCTGTCATTTACCATCCGCCACCAGACAGCACGACCACGGTTAGGCTTGTTGATGGGTTAAGCTCGTTATATTTCAACTATTTTAATATTTGTATCTGCAAAATATAACGACTGTCAATTGGTTCGTATATATGCCTACGTCGCAATTCTATATTTAGTTTTTTATCATGGGTTAGAACCTCCTAGTCTAGTCAACAACTTCGTCTTCTAGTGTGCTTTTAGTTAGCAAAAAAAACTGAATATTAAATTATTTATAACAATATTCAATTATTAACTGCATTAGCAGCATTAATTAATAGTGCGTTGCAATAGTTTCAAAATTAAGCATTTTTTGTCTTTTTTCAGTTTTTCATTCCCAATAAAGTTAAGTTACGTAATTACGCGTCGAATGAAACTGGTCCCACGTCAATATGATCTTTGGTTCTTGAGATAATCGAGGCGAACAATAATTCCGAACGCACATCCGCCCATACAAACACACACACAGACATCTCTCTAAAAATGATAGATTTAGATTCTAGAGAACTTAAAACGTGGAGATATGTCAAAATTGGGGATTCGCCAAATCGGCCCCATTACAATAACTTCCCACTGGGAACTGGAAAGTTAATTATAGCGTTTGATCTAAAACTCAAGGCTCTATAATACTAAAATTGAGCTATTATTGACCGGAAATCAAAACAACACAGATTCAATCTATGTGCTTTATTGATTCTGATTGGGGACGAGCCTTGTCATTCTTTCATTTTTATACATTTTATGACTGACCTGTCAGCACAATGCAGCTATCAGGTCAGCAATCATAAGTCTAAAGTTTACAATGAATCCTGTAATGTGTAATGCAATAATGCTTATGCTATTAAATAGTGGGGGGTCAGCAAAATACAAATCGATTTGGGCGACATTACATTGCCCATGAGTGTGATCAACCCAAGCATGCCTGCTGATTGTAGGGTCGCGAAAATACCGCCCACCAAGAACATCTGTTCTTAATCATCATAAAATTGGGCTTAATTAAATTCTGCGGATGGTATTTCGGACGGATCGTACCATCGTGTGATCCACTATTGACTGGAGTGATGCTAATGCCAGTGGTCTGATTGGTATGTTTCACGAAAGGAATACCTCGCATCGGAGCTTCTTCTAATGACACTGCAAGCTGCTCGTTGCTTGGTCCTGGTGTTGATATGCCGTTTGTTGCCGCCTGCTCCTGTTGCTTCGTGGCTTCTTTTTCTGCTTGGGGTTATGGAAAGTGGACATATCTTTACTATTGAACGTGTTGCCCGACACATAAGTTGTCATGGGCTCGCATCCATTTGGGCCTATTTTTGAGCCTTTAAAAATATTCGGTAGCCCAACCTTTTCAGAAGCTTTGGAATAGGGCAGTGGTAAGACGCCACTTTGTTAGAAGGCTAACAATTTCACCAGTAGGTTGGTGGGGAACAGCTATTAACGATTTTCCGATGAGAAAGTGTCCTGACGTTAGGGCTTTCGCATCGTTGACGTCATTAGATATTGACACTAGAGGATGACATTTCAATATTGTCTCGATCTCAGCCAAAACCGTATACGTTTCTTAAATTTTCAGCAAATTGTCTCCCATGGTTTTAGTTAGATGCAGTTTCACATTACCGCAGCATCCCACAGTCCTGCAAAGTGTAGACTGGCTGGTGGGTTGAAGTGCCAGTTTATTTGCTCTTGGGCGAGATACGCTTTAGTGGGTCCCTTCAGTTGTTCAAACTGGGCCTTTATTTCTTTATTAGCTCCAACAAAGTTGGTGCCACAATCGCTGTATATGCCACTGTATAGTCCTCTTCTGGACACAAATCGTTTTATTGCAGTGATGCATGCTTTACTGATGAGGTCACTAACCACCTCTAGATGCATTGTCTTCGTGAATAAGCAAATAAACAATGATATATACGATTCTGTTGATTTGGCACCCCTTCCGGAAGACTATTTTATGCGGATGGGTCCAGCAAAGTCTAATCCTACCTTAAAGAACGCTCTGGATGGCTTTACTCTTTCCTTGGGCAATGCTCCTATCAGCTGAGTTAGCGGCTTGGCATTTGATTTGAAGCATGCCAGGCAGTTGTGAATGCAACTCTTTACCAATTTTTGGACTTGAGGTAACCAAAATTGATCTATGATGGCTGCTATTGCAAGTTGATTACTTCCATAGGGCGTTCTGAGATGAAACGCTCTCACTATCAAGGTAGCCAGATGACAAGACGCGCTAATAATGATAGGATGCTTTCTCGACTCACTTATATCTGCGTTTTGTAATAGTCCGCCCACTCTGAAGCCTTTGTAGTAGAATCTTTCCTACAACCAAAGAGGGATGTAACCAACCCAGGGGATCGAATAGCCTGGCAATGCTTGATGCTAATAGCATTTTGGTCACCTTGTCACTCTTAAGTTCAGGTAGAGATACGTTAGAAGAGAAGACGTCTAATTGGGGATTCCATTGAAGGCCCAATGTTTTAATTCTGTTCTCAAAGTTTATGGCGACAGGGCCAGGTAGGGCGCGGTCGTCCTCTTGTATTGGTTCCAGCACCTCTGGACAGGTCGAAGACTACTTGCAGATACTAAAGCCTCCAGATGTCAAAAAATTGGTGATGCCTCTTTGTAAAGAGATTACTTGGCTTGTATTGTTAGCGCCAGTGAGAGCATCATCTACATAGAAGTCGTTCGGAGTGACTTTGGAAGCCTGGTCGTGCTCAAATTGCTCATCTTGAGCTAATCTGTGAAGAACCTCGACTGCTTAATACGACGCAAATGCCGTGCCGTAAGTGACGGTATTCAAGCGATAATGCTTGACTGGTCCTGAAGTGACTGGTCGCCAAATTAGTCTCAGTTAGTTGCGATCTTTGGGATCAATTCGCACTTGCCTGTACATCTTCTCGATGTCACCATTTATCGCTACTTCATGCAGCCACCATTTAAGAATTGATACTAGGTCCTTTTGAATAGTAGGGCCCACCACAAATAAATCATTCAACGCCATTCCCTTGGAATTTCGTTGTGACGCGTCAAACACAACTCGCACTTTAGTAGTTGTGCTGCTTTCCTTAATAACAGCATGATGTGGCAAAGTGATGGCTCATCACAAATTTGCTTTGTTCGGATTTCTTGCATATGCCCTAGATCCAGATATTCTTGTAGGAACTGATTGTACTGCGCCTTTAAGTCGAGGTTTGATTTCAACTTTCTTTCTATCAATTTCTACCTTAATATGGCATCCTTCATGTTGGGTGCCAATGCTTCATTAGAATTTGTCATGAACGGAAGACGCATGGTACATCTCCCACTATCTTTGTTTGGATGCGTGATTTGTGCAAAGTGTGCTTCACAGTCTGATTGATCGGGGTTCAATTGTTCAGCTGAAACTATTTCTTCTAATTCCTAGAAGTTCTTTGAGCTGTTATTCAGTTCTTGGGTGCTTATCATGGTGACATGAGCTCTTGGAGCCGCCTTGGCTTCGGTAGGTTCCGAAGTTTTCCAACCGAATCTTGTGTACATTTCGGCTCCCAGAAGTATATCAAAGTCGCCTGGCTTGAAGCCTGATCAACGAGATCCAGGCTGTTACTCATTGGGGAGGGATTCACTTCACATTGAGGAATCTGGCGTTATTTTGCCAAGAGAGAGAGAGTTGGATAACTTCCTTTGTTTGCATTCTATGTTGACGATTCCTCGAGCTGGGGTTCGTTGGCCGTTGGGTCTTGATTCCCTTAATTATGGCATTAATGGTCGATGTGGCGGGATAAGCACCAAGAGAATTGACTTCAGTTAACTGTTGTTCGATATACAGCAAGGTATGATGCTTTTTATTGTATGTTCTGCATCGATTTTTTTATGGACATGCAGCGTCTGCATGGTTCTTGCGTAAATATTTAGAGCACAACTTCTGCTTTTTAACTAGTTCGATCCTATTTCGCGTCTTGACCTCCCGAAGTTCTGAGCACTGTGGTGTGCCACAACTTCCATCACAGATTTGGCAGTCACTCTTGCTTACTTCCGCGATATGATCATATTTCGGACGTTTTTTGGTGCTGCTTCTGGCATCTGGGATCACTAGGCGTTGAGTGAGGAACTCAACAAACTGTATTATTGTCGGAGTTTTGTTAGACGCCCCAATATATTTCTGCCATTCGAGAAAAGATTCATTATTTAATCGTTGCTGTAAATGATTAGTAAGCAGTACATCGCCTAGCTTTCCTGCCAAGGCTTCCATAATATTCTACACTTCGTTGCCAATTTAGGGCATATGCCTAATGCCGTTGCTGCTGTTAGGACTCGTAGGCCTAATGTCTCAAATTAGCTTTATTAATGCAGCTGCGTGCTTGTCATCGTATCGCTTGCACATTAAGGCCCAAGCACTCAAGTGCTTGATGAGCCGTTCAGCTTCCCCCGACACTGGTGAACGAAGATAATGCATCTTTTGCATTGCGCTTAGTCTTCCACTTTTATGCACCAAAGTGGAAAATAGGTCTTGAAACGACACCCATTTGGAGTAGTTTCTTTGGAAGTGAGAGATTTTGATTCACTCTAAAGGCAAATCCACTTCTTTTCCCCCGTGGGTTGCGGCAGCTCCTTGTGAGTTTGAAATTTTGGTTGAATGTTCATATTCCTTGATTCTTGACTTGAAGAGGACCATATACTCTTCGTGCAACGACTTGGCACTCTGGAATTCCATCATGCAATCGCCAGCCATGCTCGTTTCCAGTTCGTAGTGACACTCCTCGCATGCTCGCCACCTGTTTGCCAATGTGTCGGTCTTTAGCTCAAAATACTCCTTGCTGTACCGAGCTTTGGAGTCGTTTTTTTGGTTCCTGATGAACCTTTGTAACTCCTCCAAATTATGCTGCTGATGTCGATAACATTGATATTTCCGTTGTTCCCGCTCGTAGTCTTGAAATGCTCGTTTTACCAAATCTGTTTGACACCGAATTCCGATTTCAATACTGGTTTACCGGCACTAAATTTGCAATTCCAATTTCGCAGCACTAAATTTGCTCCACGATTTTGTCATTTTTCTATAACATGGCGATCCTGAGACCGAAAACGAAATTTTCAACTTCAATCATATCAACTTGTGACAGAAATGAACAGCAGAGCAATGGTAAAGCTAGGCAAGATTATTAGAAAACTGTTGAAGCAGATGGAAGCAAATACAAACAAGGTGCAGGAGTACATACCAACCGCAACGAACAACAGCAAACCGACACCAGAATATAAGGCGACACCAGAATATAAGGCGACTCCAGAAGAGCAACTCTGACGAATTGGACCTAAACCAATCAACAGTGACCGATACAAATCAACCCCAAAGGCGCACGATCGACCACAATTAAAAAAGAAACGGAGAAGAGGCAAAAAATGACAATTGCGACGAGAAAAGTAGGAATTACACCGGATCATTTCCATTACACACGGGAAAAATCATGAAACTCTATTTAATTAAACATTTTAAGGTAACACAAAAAATGGGAAATTGTTCTTTAAATATCCAACAAACGTTTGTGGAAGAGTATGCGCAGACATTAACATCTGTTTTCATCATATTTATATTTTATATGTACAGTAAGAAAAATAAGAGCTATGTTAGGAAATATGTAATAAAATCAATTAAAGTAAATTTCAATGAATGTTTAAATGCAAAATCTATTAAGAGAAATAGGAACCGTTTTGGACAATTTAAAGTAAAAGAAGAAAAGCAACCCATATACGAAGAATAACTTATTGGAATTAAGAAGAGTAGGACAAATTAAAAGAGAATCAAAACAATTGGAAAATACTGACAGTCTAGAACTTGTAAAATTCATCAAGATATTATTTTTAAAAATGGACTTAATGACCAAATGCGTAATACAAAGTAGTTTTGTTTAAGCTGTGAAGTTAGGTTTAGAGTTAGAAAATGCAGAATCTCATCAAACAAACAATGTACATAACATCAATAAACGTAAGAACTTTGAAACATCGAGGAACCATAGTACTAGTATAGGAATTTGACACGTGTAACGCAGTGCTGCACCGCGCTTTTGCGCTTATACACTGTCTTTGAGACCAATGCGCTGATATCAGACAGAATTCTCAGTAGCGCAATAGCGCAGTGTATCATCAAGTTATCGCAGCAGAATAAGCAATCAAAGAAGAGGCAAACAATGTGTTGGCGTTGGAGCTGAAAAGTGTAGTTTAGCGCATCGAGCAACGCGATTCCAGAACACTGATACGCAGCGTTATGCATGTACCCAACCCGAATTGTGGCTAGTGATTCAGTCAAGATATATATTCGC
Organism: Oxycera nigricornis; assembly: GCA_963942545.1. Lineage (NCBI taxonomy): Eukaryota > Metazoa > Arthropoda > Insecta > Diptera > Stratiomyidae > Oxycera > Oxycera nigricornis. The sequence goes on from OZ012662.1 coordinate 65,503,075, forward strand.
GATGTGGCGCAATAGTGCCAGCGCACTGCGCTGATCCCGGGACTGGCGTTGGAGTCAAGTTACCAACGCAGTAAAATGCATCAAGGCGTTACATATGTCTAATAGGAATAGTCTCAACAACAATGGTAGATATCAAAATAAATATCGCGGCATTCGGAATAATGTGAATAATGACTTTCGCGGTAATCGAAATAATGCAAATAAAGAATCATACAATAAAAACAATCGTCACAATTATAGCAATACGTGACAAAACCAAAATCAGCGATATAACTGCTCAAACCGCATAAATAGACGTGTTATCTTGGTACAAGAACAGGGAAAAGAAGAAGGTTCTGGCACAGTATAAATAATCCGTCTAGAACAAAGATTTATAAAATTTCGGATAACTGCATCAATTATATAGATGTGTACTGCTCAAATGCAGCACAGAACTTGAAATTTTTGATAGATACAGGTGCAGAAATATCTTTGTGTAAAAAGTATAAGAGAAAACGAAATTTTCTGCATTGACGATAAATGCAAATTAACGAGCAAAACCAACGAGACTATTACAGCTCATGGCTCAATCAACTTAAAAATAAAATTGTCATCATGTAACCCCTGTTTTAGACATAAATTCTATATCGTTGATGACACATTCCCAATAAGTACAGACTATATTATAGAAAGAGACATGTTAGAAAGTTTTTATGTAAAATCGATTACGAAACCTACACGTTTCTTTCACGGAAAATCAACATGATTACATCCTACCAATGGAATGCAAAAGCTTGGAGATAAAATGAATTAAACTACCAGCAAGGTCTGAGGTATCGGTATCAATCAATCTGAACAAAGATAGCGACCGTGTAGTACTTAGTAAGGAGGTGCAAAACGGGGATATTTGTCCGAAATACTATAATACTTGCTAAAAGTCTTTGAACCTCGGAAACATCGTGAGGATTATGGAAGTTTGATAAGACGTAAACCGGTTTTTTGTCCATCCATTTCAAAAATAATAGCCCTGTACTGCTCATTATCTAGTCGAAATCACCTCTGCGTAAGTGTTTGTGGGATACTAAATCATTTGATAAATGCTTCCTCATTGCTTGCACTGTTCCACAAGAATAAATGCCTCTTTTTTTTAGTTCCACAAATCGTGAAAATTGAAAAAATTGTTGAAATACAACTTGTGATTTCTGTTGGCGATAATGAAAGACGAATGCAAAACAACTTTTTCTCCCAAATTTTTTGTAGTTGCTTCATCTTTCTTGCCGGTATATAATTCGAAATTATAAGTATAACCACTCTTATCACAAAGCACCCACACCTTGTAACCCCGTTTTATTAGCTTTTTGGGCATATATTGAAGTATTTCGTCATCAAATTGAAGAATTTCGTCATCAGTGAGATTTCTTCGGTTCATTTTCCCTTTTTCCTGAAATATATTTCTTCACATGAATTTCCATTGTAATGGGCACTGGTATATATTTTATACCGCGTACCTGTAATGCTAATACCAATCTTGTACTGTACCTGTTACTGAAAATAATGATAGTAAATAATTTTTCACTCTATTGAACACAGATTATTTCATTTTGCACGCTTTTGCGAATACAACCCTCACTAGAATAAACGAATCAAATAAACGCTCGCAACAAGTAACCGTCTCTCCGATATAACGGTTCTAAAAAACCTGAAAGTCGAATTTAAATAAAAAAAGCAAAATGCATTGCACTGATAAGGACCTATAGCATAGAACAACATGGCATTAAAAGTATACCAGTGCCCCTATTACCCAGGAAAAAAATTGAAAATGTGGTATAAAAAGTATACCACTGCCCCGGAAAGAGTTAAATGGTAACTTTGAATGATTTTTTAATTTTCATTTAGTTTTTTCATAATCATGGAAAAAAGTTTTGCTGGTTTCTCTTCAAAAACTGATAAGAATGTATAAATTTTATAAACTGGTATTACTGTGCTGTGCAAATCAGATAAAAAAAATATTTTTTATGAAAAAAATTCTAATTTTTCGCATTTTCTTTTATTAAATTAAAAAACGGCTGAAACTGTTTTTTATAATGTTGAACACATCACAGAAATGTTGATAATGGTCTGTTGACACCTTAATTATGGAAATATTATATCTGGTTCGTGAGATATAGTGAATGACAAAAATGACCTTGAAGGTCATAATGACTGTTAATGATTTTTTATTTAATATTTTTTGTAATCATAACAAAAAGTTTTGATGATGTTTTTACAAACACTGTTTGGAGTATATAAATTTTATACACATTGATTACTGGGTTGCGTAAATCAGGTTAAAATATTATTGTTTATGAAAAAACCTAATTTTTTGCACTTTTTTTCCTTAAATTAAAAAACGGCTCTTACAATTGTTTTTTAAAATTTGATAGATTCACACAAATGTTGATACGCGTCGATTGACACCTAAATGATGCAAATCTTATGTTTGGTTCGCGAGATATAACGCATGACAGAAATGACCTTCAAAGGGGCGAAACAAGTCGATACGACTTTGTTTACGTGAGTTATGCTCGTAGAAAAAATTGTCCACGAACGTACATACGTACGTACGCACACACACACATATACATCTCCCTTTCTAAAAACACTTTATATATATTCTATAGACCTCAAAACGTGAAGAAATGTTGAAAATTTCAATTTCGATTTTCGAGGCGATTACAAGAACTTCCCATATATTGGCAAGTTAAAAACAGTAAAAAGAATACAAGGATAATATGCCAGTATACATTCTTTACAAACAGAAGAAATGAAAAATAAGGTGCAAAAATTGCTGCCTGAGAACATGATAGAACCATATGTCAGTCCTTATAATTCACCTTTGCTATTAATATCAAATGAAGACGACGATCAAACAAAACAATAGCATTCACACTTCTTAAATATGTCGGAAGTTGCAACGAACTGAATAAACAAATGATAAACGTAAGTTTCCTTTCTATTCGTTGTTTTTATTTTTAAATTAAATTCACAGACATCGATGTTTCGAAACAGAACACTTGTTTCTTCATCAGTGTAACCAAAAACTATGCCTAACTCTATGCTAGATCTCCTTATATACCTACTAATTTTACAGTTTATTCAAAGCAAGAAAAACCCTACTCTAATTACCTTTTTAATTATATCTTACAACTAATTACTGTCATGAGGGGTGAATGGTTATTCCCTAAATCGGTGTTCAATCGAGTATCCGGGGGTTGTCTTGATATATTAGACGCGTTTTCATGGGTCGGCTTGAGAGCTTGAACGCTCAGAACCGGATCGAATTTCAAGTAATCGAGCGCTTATATGGTTGAACAGATTCAAGCTATATCCGCTCGAAATCAGATCGAGTTGTGTGTATTTGTGCGTATAGGTATGCCACTAGCCACTCAAACAAAACAATTCCTTCTGACACACGCTACCACTACACACACATTTCAATCTTTCGATCTTTGAAGTCGGTTTACAAGGAACTGTTTGAAGTCGATCCGGTAAAATTTTCTGATCGACTCGACTCGAGCGGGTTCGGTTTATATGGCAACTTGAATTATACTTGAAGTATGTTCCAAGTGTCAATGAAAACGCGTCTAATGAGACTCTCGTAGGCGTCCAATTTGTAGCTGCTCTAACTTTCCGCCCCGGCTGCTCCGGGTTCTCATCACTTATACTATGTTTTTCTTCTAGTATATGTCTTGCCACCGATGACTTGATGCTGCTGATTTTTTTACTATATTTGGTTGCGGCTTCAGCTTCCTTCAGGTGCTCCTTAAATCTTGTTATTATTAACCGCTTTGTCTGGCCTATGTAAACCTGTGGGCATTGTGGACAACAAATTTTGTATATACCGCTGAATTCTTCCTTTGATTTCTTATCTTTGGATGATCCCAGCAAGGTTTTTATTTGGTAGTTTCTACTATGTGTGACGACCTGAATTTCCTGTGATTTGAACATCTTCTTAATTTTTTTTGTTGATCTTGAGTGCGTAATAGATATTCTTCTGATCAGGTCCAGTTTTGCGTGAAGAAAGTTGTTAATTCTTCCTTCTGCTGTCGTTTCACTTTCTTGCGGATTAACTGGTCAACTATTTTCACTGGGTAGCCATTTATCTTTGGCGTTGTCTTAATATATTCGCGTTAGAGCCTTTTGTAGTTCTTGAATATTTGGTATTCGATTGTGAATCCCACCAGACCCGATAGAGCTTTTTTTTCTTCAGATTCTACGTCTACCGGGTTTATTATCTTATATGTAAGAAATAATTGACGCTTGACGTTTATATGGCATATATAGTTTCAGTTGCGTTCAATGTTAAGTGGGTCAGTTCTTTTTAGTCTACTATAGATTTTTGCAGTAAGTATATTTTTAGCTGTTGAGGTAGGATAATTTTGCAGGCGTTTGCGGTATTTTTTGCTAATATTTTTAGCCTCGATTTCAACAGTATTGAGTGATTGTATCACGTTGTAGTATTGAGTTTCTGATGTATTTGGGAGCACCAAGTATTGTATCGCAAGTGAAGGACTATTTTTCTTTAAATAAGTTTATCAGGATACACAATTTTTGTGCATATGAAAAATGAATGAAATGTTTGGCAAGAGTACCTAAACTATTAAAGTCAAGGTCGATGTTTTTCAAAACTTTCAATTCGCGATACTGTGTTCCCACTTTACTTTCAAAATTTAATTGTGACACTAACAAACCTCCAATTTATCAAATGCAAGATTTCTTCATGAACTTTGCATTTTTGTGAGAACACTACATTCGACACATCTCTCAATCACTATCAGTAAACTGTAATTTTCATTGATAATGAGATGAGAGGCCATATCAAAATCAACTGAGTATTATTAGTGCTTAAGGGACTACACCACAGTAGAGAGCGAAAATTAAAAGTTTTTTGCGATTTTGTTTCAAGTGGAAGGAAAAGTAAAAGGAAGGACTATTTTTCTTCCAATAAGTTTATCAGGATATACAATTTTTGTGCATATGGAAAATGAATGAAATGTTTGGCAAGAGTACTAACTTCTTTTTAAGAATGTTGTTAAACATGTTTTGAAGTTTGAAAAAAAAATTTGTTTATTAAAAAATATTACAAAATGGCTGCCCAACAGCCGTTTCCATGGAACGGTTTTTTGAGGGGCTTCGCGGCACGCAGCAGAACCAAATATATCCAAAAATTAATCTGGAACAAAATATTTTTTTCTCAAACTTCATTAAAAATATTAATTTTAGTAAAATCGGCGAGCATTTGAAAAAAGAGTTCATTTTACTACCCAAAAACGGGCACTTATTTGTA
>OZ012662.1:65508579-65739135 GCA_963942545.1 Oxycera nigricornis
GTGTCGATTATCTTGATTTCGGGATTTTATTAGTTTTAAGTAGTTTTATTTTTGCACCTTTGTTCTACCGTTGGGTAAATCTTGATAGCGAATTTCTTTCCCGAAATGCGCGCTACATAACCTTTGAAGAATAAAGTAGGTCAAGCCTTCAAATTTTTAGAATTGTTGATGATTTGTCAGTAGTGTTTTAATCGAGCTTCATAGTTGAGTCAACGAAGTTTTTTCCTTCTAAACCCACAAAAACAGATCCGATTATCATTTTGTTTACATAATTATTCATAATCAGAACCATCTCATCGGGTGCAACTTAGCATTTATAAAGAAACAATTCAAAATCATATTTAGTTAAGGATTTTCAATTAAAACTTATTTTGATGAATGTTTAGATATTAACCAGCCTTTCGAGAGGTGGGGAAAATATTGGAATAATTGCAGGAATCAAAAGCGGAAGAGTTTATACTATCACACCGTCATCCCTCTCGAAAGATGTGTGGTGTGTCAGAATCAATGCAAGACTATCCTCAATTCCCAATTTTAGTGCACGAGGTGGAGAGAGGTGATGGTTGAGGTGGCGTAGAATTTAAGTAAGTAGTCGAGATTCGAATAATGAATAATAATGAATTCGGAAGCGTTTACACTAATATCACTCCGCAATCTCTCTCGAGCAATTTTTGGATGGTTGGAGTCAATGAAAGATCCTCAATACACAAAATGAGTATTCGGAGAAGAAAAGAGACTAGGCTACGCGAAGATATTTAGTAACCAAAAATGATATAACCTCTGCACTTGACAATATCTTGAGAGTAATCTTCTGCTATTGCAAAAGTGGACGATGGTTTGGCATGTGGCTGTCCGAAGAGTAGTATTCATTGCTTACCGGTGCCATGCTTTGTTTGCGTTGCTGCAGCAATTTTTCAACAAAAAAGACTCTCAAATTACTAATTTTAATGATTGTTCGTAGTTGAAATTTTAAGTTGTAATTTTCGATCCCGAAATTTTTATCGATGTAGTTTTCTTCCCAAAAATTATTTTTAAAAATCTCTCAAGACACAATGCTAGAAAATTGTTTTTTCAATAGTTTCAGCAAGTCTTAAGCTATATTTCCCTTTTAAAATAAACTTTAATATTTGAATTTTTCAAATTTTCCTACATTTTGAATTTTGATTTCAAAAAAATTGCGCCACACATCACTTTCTGATTCAGAGTGATGCAATGTAACAAACATTCAAAAATCAGAACTGTTAATTATTAACAAATTTGAAAAAAGCTCCATCGTTACCTCGTAAATTATATAAAAGAAAAAGTGTTCAAAACTTCAAAAGGATTGGTGCAGTAGTTTTGAAGTTATGAGGGGCACCGACTTTGAAAACGTGAGTTGTGGGGAAAACGTTTTAAAGTTTTGAACACTAAAAAATCTGGGATAAAACGTTAATAAATGAATTTTATCGGCTTACCTCACACTCGTCAATTTTGCTTCAATCGACTTGAAATTTTGACACAATATTCTTGAGATATTATGCATTCAGATAAAAAAAAATAAAAATAAAATGCAAAAAAAATATTCTTCACCCCCCCTTAAGTGGACTTAGATGTTTCAGAAAGCTTATAGACGGGAGTGGTTTTCGTGATTAATACTTTGAGGGCGGTGGAGATCTACCCCCTCAGATCTCTTTTCCTCTACAATACTTCGCAAATGATAACACGTCAACCTGTTAAAATGGACGACCTTCACATTTTTCCTGGGTTTTCCAGGTCCCTTGATCCTGTTTAAGGCAACGTTAATCCGCTGCATGATTTCATGCAGTCTTTCGCAATCACTTAGTAGCTTCAATGATAGCCCTTTTCGTCGCCGTGGGTTATACGACCATACCAAGTCATTCATGGCGAAATCGGTGCTATTCGTCTTTAATTCATACCATGTCTGCATTTTCGGCGAGTTGATTTTTATTCTGTTCCGAATCGCTACAACAGTAGGAGCGGTTTCCCTGATTCTACTTGGGAAAGGGTCCAGTGATATCGATGGCAGTCCTCTCGAAGGGCGCTTCCACATTGTAGACCGGCATTTCGCCACCTGAATTTCATTTCGAGCCTTGGACGGATGCACAAACAGCCTATATTTCTCCATATTCTGAGATGCTGTCATTCCAGTCGATGATTGTACTCTTTCCAATCAATAATGTGCCCAAGATCTTCATCGCATTCGACCAGAAGTTCTGGTTGTGACCACCCTTCAGCTGGCGACACATCTGTCAAGCGTATATCAACAGTAGCAGTCTTCTCCAAATTATGGCAATGTTGACAGCTTGGTGGATAAAGCCAATGGGATAATGCATTTGCATTTCCATGCAATGTTTCTTTGTGAAGGATGAACTTGAAGTCAATACATTTAGGAAGTTCAACTTAACGCGATACTTTTTTTCCGGGCTCTTGAAGCTCAATAGCCATTTTAGTGCTGCATATTCATTGCACAATAGAAACATTCTTTTATACAAATACTTATGGAAATGCTTTACGCTCTCCAATATTGTCAGAAGCTCCTTCCTTGTAACGCAAGACATAATTTCGTTCCGGCTATGATAGCACTCTACCATTAAGTGTAACCACCTCTTTTTCGCCGTCTATCAGTTGCGATAATAACATTTGCTTGCGTTTGCATCTACAAGGTTTTTTCAGGCTTCGGGTACTCTAGCACAGGTGCATCATAAATCTCGCTTTTCAGCCGCTTAAACGATGCCTTGCACTGCTAAGTCGCAACAAACATTTGATTTTCGTCAGATGATGTAAAGACTTAGAAATTTTTGCAAAGACATATACCAATTTTTCGTTATACATTGCTAGTCCGAGAAAGCATCGTAGTTAATGTTGATCTTTCGGAATTGGCTAATTTTTCACTGCTTCAATTTTCATGGGATCGGTTTTCATGCCTGCAAAAGGCATGTTTCAGATATTTGAATTCCTTTCCAAACAAGGCACAATTTTTAGGCCAAATGGTATCGTGACGCATTGCCACAATCCAGTCCCCACTAAAAACATTGTTTCTTCTGATTACTTTTGGTGATAGCCAATAGCCGCTCTTCAAGAACCAACGAGCCCCTCCCATGGCATCCATGATATAATCAATTCTTGGAAGTGGGTATCTGTCATTTTTCGTTACCTCGTTCAGCTCCCGTAAGTCAATACAGAACCTTGTGTTAGTCTTTTTTCACTAAAACTACAGAGGCTGCTAAATGATGCGATGACCTATGTTTCTCTACGCTAGCTATCATGCTATTGGCTTCTTGTTTCCCCAGGGATATGTGTCTAGGAGCCTCCCTAATAGTTGTTTCACTGCTCCCGTCTTTGACGATTGGATCCGAACTTATCTTAGTTTATCTGAATTCAAAGAGGTTAACTGGTCCGACGATGCTTCCTCTCCTATTTCGCTTCTTCCTGTCTACTTACAACACTGCACCCTACGAAAGGGTTCGAAGCGCGGGTGTTCCTGTTGGCGGCATCAGGTAGAAACGATAGTCCCCAGGATCACAATCTTGTGTGACCCACACAATATCCTCCGATTATTTTGACATATCGATGTTGTCATCAACGAGTATTCGCAGCTAACCACATTTAATGTCACTTGTCCCATCAGCATCTTGGTATTTTCGCAAATTAGGATTTGCTGCCCCAAATCTAGCGAGAAGACATTCGTCGCCAAGAAGTTTGTTTCGAAAATACATTAGTCTGAGATGTTTGCTATCATGAACTGGTATTGAAATATCAAGTCGCATAGTTGAACTTTATGTGAGACCACCAATTTGATTGGTGCTGAGCCACCCGCAGCTGTATACAGGATGTACTGCGCAGCTCAATTTAGTTTCAGATTTTCCACTAGCAAGAAGAGGGCACGACTTCGTCTTCTCAGATCTGGATGAAATTCGACACATAAGTAGATGACGTTAAGAATATTCAATCCCTAAAATATAAGACCGCAACACCACTCCGTTTTTGAGAAAAATGTATTTAAAGTTTTTTAGCTTCGTTTATGGATTATTCAATTTTTACGTCAGGCAGAAACTGTACAGTATAGGGAGCAGTGCGTCTGGCCCGCGATCATGCGGTCGAGTCTTCGATTCCCGATTGGTGTTTTTGTTTTATTTTTTGGAAAAAAATATGAATGTAATTAGTTTTAAGGTTAATCAACAGTTTGCAACTACAAATACATTTCTTTTCAGAAATTAGCTAACTGTTCGTTCATTCGGATACGTAAATTATAGTAAAAACCCATTGTTGAGCGGATGGATAATTAAAAACTGTTGCAATCTAAGCAAAATCATAGTTGATGGTAGGATCCCTTGTTTCTAGAAGTAACCTTGGGTTTTCTTCGTGTCGCGATGCCAATTTGACAAAAAGCAATGAACCAGAGTGACGCCCATCGCGACTAGCCATAAATGCGATGATGTTAAGTAATTGCGGCATATACTAGATACCAGGCACGTAATTGTTTAGAAGTTGAATAATTTTGGATTGCAGTGCTCGAAGCGAAATTCTTGTCGGATTAAAGCCTTTTGTTCCTAGAATGAAGCGTTTGTTGCATTTTTACTTTGGTGCCGAATTGAGTGAGGAGCAATAAGAGAAATAGACGAAGGTGATAGCCATCGTTACTAGTGTAAATTTTGATAATCTGATACAAATATAAAAAAAGTACAATTAAAGAAACGAAAGTATGTGCGAATATATACAAGAGCCAGTCTTTTAATTGAACTTGATCTAGAAATCAATTCTCGTTTACCAAGTATCATCGACCCCTTTGACAAAATGATTCGGTTTAATAAACAGTTATTTGATGCCATCTTCTTTATTTCTTTTTTGCTGCCCAATCTGGCACTGAGGCAAGGATACGCAAGACTGTTCGATCATCCGGCAAAAATTTCGAGTGAGCTGCTGGATTATTTCAGTCCTTTTCTGCGTGATTTCTGAGTTCCTATCGATGAATCTGCTTCATGTAGCCTGCCACGGAACGCATGTCTAATGCGTTAACCAGACTCGAAGAATTTTCATGAAGTTCTACTGTAACTGCCTGGAGAATCTCAGCAGCGGGACCTCAGTGATAGGACTAATGCATCACTCGTTCTCATCCGCTTTACCGATTACTTGATGCGGCGGTTTCAAATTGGGTTTTGCTAATGTTTCAAGAGCTTTGGCCATCGAACACAGCGTTCCAGTTCATGGTTGTAAATGATTTTATTAGGATCAATCCAAAAATTTCGGCACGTTCAACATTCAATTTTAAACTTTTCAACTTCTTTGAAATATTCTGAAGTTTCTCATCCAGTTCGTTTGATCGGTAGTTTAACTTTAGCTCGATTCTGGCAATCTTCCTTTGTATATGCTAAGTTCTTTTCTTGACAATATTTTCGAAAACACATCATCCTTATATCTGCGAGATGGCATGCCAAATTTTTCCAATTTATAGTAAGGATGTTTTTTTTTGCCAGGAATGGCAAATATGAAAATTTAAAAGAAATGAAATATATGAAAAATACAAGGGACTGAACAAAAGAGTAAAATTGAATATTGATAAAACTTTATGTGCTATACGAAATTATGGTGCACGTCTTCAGATCTATTGCAGATTTAGGATTTTACCAATACTCGAATAATAATTCCAGTAAATATCTATCGCAATTCTGGACAAATCTGTTTCATTTCTGTGAAACCAGTTCAGAAAGAAATGGATGATGAAAATACCACCAGACTAATAGTTGCTATGTAGGCCCTTGTTGTAGTAAATACCACTACCCCCACCACCGAGCATCGCAACACGATTGATAAAGAAATTAGCGAACTTTATTGACACAATCGAATGCATACATGAAAGTTCCGAATTTCATGAAATAGTAAATGAAAAGCAAAAGAAACAATATTTAAGGTACGATTACCGTCAAGAAGGCTCAATAACGCAAATATTCAAGAAATTTTTCTCAGCAGTTTTATTGAATATTCTCACGATTTATTTAAACATTTTATTAATAGTGAATATATAAAAAAAAAACCCATTTTATTTTATTTATTTATTTCACATGTCAACATTTAAAAATATAAAAATATAAAATATAAATTACAACAATATTCTTAACCCTAAAATACGTGCTACATTCAACGTTAATTTATACTGTTGTATGTACGTCATAATTTAGGGATGGATAATGGAAGGGCTTTAGAAATGCTGGATTTAAAATTGAACTTGGAGATGGTAGGGGAGTAGTGTTTGCTCAAAGTGTTGTTTTACAGCACCTATTAACTGGTTCATTATCTGCATACCTAGTAAGATGCTGATATTCAGTTAGTAAACGTGTATTACGCGTACTTCTTACAGGCACATTAAGCTTTATTTTATTCGTCAAATATTCCACTTTAATGTGGCCCCTAATCACGTCAAAGGCGAAACAAGAGGACAACACTGTTCTTCTGGTTTTAAGAGTAGACAAATTCAGAAGCTCCAATCTAGCTTCATGAGGAGGCAGGATTTGATAATCATCAGGGCTATAAAGATCTCTCAGAGCAAATAACAAGAATTGTTTTTGGACTGATTCTATTCTCGTATCATGAACTCCGAAATGTGGGTTCCATACATTGCAGGCATATTCAAGTATTGGGCGAACCAGTGAGGTAAATAATGATTTAGTTACCCACAGATTTTTAAACTCTTTGGCTCGTCTTTTAATAAAGCCAAGCTGTTTATGAGCTTTGGAGAGAATAGTATCGTAGTGCGAATTGAAGCATAGTTTCTCGTCTAGGACAACTCCCAAGGTCAACAATGTTTTCCTTCCTATCCAATACCGTATTGTTGAGAGCGTATGCATTGTCCAATATTGTGGTTTTACGGGAAAACGTCATTACAAAACATTTCCCAACGTTTAGATGAAGTGTGTTAACATCACCATTGTTGGAGGGAAGTTAGTTTTGATTGGAGGAAAACAGAATCAGATTGAGACTTAATGGTGTGATATATCTTCAGTTCGTCAGCGTAATGAATGTGATACGTCCGAGAGTTTTTCAGATAAATCTGATATAAAAACATTAAAAAGAAGAGTGCCGAGGTGACTGCCTTGAGGTACAACAGAGTGTACGAGAATCGGCTTGGACAAATATCCCTGAAATTTAACTAATTAACTTCGGTCTCTTAAGTAGGAACTGAGCCAATTGAGCATAGAGCCGGTGATTCCTATTTTCTGCAATTTGGAAATAAGTATGGAGTGATCAACGCGGTCAAATGCTTTACTAAAATCTGTGTAGATTGCGTCAATTTGGTAACCCATCTCCATTTTACATAGGACATCAGAAACTAAAACCATGAGATTGGTTGTAGTTGATCGGCCCTTGCGGAAACCATGTTGTGGTTCATTTAGAAGAGGCTCAATAATAGCTGAGAGTTTATGGCAAACGATTTGTTCAAATAGTTTAGGGATTATAGATAGAATGGCAATACCTCTATAGTTCAGGACAGAACGCTTGTCACCACTCTTAAAGATAGGAATTATATGGGAAGATTTCCAATAAGTTGGGAAACTCCCATTTGTCAAAGATTTATTAAAAAGAAAGTGAAGAGGTACTTCAAGCTGGTCCATACACTGTACCACACAAAATGGAGAAAGTAAATCTGGGCCAGGACTCTTATTAACGTCAAGGTTGTTAATAGCTTGAGCAACATCTTCCCTTGAGATACATGTCCATAAGCAGTACCACTGGATTAACTGTAGAGGACTCCGTGTCTACCGAAATCTTTGGCGGTGAAAAAACTTCTTGAAAATAGTCAGCGAAAAGATCACAGATAACTTTCGGAGATGAAGAAACGGTATTATTTTTGGTCATTGACGCTGGATAGCCCGATGATTTCCTCTTGAGATTAACAAAATCAAAGAACTTCTTAGGGTCTCTGATTATGTTTTCACCAGTTAAATTCACGTAGCGTTCATAGGCCTCGCGGTATTTGATTTTGTAATCTTATGACAAATCAAAATATCTATTTTTTAAATTCTCGCTAGCATTGTTGTTAAGCTTTAGTAATTTATAGACTTTGTTTCTCTCATTCCTTAATGCGCGCAGATTGCTGTCTAGCCAGGGCTCAGATAACTTTTTCTTCTTCTTAATTTTAGGTACGTACCTTTCAACGGCGTCAAGAATTATTAGGTAAAATGAGGATACAGCCTCGTCCAGGTCTAACGTTGAAAGAGTGCCTAACCATTCAACATTGTCAAGGTAAAGTTTAATGCTTTCGTAGTCGGCATTACGAAAATCATATACAATATTACAATTGTATGATAAGGGAGTTTGAGCTTCAGTAGTGGAGAGTTCAACTGTGAATGCTGTGTGGTGAGGGCTGTTAGCGAAGAGATCCTCCACAGCAATAGTAGGACTGACCGCTACATCGTCATAAGTGTTGGTGAATATTGAATCCAACCAATGACCGTTTTGATTGGGACTGGGAGCAATTTGCTGTAAGTCATTGCCATAAAAAGCACTTACCAGATTCATATCACAAGAGTCGAGAACATTTGTAGGGAGAAGACTGTTATCATCTCCGTCCGTCATAAACGATAGATTGGGGCGGTTGAAATCACCTGACAATATTATTTTGTCATCTTCATTTAAAGATGCGGATAAAGAAGAGATTTTCAAGAAAATGTCGTTGTAAGCGGCTTCGTCAGATCTGGGGGGAATGTAGAAAATGCCGATGTATAGGTAGTTTCTTTCAAAAGGAACCCTGATAATCATATGTTGGAAACTCTTATGAGGAGTAGTGTGGACAATTTCACTCGACATACTGGAATTAACTGCAATTAAAACGCCTCCCCCTCGACTTTGCGTAGTAATGCGATAATCACGGTCGTCTCTATATATTGTCCAATTTTCGTCGAGAATTTCCTCGTTTTTATAAGAATCACTCAACCAAGTTTCAGTGAACGCTAGGATATTAAACCGGCAAGATTTCGCGTCAAGAAAGAGTTTATTTACTTTGCCTCTCATTCCACCACAATTATGGTAGAAAAGCTTGAGGCTAACTCGCGAGGATGAGTTGCTAGGAATAGTATTTTTTGAGCTCGGTTCTCGACTTTTGAAGCACAGAAATGTGTTTAGACCTAACATAAGAACTGTAGGTATTTAGTTCTTGTTTATCTTGACTTGCAGACTCCCATTTGCTCATGATATTTTATGAACAGCAGGTTTAACGCTTCCAAGTCAACTGGAAGGCCCTCTTGATGGATAAGAACTTTCAGACTAGTTTTAGTTTTACCCTCAAAACAAGCCGAGTCTGAAGCATTGTGCATATATGCTAGGAACATACGGACATTTTCGTAAATTCTGTGATCCCGAAGTCTTGAGAGGGTATATCTTTCTTCAATATCATCGCAGGAGTTAACAGTTGCTTTGACTACAGGGGGAATGAGTGGATCAAGGAAGCCTGGATCAGCATTGGCCGGCTTACTAGACGTTGAAGTGTTAGGAAGGATTATTGACCCCTCCGTTACTGGAACCAGGTCATCACCACGGACAAAGTTACTGTAAGGAGTAACATTTGTCTGAATTAAGGGCAGTTTTAAAGAGGAATTCGGGTAATGAATAGGAACAGGAGTCTTGGATGTGTCGTTGTTGAGTAGGGTAGTAGGTTTGGTTTGTGGAGGTCCGTTTGAAGAACTGTCTTTGTTTGTTTGTATATCAACCTCAGTCAATATAGTCGAATTACATTTACTCCTTAGACTAGTAATATTATTATTTATGTTCTTATTTTTGATTTTGATTTGGTTGTACTTCTCCATTTCCTAAACGTCATACCATTCCACGTTTGGTTCGATTTTAATCCTTTAGAGTTAGTTAATAACCACGCGTATCGTGATGGAACGGAAACTTTGAAGATGTTGCCGGAACTCTTCTTATTGCTGCATCGATGTTTTAATGATTCGACGATGCAGACATCCAGGAAAAGCTTGGTCACTAAGTACTGATGCATCCATTTTACATCAGCAGTCCTCGGAGCTCCCTTGACAAAAAACTCTTGCATATGTGAGTCCTTTTGATGTGTGGCAGAGGAATGATGTTTTGAATTAGAGTTGAAACTTCTAATTTTATCAATTCGTCTATCCCATTCCTCTTCTGGCCAGTAGGTTCCGAATCTGAAGACGTTCCTTGTACAAGTAGCATGATTTTTTCGTGAAGATGCAGACATTTGTATATTCGATTTTTTTAGAGACCTTTTTTGTTGGAGATTTGGCCATATCTTTTGTACGGCTCAGAGAACTTTGATTCAAGTTGATGATTGCACTTTTAATCTCGCCAAGCACCAGTTCGTTGTGTAACGACAACTCAGAATTTACGGGTATGTGACTGTTTTTACTAATATTATAATTTTTATCACATACAGCAGTAAATATGCTCTCGAAGTTGTCTATAGCACTATTAAATTGGGCTACAGCAGAATTTAATAGATCACAGTTTTGCTTCAAGAACTTTTTTTCCATCTCCGCTAGAGCTTTTTCCATGTTGCCTAGGCGATCGTACTCATGACCACTCAGTGATGAACCTTTAGCGGCAAAAGTTTCATTAATGGATGATATATTGAGTTTTATTTCATCCAGAGCTCTATCAATTTTATTTAAATTAGAATTCGTGCTGCTTTTGGTTATTGTTGAGGCCAACCCATCGAAACAGCTAGCCATTTCGGTAAAGCTTTCAGTATTTAATTTTGTCTGCACTTGGTGCTTGAAGATAACATAATCTTTGTCCAAGTTGAGCCTGTCAATATGGCCTACTATGCTGTCATACATGCATTTTAGGAAGCTTTCTAAATTTTGGCAATCAGAACAAATAAAGTGCTTGTCCAAAAAAAGCATTGTGCCAATCTCTAGGCGCATCAATGCAAGCTCCATGAATCTTCCGTTGACAGATAGCTCGACAAGTTACAAACTTGAACGTGTTGTCATACGCGATGCAATTTGCTAGGCTGCACTTTACACTCATTGCGAACAAATAGAAGTTAAAAACCGATAAGCTCACTTAAAGTTATTATGTTGCCAAGAAAAGGTCAATGTGGCCTAGAAAAACGTTTTAGCGCACTAAGTCAAACAGAAAATTGATAGGAATGCACTGCTAGGGTTGCACTTTCACTGGGTAACTAGGTTATTCAGGTGAAACAAAGGTTCGCGATTCGAATTGGTGACTAAATCAAGAAAGGGCCAGTCACTAAGAACCAAAATTAATTTGCGGAACAACTCCAACACACGTCTGCACGCCACGACGTTTTTCTTAAGGAAACTGTCGGACAGGGTAATTTACCACAATAAGTGTAAAGTCGACCAAAACAAATTAATGGCGAATGTTTGAAAAAAAGTTAAAGTTTCGCAGTTTTACGCGTGCCAAAAACAATTGTTTATTTTTGGCAAAAATGTAATAAATTACACTGCAGGATATGTCAGTAAACAAATCGCACCAAAATTTATTAAAATCGGTTTGGTCAATCCAGCGATTAATTGTCCAAAGTTTTAAAAATGTCGGTTTGGGAGAAACGCGTTTAAGGTTTTTTATCGATTTTATCAGAATTTTATAATGGCCGGAAATTTATGCATCAAAATATATAAAAGAGCACATTAGTTGAGTTTATTAATTTGACCCCTGTACAAGATAAAGTGTTCTTGTTTGGTTTTCGTTAGTTTTTACACAAATTTAATAGTAAAGCCATCGTTTAGGTCACGAAATGATTCGCGGAAAGCATTGTAGTACTGAAAAAAGAGGCATTATTCGAAAACTTATTTCAGAGGGCAAAGCTTATAGCGAAGCGCGTCATTTTGTTAGATGTTCAAACAAAATGATACGCAATTCCATAACTTTCCAAGAAAAAGCTGAAAAACGTGGCCGAAAACGCGCCATATCGAAATTTCTTAAAATTCGGTTGATCCGCCAGAGCAAGAAAGAGCCTTTTAACCCAGCAACTGAACTGAAAAAGGATCTCAATATAGCTGCAACGGTGCAAACAGTTGGTAATCGTTTAAGACACTCCCAAGTGCAAAGCATGTAGCCAAACGTATTGTGTTTGCAAAATAACACCTGAAATGGCCAGTTGAAAAATGGAGGAACATCTTATGGTCGGACGAGAGCAAAATTGTTCAGTAGAGCGGAAAAGGCTCTCGTTCAAACGTCAGACGCCCTCCGAATGCAGAATACAATCCTCAATACACATGTAAAACCATTAAACATGGAGGGTCAAGCATAATGGCGTGGGCTTACTTTTCGCATTATGCCATACATGCCTAATACATTGGATAAAAACAATTATGGATCAACACGTTTGCGTCGAAATAATTGAAAAAATTATGCTACCTTATGCAGGTACCTGATGCCTTTGCTGTGGGTCTTTCAACAAGACAACGACCCCAAACACACGAGCAAGAAAGCGAAGAAATGGTTCAGAGAGCATTCAGTGAACGTCATTGAGTGGCCAGTCACCAGATCTCAACCCTAGTGCGTATTTGTGGGCTGATGTAAAAATAAGCAGACGCTCCTGCCAAGCCAACCAGCAACGAATCACTTTGGAATGTGGTTAAGGAGTCCTGGAGCGAAATTCCGCTAAGTCGATGCCAGAGCTTGGTCGATTCAATGCCAAAACGTTGTGCAGCCGTTATAGCCAATAAAAGTCACGCAACTGTATGTTAAAACAGGAGAACGTCATCAGCTGGAACAGATAACTATCGCAAACTAATAAAACTAATTCATTTTTTCTATTTTTCTAATCTTAAGTGCATTTTGGAATTACGGTGCAATTTTTTTCGCCTTATTTTTATGTTTTTACAAGATTTGTTTGAATAACTTTCAAACGGTAAATAAAACCTTTAATATTTTTACTACACAATTTTTATAAAACTTTTTTTTTACTTTTAAAAATGTGTTCGTTAGTTGTTGAAACTAACAAATAGAATTACAATGCCTTTGGAAAGATTGTTGGTGATATTGGTGCTATTATATATATATATATATATATATATATATATATATATATATATATATATATATATATATATAAAAGTTAACACCTAACACGTGCATTTACAAAACACCTAATTGAACATTTCCCAACATGCAATCAACATATTTCAAGGTGCAAATATCAAATTCTGTTCAACGACTCGTCCGTTTCCATTCTCAAGAAGTATTCAAATTCTTCTACGATCACGTTGTCACACACCTGATGGCGAGGTGTCTTCATAGCTAATTAAATGATAGGTGGCTAGTCCAACTTCTAGGCGCGCATTGTAAGCTAGTTAGATATAGGACCTATGGGAAAAAACAGGAACCCCGCAAAATAAAATTGATTGGCAATAGGAAGGATATAGTGATTTTTTTACGAAATACGAACGAAAGTTGTTACGCGCAACGAAAGTGAACGTCACGACTGCTAAACGGAGGTTCAAACAAAAATTAATTGAAAAACGCGAGCGAATTGTGCCGGAGAAACAGAGGCTTCCGAGTATCCCGAGGAAAAAAGGAGGCAGTATAGCTGACAGCCGCCCCCGCCGTTCCAGCTAACATTAAAAACAGCATAAGCTTAGATGCAAAATTTTTTAATGTAAGTTATTAACTTCATCTTTTACTATATTCATTTTTGAAATAAAGTTCTAACTACTTAATTTTTTTATCACAACTTTTTGATTTGATTGATGATGACATTTTATTTGATTTCCCGTGCGCGTGATTTAAAGATCGGTTTCTAAAGTAAAGTGTTTACAGCGAAGTGTTCAAAGTGAAGTGAATCGGTTTGTTCCTCCAATCCTGCCCGAATTTCTTTTATCCTTTTCCAATGTCGCGAAATGAAAATAATTTATTACGGCCACCAAGGCTTAACTCAAATCCTGAATTCGCGGTTAGAGGTTTGCCTCCAGTTGTGGAAAACCCACCTGAAGGAAATGCCCAAGGCCAAATTGAAATATTGGCGTCCAGCATTCTTGCCAGAGAATGTCCAAGGATCATTAATTCGATCCTAAATCCGCAGGACAACCTGTTGAATCGCCAATGCCGTCAAACCAGTTGCCTTCAAACCAGTTGCCACCAAAACCAGTTGCCATCAAAAAAGAGCAGACGAGTTTCGGACGCCAGCGTGGCAACATCGAACCACTTATAAAAATAGCAACCGTAATAAAAGTATACCGTCTAATAAGATTATCGTTTGTCTTTTTTTCTTAGTTTAAATAAACCCGAAAAACGGTCATGGTAGCAGAGCGTGATATTTAGGCGCGGCGTGATTGCACTAAAGAGTGTTTATCTAGTGAAACTATAAAGCACGTTATGCAGTTTCGTATCTAGAACACGTGCAATTACATCATTACAAAATACGGTTCATTTAAAATGGTTGCATAGTGCAGTTCGGTGTATTGGCACATGGTAGCAGAGCGTGATATGTATATGTAGGCGCGGCGTAATTGCATGATCGAGCAGAAGGTGGCGGATTCTTCAATTATTCCCGCATACACATTTCGCACGGGTTTTGAAACGTTGGGATTTAGCCGCAAGCGTCTCGTGGGCTCCTGATCCATCTACCGTTCAACGGTTCACTCAATTCTACAGGCTGCGTATATACGCATTACTAATTAACATTGGATTAACTGTAGACTTCAACACGAACAATTAAGGTCAGCGTGTCATATTAATCACTTAGGCAATTGTGTAAATTTAAACGAACTTTCGCATGTTGTGCTGGCGAATGTATGATTTATTACAATTTTGCTCAAAATAATTGAATTGTTATCAATACACTGCCAAATCGAATCTCGTTCATAAATAGTCTTGTTAACTAAACAAATAATTGCGAATATCAAGTTTATACGTAATAAATGTCTCACCTGATAATTTTCCTCTTGCTTCCTTTATTATAAATTAATACGGTTTAAAAAATGTCTAACGATCCAGTTCTTGAGTATTTGACTAAACTAGCCATGTATTTGAAATATTTAAAGAATTCTACAGTAAATTCTATTGATAAAGTAAAAGCAGATGATCGCACCAAGCATTACTTTGAAGAGCTTAGTCATTTTAGAGAAGCACTGGGACCTGTTTATGAATAATAATGATTCGTTACTGACGAATACAAAGATAATGATTACTTCAAACAGGATCATTATACTACAGGTGAAAATTATTATGTTGCGGCTGCGGCAAAAATACAAACCGAGATAGAAGCAGGCTTTAAAAGGCGTCACAGTGTCTTCTACTAATTTTAAAGTCGCGTGGGAAAAGTTGTTGCGTTGTTTTAACAGTAATAAACCTAGACTCTACATACATTTAGAAGCGCTTATAAACTTGCCCCAGGCCAGCTCAGAGTTGGCGGAGGAGTTGAGTTGTATTGTAGACAAAACTGAGGAGGCTGTTAAAGGTCTAAACAGCCTAGGTTGTCCTGTTGAGCACTATGATAATTGGTTCGTGCATTTGCTGGTGAAAAAATGGATCGAAATACAAGAAAAGACTGGGCCATTCACGAAGAAGAGGTGGAAGGTTTCTCAGCTTATAAAAATCTTTTAGGTTTTTTAGAAAATAGAATCAATAGTTTAGCCGATCCCTCTGACGTTGAAAGTGAGTCCCCGGTAATTATCTCACACCCTTCTTTCAAAAAAAAAAACGCACAGGGTAATAAGCAAGGTAAGAAAGGTACTGCAAAATCAATAGGCTCTCATCATGTTCAGCATGTGGGCAAATTTAAAGGTAAAAAATGTGGTCTAAGTGCGACCCTTGAGGCCCACACGACTAACTTCCCAGTGGGGTGAATAAAAAGCTATAATTTGCTTTTATTATTAATTACTATTATTAAAAATTATTATTTTAAATTAATATAATTACTTTTATTATTTTTATCAATTTTTTATCTAACCATAAAAGCTTTGGTAGAGGAAGAAGTCTCCACGTCATCCTCTACCAAAGCCTCGGCAACCTCGTCCTCGTCATCCTTCTTGTCCTCCACTTCATCCTCAACCTCGTTCTCCATCTCGGCCTCTGAATCCACAACTATTATTGAGGGTATTTAATTATTATTTACAATAATCATTCGTTATTAAGAATGTTTCACCGTTACTAATAATTATAATTGACTTTACAATATCAAATTATAACTAATATTAGTTGATTGTTATTAACAATATTAAATTATTTATAACAATATCCAATTATTAACTGCATTAGCGTCTCTACTCCCATTCACCCAAACCTGATAATATAAGTTTGGAATTTTATAAATTAATCTTTATTTTTTTTTTTGAAATAGCATTTTTTACAAATTTGATCACAATTTTGCTAAAACGCACAATAATAACAACATTACTATGAAGGTATTTGGTGTCTGTACGAATTAATAGTGCGTATCAACAGTTCAAAAATAAGCAATTTTTAGTCGTTTTTTTTAGTTTTTTTTAGTTTTTTCATCCTAAATAAAAAACGGCCACAACGATTTTGCTGAAAAGTCATTCAGTTTTAAGTTACGTAATTACGCGTCAAATGAAACCGGTCACACGTCAATCCGATCTTTGGTTCTTGAGATAATCGAGACGAAAAATTATTCCGAATGCACACATACGCACATACACACTCCCAGACATCTCTCTAAAACGATGGATTTGGATTCTAGAGACCTTAAAACGTGGAGATATGTCAAAATTTGGGATTCGCAAAATCGACCCCATTACAATAACTTCCCATAGGGAACTGGGAAGTTAAAAAGTGCCTGTTCTGTTCAGGCGAACATACTATTTACAGGTGCGTGGCCTTTATTAAACTTAGCGCCGCTGAGAGGTTAAAATACGTCAAGTCGAAGGGTCGCTGTACCAATTGCTTTTCGGACAAGCATACCAATAATTGTCCTAGCCAAAACGTCTGCAATATAGGTGGCTGTGGAGCCAAACACGATTCCCTCCTTCACGCAGATCGGAGTATGCTACGCGTTCACACAGCGCAGCAACAGTTTGACGTTTCAGCCTCAGCAGATCCCGACAAGAAAACCATCTCAGAAGAATCGTCAGGTTCTTATTGCACCTTTTCAAAGAAAGTTATTCTGTTAGCTACTGCCCGAGTTATACTGCACAACAAAGCGGGGACTAGTATCGTCGTTAATGCTCTTGCTGATCCAGGTTCAATGAGGTCTTTCATTTCGAAACGAGTCGTTTCAGCATTGGAGTTGAAAGTCAGGCCCATCAACTTGAATATCAAAGGGATAGGGGATACATTCGCTACGAGTCCCAAAGCGTTTTGTCACGCTACATTAAGCTCAGGGTTCGAATTCGATTTTGACGCTCTTATACTCGATCGCTTGACTTCACAGCTCCCATCTAGAGAAATTCAACCCACATACTGGCCTCATCTGCATAATTTAAAATTAGCTGATCCAGATCTTACGAAACCCAAAAATATAGATTGTCTTCTTAGAGCAGAGGCTTACGCACGCATAGCTCTCGTAGGCATCAAACGTGGTCCACCCAGTGCACCCTTAGCACAAAATACGCAATTGGGTTGGATACTAGTCGGCTTGACAGTACCTGAGTCATCCGATTATACTGAGAGTTGTTTTGTGAATAGTTATTTTGTTCACAGTGAAAACAACCTTTCAAATGCCTTGGCGAAGCAATGGGAGATTGAAAAAATTCCACCGAAAACTTACTTGTCGGAGGAGGAAGCAGCCTGCGAAAAACATTTCTGCGAAACACACTTCAAAGTGAACGGACGTTATGGGGTTCGTTTATCTTTTAAAACTACTCCGTTTTTCCCAGGTTCCAGAGAAATAGCTCTAAGCTCTTGGTCCAGGTTAGCCAAGCGCTTCGTTCGAAATACTAATTTAAAAGAAGCTTACGATAAGTTTATGCAGGAGTATTTACACCTAGGGCACATGAAACTGGTGCCGGAGAACGAAATAAATAATCAGAAAACTTATTACGTTCCTCATCATGCCGTGTTTCACAATGATAAAATTAGGGTTGTATTTAACGCATCCATGCCTTCCTCCAATGGGCTTTCGCTTAATGCTTCGCTTTATACAGGTCAAAAGTTGCAACAAGATATAGTTCTTGTTTTAATCAGGTGGCGTTGGTATAAATATGTATTTGTCAGTGACATAGTTAAAATGTTTCGGCAAATTCTGATCCATCCTCTCGACCGAGACTGGCTTCGTATTGTTTATGATTTTGGCAGCGGAATTCAGCATTTTAAGTTGTGCACTGTCACATATGGAACTGCTTCGGCTCCTTATCAATCGCTAAGAGTTATGCGCCAGCTCATAGAGGACTTCAGCGATTTCTTTCCTTTGTTGCGCAAGGAAATTTTTTAACTTCTCCATGATTTGTCGTATGTAGATGACTTCTTTAGAGGTGCCGATACATTGGATCAAGTCATCGAAAATCGCGACGCATTAATTAAAATTTTATCCTATGTAAAAATTGAATTAGGTAAATGGTCCGCCAATGATCCAAAGTGACTTGAAAGTCTACGAAACGTCGATCAGCAGGACAAAAGAGTTGAAATTCAAGAAGTGACAAGCACCCTAGGGTTGAAATGGTCTCCATCATTCGACAGTTTCTCGTTTAAAGTCGCTTCTGTTGACCAGTTTTCGTCTCATATTATTCCTGGTAATAATCTAATCTAGGTCTAATGTAATGACCAAACGGACCGTGCTATCAGAGAAATCCAAATTGTTTGATCCCTTGGGATGGATATTTCCAGTTTTTATTCAGTTCACTATTCTTTGTCAGTACTTGTGGATCGATGGCCTGGATTAGGACACTCCCTTAAACGCAGAATTCCTGCAAACGTGGGAGACACTTAAACGCCAACTAAATGGCTTAGAAGCAATCAGAATACCTCGTTGGATTGGTTCAAGTTCCGATCTACAGTGATCGTTACATGGCTTTGCAGACGCGTCACAACGAGCTTATTCGTCATGTATATATTTTGTTCCCGTTTTAGGTCATCCCGCACGAATTTGCTCAAAAACAAAGGTAGCTCCAGTAAACACTATATCAATTACTAGGTTGGAACTACTAGCCGCTCAGCTGTTGGCACAGCTCATCGAGTACATATCGCCCAGCTTTATTCATAAGCCCGCAGATATTCACTGCTGGAGTGATTCGCGTAATGTACTTTGTTTACCTCAAACAGCCCCTGCCAAGTTGAAAGTCTTTGAGGCAAATCGAGTCAGCGACATCATTACAACCCTTCCAAATGTACGCTGGAAATACGTACCAACGTCTCAAAACCCAGCTGATTGCGCTACCAGAGGCATGTCTGCTCAGGACCTAAAAAACTTTTCCCTGTGGTGGTCAGGGCCTCCGTGGTTACAAACAATTTCACAATGGCCAGATCAATTGGATCTTAATCACCCCACAATTTCCTCGTTTGTTTCAGCGCCGATTAATGAAGCGGAGGATGTCGGTTATTGGTTAGATAGGTTTAATAGTTTCAATAGATTAATAAGAGTAATCGCAACTCTTTTGCGTTGGACCCCCTCTCGACGTAATAATAGATTTACGCCTTTGTCAGCTGGAGAATTGGATTCCGCTCGTACTAAGGTTTTGTAATTTGATCAGTCGATTCACTTCTCGAATGAGGTGAATAATCTTCGAAATGGGACGCAAATCTTGAAGGGAAGTAAAATAGCTCCTCTCAGGCCCTTCATGAACCAAAATGGGCTCCTAAGAGTTGGAAGCCGAATAGAAGAGTGTTCGTATTTGACGTACAACGAAAACTATCCGATTATCTTAGACAAACGTTGTAGCTTGTCGCGAATCTTAGCTTAAGACTATCATCAAATGTATTTACACGGCGGTCCTCAATTAATTTTGTCGGTAATTTCGAGAAAATACTTCATCGTTTATGGAAAGCGAGTTGTGAGAACTGCTGAAAGTAAGTATTCCAGATGCTTGCGTTATTCGGGTCGTTGCCTCTCCCAACAAATGGCTTCATTGCCTCGGGACAGGCTAGTTTATGAGTATCCATTTGCTGCTACAGGGCTGGATTATGCGGGACCAATCAAAGTGACTCCATCAAGGGGAAGAGGCATCACCTCAAGCAAAGGCTATATATGTATCTTTGTTTGCCTTGTTTCCCGCGCTATTCACGCTAAGATTGTCTCGGACTTAACTTCTAAAGCTTTTCTCGCCGCCCTTGACAGGTTTATAAGTAGGCGTGGTCTACCGAAACAAATTCGCAGCGATCAAGGCACCACGTTCACAGGAGCAGAAAAGGTGATCCGTGACGTTTAATTTTCCGAAAAATCACCGGAGTTCCAAAAGGTAAAGGAATACACTGGTAACTTGGGCATCTCGTGGTCTTATTCACCTCCGTATGGCCCGCACTTTGGTGGCATTTGGGAAGCTGCGGTGAAGTCATTTAAGCACCATTATAGGAGAGTCTTAGGCGAAACATCGTTGACTTTTGACGAACTTATTACGTTAGCTGCTCAAATCGAAGCATGCTTGAACTCTCGCCCCTTGTGCGCAATAAGCTCCGATGGTCGAGATCCAATACCTCTAACTCCAAGCCATTTCTTAGTTGCTCGCCCCCTGAGAACCTTACCACCGGCTTCCAGCGAGTCTGACCCGACCAAAAAGTACCAAGACAGATACATGCTTCTCTTAGCAATGAAGAACAGCTTCTGGAGTAAAGGGAGAAAGGAAGTCTTGCATCATATGTTGCAATCCAATAAGTGGTACTTTCCACAGAGAAACCTCCAGGTAGATGGCTTAGTGCTCATAAAGGAGGAGTCAACCCCGCCCCCTCTACTGGCCTTTGGCAAGGGTAAATTCGATCTTAAGCAATAGATCCGGTTTAGTCCGATCCGCAACGGTTAAAACTGCAGAATCAACTTTTGATCGCCCGGTTCATAAGCTCGTTTACTTACCTCTTTCAGAGCCAGCTCAACAAGCATATCTTTCCTTACACTATGGCATCAGGTCTGAGTGACTTTGGGTCGCCCGTGAGAGTTAGGTGAATTAGGTTAAGTTACTGCGAAAGGTATCAATATACCAATATATATAATAATCTTACTTTATTTTTGTAAAAAGTTGGTCGCTTTGCTAAGATAGATTAAGTATTCTTTTCCCTAATATTAAGTAAGCATCGAAACCAGAATCTAAAAATTAAGATTATTACTTTAGTTTAAGTGTGTACATATACGGTAAAAATCTACTATTTTTGAATTTTGTTTATCGTTTTTGCAAGATTCAAATTGTTTATATTTTTACTGTTTTGTTGCATTTTTTTTTGTTGCACGGTTGTGCAAGGCGGGCAGTGTTGAATCGCCAATGCCGTCAAACCAGTTGCCTTCAAACCAGTTGCCATCAAAACCAGTTGCCATCAAAAAAGAACAGACGAGTTTCGGACGCCACCGTGGCAACATCGAACCACTTATAAAAATAGCAACCGTAACAAAAGTATACCGTCTAATAAGATTATCGTTTGTCTTTTCTTCTTAGTTTAAATAAACCCGGAAAACGAACACAACCTGCATCTGAACATTGATCAACCCATAAATCCTGACCAAATCGGAAATCTAGCTGGTCTGGACAGGGTATCCGACGTAGTGAAATGTCTACGCAAATTTTCGGGTGAACCAGGAGAGTTCAGCTCCTGGAAGAAGAGTACCGAAAGAATTCTGACAATCTATGAGCCACAGAGGAAACCCCGCAATACTACGGTATCCTCAGCGCCATAAGCAACAAGATCGTTGGGCAAGCAGATACAGCCCTCGAAGCTTACAATACTTCGCTAAATTGGGAACGAATTTCCATTACGCGGATAAAAGAGATTTGGGCAGAATACCAAATGACATGTTTGGTTCAAGAAAGCAATAGCATTTAAGGGTTCTACCAGGCCGTATATCAACATTTATCATTTAAATTGAACAAAATTTCGTGTTTAGAAATTAGTGCTGACGCGAAAAGTGTTTTGGTTCGATCATATTACGATAAGGTTTCAAGGGCGCCCTACCCAAGCTTTTAAGCATCAAAGAACCAATCGACTTACCACAGGCTCTCGCTTTGCCTTAAACTTGAAAACGTAAACTATCGTGTGCAAGATGCAAATAATACAAACCCAAAAATACGCCAATGTCAATCACAACCGCTTATTTCTCCCCGCTATAATGCTGCGTAACATATCCTTTTTAACGTACCGAGACATTTTCATTATCCTGATCAATTTTACCCACTATCGCGACCGTATAAACCAAGTCTCATTTCAGCAAAACTAATTCCAACAACCACAACATTTTCAGCGTCCCTTGTTTCAGCCGAATCGTAATTTCCTTCCTCCAAAGCCTCAACCTAGGCTGGAGCCAATGGATATCGATCATTCCATACACTCGCGAGACATAAACTATCAAAATAGACCACGACCAAATGGTCTGTGTAAACGCCCAATATCCCATTTAATTCACCAACCCCGCAAATTTCAGAGAAACTTTCGTACACAAAATTTTAACATGCAACCCGAGGCTTGCATTGAAGCTCTTCATTCGAATAATCGTGATATGGACGCATCAAAAGAATACCTCCAAGAGGGCGAGACAAGTCCTTTCCCGTCAGATGAAATAAGTTACAACGAACCAGAAATCCAAAGCCTAATAGAAACGCACGGCTCAAATACCAGTGAACATCAAGATGTTCATTTTCTTTAGGTTGATGCACAAATCGCACCCGAACCTATTTTCTGAGCCTGATGACAAACTCATCCATGTAACATCCCTTACAGGCGAAATTCACACGACAACAACAGACCCTGTTTACTCCAAATCTTACCCATACCCAATCGCATTAAAAGGAGTTGGATATATATATATATATATATATATATATATATATATATATATATATATATATATATATATATATAATAAATTAACCAACTAATCGCATATGGAATTAACTGACCGTCCAGATCACCATATAACTCGCCTATATGGGAGGTTCCAAAAAAAACTAAACACAACTGGGGGAAAAAATATCGCTTGGTAATAGACTATCGGAAATTGAATTTGGTAACTATACCAGATCGTTATCCAATTCCAGAAATCAATGATGTTATTACTAACCTAGGTCAAAATAAGTTTTTTACCATAATTGATCTTAAAAGCGGTTTTCATCAAATTCTATTAAAGGAATCTGATATTGAGATAACTGCGTTCTCAATCAACAATGGGAATTATGAGTTTACCCGACTTCTCTTCGGTTTAAAGAATGCGCCATCAATTTTCCAACGGACTCTAGACAACATTCTACGTCTACATAGATGATATTGTCATCTTTGGGAAGACCGAAACTGACCACTTCAAAAATATTGACGTAGTGTTTTCGACATTGCAATCAGCGAACATGAAGACACAGATGATAAATGGAAATTTTTAAAGGATTCTGTTCAATTTCTCGGTTTTGTTATATCCAAGGACGGAATCAAGACAAACTCGGAAAAGGTTCGCGCAATTGTGTATTTTTCTGCTCCTATAATCTAAAAGGAACTCCGCTCGTTTTTAGGGTTGGCAAGTTATTACCACCGTATCATACTCGACTATGCCAAGATAGCGAATCCATTGACGTCTCTCTTTCGTGTAGAAGAGAGACAGATATCAAAAAACATGTCCAGTAAGATCAAAGTAAATTTATCCCAATCTGCTTTAGAAGTATTTCAGAAAAACTATCTTGCATCGATAGGAAAAATTCTAACTTACCCCAACTTCGAAAAGGATTTCGACCTGGCGACTGACGCGTCACAGCACGCAATTGGTGCAGTATTATCCCAAGGAGGAAGACCTATTGCCTTTCTTTCTCGAACGTTGAGCAAAACCGAAGAAAGTTATGCTACTAACGAACGAGAAATGTTAGGCATAATTTGGGCGCCAAAATCTCAATGCAACTACCTATACGGTTGCCGGAAAGTTAACATATCATCAGCCCCTTACGTATGCCTTGAGCAACAAAAATTCAAACACCAATTTTAAACGATGGAAAGCTATTCTCGAGGAATATAGCCACGAGATAAAATACAAACATGGCAGATCGATTATTATAGCTGATGCTCTTTCTAGACTATCACAGAACAATTCAATGACAACGGTCCCTCATAGCGACGATAGTTCCCCACGAAATCTTATTCCGTCTGTCGAAACTCCGATAAACGCATTTCGTACCCAACTTATACTTAGAATTGGAATGAAAAAAATTACCAAATCGAAAGGCCATTCCCGAATTATTTCAAACATGTGCTCACGGAAGCTCAAAACTCAAAACTTAATTGGAATATTTAAATGATACCTTAATCCCAAGGTTATAAACTAAATAAAAACTAAAGAAGAGGTAATGGGCCAAATCCAAAATATTTATCCACTATATTTTACAAACTATAAAATTCGATTCACACAAAAAAAGTTGAAAATCTCCGCAATGAAACAGTTCAGGAAGAAATCACACTGAAAATTCATAACCGCGCGCATAAAAACGCAAATGAAAACAAAGC
Organism: Oxycera nigricornis; assembly: GCA_963942545.1. NCBI lineage: Eukaryota > Metazoa > Arthropoda > Insecta > Diptera > Stratiomyidae > Oxycera > Oxycera nigricornis. The sequence continues at coordinate 65,533,081 of OZ012662.1, forward strand.
TCAGATCATAGAGCATTATTACTCCCCCGAAATGAACAGAAAGATTAAACAGATAGTGAAACAATGTAGCACGTGCAAAGAAAATAAATATGACAGCCACCTTCAATAATCTTCGAGCATATCGCGACAAACAATCCGTTTTACTCTTTCCTACAAAACGATTTGCTGCAACTTAAGAACTTGCTGAAATATACGGAAATACATCATAAAATTGAAAAACGATCCATAAACTTTATACGATCCGCGATCCAAGTTTTAAAATGAAAATAATAAAGGAAGAATTATTAAACATTATACAATCAATTCAATTAGCAAAAGCAAATATCGTTAATATAAATATTTTAGCTAAGCCGAAATTCACGAAATTAATAAAACTTTTAACAGTGACTATATTCCTTATTCTAATATAGTAGAAGCAGTAGAAATAGCGGATGTGAAAATTGTGAAAAATGAAACACATATGTTGTATATCGTAAACATTTCAATGACCGACAAAACAAATTACAAAAAATTTCTTTTAAAACCAGTAAAAATCATGATGTTATCAATGTAATTGACTTCGATTTTATTTTAAGAAATGACGAAAGAACGCTTGGAATTAAAAATAAGTGTAAAACATTTGAAATTGTTACAATTTGCAAGAATAGTGACATAGTCAGCATATGCAATACAACATGTATTCCAAATTTCTTAGAAAGTAATCTAGCTGTATGTAATAAAAGTAACAGTCACCATCGAAAAAATCAGCCCAGGTGTCCTATTGATCAACAATTTAAACGGAGATATCGAAGTAAACGGAATTCATCGCACGCTAAACGGAACTTACTTTTTTAAATTTGACAAACCAACAATCAAAATTACCAACACCATATTTAGAGCCGAAAAAATATTATTATTAATCTTCAACACCAATCATAATCACAGATTCCGAATTAGATCAAAAACAGGAAATCCTGTCTCTCCAAATGTTTAAAGAACTTCATTTGAAAAATTCAAAAATCATCAATCGCATAAAAGATAAAAAAAAGCATCAGCGAATGGACCAGTTATGATTACAATGTTGGCAATTTTCAAAATCATAAAACCAAAATCAAACCAAACCGAAATAAATATCCAAACTTGAAGTTCGAATGCACCATAAAATCCTGGAATAAAAATCTAACCGATAAATATCTCTCTACAGCGTAACAACGCAACAAGCCTTCACAACATTGAGGTCCACAATGAAATTTTGATTTTTTTAAAATTCTAGAACAAGTGGCATGAATTATGAATGAATTAGAATCCACGCATAAAATTTACTTGTTTTCTTTAAGCATTAAAATGGAATGGACCGTAAAGGAAAATCGGATCGCAGTCATTGCGTTGCACAAGTACAATCACTCTGCAAGTGACATTTTTAAATCGCTCGATCAACTTAATTTGACACGTAGTTTTATTTATCAGCTCAGCAGATAACCGAACAAGATCCGGTCGACCACGTTCTATACGGACAACAGCCGCCATAAATTCAGTAAAACCCGGAATTCGCGGAAATTCGATTCGCGGAAATTCGATTCGCGGAAATTCGATTCGCGGAAATTCGATTCGACGACAAAAATTATTGGCTCAGCAGATGCTTCTGTTATCTGTTATTATCGACAGAAGCAGCAATGATTGTACCATCTCACCGTCAAATTGGAAGATGGTGGAAATCGCACTTCTTCGGGTGTACAAACCCATACTGGAGGCAAACCCAGGCCCTCCACCAAGTTGTCGTGACGCTGACTGGTACCAGGGTCACGTTAAACTGCTAGCCTGCACAGATCAACGTTCAGCGGATCTATACAAGCAGGCTATTGGCAGATTGGGAGAAGTCTGGCCTGGAGCAAGGCTGGATGCTGTCTCCAGGGAAGACATCCCGAATAGGCCTCGGTCCAGGGCGTGGATACCAGCGGAGCCATCCACACCGGAGGAAATTGTTGAGCTAATCAAGCTCAGCAATGCTGATCTTCCGGTGGACAACTGGAAGGTAGCCAAGGTAAGCGAGCCCAGCAATGGACAGCGAGAGGCCCTCATTATCCTTAACGAGGAGGCACTAGCTTCGTTGGAGTCGAAGGGCGGGGTGATAAGCTACGGTTTCTCGGCTATCACCCTGCGAGTATATCGCAAGGACCGTACTGGGAAGGCAGTACGGGAACCGAGCAAGGAGAGTGGAAACGAGGGAACTGTGGAAGCATCAGTAGACCCGACCGTGGACCTCTCTGAGTCAGATCTTCTCTCCGATGACGGAAGAAGCACCACCTCCACCACGGAGTTGGCTGGGGACCTTCTCCAATCCCTCGACCTAGTTGAGGCGGAGGAGATGTCCTTATCTGACGAGGAGGCGGACAAAACATTGTTTCGTGATGCTGAGGTTTCTACAGATAAACCTCCATCATTCTAAGGCGGCATCCGCCGCACTGCTCCTCCACCTGACCCAAAAAGGAGAGAAGCTAATACTGGCCCAGGCACCTTGGGTTGTATGAAACCGGGTTTGCGGGCTCAACATGAAAGGATACAATACAGTATCTCTCAGTACAGTGGGTAAACCGAGAGCTTGTATAATCGTAAAGGAAGGCTTGAAGTTTTTAACCTTGTATAATTTCAGTGACCAGGACACCGTTGCGATAGCAGTGGAAAGGCAGTCCAATCCCCTTTGGGCTGTCTCCTGCTACATGACGCATGATGTTCTGCCACCTCCAACTAGCCTGCGGAGGATTACAAGGGAAGCCACTGCAAGAGGCATCCCATTAATAGTCGGAGCGGACGCCAATGCTCATCATCGCATTTGGGGTAGCACCGACACGAATAAACGGGGTGAGTCAATTTTTGAATTCATTTTATTACATGACTTACCCCTAGCTAACAAAGGTGAGGATCCTACCTTCATTACGGCAAGCCGAAGGGAGGTTCTGGATATCACTATGACGAATGAGCACTTGAACCAAGCTATCAAGGGATGGCACGTATCACAAGAGTGCTCGTTCTCCGACCACCTATACATAAGGTTCGATTTGGCATCTGACCCTCCGACAAATCCAACCTTCATTAACAAAAGGAGGATGGATTGGGTCAAATACCAATCGGTATTCGAGTCTACGCTTGAAGGCGGGCCTTCCAGAGATTGTAGACATATCCGGTCTTGAGGAAGCCGTTGGGACCCTCACATTGGCCTTCAATGACGCAGCAAGGTCTGCATGTAGCCCAACGAAGCCTAGAGGGAAGTATAAGCCCCCATGGTGGAATAGTGACATCGCGGAGCTGCGGAAGGAATGTAGGAAGTCCTTCAATCGGGCTAAAGAAACTAATGACTGGTCTTCTTATAAAATAAAACTGAAGGAGTTCAAATCCTCTATCAGAAAGGCTAAACGCACCTCTTGGAGAAGCTTTTGTGCAGAAATAGAACACTTCAAGGATGCCAGTCGCCTGCGAAGTCATGACGAGCTCCCCTTCATTTTTTGGGTCCGTTAAGGACGCAAATGGAGTCTGGACGAAATCCAGCTCAGAGACGTTGTCCGTTCTCGTGGATACGCACTTCCCAGGCAGTGAGGGTGTGGTTGACAAAGCGGATCCACACACGCTCCCGGGCCTGTAAATGACAGGCTCCTACACTGGGCAATCAGCTCATTTCAACCCTTTAAATCCCCTGGCATGAACAACATCTTACCTGTTGAGATCCAGGAGGGTATCAATATAGCACTGCCATGGCTGAGCGCCATTTTTAAAGCATGTGTACGGATGGGTTACATTCCAGAACAGTGGAGAGAAGCAAAAATAGTTTTCATACCTAAAGCGGGTAAAACATCCCACTACTCATCTAGGGATTACAGACCTATCAGTCTCACCTCTTTTCTGTTAAAAACTATAGAGCGACTGATAGAGATCCATCTGAGAGCTATTCTGAAACCACTCAACCATACACAAAAGGGCGATCGGTCGAAACAGCTCTTCACTCGCTCACCAGTTACATCGAAAAACCGCTAAGCGTCAAAGAATACACGCAAGCAGTTTTTATAGACATCGAAGGGGCTTTCAACAATATCAGCCATAAGGCTATTGGCAAAGCACTCGGGGAAAGCAATGCCGATGACAACCTGATAGGGTTCATCGGTCAACTGTTTAGCAGCAGGAACATCAACTACACGCTAGGAAACAGTACCTTAAGAATGAGGATTTGCAGAGGCACACCACAAGGTGGGTGCTATCACCCCTTCTATGGAACCTATTGGTGGATGAACTCCTGTCAAAAATAGAAGCGACTGGCTGCAAAGTCGTAGCCTATGCCGACGATGTTGCGATAGCAATATCGGGCAAATTTGTTAACATCCTATCTGAAAGACTAAATTTTGCCCTAGGTATTCTTACCAAATGGAGCAAAGAGTGCGGTCTAAAGATAAATCCGCAGAAAACGGAACTTGTGCTCTTCACGAGAAGATACAAAATTCCACGATTTGTTCCACCTAAACTTGACGAAACAAGTCTCAATCCATCTCATCAGGTCAAATATTTAGGTCTAATTCTGGACTCTAAACTCGCATGGAAAGCGAACACAGCAGAAAGAGCACGCACAGCTGCATGCGCAATCTACTGCTGCAAAAGAGCCATTGGAAAAAGGTGGAGATTGAAACCCAAAATTGTATCATGGCTCTATACGGCGATAGTGGAGCCAATCCTTCTATATGGCGCAGTAATTTGGTGACCTGCTATGACGAAATCATCAAATGTAAACCTGCTAAACAAGGTCAGAAGGAGTGCGGCTATCGCAATCACCGGGGCTCTACGGACTACCCCGACAAAGGCATTATTCATGCTATTAAACTGGCTTCCGACAGAGCTACTTACGAGACAGCAGGCCAAGTGCACTGCTGTTCGATTAAGAGGAGAACTTTGGTCACTCCACAATACTACGGAGAGATGGACCAACGTCAGGGAAAGTGGACCTTGCATCTCTGATTCCCTGTTTTCACCATGGTTTCAGATCAGTCATCCCGAGTAGGGAGGACTGGACCACAGAAAGAGGTGGGATACAGGAATCGGTCGACATCTACACTGATGGATCAAAAATGGATGGTAGAGTTGGCTGTGGCGTGTTCTCAAAACAGCTAGGCCAGAAACTATCCTTCCAATTACCAGACTACTGCAGCGTCTTTCAGGCAGAGGTCATTGCGATTTAAAAGGCAGTTTACTTTCTGAGAAATCAAAAAATTTCCATAAGAAATTTAAACATCTTTTCTGACAGTCAAGCTGCTATCCAATCATTATCCAGCGTGCATACCTCATCGAAAATTGCTATGGAATGCCGCTCACAACTGAATGTGATATCTTTTCACTGTGAAGTAATTCTCTGCTGGGTACTGGGGCATATTGATATACCTGGAAACTGCGAAGAATATGCCCTAGCTAGAGCTGGCACCGAGCTTCAGGAATATACACTTACCTCCGAGGTCGGCCAACCTCTAGCTTCCATAAATCTAGGATTTAAGCAGCACTACGTGGAGGCCGCGAATAGGGCCTGGCTGCTCGATGAAAGCTGTAGCACAACCAGGCAAACTTGGCACGCACTGTGCTTCAAACGCACCAAGCGACTCCTCAATATAAGCCGTAAAACCCTGAGTTCCGTCGTTTCCGTACTGACGAGACTGTGACTATGATCTATGCTTGCTCCGCTCAGGGTCGTGCCGCGTGCAAAATTGTGGAAGCGGGTTGTTCTAACGCTATTCCTCGGTCAGTCTCTCGTCTCGAGCTTAGCGAAGCTGCCGTTGTGCCAAAGTAGTGATAGGCGGTTGTTGTTTATTCCATGTGATGCTAGCAGTAAACTTGTACCGTAACTAACAGTAAATTTGTACCGTAACAAAGTAATTCGGCGAACCGCATGGAATGTATTGAAAGTTAAATGCCCACTTTAAAGTAATTAGAAAATTTAATCATGTACTTTGTGAATTGATCTGAAAATGTGTTAATTAGCTTACATTCCGGTGCTAATATAAAAATGAACTATTATCAATTATTTGAACAATGTTAAGCCTAGCCGGGAACTAAGACTCTTATAAACCTTCTCTAGGTAGAAAAATAAAAATACATACAGTCCACTTTAAAACATTATTTGATTTGAGTTAATTTCCTACATGGAGAAAGGTCCGTCGAGCCGGATTACTTTGAAACTGCTCAGTGATAATCGAGGAAATCACATTGTGTTTTCATTCGTTCCGCACACCGAATAAAGTGCTGCTTCGTTTGATAACTAATAGTGGAATTTACTCTTCTCGTTGGCCGAAAGTGCAATGCCAGTAACTGAAAACTGAGCAGACATCGTGATTTTGCAAATAGTCGGAACAAGCGGTCGCTGCCGATACCAGGAATCGAACTAAACAAGAGGGGGCAGGTTCCGCAACATCTCGTACGCTGGACAATATTGAATTGGATACAACGGAAGAAGGATGGCGTACAACAGATGTGAAACTATCATCGACAATCAATCGTAGTAAATAGGGTGCAAGTATACGGAAATTGATTATTTTAATTTTTGCTTTGTGACAAAACTTTAAATATTGCTAAAAGACGAAGTAACATACTTCATTTGTAAAATAGGCTTAATGAAGAATTGTAACAGCTTTGCTAACTCTCGAGATCTTAGTTTTTATGGGATTTGTATCACTTTTGCTTCTGGAGTTTTGCACATGGGAAAGGTTTAATTAATTTATCAAATCCTTTTTATAAATAATTTGAATGAGGTCAGTGTATTGGTCTAAGGTTTGGGTTGGAGTTTGTTCTCGCTTTGACCATTGTCCCTAATCTTTCTTGCTGATAATAGTGATCTGCTTTGATAGTTGTTTTTTCTTCTTCTCATTCTTTTCAAAAAAAAAAAAAATAATTACCATTAAAATGGATATATTATATAAGTCCCAGAAAAGTATCGCATTGACTATAAGTGGCCTTTTTGACAAATTTAAGAGTAAACTTGAAGAGAAGCAGACTTTAGGTGTCGTTTAGTCACAATTGACTCGTTTAGAGAACTATCATAAATTCATTGCTGATCATGGTAAGTGTTACAAATATAAGTCGACTGATCCCAAGCTTGACTATTTTACATCTAAACTTGCCGAAATAGTCGAGGAAAATAATCTGGAGTTTAAGCGTGCTACAGCTGAAACCCCTACAGGTAACGTAAAGACTTTTTATGAAGAATCCATGATAAATACAACTCTGCCTAAGGTTGAAATCCCTTCCTCTTCAGGAAAATTTACTGACTGGGAAAATTTTAGGGATATATTTAAGTCTATGATACATGCAAATGAGAAAATCCCTTATATTGATAAATTCTTTTATTTAAGGTCTAAAACGTCAGGAAAAGCCAAAGATATCATAGAAAATACTCCCTTACTCCGCAAAATTATTTAAAAGCCTGGAGCGATTTGGTAAGATACTACGAAAATCGTAGACGTTTAATCAATAGTCATTTGACGGAATTTTTCGGCGTTAAGCCTATGAAGAATGAAAATGCGGATTCGCTTAATACTTTAATGAGCGAAATATTTAACCCTTTGGGTTCTCTCGCGGCTTTGAATAGACCGGTAGAAAGTTGGTCGGATCTAAAAGTTTTTTTTTTTTACCGTAAGTCGTTTCGTAGAAAATACGTTGCGCGAATGGCAAAAACACTTAGGTAATTCCACTGAACCTCCTACAGTTGAGGACCTGAAAAAATTCATGGAAAGTCAAATTATGGTATTGGAGGCAATGGAATCGGGACAAAAGGTCTAATAACTCTCATACTCCCAAAAAATGTCAAATTTCGTCGTCGCATTTGACTAACAATAAAAATAATAATACTTATAAAAGGAGATGCTTATTTTGTTCCCAAGAGCATCATATTGGCAATTGCTTCGCTTTTAAAAATAAAAGTGAGCCAGACAGACGTAATTTTGCTACTTGTAAGAAGCTTTGCTTCAACTGTCTGAGTCCGCACTCTTACGACGCGTGTCAATCGAATAATAGGTGCTTTATTTGTAAGAAAAGACACCATGCAATACTGCATAGATAAGCGGCTAAGGTAACTCATTCTTCGCTCACTCATGCGTCTACTACTGAGATCTCAAACGCTGGTTTATGTACTCATAAGGATCTCTCTACATGGCTTCTGGCACTGCACTCTCAGCCAGTAGCCCTCCGTACGAACCTTGTAACTCTCACGTCTCTCAACTGGTATAAGGGATTTCCAACGGTGGAGTCCTTCTCGATACCGCTCTTGTTAGAGTTCGGAGTTCAAATGGATTTGAATTGTTTGTACTCGCTTTGATCGATCCTTGCTCGCAGTCCCATTCGTTACGGAGTCCTTATGCCAACGAATGGGACTTAAAACAAGTAAGGTGCACGTGCCTATTCTTGGAACAGGTAGAGCTAAACTCACTACTGCTTCAAAAATTACGGAAATTACTATCCGTTCGCACTTTGATTCTGAATTTTCGTGCAAAGTCTCTGCTTTAATTTTACCTAAGGTCTCGTCATACCATTGGATAACCCTAATGCACAAACCTACGCAAGCGGTCAAACCGCAGATAGAGTGGCGTGGAGAACATGTCTCTCGGCCGATATTTACTAATAAAAACGCAACGATTTGTTGTATTGCGAAAGGATATGCTACAAGACTTCGACTTCGCTACTAATGCACAGCGTCGCGTAGTAATAACTCCGCGCGTCTAGGTCAGGAAAGCAAATCCTCCCAATCTATATTTTCGTTTCTAATTTATACTATTTTACAATTTCCAATATGCTTACGTACTAAATTAATTTATTACCTTATGACTAAGTGCCCAATATATTCACACAGTTCGATGGTCTATTTGCCCATGCAGCAACATAGGTCATCGAATTTCATTGTACAATCTAACCATGCACCCACTTGACCCATGGCGCGATGCATGTTCTCACATTAGCCTGGTCAAGTGTTCATTCATAAATCGTTCACACTAATCGATGACATGGCAAACCTCTGCCTTGGCATAGGTTGCGTACATGATCGATGAGTGTAGCGGCAAAACATTCAACATGTGCGGATCGATTTATGCATGTGCAATTGTTTACAATTGTAGGATTTGTGACCTACTTTCTTATGTGGGCTAAGATTTCTTACACTAGGTGATAATGAATATGTTACACTATACTACATTAAATGGTAAAGATTATGATACACTACACTCCCCTCCGTACCTTAGGGCATCTGTAAAAATCTCGCATGTTGAAGGTTTGTTACTTGCCGATCTTCGAGCGTTCTAACGTTGATTTGTTGTTGGGAGCTGCGGTTTACTCGGAAATAGTGGGTGATTGTGTTGTGAAAGGTGAAGTTAATGAACCTATCGCTATAAGCTCAACTCTAATTTGGCTACTTTCGGGTAATACGCCAGGTGTTACAGGACATTCGTCCTACACTGTCTCTCTCCATTCGGCTAATGATGAGCAATTACATGCTATCCTGCAGACATTTTGGATACAGGAAGAACTACCTCAGGTTTCTAATCTGACTAAAGAGGAGCAAGAATGCGAAAGGCATCACGCTGCTACTCATACTCGTGATAAAAATGGGCGATTTGTTGTGCGATATTCCTTTCAAAAGGGTCTGCCAACTCCTGACCTTAATTTAAGTGACTCGTATTATAGAGTACGTAGAGTTCTTTTAAGTTTGGAAGCCAGATTCGAGACGGATCCCAGACTTAAAATTGCTTTCACAGATTATATCACTGAGTTTGAGGCTTGTAAACACATGGTCGTTAGAGATCATAACAGTCATAACAGTCTTTCGTCTCGAGCTCAGCGAAGCTGCCTTTGTGCCAAAGTAGTGATAGGCGGTTGTTGTTTATTCCATGTGATGCTAGCAGTAAACTTGTACCGTAACTAACAGTAAATTTATACCGTAACAAAGTTATTCGACGATTTTTGCCGCAGCTGTAGATCGGAGGATGAGGAGGAAACGATTTAACATTTTCTGTGCGAATGTCCAGCATTATCCAGGAAACGCATGCAAACTTTAGGCTCGCCTTTCCTGGACAGCCTCACGGAAGTAGCCACTTTTAATATGAGCTGCATAGCCAGCCAGCATACGAGAATCTAAATGGTTCTCGTCATCGCACAGGTTTTAGTGCGATCCCCAACCACTTTGTAGTAACACAATGGCCTTATCTTGGCCTAAGTGAGCCACCTTTTGACAAAGGGGGCTGCCACTACAACCAACCAACCTATTTTTTTGCTTCCTTGCTGGTTTACCCACACCTAGCTCGGCTGCCTTCCAAAAACGTGCTGTGTGGCTCGGCCAGCTCCTTGCGAGGCGTTGGTTCTTGTTCAACTACCCCCTTGGCGGTGCGTCGCTCTTCGTCCGTCGGGTTTTCTTGCGTCGTTACAATTCACACTTGATTCGCCTTTTTGTGTCGTTAAAATGATCTACCAATCTACTTGACGGATTATCTCGCGTCGCTATAATTCACACTTGCTTCGCTTCTCCGCGTGTTTCGAAAGATCTACACAGCGTGGATGGCAAAGAAAAATAAGGGAAGCGCACCCAGGGCCACCAAAACCGCGAAACCGGACTCTTTGTCCCCGGTCGTTAGCCTCGGGGCAAATTAGTGGGTGCTCGAACACGTGTTGCTGATGGGTCTTGCCTGTTGATCGTCGTACGCGAGCTTTTACCTCGGTCCAAGGGCAGCATTTTGTGGGTTATTCACAATTTCAGACGCTGGCAAAGCTTCGCCAACGATTCGTATTGTACCTGTCTAGACATCAACCGTCAGCGTACAGAACACATGGCGGTTGCGTCGAGACCCTACCATTACATTTTTGTATCCTATTTTAAAATATACTACGAGTGGTGGCTCCTAACGTGAGTGAGTGGTGTGAAGACTAACGCGTAAGTAGAACCGTGACAGACCCTCGCCAGAAAAGAATTTCCTTGAAATCCGAATAGAATAATGACTTCCGAAATTCTAAAAGAAATATGACTTTTAACCTAACCCTCTACCAAAGTTACGTAAGCTATATTATCAATATACGAAATCCAATACTATCAATATACGAAATTCGACGGAGGACCACTTCCGAGTGGAAATTTAACAACAAAAAAGGTTTCTTTATGTTCTTTGCTTCTATCGTTCGTATCGTTGTGATTTTGTTTGGTTTTTACAATTTTTGGCTTTGCTTTTTCAGATAGGCTTTATTCGCGATAGGTTCACGCAGTGGCGGCTCTACCTTTGGGGCTAGTGGGGCTCAGCCCCACCACTTATTGATGAACCTATATCAGTGCAAATGTAATAAAATATCATTAAAGATTTCAATACAGTTTTCATAATTTCATTTCATTTCAAAATATAATGTAGCATTTTTTTCGCCCATGCTGTAGTTTACTTTCACATAATCTTCTTGTCACGCACTGTAGAACAATTTGTTTTTCTCTTCGACTCGCTTCGTTGTCCCTGCACCGAGTAAAAGCTAAGAGTAAAATTCAAACTTATTTTCTCTTTGACAATTTTCCACCTTTACTATGAGGGAGGGCTACATGAAATAAGCCCCGATTAAGATAATTTCGATTTGAATGGCTGCGTGAATTCTATGGTGAAGCGGCGGGAGTGTGCGTGTTTGAAATACCATGTTTTTTTATCGCGGACGGGCTAATCATGTGCAGCCCGTTCAGTGCTTCGACAACGTTTAGTCTTGGCATGGTCTGGATAATATTTTTGAGCAGGCATGAACAACATTTTTTTACGACGGTCCGCAGGGGGTGAAGGTGATGACTGTTAATGCAATAGTAGTCTCATCAGTGTAGTACATGGTATTAGTACTTAGTGTGCCTTCGTAGTGTTTAGTATTTTTTTAAAGTTTTGTAGTGCTTAAAGTTTGTTTCAGAAAAGGGTTCTTCAGGTTATGGTATTTATGATTTTGATTAAATAAACAATTAACAAGATTTTCCTTGCATGTGTTAAAACTTGCTAGAAGCTTGAATTTCAATTTCAGTTAAATTTTTTCAGTATTTTCAAAATATGAATTCGGTAGAAAATATAATTAATATTAATATTACGCTATTCGAACGAAATGTTTCAAAATATGTCTCCCATTGTTCAGCTTTACAGTTTTTTTGAAGATAATAACCTTTGTTCGTCTTCGCTTGCAGTACTCTCTGTTTGTAATAAATTCATTAAAGAAATACCCAAAATGAATGAAAGGGTGATTGACTTGTTTGCTCAACAAAAAAAATCGACGTGCTGAATATTTATACAAATAAAACGTTTAGATAAAAGAAATTGCTTTTGTTGTTGATGTTGATTGAAGAACTATATACAATGTAAAACAGTTTTTGGTGAATTTATTTATTGATGGTTTTTGTTCTTGTTATTGTTGGTTTAGTTGAATTTATTTATTACTAGTTTTTTGATTGTTATTGTTATTGTTATTTTTGTTGCATTTATTTTAGTAGAGTAATTATTTATTTTGAAAAGTGCGACAGGCCTAAAAGTTGTTTCGTTGCAAGAATTCAAATGTTTTTAAACAATTTTTTTTATTCAGAGTGCACTGGACTTTAATTAAAGCTTTAAATGTTATTCAAAACACGATAATAGGAATATATCTTTGATTGCCAGCGAATCTACTTTTGGGGAAACTGATCACTTAAAATCGCTTAACGCTCCACATGTGGTACTTCTTGGGTGGAGTGGAAACTCACATAAGAAATTCTATTGGTGATACAAAAATTCGTACCAGTAGCCCCACCATACTTAACTCCCACGAGCCGCCACTAGGTTCACGAAAGTTTTTTTGAGTAGAATGCGAGGTATAGCCTCAAAAGCAGGTTGATCGCTTTTCTACTTTGGTTGAAGCCGAGCCTGAATTAGTCAACACATTTACATATTGTCGTAATAATTGCATTATAAGATATAAGACTATCTGTATGCAAATATTTAGTTACTCGTAAAATAAATGCTTATAAAGCTGTCTAGAAAATCTTCATGTGATAATGTCGAAAGCTTTCTGGTATTATCAATGAGAAAACCATATACACAGGTTTCTATAGGTTTCTTTGCTTCAAGTGTGACGCTTATTCTTTGTTTTATGATTGAGGAGAACAGCTTGTGAATAAACGGTAGTTAGTAGTTTGCGGTATCAATTGGATCACCTCATTTGTAAATTATGGTTATGACAGATTCTGGTCATTTGGTGGGCACTTTACTAGTCTCTAATATGCGGTTAAACAAATGTGTTAAGAGTAGAGCTAGCATTGTAAATGTAATCCGAGCCTGGGCGTTTATCTGCTTTTAGCTTTTTCGACGCTCTTATGACTTTAATTTGTTCTATCTGAATTCATATTTCCCTCACCCGTGGCAACTTGGTTACCGCTACTAGTATTTTCGTGCTCTCTAGTTCTTATAAAATTCAGATGCCACCGTGATGATCTCTCTACGGCTGTGTGGTGTTTTTTTCAGCCCGATTAGTGAGTCAATCTATGCTTTATTTGTTCTCAGTTCTTGGTAAGCTGTTTTTGTACTTCCGGTTTGGTTCAAATGGTTTTCAATAATGTAGGATCCATGACTAGCATAAGTTTTCTTTATATTTACTTATTAGTTTGTAGACATCAAAAATTTAGTTTTTCATTGATCAGGTTTTATTTTTAGTTTTCGCAGCTCTTGTTTTCCCTTCATACATCATGTGCGCTCTGACAATATTTTATAAGTTTTGTGTAGATTTTGTAATATTGCACAGCCGCTGGGTTGGCCACCACTGCCTCATGGGCAACAAGTGATAACGGATGGTCAGTCGTGGCAGGCCCCGAAAAAACAGAGATCCCGCTAGCGACGAGATTGGACCGGAGAGTTGATTTAGAGCGGTTGATCGGGTCGCAGGACCTGTGGAAGTGATCCATTTTCCGAGCAGAAAGATAAAAAAAGCGAACGTTTGATATACGTGGGTGAATACGTAACGAAGAAATCTCCGAAAAGGTTTACTGAAAACTTTCGTGCGAGTTCCTGAGAAAACGTCGCGTGCTTAGCATCAAATCAATTAATTTTCAATGGAAGTTCAAAGAGATTGATATGTGAACACGTGTTGAGTTCGTCTTCTAATCTATTCCAATTTGTCACTTTTGTAACTTAGGCATCAAAGCCTCGTCGAATGTGGTATGTGCCGAATTTTGTACGAATAATCCGTAGTATGAATGGCTATGACCATGTGGAAAAAATGGGAGTGGAAGCGTGATATTCTCCACAAAAAGACCCTTTTCGAGGGTAACGGTTATTGAAGAAGGTGGCAATCTTACGCGTGAAGCTGCGAAAACTCAGTGCCGATCATTGCGGTAACCGGGGATTCTCCTGCTCGAAAGATTAAGCGAACATACCAACAGGCTGAATGATTTTTAATAGCCGTTGCAAATTTTGCCGGCACTCGTCGCTGGATAAGTGATCCACATAACCTAAAATTCGTGTTGACCAGTTAGAATTTGTGAATGTAGGGTAGTTGCTGATCTTACCGATCAGGGGAATAGTGATAGTTTAAATGGCATTATTCTGAAAAGACGGTCACTTCCCAGTAAGATCAATTTGAAGAAACGTGCAATAGTTGAAGCTGGACGCGTGGGAAATTTATTCACTAAAAGAGTAACAGTGCACGCCATTTATATCGACTATATAATGGAGGCCATGTGTGTCCCAAAAGAATCGAAAAAATATACGATTGATGTTGAGCGCGAGTCCCAATTTTTAAAACATTTAACCCTTTAACGCCAGGTGAAGCTAGGACGGCAGTGAAGGATCAAAGGAAACGCATTCATTCAGTGGAAATGTTGTTCATTCCAAGCCGCACATGTGCTCTGCTCCTTTCGACCAGAAAAAAGTATCTCTCACGGTGAACTCGGTGCGACATTTGTCGGTCAACAAAATACAGTCGTCCTTCAAGAGGACAAACATTAGAAATAGCAATTTCATTCAAATCATTATTTTTCGAGGCACTTTAAGACACGTGTATTCTACTTTTGTAATCGACACATTTGGAAACTTTCAAGTTTTCTGCCATTTGGTTTCGTTCGCGGTCACAGCTGAACAGAAAAATCTATAACATGTGTTAGAACCTCCTACTCTAGTCAACAACATTGTCTTCTAGTGTGCAATTTTGGTTCGCAACTCTGCTAACACTATTTAATGCACATTAATGGAGGTTCTTTTTTGTTCCAGATTATAGGCTGGTTCCCAATTAATTTTAGTAGGAAGTGTGGTTTCGGCCATTAATGTGCATTAAATAGTATTAGCAGAGTTGCGAACCAAAATTGCACACTAGAAGACAATGTTGTTGATTAGAGTAGGAGGTTCTAACACATGGTATAAAATAGCAAACGTAGGCATATATACGAACCCATTGACGGTCGTTATAATTCGCAGATGTAAATTATAAAATAGTTGAAATATAACGAGCTTAATCCATCAACAAGCCAGCCGTGGTCGTGCTGTCTCGTGACGGATGGCAAATGACAGCACCTGAAGAGGATGCCATCCGACACGCCGAAACCACACTTCCTACTAAAAAGAAAAATCTAGTTTTGATCTCTGAACGGTGTTGTATTCAACGATACGAGTGATATGAGATTGCTGTGAAGAGGTCAAAATTAATTTGAATCCTAACCACACGCGCGGAATAAATTCGTTTATCAATACAAATAACTCTTGGTGAAGGCGCACACCTGGATCCAGAAAAAGGGATGCAATTTAATTGATACTCATGCAACTGCCGATCGTAGCCATCGTTGCTTCATCTTCATTCATTATCGCAAACAAGGGGACGAACCACAGGACGGTGGTAACAACTGACCAAACGAAAATAAATGTTACCTTTTTGACTATTATGTAATACATACACACAACTAAGCTATAAAACAAATTTGATTTATAATATTTTTTTTAATGCTAAAAGATGGATTTATAACAATTTTATCTCAACCTCATTTCGCTCTATTTAGATGGTTCATATACATTGTATTATCAACTTGATATTTTTTTCTGTTATTTTTGTTTTATGTTTTTTTTTTGCAATCCGAGTTTTAATGTACAGTATAGGGAATTGCAATGCGGAATTTTTGAAGTTAAAATTTTATTAACCCCAACTTTAGGACCCGCGATGAAGAGCGCTCGTCGTCGCTAAGGACTAAAGGGTGAGTTATCTTTATTCTATTTTTTGGATTTTTTTTTCGTCTTTTCTACAAATTGGATATTTCTTGTATATATACTAATCATGCGGTACCAGAGGTAATGAATTTATAATGAACTAAAATAACCAGCGTTTCCTTGAGGGCTCTCCCTCTTTAATGACCGCAACTGCTTGCAGATAAAGGAATAACTCGGCCAAGGCAAGTATAGGTGGACCTAGCGCGCATGAAATATGCGACTGCGCAAGCGCTGGGTCGAGGTAGGGTGGGATCAGGCAAACACATCTGCGCCTGGTGAGCTCCGCTGAAGTTCGGCTTCTAAGCGGGAGTGACACTGCCGCCGGAGAGAATTGTTTGCTCGTGCCGTAGTAGTTTTTTCTCTTTCTAGTCTATCGCCGGCTCGATTACGCGAATCGCGATTAAAGTAGATGATGTATTTACTCTTTCGGTTAGGTTTTGGATCGCGATATTCGGGTTCTCGGTGCGCGCGGAATTTTTTTTTGACCATTATAGACTAAAGTAGGAGGTATAGCCTCAACTTAGAGAATGATGTTTGTTTGGATTTTTTTTATTATGATATTTCGTGGATAAAATTTCGTAATCGGGCAATTAGATGGCTGAATCTTTGTAAATGAGTTTCAGGACCTGCTAGAGAAACGTACCCACGACGTTACGCGCCGAACTGAGCTGGTGTGCCAGGGGCCACCGAATCTCTAGCCAGGTAGAGGCCGGACCCGTCATAAGGGTGCGTTGCTTCGTCCCGGGGACTTCACGTCCGTCAGGTCAACAGTTACAAACCTGTTTGCCCTTAAATTTCGAAGCGATACCGTTCGCCAACCAGTTTTCTTTTCCTCATATTTCATTACAATTTTTGTTTGTGTTTCTAGCACTGATTGATTGATTATATTTGCTTATTACGTCTCTATTTATGTACATTGGAGAAAAATTCATCAGGTTAACAAGTGCATCTTCATTAAGAAGGAAACTGACTATTTAGGCCATGTGTTAGCTCCCCAAAAAGTCACAACAATCCTGAATAGACTTACTTAACTTAATCTGAAACTACTCATTAATGCTAATCAGATCAAACAATTTTTGGGAACAACTAGTTGTTATCGGAAGTTTTTACCGATCAGTCATTTTCAGAAGCTACTCTTATGTTGCTTACCCAATAACCGATATCTCAATAAAGGAGCGAAAATAAATCAAAACGCTCCTAATGATATTTCAGTATTTAAGAAACTTAACAATATTAAAACGAATCATTTTATTTCAAAATATCCGAACTTTAGTAAAATATTGAAACTTATAAAACGATGCAAGCAATATCGCTCTTGGAAGTAGTTCGAACTCAGAACGATTAGAACAAATCCGGAAACTAATGACATAAGCCTCGTAGAACCTGAGGATAATATTATGAATTTAAATCAAATCTTTGAAAACTCAAGAAATTCCTTTGAAGATGAAATCAATGTACGAAATTTAACAAAAATTTATTGATAACGGATAACTGGGAACATTTTCAGTTAGATGATCACAAATACAGTTGGCTGCGACAAATCATTATAAACTGTTTTGAAACTGCGAATCCCTAAAACTCGTCATATCTACCAACATAGCAAATGATGCTGAAAGTGACGAAAAACTAAATAAACAGACGAGCTAGAAAATGGAACAGGACATTCTGGTATTGTAGCAAAATATGGGGAAATGATTAGTAGAGTTTACAACCCCAAACTGAAAGACCCCGTTCATAGTATAATAAATAATTTCAATATTTATGCCATAGCGAATACGATCACGATCCAATTAAAAGGGACTTCTAATTAACAGAAACACATTCTACCATTAACGAAATAATTGACGCATTTGTATTTTTCCTAGATAAAAATCCTCTAATAAATTTTATTCGTACATTTTTCAAGCAGGTAGATAAGAACAGTCGAAAACTTATCGAATTTTTTTTTGGTGTTTTCGCCACAGCATTGAGTAGGACAAAAAGACTGACTCAATCAAAGCTGCTATATTTTTTGATTGGTTTGGCCAAGAGGCGATGGAAATTGTCAACAAATTCGATTTATCTGAGGACCAAAAGAAGTTATATGCCGAAGTATGCAAATCATAAAAGAATGAAGTCTATGAAGCGTTCAATTTAATGTTCGGCAGCAGGAGAGCAATGAAAAATTTGATAATTATTTGTTAGCTCTTAAAAATTGGAGGTATCAACAGAACGACAGAATATTGGCGATCGTATACTGATCGAAATCTTGGAAAAGATTTCACTATAACCAAATGCATCGAAATGACAATGGCAGCAAAGTAGACAGTGAAACACGTCGAACGAATGAAAAAAAAACACGAAACACATACAGCATTTGATGCGATTGAGGGAAGATCAAAGCAACGGTACACTGACAATCAACTGATTAAGAAACCACGAGGGATCTACATGACCAATTTGCCAGTAGTAGTTACGTAACTAATAAAAATAATAATATAAAAAATAACACTTTAAGTAATAATAATGGTGATGAGACATTATAGTAAATGTAATGAGTCAATATTATCCGTTTTGTATTATTTATTGTTTTTGAATGAAATTTTTTGCAATTATAAAAACTACATTTTTTGTTTCATAAGTACTGTTCAAAGAAGAACAAGAGAAGAGATCTTCTAAATTACTTAATTAAATTAATAAAATTATATAAAAAAATACAATGCGCGAAATTTTGAATTCATTGGTAGTGTATTATTTTTTATCGACGATGTTTTGTTTGTTGCTGACATAATTGAGGAATATGATCGTATTTTGGCACAGATACTTGAGCGTGCACGTAAATTAAATATTAAATTCAATAAATCGAAGGTTTAATATCGAGTGAAGTAAATTATCTTGGAAAATATTATCGCAGGACGGAATTTCATGCGACCTGGATCGAGTGGAAGCTATTCGGAAATATTTAACAGAAGAAGAGAAGACATGCATAATCTGTTTGGTATGTTAAATTATGCTCGTGAATATGTACGAGATCAAAAAATCCTTTAAAGAATTACTGAAGACTGATGTCGTTTTCAAATGGAGAGAGCCATACGTCGATGCCTCGAACTTATTAAAACCATGATCACAAATGCACAGAAGCTTAAATCGTATGACGAGAAAATAGAAACTACCATTGAAAATGATGCATCGAAATTTGGCATAGACTGCTGCATTATGCATGAAAGTAGGGCGATCGCATTTGCTTCACGGAGCCTATCAGATACAGAAATGGGCTATGCTCAAGTTCAAAAAGAAATACTGTAGTTGTTTTTTCATGTACGAAATTTCATCATTATAGGCTACTATTAAGGCGCGTGTAAATACTTGGCCGTAAGAATTTTTTATGATCATAAATCAGCATTAGTTTCAAATCTAAATTCGTTTTATGTCAAGTGTATCGCTCCTTGGTTCAATCCTTTCTTAATTTCCAATCGCTTCCAACATTGCTGCTCATCACAAGTATTGGATCACATATTGTTGTTGACACCGCACATTGTTTATATTTCGGTCAGCACATTATTCAATGAGCGAAATCCAACGTAGGGTTCAAATGTGGAAGCTCGCCGTTGAACGATACGATGAGTGATCCAATACTTACGATAAACAAAGCGAGTAAATACCAGCATGAGCGGCTGGTCAGCAGATCTAATTTTTGTGTAGTATTAAGTTATTTTCAGTTTTGTGCAGCATTAAATTATTCTTGTTAAGTAAGCATTTTTTTATATACAATGTGTAAAAAAAGTTAAGGCACGATGCACCCAGCGAGAAAAGTTTTAACTTATCAGTGATATTTTTATCGAGAATGTTTTTATTTTTACATTAGATCAGAAGATTTAAAGGTATATTTCAGTAACATAACACAAAAAACACCAATCACACAACAATTATTAAATATAGGGGGGAAAACTGCTTTTCCAATCAGAAACATCGCAAAAAAGTTAAGGCACACAGCCAATAATTTATTTTTCTGAGAAAAATGCACCGATAGATTTGCATG
Organism: Oxycera nigricornis; assembly: GCA_963942545.1. NCBI lineage: Eukaryota > Metazoa > Arthropoda > Insecta > Diptera > Stratiomyidae > Oxycera > Oxycera nigricornis. Next base: position 65,553,298 of record OZ012662.1, read on the forward strand.
GAATTTTCGCTACGAGAAATATATTTCATTTGAGTTGAGTAAATGATCAAGGAAAGTAAATGAATGCCATATGCTAAAATTGGTGTATTAATTAAAAAATTAAAATATACTGTCAGAAACGTTGTATTAGCATATAAAAAACAAAATCATTCGAAACAAAACTTTAAACTTTTTAAAAAGGATCCAAGATTAAATGCCTCATTTTTACGCAATGAAGTTATAAAACACGTCAGAAAAGAAGTATCTGCTCAGACGGTACGAAATATTATAAAAAAGTCGGGCTTTAAAGGCAGAGTTTGAAGACGAAACCGTACATTAGCGCAAAAAATGTGATATTTAGATTACGTTTCGCGAGAGAGTACGTAAAGTTCTTCTGGAAAAGGGGTATTTTTGTTGACGAAACAAAAATTAATGTTAAAATTGTGTATAGACATTAGATGTTACATTGTGAATAGACATTTAGACAATTTGACTTGGCTGAATTATGACAGTTTCTTGTTCAATATAATCTCTCTTTTCATTAGCTTAATCGAGTATAGACGTGTTTTATTTCTCGGCTCAGAATATTTCATTCCACAGCGTTACTCACATTCTCGCCTCAATTCTAACAGGTTATGGCCTTAACGCAAAAATATTTGAGCCCGCGTCTATTACTACAAGTGAATATAATTCATTGAAGAGGTTTTTATCGACCGATCGCATTTCATTTTATGTGATTTTTTCCGATCTGTGTGAAACACGTGTGCACGTACGTATCAAATCGTAGCCGAACAAAAAATTCTGTGTTAATCGTGTGAAGTAAAATCGATTTAACAATGTCGGCAAACGCGAATGGAAATTTAAGCATAGAAAAATTACGCGGTCGCGAAAATTTTGAAATCTGGAGAAGACAAGTCAAATCGTACTTAATCATCAAAAGCTTATGGATTGCCATAAAAGAAGAGGGAGCTTCAAAGGCAACAGCAGCAGAAAAAGAATTGGATGAAAAAGCATTGGCTGAAATTACTCTATTAATAGAGCCGTATAACTTTTGTCATATCGCAGATGCGAAAACTGCAAACGAAGCTTGGAAAAATTTAGAAAGTGCATTTCAAGCGAAAGGTTTAACAAGAAAAGTAGACCTACTAAAAACATTAACACAAATGAAAATGACAGACTTTGAAAATATGAAAGATTACGTAAATTCATTTACAGAAACTGCATTTTTGTGCGCTAGTGTCGGTTTTGAATTAGCAGACGATTTGAAAGCATCTCTTTTGTTAGCCGGCCTACCGTCTGAATGTGATTCGCTTGTGCTCGCATTGGAAAACCAAAAGGACACATTGTCTTTAGACTCTGTGAAAAATACCCTTTTACAAGATAAAAAGTTCGATAAGGAATGTAACAGTGGCAGTGCATTATATACGAAAAATGAAAAAAAAAGTAAATTTCGTTGCCATCTTTGCAACAAGGTAGGTCACATTGCCAAATTCTGTTTTTCAAAGAATAAGAAAAAGAACGAAAAAAAAAAAAAGAACAGTCGAAAAATATGTCAGATACAGCACTGTATGCGGCCTTGATGACGTCGACAAAGCAAGAGAGTGAGTGGTGTGTCGACTCCGGTGCAACCGCACACATGAACAACGACAAAAGTACATTTAATAGTATTGCATCAAATGTATCAGGTAACATTACCATTGCCAACAACAGCAAACTAAATGTTGAGTGCGTTGGCGACGTTTCATTGACACTCGACGGCAATAACGCGAATCAAACTGTAACAATTCATGATGTGAAATGTGTGCCTGAACTCAGTATAAATTTACTCTCTGTAAGTCAAATGACAAAAAGAGGCAAACGAATTGTTTTTGAAGAGAATATTTGCCACATTTTCGATAAAAATAGAAACTTGATCGCGGAAGCTAAGAAGAAAAATGATTTGTACGTATTAAAAGGTATTGTAAATGAGAATCCACATAAAAGTGATATTGCTTTGGCAACGACAACGAACAGTGACATTTGGCATCGTAGAATGGGCCATATTTGTAAAAATTATCTGATAAACTTAAAAAATTCGACGACTGGTGTTATCTTTAATCCGTCCAATTTGATTTCGAAATGCAAAGTGTGCGCAATGGGAAAACATTCTAGAACTCCGTTCAAAGACAGTGGAACGCGTGCTAAGGCTTTACTAGACATTATACATTCCGATGTGTGTGGCCCATTGCCTGTTAAATCGAAATCCGGTACAAAGTACTTTGTTACATTTACAGACGATTATAGTAGATTTATTTTTGCAATACCGATAAAAGAAAAAACACAAGTGTTTTCGGAATTCGTGAAATTTAAAAATTTGGTAGAAAACCAAACTGGAAAAACGATTAAAATTTTTAGAACAGACAACGGAACAGAGTTCGATAATAAATTTTTCGATCGAATGTGTGAAAAACACGGAGTGATCCATCAAAAAAGTGTACGGTATGTAAAAGAGCAAAATGGTGTAGCGGAGCGTATGAATCGTACATTAATGGAGCGTGTCCGCTGCATGATTTATGATTCGGGCGTACACAAGAGTTTTTGGGCCGAAGCTTTAGTAACTGCAGCATATTTATTAAACCGTACGCCGTGCAGAAATCAAAAAACAATTACACCGTTTGAATTATGGACAGGCAAAAAACCAAACCTGTCTCATATTCGAGTGTTTGGTTCAACTGCTATGGTACATTTGCCAAAGGAAATAAGAACGAAACTCGACAAAAAATCAGTCGAGTGTACCTTTCTTGGCTACAGCAATGAATCGAAGGCATATCGCCTAATCAACAACGAAACACAGAAAATTGTTTTGAGTCGTGATGTCATTTTCTTTGAAACTGAAAATGGGGTAATTGAAAAAGATGATAACCTTTTTAGAAATTCTTTTTTACAAATAGACGACAACGATGGTTATTTGAAAAGCGAAGCAGATGATGACTCTGACAACGAATTTGCCGATTCAGGGAGTGATATTACTGTGATTGAAACGGCCGATTCACCAGCAAACTCAACACCCGCACAGGCTGATTCAGACAATCAACCAGCTGATAACCTTTCAGTCGTCAGTTCATCTATTATATCCAACACTAGCGATGAGTCATTGTACGACATAACCGATGATGAAGACCTTGATGCATCGCTTGACCAGACCATCACAACTCAAACAACACCGAGACGCTCCGAACGAACGGCTGGACGACCAAAGCCGAGCTATGTCGTTCCAAAATACAGTTTTAATGTAGTCGCTCACACAACAAGTAGTGTTCCGATTTCGCCGGAAGAGGCGTTATCCAGCCAAGATGCACATCTGTGGCGAAAAGCCATGGAAGAAGAAATGAATGCCCACAAAGTCAATGGCACCTGGACATTGACTGATTTGCCCGTTGACAAAAAGGCAATTCCAAACAAATGGGTATTCAAAATCAAGCGTGACAGCGATGGAAATGCAACCAACTACAAAGCGCGTTTAGTTATAAAAGGATGTTCACAGCGACAAGGCATTGATTATAAAGAAACGTTCGCTCCTGTAATCAGGTACAACACACTACGATTTTTGATTGCATTGGCAGCCAAACACAATTTGGAAATTCGTCAACTCGATGCTGTTACCGCCTTTTTGAATGGTAAACTTAAAGAGAACATATATATGCATCAACCGATTGAGTTCAGTGACGGCACGAAACAAGTATGTAAATTGCATAAATCTCTATACGGTCTAAAGCAGGCGAGCCGTGTATGGAATGAAACACTTAACAATGTACTGGTTAAATTTGGACTGAAAAGAAACGATGCTGATCAATGTGTTTACCATCGAATTGAGGGCCAATCCATAATAATTGTAGCAGTGTATGTGGATGACGTGGTGATTTTTAGCAACCAAAAGAAATGGGAAAATGACCTTTGCACTACTCTGTCTAGCAATTTTCAAATGAAGGATCTCGGTGAAGCAAAGCAATTGCTTGGGATGCACATCACACGTGACCGAAAGTCAGATACTATTTTTCTTGACCAAACTCAATATTTGCTCGATGTTTTAGATCGTTTCAGAATGAGTGATTGTAACCCGGTTTCAACTCCATTAGATTTGAATCAAAAGATATCACTCAAATTTTGCCCAAAGAGTGGCGACGAAAGACAAGAGATGTCAAAAATTCCGTATGAGCAACTGATTGGCTGTCTTCAGTATGCTGCTCAAGTCACACGACCAGATATTTGTTTTGCGGTGAATTTATTAAGCCGATACAAGTCTAATCCAGGGAAAGTACATTGGGGCGCCGCAAAACGTATACTTCGTTATCTCAAAGGCACAATCAACAAGCGATTGATTTATACAAGTACACCAACTCAAATTCAAGCCTACTGTGATGCTGATTATGCCAGTGACTTGGACGAAAGAAAATCAACCACTGGCTATGTGTTTATCTTCCAAGGAGGTGCAATTTCATGGAATTCAAAGCGCCAAAAAACAATTGCATTATCATCCACCGAATCCGAATACATGTCGGTAGTAGCAGCGATCAAAGAAGCAGTGTGGCTGAGGCGTCTATGGTATGGCATTTTTTTAATCAAATTAAATAGTATGACTTTGCATTGCGACAACAAAAGTGCGAAAGATATAGCAACAAACAACTCATACTCTGATCGAACCAAGCACGTGGATGTGAAGGCATCGTTCATCAATCAAAAGATCAACATGGGCATCATAAAAATGGTATACTTACCTACAGATCAAATGTTAGCAGACTTCTTGACAAAAGGAATTACCAGCATTAAGCATAACATATTTTGCAATGATATCGGTCTTAAGGATTGATGTACGTTATGTGTAATTCATTTTTTTCATTTGAATCAAAAGCCATTTCTTTTACATATTATATAAAGAAAAAATAATTGTCAAATATCTGTTCAAGGGAAAGTGTTAAAATTGTGTATAGACATTAGATGTTACATTGTGAATAGACATTTAGACAATTTGACTTGGCTGAATTATGACAGTTTCTTGTTCAATATAATCTCTCTTTTCATTAGCTTAATCGAGTATAGACGTGTTTTATTTCTCGGCTCAGAATATTTCATTCCACAGCGTTACTCACATTCTCGCCTCAATTCTAACAATTAACGTGTTTGAATCTGATGGGAGGCGGTATGTTTGGAGAAAACCAAATACTGAGTTCAATTTCAAGCATACCAATCCCACTGTAAAACACGGCGGTGGGAACATTAGTCTATGGGGTTGTATGGGGGCTTCTGGACCTTTCTTTCTGGAACTTAGAAATTATAAATGGCAGGATGGATTAACATTACTATCTAAATATCCTCAAAAGGTATATTGGAGAAAGTGCTACACAGATGGTATTAAACTCTTTTGGCCTGTACCAGGATAACGATTCCAAACATATCTCGGAACAATGCCAACTTTGCGCTATTTATAACTGCCCAAAAGTGATTGAAACACCTGCTCAGCCCCCAAATTTAAACCCCATAGAGCATCTATGGTACCACCTAAAAAATAAAGTTGAGATTCGTAAAGTAAAAAATTAAACAGCCATTATTGAATGGGAAAATATTTCACCAGCCGTTTGGAAAACGTTGGTCAAATCGATACCGAATCGCCTCCAGGAAGTCATAAGAATGCGAGGAAAGTCCACAAAATATTAATAGTAAGTTTCTAAAATTAAAAGAAAATAAATCTAAAACAAATCAAACAATTTCAAAAAAAACTATATCATACCTTAACTTTTTTGGGCCGTTTCTTGATGGTAAACAAGCATATGTTTAAATTGTTATGTATTTGGTTCTTTTTTGGTGTGATACTGATCCTTATATACTGTAAAAGAACACCATTCTCAATAAAAAAATACCACTAAAACTTATGACTTTTCTCGTTGGGTACATCGTGCCTTAACTTTTTTTTATCTACTGTAACTATAAGTTCACAGAAATAAATATTCTTGATTCATTATCAAACCAAACTTCGAGTTCTACTTTTGGAGAGTCAAGACAAGGGAGTTTCGATATTGAATTGAATTCAATATAGTTTCGACTGACCGGATTAAGTATTCGGTCAACCGATAATCGTAAGGTGACTCAAAAGTTTTACGAAGTGTTTGAAGTTAAATTTCGCAAATTATATTTAGGAGTTACAAAGCTCAATAAATCGACGAATCGGATTCAGAATCCGGTTGACCGACATTGTACAGCTACTATTAACTAGTGGTTTTAATCGTGAAAAAACATCCATACAATTCAGAACGCACATTTACAAAGAATGAAACTACGTCTGATTTAATTTACATTCTAAGAAAGGAATTGTATATCGCCGATCTTTCTTTCGCAATATATGAATTTGAAGAACAAATCGAAGGAGACTGCGGACTTGAATGGATTTTTATACACACTTAATTTTACTAATGAGCGCATTATTGACTTCAAACGGAAAATTCAAGATGACAGCTGTTTATCGCAACTGAAAAAGTTCTTCAAGATGGATAGTCGGATGATAAACACGGTTTGAATGAAGTAGTTCTTTTAAGAGCACCCATCCGATCTGATTTCTCTCGATGAAAGCGTTATCATACCCGCAGAATTTAGTGAAAACATTTTATCGAAAATGCATGTATCGCATTTGGGTATGGAGAAAACAAAATAAAGAGCCCAAACTATCGTACGTTGGCCGGAAACTGATGAGACCATGGAAAACACGATAATCAAATGTATGAATAGTCAAAAAATCTACTGAATTATACAAATTTCAAATGATTTACCTGACTTAATATTTAATGAAATCACAATAGACCAATACGCAAATTCGGTTCAAAATCATATCTGATTGTTTCGGATTTTTTCAATATAGTTAGATATAATACTGTTGACGGATAAAACAGCAAGTCAATACATCAACAAATTGAAAATGTGTTTCGCAACTTACGAGTTGCCAACGGAAATCAACGCTGATAATATTCCATTTTATTCGCGGGAATTCACTCAATTTTGACATCAATATCGTATGATACTTCCGGCGAGTCTTATGTATTCACAAGCAATTGGTATTGCCAAAAGCTTGAACAAAAAACGCATGAAGACAGGTCGGAACTGTAGATGACTTTGCTTGAATATCGAAACGCCCCCTAAAGGAAGTTAATGATAAGTCGAAAAACACGCAGATTAGTATCAGTGTGTAAAAAGGACATTGCCAAAAAATGGGGTGCGCAAATTGCAACAGTAGTAAACTACCAAATTGAAAAGCAATCCAGGGGCGGGGAAGTTTGATATCATGACATTGAAAACGGGTGGCAAAAATCGAAAACTTACTCAATACTCCAAGGTGAAACCGGATTTGTACTTTGCTCCGAAAAAAATCAAAGTGGCTTCGTAAGCTTTAAGTGGGAGAATTATTCAAAGAGCAAGAAAATATACATGAAATGAATTCATTTAGATTTGAATGTACTTTTCTATCTACCTAATTTGCTTTAATTTTAACCGTTGAATCAAAACTAAAATTTCCAATAAACTCAACTATTTTTCATTTAAAGTACTTTTAAAATTCAGTATATTGACGACACATACTATAGCACACTAACATATACTGAAGTAGCCGCCACGGTGGTATTCAATTGTATTATAGCATAGCATAATTTTTTCACCAATAAAGCGGAAAGTTTATAAACGACTAACAGGTGGCAGTCTCGGGAGCATAGGTTTCACTCACCACGGAACGTAAGGTCATAAACTAACCTGACTATATTTCCTCAGATGATCTAATAAAGATTTTCATATCTACACGGATAACCCAGCGCAAAATACTTCTACTAGTCACTTTTACCGGGTCAAATAAAAATCGATGAAAATTTACTCATCTTTCAAAACACAGAAACAAGAAGTAGGGACGGAAATCAACCGAAGTCCAACGAATGCTTCGACAGTTTTCGGGTACTCGAAAAATTGATGGCAGTCAGCCAATGCTCATCACAGCAGAGACACATTATGAACCTCATTTTGCGTAACACACCACTAATTGCAGTATCAATTATCACGACGGGGTTTAAAATCAAGGAAAAACTTACGGGCGCCCTCATAACTTCTCAACAAAAATAGCTGAATCTATGATCCCGGGGATTTGTTTACTGAACAAGCGGTTCCCTATAACAATTGCCCTAATATTTTTGTTATCTATTACTGTCTTTGTAGCGGCCAGTCGTCCGGCGACTGGCCTAAATCACAGGAAATAGATTCAAAGCAGAAAACAATAATGAAATTGTGAAAGGAAAATCCAGGTGGATAATCTAGTAACCTAGTTTTTTCATGTAATTTGATTGTTCTTAAACTTAAAAAAAGGAAGTAGCATTATGTATCATATATGGACAAGACATGGTATGCCATTGCGTATGTCAATTATTTTCTTCCTCACACGAAAAACCTCAATCGCGTAAACTCACGCTGTTGGAATGATAATTGTAGTGTTAATCCATAAAAAGTTAAAGTTGCAGAACTCAATGCAATAATTGAAATACTGAAAAAGTGATCTTAACATAGTGACGCCAGATCAGGAGTTTTCACCATAAATTTTTCAGACAGTCACGGATAAATAAGCGGCATAGAGTTTTGTTCAACTATTTCGAAGCAAGCATAGTTCTGTATTTCTGAGGCAATATAAAACGACATGGTCCAGAAGATTAGGAGAAATGAAATCAATTTCAGCTTGTGTTTCATAAGCCTTCTGTCAACACTCACAACGCAACAGTGGATGCAGAAACAAAAACTGCATTCAATAATCCATAAAAATCAATTTCGCCAAAAAAAATTAGCTTACATCCTTTCGTTTCGCTATTCTCAATATAATTTCTAGTCTTATGTACCCATCCATGATTAATGCGTCCAAAGTAGTGCCGCCGCTTTCATCCGGACTTCCACCATAACCAACAGTTCCATCACATTGCTCGCGTTCACATACAGAACAGCCCTCTACAATAGCTTCTAGGTAGTTGCCTGATTGTTGCGTTAACATTTTCCAAGCTGAAAATTAAATCACATTTATAAGCACTTCGGTCATGCAAACATCCTAACCCGCAAAATTAGCGTTTGTAAATGCCCAAGTGTTGACAACAAGGGGAAAACTAGATAAGCTGGATTCCGTCGTTAAATATCCAATTAGAAGATAAAGAACCCATCCACATTTCGACATTTCCTGGTATGACTAACGATTTACAATTATAGACGAATGAGAAGGGCGCAGAAATAAGTCTCAACCCTTGGAACAGGGAACTAACAGGAACGGAACGAACTGAATAAACGCCTATACGTGTGTGGTATCAATAGAGCGCAGTTCATAAGTGTCAAAGGTGCATAAGTGTCACTCGACTTTCATTGACAGGTCTTAACAAAAAGAAAGCAAAACGCGTATTCATCGAAATTTAGTGGTTTTATACAAATCCTGACCTTGTTTCGAAGTGTTATGTGACAAAAACAAGTGTTAACCTCGGATGTAGCAGCTCAAAGAAAACAGTGTTGATAAATTGACGCGACAGTTTGTAAATTTCAAGAATTTGTGATATGAAGTGCGAAATTTATGGTTTCCCATATTTTCGAAATACAGGAGTGCATTTTCGTACTTAAGTGCAGTAAATATACAGGCTGTTATCTGTTCAAAAGATTGAGTACTTTTAAAAGCTATTTTAATTGAAAATTTCATATTTTCATTAGCTCTGAAATATCCAATACAAAGAATGACATTTCCCAGAATTGTGTACAATTCACAACCAGTGGCGTTTCAGAAATGAATGAGACGAGATGAATTTTATCAATTATTTATTTTAAATTCGATGTTGGTAATAGCCATAATTCTGCCAAAGCCGGTCCCAAGCCTGGTTGTAAAAAGAAGAGGGTGGCTTTCAAGCTTAACAAATTAATTCGAGTGTTCCCGGTTTTACTGTTAATATGAAATATTGAGTGGTTTACTGCAATATTGACGAATTTTTAAAGTTTAACATTGACCATAGAAAATCATCTTATAATATGTCTCGAAGACATGATTTTAATGTTTTTTGCTATGTTTAAAACTAAAATTATTAATGTTACATGTATTTGAGAACTCATCAATTATGTTCAGAATCTAAACGTTAAGTGAATAGGCTGTAGCCTAACATGCATAATTGATTTCTGTTTCTATTTGATATTCATGCAAATTCTTTTCATTGAAGGTCTAAAATTGTCGTAATATATTCTTGAACAATGTTTCGATATGCAAAATGTTTGAAATCTTGCGCCAAAATTTCGGTCCCTCAAATTTTTGATGTCGCCCGCCAATGACAACCAACCACTACATGAAGGTGTCACAAACGCATAGTGAAACTGCTACCACAAATTATGTTGATGTTCCACTCTATTGTTACCTCTATTGTCTCAACCACAGTGTGTACAACTTGGAATAGAAAAATAACAGGAACGGTGCGAAATGAATAAACGCCTATACGTGTGTGGTATCGAAATCAAGCCGAAACGACACGTCAGATAAAACGATACTCCAAATGCTTATCATTGACAAGTCGTTCGAGAACACAAACAAGTCATATATTCAGCGCAATTAAGTAGTTGTTTGTGAATATCGTGGGACTTTGCTAGTTATTTCTGCGAAAAATCAATCAAAATACTGTGCAAGATACCTCTGATCAGAGGAGATACAAGAATAAACTGCAAAAACTGTGAAAACTTGCGAATTGCTGAAATGAAGTGCGTGGTTGCGGGATGTGAAAATGAATGAATCCGTGTCATTTATAGGTAAGTGCATTAATATAACACTTGTATGAAAGTGAATCCCATTTAAAACAGTTTTCCTTAAGAAATGTCGTATTTTTAGGTTCATCAAAATTACGAATAATGTCTATGGCATTTCTCGAAATAAGCTTGGCGGCGACTCAATGGCGTATCAAAAGTTAATATTTCAAGAAATTGTTGAGAAAATTAAATTTATTGTGATGAAATTGAAGTTTGCGGATTTTGTAGTTTAATGTCAATAATGTCAATGCAGAGCAAACGGGGAACATCTTGTCACATTGCATACAATATCTACTTGATTTTGGCGTAGAAATAGTAGGAACTACTTTTGATGGTGCTTCAGGCAACTTCACAATGACAAACAAAACAATAACCGAAGCCTATCTGCAAACTCGCTTTCATTTCATAGCAAAAAACCAAAGTGAAAAGCTTTCGTTAAGACAGCGTTTCAATAAAATCATTCATTTCAAGGGGATGTAAAAGAAGACAATTTTCATATGCATTAGATTTTTTCAATAATTTCAAACAGAATACATTTTAATTAATTTAAAAGAAAGACCTTTTGAGGCCGTAATTCCGCCAAAGCTGTTCCTAACCCCGGTTGTAAAAGGAAGAGGGTGGCATTTAAGTCATAGTAATAAATTTTAATTCACCTTTTTCGTTTATACGTGTAAAAATAATTCTGCAGGTAACGTATTTCACTTTGGGTGATATGCTGGATTGGCTTACTACTCGTTTAACTTTGATTTTACATTCAATGAAATATCTTTAATTTAAGTTTGATATTCCAATATTGTTAAATTGGGCTTACGATTTTCATTACTATTTGAATTTCCCGCCAAAAATTTCTGCCCTTAAAATAGGTAATGTAGTCCGCCGATTATCGTCACTACCACGTTCAAAGTGACACTACTTCAAACAGAAAGTCAAACCACAGATTTTATTGCGTTCCACTCCATAGTTAGCTCGATTGTGTACAATAGATAGATCATTGCATGGAGCAGAAAACTAGAGGAATGGTGAAATCCGTGTAAAAGTGGATATGTGAAGTGATGTGTTGTTTAGCGTGGTCACTTTTGTGATCACCTTAACTTTGTTCGTCTTACGTGAATAAAAAATGCGGCTTTTCTTACTGTTAAACAAATTGATTTTTATTGAAAAAGAAAGATAAAAAGAAGAGGATCGATGCGAGATCCACGCGCTTTAAGAGTTAAAAGTGGACTGCACTAATGAACTATTTTCCGACGGACCAAAGATGTAAAAATGCTACGTCAATGGAAATTTAATATTCTCAAAGTAAAAAGTAAGCAAAGTGCTTGATTTACTGTCGCGTCTTCAAAATGCACTTGAGTTTATCTTGTGAGGCGATACGATTCAAAACAATCCTCGCTTTGCAAGATAAACACACATGTTAGGCGTTAAATTTGATAACGCTGCATGAAAGATTTGCGCGACAAATCACCTAATACCAGCCCATTGAAGTAAGAGAAGAGGAAACGAAATACCCGCGTCGGTGTGTATATGTGAGTGAAACCAAAAAGGTTTAAATTTATGGTCACACTCTTTTTCTTTTTGGTCAGCTGGTGCGTTGTTAAGTGTCAAAGTCTTGGAACAGGAAACTAACAGGAACGGAACGAACTGAATAAACGCCTATACGTGTGTGGTATCAATAGAGCGCAGTTCATAAGTGTCAAAGGTGCATAAATGTCAAACGGCTTTCATTGACAGGTCTTAACAAAAAGAAAGCAAAACGCGTTTTCATCGAAATTTAGTGGTTTATTACATATCCTGACCTTGTTTCGAAGTACTGTGTGACAAAAACAAGTGATAACCTCGGATGTAGTTGCCCAAAGAAAACGGTGTTGATAAATTGACGCGACAGTTAGTGAAATTCAAGAATTTGCGATATGAAGTGCAAAATTCATGGTTGTGAAAATACATCATATTTTCGAGATAAAGGAGTGCATTTTCGTACTTAGGTGCAGTAAATATACACGTTGTTATCTGTTTAAAAGATTGAGTGCTTTTAAAAGCTGTTTTAATTGAAAATTTAATACATTTATGTGCACAGAAATATCCAATACAAAGAATGACATTTCCCAAAATTTTGTACAATTGACAATCAGTGGCGTTTCAGAAATTATTGAGACGAAATGAATTTACTTAATTATTTATTTCAAATTCGATGTTGGCAACAGCCATAATTCTGCCAAAGCCGGTCCCAAGCCCGGTTGTAAAAGGAAGAGGGTGGCTTTAAAATTTAACATATTAAGTCAGGTTTTCCCGTTTTTTACTGTAAATATTAAATATTGAGTGGTTTACTGCAACATTGACGGGATTTTTAAAGTTGAACATTAACCATAGAAAATCATCTTATAATAAGTCTCGAAGATATGGTTTTAATGTTTATTTGCTGTGTTCAAAACTAAAATTATTAATGTTACATGTATTTGAGAACTCATCCGATATGTTCAGAATCTAAACGTTGTACCTCATACATGAACAAAACCGAAAGTGAATACATTAGCTCAATCTTTACTCAAAGTTTTTGCATAACGAAATCAAACAGAAACAACAAAATAACATGAATGGTAAAATAAAATGAATGATCCTAAATTTTGAAAGTTAGGTGCTATCCCTTATACCGATCTACATCGTCTGGAAAGCACCAAAATACGACAATTAATAAGAATGAAAATGAATGATTGATGGAGAGAGTGATCAGGAGGAGGTGATTTTAGTCGGTAAAAATCCGGCATGCCGAGAGGCGGGAGCTGATCGGCATTTCTTTAAGATTTCCACCTCCCAACGTTGAAAAAAAAGTGAGTGGGCTGTAGCCTAGCATGCATAGTTGATTTCGGTTTCTATTTGATATTCATGCAAACTCATTTCATTGGAGGTCTAAAATTGCCGTAATATAGTCTTGAATAATGTTTCGATATGTAAAATTTTTGAAATCTGGCGCCAAAATTTCGGTCCCTCAAATTTTCGATGTCGGCCGCCAATGACAACCAACCACTACATGAAGGTGTCACAAACACATAGTGAAACTGCTACCACAAATTATGTTGATGTTCCACCTCATAGTTACCTCTATTGTCAAAGTGCTAAACGATTAGCGCGTGTAAGTGGTAAAGTTTTTCCCGCCATATTTTGTGCGAAGTTAGATGCAAAGGCGGCGGTATTGTAGGGGCACTAAATTTTCGTTGTGAGAAAGTAATCAATTAGTTTGAATTTTCATATGCCAAATTTTTCAGTTTTCCGAAAAACGAAGTAAAAAAATCGCTGTGGTTGTACGCCATCGGACGGATTGGCATGTCTGTAAAGGCACATAATTTCATCTGATCCGAGCACTTCTATGCACATGATCTGGTTACTACATCCAATAAGACATTGCTTTTTGAAGATGCCGTTCCAGCGTTAAAGCTTGAGCCTGCCAATATTGACGTACATGGTGTTGAAGTGGTAAGCAAAATAGTATTTCCAGCAGCTAAGCTGTAACTCCGCCAAAGCCGGTCCCAAGCCCGGTTTCTTGTGTGTTTAGTTCTGTGAATGCATTTCTATTTTCACAATTTGGAAAATTCAGAACCAGAACTATGTACGCAATGAAAGGAGGAAGTGGCTTACCATTACTCTACATCTACTACATCTCTAAATTTTCTATTCCCATTTAATCGTCTACATTGAGCGCCTGGCTCATTTACAAACCAAATGAACTGCATTTTGCTGCTCAGCTTTTCGATGGAATACGGAGAATTCCAAATGTTATCCAAAAATTTCAAATTTTCAAAAACATTAAGTGAAGCAATATTTTTAAAGATTCATGCTTAATGAAACCTTACATTCCTTCAACTAACACTAACTTTGAAAAAAACATCATTTATTTATATCTGAGGTGATTCAAAAAGATATTCAAATTTTTCCCTCCGAAAAGTTGCACCCATCCATCTACGCATTTCATTTTTTAGGTTGTATTGGTGGGGACAACTACATTTTAGCAATTGGGTACGATAATTTTGTTGATCACCGCTTCCTCTTCTCCTACTTCAATGTACCAGCCACTTAAGAAGATGTAAAACTCTTTGGATGTGAGATTAGTGAATAGAAGGGATATCCAGGTTAGGATAGATATCGTTATTAGAAGTATCGTTAAAGACGATATTAGTGAGAATAAAAATGATGAGTTATTACTTAGAATATAGATTCTATAGAGTAGTTAGTTGCTGTAGGTCTTGGTATGAGAGGTTTCTGGGTGGCAAGGTTGATAGTGGCTTGGAGTGCGGTAATTCTTCCCACTTAAGATTCAGCTCTTGACGAATTAAATTTTGAACGTTAACTGGTCGGATTTTAGTTTTACATTTGAAAAAACTATTATCAAAATTATGATAGAAATAACAATTATAATATCGATAGAGGCGCTTATCCAATTGCTAGTTACATGTTTATACTTTTGTATTTTTATTTCCTTTAAGCTCTCCAAATTTGTAGAATATAATTTTTCTAATGTTAACGGATCTTCTTTTACGTAACTAATCTTTTTTTATAATATTCGGTAATATAACATATTCATTATACTGTTCTAGATTATTAATAAAAGTTTGATTTTGGATTGATAATTGGCATTTCTCAAATTTAATAATATTATTGCCTTGAATTTCTATATAATGATCATTACATCATTTGTAATACAATTGATTTATTTAAATTTTTTGTTATTACTATATTTGGAGCTACTTTTACAATTGTGAGTTCGAAACTCTTTTTCATTTTAAAATTATTTATATCAGTTTTCAGAATATTTTTGATGCATTTATCAACGCCATGTTTTAATTTTCTTTTTATATTTTCACCTGAATCTTCATACACATTTTATTGATTTATGAGAACTTCCGGATAGCTTGTGAAAAGTTCAAAATCCTCATCTTTATTCGGGACTGGAATTACTACAGTTCTGTAATATTTGCTATTAGTAAAATTTGGAATCTGCAAAACGATAAGTATAACGGAATGTTGCTGAGCTACTGAAATTCTAATATTTTGAAGTTTGTAGATATCTATTTTATGGTAGTTGATTTCGTTTGTGTTTAAAATGCTTCTGCTCAAAATGCCTAGTTTGCTTGCCATGATTATGTCCTCGATTTTAGAAATGGAGTCCAAAATTGCTCTTAAGTTTTCTTCAATTTCATTTTCTAATTTATATTCTTCGAGCTTGCTTTGCAAGGAGTTTGTTTCAGCCGTTAGTTGATTAATTTTGTTAGTAATAAATAATTGTTGGGAGTTAATGTGATCAGTTAATTTACGAATGTTATTATCGATGTTTCTATTGATTGAAATTTGTTTATTTATATTATCTGCAATATTGGTCAGATCACTTTCAACTTTGTCAAAATGATCATCATCGTCCATAGTTCCTCCTACCCGTTTCAAAAATTTCCCGTGTAAGTTTATCAACCCTCTAGTTATTCTATGGGGGTTCAATGTATATAGTTTATTGACAATTTATTGCTCTAATAATTTCATAGATGAATTATGTTTAAATGCTGAGGATTTTATGCTAAAACGAACAGACTCAAGGGCTTCCTCGAAAAGAGTTAAATTCACAATATGAATCGTATTGTTAAAATTTTCAATGATATTGACAGGTTCCATTCGAGCGAGGACGAAGCCATTTCCTTGTTCTATTTCGTTGATTTCTATGAACTGGGACCTAGTACTTGTGATGGAGAGACATAAGGTGAGCAAGATGATGAGGCCTGAAAAGATATTCTATTGGTCTGAATTTTTTTAGCTCTCATGAAGTGTTTTTTGTGGATGGGTTTTTTTGGTTTTTGGCTTACGCTTAAAATGAGGTTCTAATTTTTTTTCCTATGTATATTTTTGACATAATTTGGGTTTATATCGGTTTCGATTGTATCCCTGCTATGATAAGCCAGTCGTTTCTGCTGCTTTGTTAGAATCCTTTCCCTTATTTCTACAAATCTGTCGGCAGATATTGTACCATTATGAATTTCTATGGGTTTTTCCCCTGTTGTTGTATGATGTATGTGATTATAATATTTAACGGCTTCTTGGACGCAAACATAATTATCAGGTCTATTTCGATTTTCTTCAGTCAAAATTCGAATGTGTTCATTTAGGGTGCTATGGGATCGTTCTATGTCCGAATTACCGGTTTTCAAGCCTGGGGTTGTGAAATGCAGTTGAATGTTTTCCTTGTCAAAGAAATTTTTTAGGTTAAGTGTAATAGTTGATTCGTTATCTGTGATAATTTTCTTAGGTGTAGAACATGATCCGAAATAAGTATTCAGAGCTGTTTTGACATCTGGCCAATTTCGGCTTTTGATTCTTATTGCTTGAGCAAATTTAGAGAATTTATCTATTAGTGTTAAATACATTGTATTTTTGTCTCGAAACCAAATATCCATATGAATTATGTCATGTGGTTTGCTGGGTATTTCTGTTTTATAAAAAGGGGGCTTATATGGCTTTCGTTCATATTTCGCTACGTTGCAAACATTGGAATTATTGATTATTTTTGTGATATGTGTTTTTAAATTTGGGTAATATTTATTTTTTATACCTCTGTAGACTTCATCTATACCTTTATGATTGTTCCGGTGGTGTTCCCTCAAAATTTTTTCTTGAACTTGACTTAAATTTTCCCAATCAAATAAAACATAAGGACTTTTTACTATTTTGATTCTACTTTGGGGATTTATAAACTTAAGATATTCGTTTTGGAAGATACTAAAAATTTCTATATCGGGGACGTATAGTCCAACTATCCCTTTTTCAGGCAAATGATTTTGGAGAATATGATTCATGAATTTAGCATCAGGTTGTTTACTAATAAATGTTATTCTTTGTATTCCGAATACTTTTTCCTATTTTGTTGAATTACCTTTTTTGATTATGATCTGATTTAATGGTTTTTCGGATATCTGAATGTAAAGTGAATTATCCTCTTCGGCACTATGCACTGTGGCTCGTGTCGAACTGCAATTTTGTTCGTTTATGTATATTTCAGGGCGGGAAAGTGCGTCTGCGACGACATTATCTTTACCTTTTATATATTACACCTGATAATTAAACTCTTCAAGCTTTGATTTCCATCTCTGAAGAATCAATAACGGAATAATTAATCTCATGTGCATTGAAAGTACGGCTGGCAAAGCAAACTGGGTGTCCTTTTTGAGACAGAACCGCACCAATGGCGCAGTTTGAAGCATCTGTTGTTAGAACGAATTTTCATCGAAGTTAGGATAAATTAGAATGGGATCATTCATAATTAGCAATTTAAGTTTTTCGAAAGATTCGACATAATCTTTGTCCTGAGGGTTAATTTTACTACTCTTTTTCAAACGTAAGGTTAAAGGCTTTGCAATTTTGGAAAAATCTTGTATAAATTTTCTGTAAAACCCAACGAGTCCAAGAAATTGTTTTATCTGTTTTGCTGTTTTCGGAATTTCAAACTGTTGAATAGCCAGAATTTTTTAGGATTTGGTTTGATACCATTTTTTGTTACAATGTGACCCAAGAATTCGGTTTCTTTTTTCAGAAATTCGGATTTGTTCACTTGTATTTTTAAATTATGCTTGTGTAAGGTGTATAAAATTTTCTCTAACTACGCGAAATGCTCTTCAAGCGATGTGCTGAAGACAATAACATCGTCGAGGTACACGCAGCAAATTTGTCCTATGTAAGGCTGTAAAATGGAGTTCATAGGTCTCTGAAAGGTTGCTGGTGCGTTTTTGAGTCCAAAAGGCATTTTTGTGAAATCAAAATGCCCGTTGTTGGTTGAAAAAGCTGTTTTGGAATATCTGACTCTAAAATTTCGATTTGGTGGAAGCCTTTAGCCAAATAGATAGTAGTGAAGTACATTGATCGACCAAGTTTATCGAGAATATCATCGATATTTGGGATAGGGAACTTATCATCGAGAACGATTCTCCATGTTTGTTCTCCAGACGCATCAATTTTTTTTGGAACAACCCATAATAGAGATGAATACGGCGAAGAACTGGGTCGAATAATTCCCTGTTGAAGCATTTGATTTATTTGCTTCGTGACTTCCTGAGTATGAATTTAAGGATATCTATAGTTTTTAGTGTAAATAGGGTTATTGTTGAAAGTCTTGATTTCATGTTTAATTGAATTTGTAAAAGATAAATCTGTTTCCTCTTGGTAAAAGATATTTTTGTGTTTATTTTTAAAAGTTGAATTAGTTAAGTTTTTTCTTCAGCATTCAAGTGATCTGTACGAATTGACTTGATTGGATCCTGTTTCGGTGTGAAATATTAAAAGACTACTGGTTGATGAGGGAAATGAATCTTCTTTATTAATTGTCCATATTTATATGATTACAATATTGCACATTTGGTAGTGAACTTTTACCCATATGCATTTTAGCTATGTACAGCGTTATTTTTAATGCCAATTCAAGTAGCAGGTAGGTTTTTGCCTTTTGCTGATTGCTTGCATTGGCAATTGCTAATTTGTTGAGTAGGTAAAGCGAATGAACTAAACAATGCATATGCGTAATTGATAGTAGAATCTTATTACTAAAGGGGAATGACTTTATTGCGATGTCACTGGATAATTTGCCGATCACTTGGTGTTACATTACCGCCCACCAAGAGCCTGTAGGATCTTAAAGCTGATGTTTGTCATACCAAGTAGTAAAAGAAGATGGTTTCGGTAGGTCTTTGGCCTTCTTCATATGTTTTTTGCAATGGCAAAGAATGAAGACAGTAAGTGATGCAAGTGTCAAACATGAAACTGTTATTGCAACGCTTGCTGTAACCGCATGTGGGCGTATCCACTTCCATTGAATACCTTCGGCAGCTGCTGTTAACTCCTCCTGTTGAGTGACCAAGCTTGTGAATGACTCTGAGGGTTTGATGATGGTTGAAATGTTGAGAAGTTTTAGCTCTGTATCTGGGATGGTAAAATTCAGATGAGGTACAACGGATGAAATGTAGACTGGGAACTGAGCTCCCCTGTAATTTCGCTCAGCCACTAGAATGAAGTCCCTTGTGTGTACAGTGCATTCTTGAGTTATCCTTAATATTCCTGTACCATTGAGCACAATATCCTTCCTAGTACCCTGACAGACAGTCTGTGCGGCCACCGGACAAGGAGCAATGAACTACCAAGTATTCGTTGATAGCATTTTTGCCATACAAGTGAGGAAATTCGAAAAGTAGATGTTGGACAGTCTTCTACTTTGTAACTGTTATAAAGGTTATCAATGATGCAATTGGGTTTTGAGCGCATGTTAATAAGGATTGTTTTGGCAATGAGATAAGCACCATTATTAAATTTTGGTGCTTCGCCTACGTCAGCATCAGTTGTTTCAAAATAAAGCTGATCGTTGTAGTCAATGCCAAGCACAGAGTTTGGGATGTTGTATGCTGTGAATATATCCGTTCTTTGTTGTTGCGGAAGAGTGGTAGCTTTAACGAGGTTGAATTTGCGATTATCGATTATGGGAAGATGTCCAAGAATTATAATTGCCGCATCAGTTTGCTCAATGGACAATTTCGATGTTGTGGTGTGAAGAATTTCTAAATGAGATTATAGTAGCACTTGTGTTGACTTGATGGTTGAAGCAAGATCTGCTTAATTAATTCAATCCTATATCCCTTCTCTCGAGTAGATGGCTGTCAAGTTGCTGTTGTATTTATGATAAACTTCTTGGATGAAGTTGATGGCTCGTTGGTATGTGCCTAAGAACTGTATATGGATCATTATAAAATCTACATTGACGTACCATTTTTTTAGCTCGTTAATTTGCACGAGCCCCTCATCCAGCTGTTCTGAAAAACGCCTCAACTGCTTGTTGATCCTGCTAGAAGTTGTGTTTACAGTTTTTGTGGCTTGGAGAATGATTTTTCTTTGGTGCCGAGTAATTTCCTTTAGATATTCTTGATTCTGTCCTAGGTTCTAGATGTCGGCAATTACTTCATCATTTATTCCGAACACGGCTGTTAACATTTTCCCAAAAATGCCTTGTTTAGTACGAGACCGTAAAAAGCGGATTGTGTTGATTTTGTGTAGCACTTCTTGCCCGAACTTTGATAGGTGATGCGCCAAATCCCAACAATTTAAACGGTTTGCTAACTGCCTTCCCACTGAGCACATAGAACTAATGCTGTTGTTCACCGTATGGATGTTTCTTTCATCTATTTCCAAATCAGTCATTGGTAGCTGGATATTGATCTGTAAGTCTCCTCGTATAATATTAGCCACACCTGTGTGCTCGATGTATAGACCACCACTTAGATTTGTGACATTGACCGCAGAAAATGCTGTTGATGGAAAGACACCAAAACCATTAAAGCGGTTAATATCACTGTGGATATTGATATTTTTTGCTCTTTCGTTATGGTCCTTTTTCGTTTAGAACCAAAATCTGGTTGTGCTGCCGATCGTTTCTGAGTAGAATGTTGGTTGCTCTCGAGTTCTGAGGTAGCCTCTGGTGATTCCTGGATTGCCTGTTGCTCATCAGAACCGTTGAACGGTAATTGACAGATCTTTGCTGTGGTGCGTTGCTTGATGCGACCGTTCCATTTAAGTGAAACGGTGCGTACTATTCCATCTGGGCCTGGGTGTATGGCCACTACTCTTGCTAATGGCCATTGCATTGATGGAGTATGGTCTACTTTGACCAAAACAAGTTCTCCGATTTTAACATTCTTTCGTGGCTGGAGCCATTTTGGCCTTTGCTGTAATCGTTGTAGATACTCTTGACTCCAGCGATGCCAAAAGGAGTGTTTCATTTGTTGGACTAGTTTCCATCTTTTTAATATTTATTTATTTATTTAGTATCAGCACAATTTACAGAGTAAACTTCAGTTACAAATTGTGTAACCGTAAAATAAATATAAGATTACAAGATTAATATTAAGATTAAAAAAGTGAAAATAATTAGTTCAACAGTATATTTACTAAGTTTCGCTTAAAAGCGGCAAAAGAAGAGGGGAAAGGTCCAAGCTGGAGTCTATCATGAGATCTAGGTAGACGGAGTAGAGTAGAATTAAAATATATCTCTGTTCTGGCAAATGGTAAAGCAAATATATTTGTTGATCGTGAGAGCCTAGAACTATGTCTAAAGAAAACTAGATTGTCAATGTCGACCTGAATATAATTATGGCAAAGCTTGAAAAGTAGGCATTGATCGAGATAGATCCTTCGTGATTCCAAAGAAGGTATGTTAAGTAAGAGGAGACGTTCACCGTAAGGAATATAGGGGATTTTAAATTTTAGCAGGAGAAAGCGGGTAAATTTACGTTGAACAGATTCAAGGAGATTAATTAAATATTAAAAGTAAGGTGACCAAATTTGGGATGCGTATTCAAGAATAGGACGAACGATACTCATAAACAGTTTGACAGCAGAAAGAGGATTAGAGAAAATAGGGGAATGTCTCAACACAAAACCCGATAGTTTAGAGGCTCTGGTGATGATATTTAAAATGTGAGCATCAAATTTTAGCCTGGTATCAAAAATGACACCAAGGTCTTTAACTTGATCAACAACACTTAGAGGAACAGAATCAATAAAATATGTAAATTGGAAATGAGAAGTTTTAAGGGAGAAAGTCAATGTATAGCACTTAAGAATGTTAAGGGAGAGGGAATTTGCTTGACACCTAGAACTCAGCGCAACTGAATTTTCTTGGAAAGCTTTGCAGTCATCCAAAGACCGAATCACTCTGTATATCTTGAGATCATCTGCATAAAGAAGGCAACGAGACTTAAATATAGGAGGTAGGTCATTGATGTAAAGGATAAAAAGAAGGGGACCAAGAATGGACCCTTGTGGGACACCCAATTGGCGGTAAAAAGGGGCAGAATGTGTAACGAAAATGGAAACAATGCAAGACCTTGAAGACAAATAGGACATCAACCACAAAAGTACGGAACCTGAAACTCCAAAGTGCTCAAGCTTGCGACACAGTAAAGAGTGGTCAACAGTATCGAAAGCCTTGGAGAGCTGAAGCCACAGTGTTTGAAAGAACAAGTAGATTTGAAGTAGTGGAACGATAAGGAAGGAAACTATGCTGCTCAGGTACAATCATAGGTCGTAAGGCCATGTAGATACTTGAGTGAACAATGCGTTCAAGAATTTTTGGAATTGCAGAGAGATGGGATATAGGACGATAGTTTTTAACGCACGAAGGATCACCAGATTTGAGAATAGGTAAAATGTTGGCCATTTTCCAGCATTGAGGAAAAACACCAGAGGATAAACTGAAGTTAAAAATGAAAGAAAGAGGAATAGACAGAGAAGATGATAAGGATTTAATAAAAAAATAAGGAATACCGTCAGGACCCGGGCCAACATTGGGGTCCAAGGAGTCAATAATGGAGTTAACCAAGAGAGGATCGACGGAAATGGATGAAATGATAGGATTGATCAAATTTCCATTAGGAATGAGTGATGGCGGTGAATGAGAAGAAAATGTAGAGGAAAAATATGAAGCAAACATGTCATTAATGGCTACAGCAAATGAGGCAGTTACATCGTCTCAGTACATGGCGCTAGGGATGGATTGGGAAGACCTCAATGATCTTATATACGACCAGAAAGGCTTAGGATGATTAGCGAGAAATGAGGTTTCAAGGGAACTGTGGTAAGAGGAAATAGCTTGCCGTATTTCTTGCTTAGCAATTGACCTAAGCCTACGAAATTCAGATTGGGTATGAAGTGAGTTAGACGTCTTCATCCGTTGACGAGCTCTGTCTTTAAGTTTGATAGCACTAATAAATGATTTGGTGAGCCAAGGAGGATCAGTTTTCTTGGATGGACGACGAAGTGGAGTGAATCGGGAAATAAGATTAGAGAGCAGTTGATAAAATTTGGTAACAACATCTTCACAATTACGACCGTAGAAGAGTGCAGCCCAATCTACAGAGGATAATTCATGGGATAAGGTAGAATAGTCTGCTTTATGGAAATTATAGTTTGGAGGAAAATGAAAATCATGATGTTTGGTTACAGGCAAAGTAAGCTGGATATCAAGTGGGGGATGATGTGGATCAATAGGGACATAAGGTGCATCGGTAGTGGATATGGAAACAAGAGGAGGTGGCATACTAACAAGGATAAGATAAAGCAAACGGCCATATGCATTCAGTGAGGAATTATATTGTGAAAGAGAAAGTAAAGAAAGAAAAGAGGAAAGAAGAATAGAAAGTGCGTTAGAGGATTTGGTAACAGAGGAAGGAGAAGAGAACCATTCAACTGATGGGCAATTAAAATCACCGCATATAATTACGTTGGAGAAACATCTAACGGAGTTATAGTAGGCAGAAAATTCGTCAAAAAACTTTTCGAAAACAGTCACAGAAGAGTTACAAGGTATATAGACTGAGCATACTAGCATATGTGCGGAAGAAGAAGTTGAAACTTTCACTAAGATGGCTTCAACGAGATGTGATGGATGAAAATTATGGCAAATGGATGACGAAAGAGATTTTTTTACAGCAACAAGAACGCCTCCACCATCCACTTTGCCATAGAGAGAATAGTCGCGATCGCGGCGGTAAAAAACATAATCGGTAGATAGTTCAGCGTTTATGATTGAGTCATTTAACCATGTTTCAGATAGACATATGATATCATGATAAGAAAGATGGGCAGAAATTTTAAAGTCGGCTAGCTTGGACCTTAATCCTCGAACATTTTGGTAATAAATACTAAGACTCCTGGAAGCATTATTATTAATTGTATGTGAGTTCTCAATGGTTTCCGCTGCTGCCGAAAATTCTGACTTGTTCTAATGCTTGAAGAAAACTCTTTACTAAGTGCACCACTTGGCCAAAAATCAGGTTGAAGCAGACAGTCCAGCTCATGTGGAACAGTCACTTTAAAGGATGCAATTAATTTATTAGGCAAGTTTTCTTTTGTCAGTTTTTTGCAGTCAACGATAGGTGGAGTGAAGCCAAGTTTATTCACAATATAACCAAGAACGCAATCGTTAGAAGTGTTGTATGTTAGCCTGGATATAAAAACTTGTCGAGGAGGCTTCACTGTTAAAAGCACTCGACCAGAAGCAGCGATATGAGGCGAATATACAGTTGAACAGCTTTCCTGTGGTATCGGTAGCACATTTCCTGCTGGTGTTGCCATCTCTTCTGCTGAGAACATATTTTCAGGAGTTGAAGATGATGGTTTCTTTGAATTCAAATGATCTATTGTCAGCGAAACAAATTCCGATGCCGAAGTTTCAGAAGTAGAAGCATTCAGAGGTGGAATAGAGGTCTGCACAAGATGTGAGGGACCATTCGCCGAATCCTCTGAAGGCTGGATATGTAGCGTGGTGACTGGAGGCTCATTAAGAGCAATGGATCTTGAAACTGCCAATTTAGAAATAGCTCTGTGATGTAACGAGGCATCCGAATGCACAACAGAAGGCGTACAAGTTAAATTGCCGTTTGCATTGCCATCAATCGGAACAGATGGTATACGAGCATCCATGGTAGCCAGTTTAAGTTTAATATCCATGAGTAACTCCGTATGATTTTTAAGACATGTAAGTGCGTCAGTTAAGGAAACAGATCTACATGTATCGTAACGAAAAAGTATGTTGTGGCATTTAGCTTTCATATCCAGAAAGCTGTTAGGCAGCCCAACGCATTTCAGATGGAACCGGTTGGCGCAATAACCATCACAGTCAATATATTTCGTTTTAGGCGCAATTGTAGACATGCATAATCCGCACTTTATATCGTACACAGAAGAATTTGCCATAGTTAGACAGTTAGTAATTGAAATTATAAATGATAGCAGATAACGGTGGAATACAAATGGGTGAAATGTATGCAAACTTTATGCTAGTAGAAAGTGTTAAATAAAGGGAGCTGCACCAGAAACTAGGAAAATTAGCAATTCACAGCACAAATTAGCGCACAAACCGGAATAAGTCAATGATCGATTGAGGTTTAATAAAGCGAAAAGTTTCACGAGTATCAGGCAAAATTGGGAAATTTCGTGTAGTTGGTTTCAACAGGATCACTTTTTGCTTCAAATAAATGCTCTCCGGTAAGAAAGTGGCCTGGAGTCAATGCTATATTATCTGTTGGATCATCACTTATTTGCGTTAGAGGTCTTGAATTCATGCACGCGTCAATTTGGGTTAGAAGGGTCATCATTTCTTCGATATTGAGTAATTGATGTCCTATGGTTTTGTACAAATGTCTCTTCATAGATTTCACACCAGCTTCCCAGAGTCCACCAAAGTGTGGGCTACCAGGAGGAATGAATTTCCAATCTATTCCCTGGTTAGCTAGCTGTGCACTACATGTTTTCAATACCTCTCTACAAGTTACCTGCAGATGCTTGCTGACACCTAAAAAGTTGCTTCCGCAATCACTATGTATTGTACGGCATTTCCCACGGCGGGCAATGAACCTGTGAATTGCTGCAATGCATGTTATTGTAGATAAATCGGAGGCTAGCTCTAAATGGAAAGCTTTTGTGGCCATACAAACGAAAATTGCTACATACGTTTTCGTTGTTTTTGCTCCACGTCCTCCGTTCCATTTAATTGTGATTGGCCCAGCATAATCAACACCTGTGTTTAGAAACGGTTTTTCCAACTGTACTTTAGACGCTGGAAGAATCCCCATTAGTTAATCTCTTGGTCTGGCCGTTAATTTAAAGCAAGTTAAACACTCGTTAAGTATTTTTTAACCGTGACTGCCCTGATAGTATCCAATAGCGCAATCTCAGAGTTGCTAAGGTTTGTTGAACTCCACTGTGTAAGGTTTGCAAGTGAGCTTGCCGAATGAGAAGGTTGGCTAAGGTACCTTTGGGTATAATTGCAGGGTGTTTGGCTTCTTCTCCGATCAATGTGAAATGTATTCTTCCGCCCACCTTGAGTGTACTCTCAGTGTCAATCCATGGTGAAAGCGATCGCAGCCTGCTGTTACTTGGGACAGTTTTTGTTTGCTGTAAATGGTTTATATCTGCCTTGAAGGCGTGTTGTTGTGCCATTTGTATGTACTTATTGTGTGCTGCTCTGATTTCTCTGTCCGTCAAGAGACCAACCTGTTTGGATCGAGGATTACGTGAATTATGAGCAAATCGAAGGCAATGAGCAAGCACCATGTTCAATTTGAAAAATGAAGAGTATCGCAGAAAAATATCTGGCTCTTCTGGTTACACTCCAATCAATGCTTCAATTCTTCCTTCCTCAATGCCATTCATTGGCTGTAGACTATTCGGCCATTGAATTAAGTGAGCATTCAGCCGCTTGGGTCCCTTCCACCACATAGTTGATTCTAATAGATTTGCAGGGTACATTCCCCGGGTAGCAATATCTGCAAGATTCTCATGTGTTGCTACATGGTGCCACATTTTTACGGAGCTTTCTTGCTGAATGATGCTGACTCGATTTGCAACGAATACCTCCCATTTAGCTGCAGGACTTTGGTGCCACGATAGTACTATTGTAGAGTCTGTCCAGTAATACTTCGCAACGTGTATCCATTTGTGTGCTTTCATGACCTCATTCATGAGTTTCACTAATAGTACAGCTCCACATAGCTCAAGTCTGGGTATTGATTGAGTTTTAACAGGAGCGACTTTAGATTTTGCCGCTAATAAATTAACGGATACTGACGATCTCGTGATGATACGGAGATAGATCGCTGCAGCATATGCTGATGCTCGACGGACCAATGTTTCGGTGTGAAATAATAAAAGACTACTGGTTGATGAGCGAAATGCATCTTCTTTATTAATTGTCCATATTTATATGATTACAATATTGCACATTTGGAAGTGAACTTTTACCCATATGCATTTTAGCTATGTACAGCGTTATTTTTAATGCCAATTCAAGTAGCAGGTAGGTTTTTGCTCTTTGCTGATTGCTTGAATTGGCAATTGCTAATTTGTTGAGTAGGTAAAGCGAATGAGCTAAACAATGCATATGCGTAATTGATAGTAGAATCTTATTACTAAAGGGGAATGAAACATATAGTGTTGTCGATTTATATTCGAAAAGTGATTTCGAGGATGAAAACTGGCAGGCTGACTAGGATTTCTACTATTTTGTTGAAATATATAGCTTCTTCCAACGAAGAAGGATTTCTGTATACGATGAACGTTTTAGATGGTTCAAATAATTTATGTTTGAACAAATCAAAAGTTAATCTTTTATTTGACTCAATTTTTTCGCAAACTCGGGCGAATTTTTACTGAATTTCAGTTCCGTTTTCACGTTTAACTCACATAACTTTTTAACAATGCTATTATAAAATTCTACGATTGCACCTTTTGGCCTGATTCTCGCTAATTCGTCAGCGATCAAAAAACTACTTCGGCTATCCGTAAAGTTCGCGTACAGAAGTGACTTAATATCTTCCCACTTGAGTATATGGCTATTTATATCAATAATTATTCTAGCTTTACCTTGGATTTTAGTTTTTATTAGATTGTAGATTATTTGCTGTGAATTCACGTTGTACTTCACCAAAGTTGGTGCGATGATGTCCACTGCATCGATGAAAGGCTTAAGCGGAGACGGTTCCCCGTCGAAGACTGGTAAGCTTTTTATGTACCTAGTTGGGTCTACATCCAAGGTTATTAGTTGCTGACTGTTGTCCTGATTGCCCTCCTGTGCCATTGCAGTAGTTTTGGCAAATTCTTGAATTGGTTGACGTCCAAAGATGTTGATGAGTCCGATAAATTGTAAAGCTAATGCACGGTGCGTGCAGATGTGAAATTTTGGGCAATAAAGCTTTGAAAAATAGGATTTGATCCAAATTGAAACGCGCAATATTGTTAAAAAGTGCAATATACGCAGACGATAAATGCTGAGATATGCAAAATTCGCAGATAATGAACACAATTAGTTATTATTATTATTATTTTGATGAGACGCCCCACAACCAGGTTCAGAAGTGGGCTTAGTGACCAATTTGAGTCAACGGTCAACGTCTATTTTAATAGACACCGCCGCGGTCTCGTTTTTATTATGTTTTATTATTTATATATTGATTAATTTTCAATTCAAATTTTTAGCTACAACTCGCACTTATAATTCGCGGAATAAACGTAAAATGGTTTTCCGAAACCGACTGCGCCAGTGATATGTTGTTGAGCGTGGTCACTTTTGTGATCACTTTAACTTTGCTCGTCTTCCGTGAATAAAAAATTCGGATTTTCTTACTATTAAACAAATTGATTTTTATTGAAAAAGAAAGATAAAAAGAAGAGGATCGATGCGAGATCCACGCGATTTAAGAGTTAAAATTGGACTGCACTAATAAACCATTTTCCGACGGACCAAAGATGTAAAAATGCTACGTCAATGGAAATTTAATATTCTCAAAGTAAAAAGTAAGCAAAGTGCTTGATTTACTGTCGCGTCTTCAAAATGCACTTGAGTTTATCTTGTGAGGCGATACGATTCAAAACAATCCTCGCTTTGCAAGATAAACACACATGTTAGGCGTTAAATTTGATAACGCTGCATGAAAGATCTGCGCGACAAATCACCTAATACCAGCCACTTAAGAAGATGTAAAACTCTTTGGATGTGAGATTAGTGAAGAGAAGGGATATGCAGGTTAGGATAGATATCGTTATTAGAAGTATCGTTAAAGACGATATTAGTGAGAATAAAAATGAAGAGTTATTACTTAGAATATAGATTCTATAGATTGGTTAGTTGCTGTAGGTCTTGGTATGAGAGGTTTCTGGGTGGCAAGGTTGATAGTGGCTTGGGGTGCGGTAACTGTGAGTGGTATCAATTCGCGCTGAAATAAGATGTCAAAGGAAACAAAACGTCGAACAAAACGTTTCTTGAAAGCGTAAACGAAATTCGTGATCATCGAGGTTTCATGGTTTAGTGCGAATTTCAGGATTGATTCAGAGTGTTGCTGGCAAACAACCAGCCATAACGTTATATCGTCCAAGCCTTAAAAGTTATCATTTGCAAAATAAACAATAAAGACAACAAAACTTGCAAATTTTTGAAATGAAATGTGTGATTGCAGATTGCGAAAACGCATCATATTCTCAACGCGGACTAGTTTCATTTCACAGGTAATTGCATTAATTTATATCTTATGTAAGTATCAAGTCGCATTGAAAGTAGTGTTCATTCATAAATTTGTAATTTTCATGTAATAAAAATAACAAACTAAATCATTGCCATTTCTTCCAATTGGATCCGTCACGATTCAGAGGCGCATCAGAAAAGTGTGTTTAAATTTTTTTAGACAATCTGAATGAATGAATTTTGCAAATGGCATGATAACTTATATATTATTTTTAGGTTTCCTGTGAATGGGAGCTTGGTTGGTTGGTTGGTTGTAGTGGCAGCCCCCTTTTATCCAAAGGTAGCTCACTTAGGCCACGAGAGGCCCATTGTGATACCACAGAATATATGGGCGGCACTAGAACCTGCGGGTTGACGAGAACCATCCAGATTCTCGAATAAAGCCGGCTATGCAGCCAATGTCCAAATCGGCTGCTTCCGTGAGGTTGTCTAGGAAGGGTGTGCCCAAGGTTTGCATGCGCTTCCTGGACAGCGCCGGACATTCACACAGAAAGTGTTTAATGGTTTCTTCCTCTTCCTCTGATCTGCAACTTCGGCAGAAATCATTGAAAGGGACACCCAGTCTTTCTGCGTGTCTGCCGATCAAACAGTGTCCCGTTAGTACGGAAACGACGGAACTCAGGGTGTCGCGGCTTATGTTGAGGAGCCGCTTGGTGCGTTTGGAGCACAGTGCGTGCCAAGTTTGCCTGGTTGTGCTACAGGTTTCTTCGAGCAGCCAGGCCCTATTCGCAGCCTCCACGTAGTGCTGCTTAAATCCTAGCTTTATGGAAGCTAGAGGTTGGCCGACTTCGGGGTTAAGTGTATATTCCTGAAGCTCGGTGCCAGCTCTCGCTAAGGCATCTGCTTTGCAGTTTCCAGGTATATCACTATGCCCCGGTACCCAACAAAGAATCACTTCACAGTGAAGCGACAACACGTTCAGTTGTGAGCGGCATTCCATCGCAATTTTAGATGAAGTATACACGCTGGATAATGATTGGATGGCAGCTTGACTGTCAGAAAAGATGTTTAAATTTCTTGTGGAAATTTTCTGACTTCTCAGCCAGTCAACTGCCTTATAAATCGCAATGACCTCTGCCTGAAAGACGCTGCAGTGGTCTGGTAATCGGAAGGATAGTTTCAGGCCTAGCTGTTCTGAGAACACGCCACAGCCAACTCTTCCCTCCATTTTTGATCCATCGGTGTAGATGTCGACCGATTCCTGTATCCCATCTCTTTCTGTGGTCCAGTCCTCCCTATTCGGGATGACTGTCCTGAAACCATGGTGAAAACAGGGAATCGGAGATGCAAGGTCCACTTTCCCTGACTTTGGCCCATCCCTCCGTAGTATTGTGGAGTGACCAAAGTTATCCTCATGCCATAGTCGCAGAGCTTTTAATCGAACAGCAGTGCACTTGGCCTGCTGTCTCGTAAGTAGCTCTGTCGGAAGCCAATTTAATAGCATAAATAATGCCTTTGTCGGGGTAGTCCGTAGAGCCCCGGTGATTGCAATAGCCGCACTCCTTCTGACCTTGTTCAGCAGGTTTACATTTGATGCTTTCGCCATAGCAGGCCACCAAATAACTGCGCCATACAGAAGGATTGGTTCCACTATCGCCGTATAGAGCCATGATACAATTTTGGGTTTTAATCCCCACCTTTTCCCAATAGCTCGTTTGCAGCAGTAGATTGCACATGCAGCCTTGCGTGCTCTTTCTGCTGTGTTCGCTTTCCATGCGAGTTTAGAGTCCAGAATTAGACCTAAATATTTGACCTGATGAGATAGGTTGAGACTTATCTCCTCAAGCTTAGGTGGGACAAATCGTGGAATTTTATACCTTCTTGTGAAGAGCATAAATTCCGTCTTTTGCGGGTTGATCTTTAGACCACACTCTTTGCTCCATTTGGTAAGAATACCTAGGGCAAAGTTTAGTCTTTCCGATAGGGTGTTAACAAATTTTCCCGATATTGCTATTGCAACATCGTCGGCATAAGCTACGACTTTGCAGCCAGTCGCTTCTATTTTTGACAGGAGTTCATCCACCACTAGGTTCCATAGAAGGGGTGATAGCACCCCACCTTGTGGTGTGCCTCTGCAAACCCTCCTTCGTAAGGTACTGTTTCCTAGCGTGGAGTTGATGTTCCTGCTGCTAAGCAGTTGACCGATGAACCCTATAAGGTTGTCATCGGCATTGCTTTCCCCGAGTGCTTTGCCAATAGCCTTATGGCTGATATTGTTGAAAGCCCCTTCGATGTCTATAAAAACTGCTTGCGTGTATTCCTTAACGCTTAGCGATTTTTCGATATAGCTGGTGAGCGAGTGAAGAGCTGTTTCAACCGATCTCCCTTTTGTGTATGCGTGCTGCGCATTAGAGAGTGGTTTCAGAATAGCTCTCAGATGGATCTCTATCAGTCGCTCCAGAGTTTTTAGCAGAAAGGAGGTGAGACTGATAGGTCTGTAATCCTTAGGTGAGGAGTGGGATGTTTTACCCGCTTTAGGTATGAAAACTATTTTTGCTTCTCTCCACTGCTGTGGAATGTAAGCCATCCGTACACATGCTTTGAAAATGGCGTTCAGCCATGGCAGTGCTATATTGATACCCTGCTGGATCTCAATAGGTGAGATGTTATCCATGCCAGGGGATTTAAAGGGTTGAAATGAACTGATTGCCCAGCGTAGGAGCCTGTCATTTACAGGCACAGTAGTTGGCATGCAATCCGAGAGCGTGTGTGGATCCGCTTTATCAGCCACATCATCACTGCCCGGGAAGTGCGTATCCACGAGAACAGACAGAGTCTCGGAGCTGGATTTCGTCCAGACTCCATTTGCGTCCTTAACGGACCCTAGAAATGAGGGGGAGCTCGTCATGACTTTACGCAGGCGACTGACATCTTTGGAGTGTTCTATTTCTGCACAGAAGCTTCTCCAAGAGGTGCGTTTAGCCTTTCTGATAGAGGATTTGAACTCCTTCAGTTTTGTTTTATAAGAAGACCAGTCGTTAGTTTCTTTAGCTCGGTTGAAGGACTTCCTACATTCCTTCCGCAGCTCCGCAATGTCACTATTCCACCATGGGGGCTTGTACTTCCCTCTAGGTTTCGTTGGACTACATGCAGACCTTGCTGCGTCATTGAAGGCCAATGTAAGGGTCCCAACGGCTTTCTCAAGACCGGGTGTGTCTGCAATCTCTGGAGGTCCGCCTTCTAGCGCGGACTCAAATACCGATTGGTATTTGACCCAATCCATCCTCCTTTTGTTAATGAAGGTTGGATTTGTCGGAGGGTCAGATGCCAGATCGAACTTTATGTATAGGTGATCGGAGAACGAGCACTCTTGTGATACGTGCCATCCCTTGATAGCTTGGTTCAAGTGCTCGTTCGTCAGAGTGATATCCAGAACCTCTCTACGGCTTGCCGTAATGAAGGTAGGATCCTCACCTTTATTAGCTAGGGCTAAGTCATGCAATAAAATGAATTCAAATAGTGACTCACCCCGTTTATTCGTGTCGGTGCTACCCCAGATGCGATGATGAGCATTGGCGTCCGCTCCGACTATTAAAGGGATGCCTCTTGCAGTGGCTTCCCTTGTAAGCCTCTGCAGGCTAGTTGGAGGTGGCAGAACATCATGCGCCATGTAGCAGGAGACAGCCCAAAGGGGTTTGGACTGTCTTTCCACTGCTATCGCAACGGTGTCCTGGTCACTGAAATTATACAAGGTTAAAAACTTCAAGCCTTCCTTTACAATTATGCAAGCTCTCGGTTTACCTGCTGTGTTGAAGGATACTATGTTATATCCTTTCAAGTTGAGCCCGCAAACCCGGTTTCCAACAACCCAAGGTTCCTGGGCTAGTATTAGCTCCTCTCCTTTTTGGGCCAGGTGGAGGAGCAGTGCGGCGGATGCTGCCTTGGAGTGCTGGAGGTTAATCTGCAGAAACCTCAGCATCGCGACACAATGTTTTATCCGCCTCCTCGTCAGATAAGGACATCTCCTCCTCCTCGACCAGGTCGAGGGATCTGAGAAGGTCCCCAGCCAACCCCGCAGTGGAGGTGGTGCTTCTTCCGTCATCGGAGAGAAGATCTGACTCAGAGAGGTCCACGGTCGGGTCTACTGATGCTTCCACAGTTCCCTCGCTTCCACTCTCCTTGCTCGGTTCCCGTACTGCCTTCCCAGTACGGTCCTTGCGATATACTCGCAGGGTGATAGCCGAGAAACCGTAGCTAATCACCCCGCACTTCGACTCCAATGGAGCTAGCGACTCCTCGTTCAAGATTATTAGAGCCTCTCGCTGTCCATTGCTGGGCTCGCTAACCTTAGCTACCTTCCAGTTTTCCACCGGGAGGTCAGCATTGCTGAGCTTGATTAGCTCAACAATTTCCTCCGGTGTGGATGGCTCCGCTGGTATCCACGCCCTGGACCGAGGCCTATTCGGGATATCTTCCCTGGAGACAGCGTCCAGCTTTGCTCCAGGCCAGACTTCTCCCACTCTACCTATAGCCTGCTTGTAAAGATCCGCTGAACGTTGATCTGTACAGGCTATCAACTTAACGTGACCCTGGTACCAGCCAGCATCACGACAGCTTGGTGGAGGGCCAGGATTTGCCTCAAGTATGGGCTTGTACACCCGGAGAAGCGCGATTTCCACCATCTTCCAGTTTGACGGTGAGATGGTGCCATCGCTACTGCTTCTGTCGATAACAGCCCATACCAGGCTTTCCTTGGCAGCTTCACTAAAACTCCTGCCCTTAACAGGATTGGGTGAGACCAGTTTTGGTCTTTTACTAACCGGCAGTTGAACGCTCGGTTGAATTGGGGCAGACTCATTAGATCTGCATCTTTTATGAGTTGCCTCTTTCTTCGGAATAGAGGCTTTGTAAGCCTCTACCGTGGTGGTTGCCCATTTCAGGGAGATTTTATCCTTCTGGGAAAGACCATCCGGAGGTAAATCTTTCAGCCTTTTCAGGACTTTGAAGGCGGACCTTCTGTCTCTGTAAGCCGTAACCGAGGGGTTTTGTTGCTTCTTAACACCTGAAGTGGAAGCGGTGTTGGAGGGCGCTCCGGAAACAGTGCGGGCCAGCTTGTTCGCCGTTACCTTGGTGTTACCGCTAGCGCCAGTAGGCTTGACTGACGAGGTGCTTGCCCCTGGCATAGCTGCCTTGGTGCATGCATCCCTCGAAGAAGTAGGGGGTTGGCTGAGTACCGCGGTCTTCTTCCCACTAGAAGGACGCGTCACCTTCGTCCACTTCCCTTCCGGGCCGAGTGGATCTTCCTTTTGAGTTTTTGAATTTAAATTCATTGCGATTTGGGTCCCCCCTCACAGCCGCTATCTCCACTCGTTGTGCAGTTCCCCTGAGACCCCATGGTTATCTATGCCGAAGCAGGGAGGCCATGCGAGGGTTGGCACATTCCCTTATGAGGAGATGTGCTCAGAGCCGGGCCGGGGACTAATCAGGAGTCCAAACTCAACTGAACCTACACGGCCAGACTAGTGGCGACGAGTTTTGAACGTACCGTGAGGCCTGCCAGGGTTTTACCGGGACGGAGGCAGCATTGGCATTAGCCTGAAAGCCATTTCCGCAAGATGTCACTCTTGCGTACTCAGGTGACAGAATACCGCTGCTACCAGCCCAAAGCATCAGATATAGTCGTTAAGACGAGAGAGTTGTCCAAGAAAACAATCGAAAGTCGTGCCGTGGTAGATCATTTAGCGTTACCCAGGATGCACCACGAGGAGGCGATCTACCCTACATCCCGAATGGGAGCTTGCGGCAACAATGGCTGCAAGCAATTGGATTGGCTGATACGAAGATAGGAAAAACACGGTTGTATGCTCGCACCATTTTAAGAATGCCGATATTATACAAGTTGGAAAAAAAATCCTACGTCGGAAGCAATTCCAAGCCAAAATATGGCTCCGCAAATTAAAGTAAGTTGATAAATTGATAGGTTCAGGAATATCTTGCACATTATTTCTTGTAGATATATCAAACTTCGAATACATACAATATTCGCAGATAATGAACACAATTAGTTATAATTATTATTATTTTGATGAGACGCCCCACAACCAGGTTCAGAAGTGGGCTTAGTGACCAATTTGAGTCAACGGTCAACGTCTGTTTTAATAGACACCGCCGCGGTCTCGTTTTTATTATGTTTTATTATTTATATATTGATTAATTTTCAATTCAAATTTTCAATTACAACTCGCACTTATAATTCGCGGAATAAACGTAAAATGGTTTTCCGAAACCGACTGCGCCAGTGATATGTTGTTGAGCGTGGTCACTTTTGTGATCACTTTAACTTTGCTCGTCTTCCGTGAATAAAAAATTCGGATTTTCTTACTATTAAACAAATTGATTTTTATTGAAAAAGAAAGATAAAAAGAAGAGGATCGATGCGAGATCCACGCGATTTAAGAGTTAAAATTGGACTGCACTAATAAACCATTTTCCGACGGACCAAAGATGTAAAAATGCTACGTCAATGGAAATTTAATATTCTCAAAGTAAAAAGTAAGCAAAGTGCTTGATTTACTGTCGCGTCTTCAAAATGCACTTGAGTTTATCTTGAAAGCGTAAACGAAATTCGTGATCATCGAGGTTTCATGGTTTAGTGCGAATTTCAGGATTGATTCAGAGTGTTGCTGGCAAACAACCAGCCATAACGTTATATCGTCCAAGCCTTAAAAGTTATCATTTGCAAAATAAACAATAAAGACAACAAAACTTGCAAATTTTTGAAATGAAATGTGTGATTGCAGATTGCGAAAACGCATCATATTCTCAACGCGGACTAGTTTCATTTCACAGGTAATTGCATTAATTTATATCTTATGTAAGTATCAAGTCGCATTGAAAGTAGTGTTCATTCATAAATTTGTAATTGTAAAAATTTTGTAAATTTGTAAAAAAATAACAAACTAAATCATTGCCATTTCTTCCAATTGGATCCGTCACGATTCAGAGGCGCATCAGAAAAGTGTGTTTAAATTTTTTTAGACAATCTGAATGAATGAATTTTGCAAATGGCATGATAACTTATATATTATTTTTAGGTTTCCTGTGAATGGGAGCTTGCGGCAACAATGGCTGCAAGCAATTGGATTGGCTGATACGAAGATAGGAAAAACACGGTTGTATGCTCGCACCATTTTAAGAATGCCGATATTATACAAGTTGGAAAAAAATCCTACGTCGGAAGCAATTCCAAGCCAAAATATGGCTCCGCAAATTAAAGTAAGTTGATAAATTGATAGGTTCAGGAATATCTTGCACATTATTTCTTGTAGATATATCAAACTTCGAATACATACAATATTCGCAGATAATGAACACAATTAGTTATTATTATTATTATTTTGATGAGACGCCCCACAACCAGGTTCAGAAGTGGGCTTAGTGACCAATTTGAGTCAACGGTCAACGTCTGTTTTAATAGACACCGCCGCGGTCTCGTTTTTATTATGTTTTATTATTTATATATTGATTAATTTTCAATTCAAATTTTCAATTACAACTCGCACTTATAATTCGCGGAATAAACGTAAAATGGTTTTCCGAAACCGACTGCGCCAGTGATATGTTGTTGAGCGTGGTCACTTTTGTGATCACTTTAACTTTGCTCGTCTTCCGTGAATAAAAAATTCGGATTTTCTTACTATTAAACAAATTGATTTTTATTGAAAAAGAAAGATAAAAAGAAGAGGAACGATGCGAGATCCACGCGATTTAAGAGTTAAAATTGGACTGCACTAATAAACCATTTTCCGACGGACCAAAGATGTAAAAATGCTACGTCAATGGAAATTTAATATTCTCAAAGTAAAAAGTAAGCAAAGTGCCTGATTTACTGTCGCGTCTTCAAAATGCACTTGAGTTTATCTTGTGAGGCGATACGATCCAAAACAATCCTCGCTTTGCAAGATAAACACACATGTTAGGCGTTAAATTTGATAACGCTGCATGAAAGATCTGCGCGACAAATCACCTAATACCAGCCACTTAAGAAGATGTAAAACTCTTTGGATGTGAGATTAGTGAAGAGAAGGGATATGCAGGTTAGGATAGATATCGTTATTAGAAGTATCGTTAAAGACGATATTAGTGAGAATAAAAATGAAGAGTTATTACTTAGAATATAGATTCTATAGATTGGTTAGTTGCTGTAGGTCTTGGTATGAGAGGTTTCTGGGTGGCAAGGTTGATAGTGGCTTGGGGTGCGGTAACTGTGAGTGGTATCAATTCGCGCTGAAATAAGATGTCAAAGGAGACAAAAAGTCGAACAAAGCGTTTCTTGAAAGCGTAAACGAAATTCATGATCATCGAGGCTTCGTGGTTTAGTGCGAATTTCAGGATTGACTCGGAGTGTTGCTGACAAACAACCAGCCATAACGTTATATCGTCCAAGCCTTAAAAGTTATCATTTGCAAAATAAACAATAAAGACAACAAAACTTGCAAATTTTTGAAATGAAATGTGTGATTGCAGATTGCGAAAACGCATCATATTCTCAACGCGGATTAGTTTCATTTCACAGGTAATTGCATTAATTTATATCTTATGTAAGTATCAAGTCGCATTGAAAGTAGTGTTCATTCATAAATTTGTAATTTTCATGTAATAAAAATAACAAACTAAATCATTGCCATTTCTTCCAATTGGATCCGTCACGATTCAGAGGCGTATCAGAAAAGTGTGTTTAAATTTTTTTTAGACAATCTGAATTAATGAATTTTGCAAATGGCATGATAACTTATATATTATTTTTAGGTTTCCTGTGAATGGGAGCTTGCGGAAACAATGGCTGCAAGCAATTGGATTGGCTGATACGAAGATAGGAAAAACACGGTTGTATGCTCGCACCATTTTAAGAATGCCGATATTATACAAGTTGGGAAAAAAATTCCTACGTCGTAAGCAATTCCAAGCCAAAATATGGCTCCGCAAATTAAAGTAAGTTGATAAGTTTATAGGTTCCGGAAAATCTTGCACATTATTTCTTGTAGATATATCAAACTTCAAATACATCCAAAAATAGATTGGAAATGCAAATTGGTGCTAATTTACAGCATTCAACTTTGTTTGCGGTAAGTAATCATTAGTGTATTATAAAATTATATGTTAATTACATGTGATGTTTCAGATTCCTTCGGTGAGCCCCATCAATGATTCGGCACAAAGATGAATCTTTTGGCAAGGCTTCCTGTTTTATGTACACATAAAATCAACAAATAAACTGTACTATTGTATGATGAGGATGTTATTTTATTTTAAATTTTAAAGTAACTCTCTCCTGTAATGCAACGTCAAAAGCAACTGAGAAAGTTATTTTTCATTTTGTTAATATGCGACTACCGAATCTCAAGTTTGTAAATTAATCAATATGTTTGAAATTTTGCTCTATTCATACTTGTTTTGGAATTTTTTCCATTTATTTAATTGCTTGCTTCTCCTTAAATCTGTGAATGTCTTGACGAGTTTGTCAATTTTTCTGATTATTCTTTCTGTATAGTATTAAGTTCTTTCATTGCTTCATATTGAGGTTGATAATAGATTACAGCGCAAACCAATTTACGCTTCTCATATAGGCTCTTCTAATAATATAGCTGCTATTATGCTCGTTATTTAATGTTTTCAAATTAGATTTCGCTCAATATAGGCTTCTATTTTGAACAGCAATTATGTATCTACTTAGAAATGATACAAAATTTCAAATAAATTTTGAACTTCCGCCTTTTATTTGTTCATTTTTACTCGCTTGCGATGTACGCCCTTAACGCCAGAAATTTGTGTCACAACCACAATCATAAAAGTTAGCCCACCAAATTTGATGATTCTCCTCTCCTGTGTTTATTACGTCTTTGGATCATTGAACAGGGAACTAATAGGGATGGTGACAAGGCTGTGTCACCTCAGGTACAAGAGAGATGACTATTTCACTCGTATATTGCGCGATTGAGAATTTATAGTGATTTAACAGTAGTGATGAGTTTCAAAAGTGACTAAAAATTTGTATAGTGCTATTTTTTAGTGAATTTACGTGTTGTTAGTTTGGATTTTTAAAGAAAAATTTCAGAGGATCCAATTCATAAACTTTTCTTTATTCATAAATGATCATTAAACGTGCTTATCAACTGGAGGTATTTAACCTAAACAACTGCAATAATGAGAAACGACTTAATTATTGAAATTTTTTTGACAAGTAGCCCCAGCATCTTAAATCGGCCAAAGCCGGTCCCAAGCCCGGTTGCAAAATGGATGAGGGAGGTGGAATATAGTTTACACACACAAATAAACACACACACATATATATATATAGGCATTTATTTAAATATACATATATAAATATATATATATATATATATATATCTATATATATATATATATATATATATATATATATATATATATATGTGTGTGTAGATAAATATCTATATGTATGATAAACGGTTACGTTACTGTTAAATATTTTCAGCTTTTATGAGACCTATTCAACTAAATCTCTCCGAATTTATAATAAGTTTTTAAATCTAGTGTCTTTTAAAGTCATGCCGCCAACTATTGACGATGTACGGCTTTCAAATTATCATGACGCATTCCGACAGTAGATGCTTCGCAAAACTCATATTTGGAAATGTGTTTATTTTCCTCTCCATTAGTTTCTTCCTCATTGAGATAGATTAAGAATTAGATTGAAACTTTTTTACGTACAAGGTATGACGTTGATAATATCAAGGCTGTTGCTATCCGCCCGACACCGTCACCAAATAAATTGCGCGTTTGGGTATGTGTTGAGCATAGTTTATGGATACACTACTCGTTAAACTTAGAGTCAAAAGTGGACTATCAATTTTCAACGCAGGGTGGCTCTGAAGAACTACTACGAGCTTTCAGTGAGCATATGCTCTGCTCAATGAGGGAGGAAGTAATGGAGAGGAAAATAAACAAATTTCCTGATATGAGTTTTTCGAAGCATCTACTGTCGGAATGCGCAATGACAATTTGAAAGGCGTACTTCGTCAAGAGTTGGGAGCATGACTCTAAAAGGCGCTAAATTTGAAAACCAAATAGGAATTCGGAGAGGTTTAGTTGAATAGGTCTCAAAAAAGCTGAAAATATGTGACAGTAACGCAACCCTTTATCATATTCATATAAATGTTTATTTGCACACACAAACTTAAATATATATATATATACATACATATATATATATATATATATATATATATATATATATATATATATATATCGGTTAGGTTACTGTTATTAAGATTAAATTAATACGTCTCAATCTAATAACCTACTCGCTCAGTACTCAGTAAAAATCAATCAACTTACTGACGCGCCCGATGTCCGGTTAAGACTGACGTCCAACTCTATTCGAACCCTTAACTCGGAAACTCATACTGGCATGCACACATACACATCTTCGCATGCAAATATCCTTTTTCGTCCGTCTCGTATAGAACAAATATTCAGATGTCCTTTCATTCGCATGCCTAGTTCTTCCTCTTTCGCTATTCAGGCATGCCGGACCACGTCAGTAAGATCTTGCGAGCTGGGATTTTTCTCATGTAACACTGTTGAAAATTTTCAGCTTAGTATATATATATATATACATATATATATATATATATATATATATATATATATATATATATATATATATATATCACCTCCCTCATCCTTTCAGCAACCGGGCTTGGGACCGGCTTAGGCGGATTTAAGGTGCTGGTGCTGCTTGTCAAAATGTTTTTTATAATTAAGTCGTTTCTCACAATTGCAGTTGTTTAGGATAAATACATCAAATTCATTAGCACGTTTAATGACCATGTACGAATAAAGAAAATTGTATGAATTGAACCCACTCAAATTTATCTTCTGAACCGCTACTGAGTGGCACAATGTCTAAGAGGTGAAAAATGACATTCATAAACAAAACAATAAACAACATTTTTCTGCGCGATTTTCTTTGAAATTATTACATATATTCATCGCGAGAACTATTAAAAGGACACTTTTCTCAAGAAATGTTTAATTACCGGTGAAATGAAATGCCGGCAGGACGTGCATACGGCCGATTTCGACAACACCTTATAATGCACTTCATTTTAGCGTTTTTTTGGTTTTGTCACTGATAACTCAAACTCACAACACGTCTATTGATGAAAGATAACACTATACAAGTTTTTAGTCACTTCTCAAACTTGACACATTTGCAAATCACCATAAATTATCAATCGCGCACGAACTTTCAAACAATTTCGGCCCTTGTCATAAACGAATTTGACATTGATAAACAAAACATATGTTTTCACAAAAAGAAGAAGAGTAAAATAGTCTTCTCTCTCGTACGTTAGCTGAAACAGCCTTGTCACCGTTCCTATTAGTTCCCTGTTCAAGGGCTCTGCTCTGCTTTACACTTTTTACTCTAAGTTTAACGAGTAGTGTCTCCTTCTTGGAACAGGAAACTAACAGGAACGGAACGAGCTGAATAAACGCCTTTACGTGTGTGGTATCAATAGAGCGCTGTTCATAAGTGTCAAAGGTGCATAAGTGACAAACGGCTTTCATTGACAGGTCTTAACAAAAAGAAAGCAAAACGCGTATTCATCGAAATTTAGTGGTTTTTTACAAATCCTGACCTTGTTTCGAAGTACTATGTGACAAAAAGAAGTCATAACCTCGGATGTAGTTGCCCGAAGAAAACGGTGTTGATAAATTGACGACACAGTTAGTGAAATTCAAGAATTTGCGATATGAAGTGCAAAATTCATGGTTGTGAAAAAAACATCATATTTTCGAGATAAAGGAGTGAATTTTCGTAATTAAGTGCAGTAAATATACACGTTGTTATCTGTTTAAAAGATTAAGTGCTTTTAAAAGCTGTTTTAATTGAAAACTTAATACTTTTATGTGCACTGAAATATTCAATACAAAGAATGACATTTCCCAAAATTGTGTACAATTGACAATCAGTGGCGTTTCAGAAATGAATGAGACGAAAAGAATTTTATCAATTATTTATTTCAAATTTGATGTTGGTAACAGCCATAATTCTTCCAAAGCCGGTCCCAAGCCCGATTGTAAAAGGAAGAGGGTGGCTTTAAGGTTTAACAAATTAAGTCGAGTTTTCTCGGCTTTTACTGTTAATATTAAATATTGAGTGGTTTACTGCAATATTGACGGGATTTTTAAACTTTAACATTAACCATAGAAAATCATCTTATAATAAGTCTCGAAGACATATGATTTTAATGTTTTTTTGCTGTGTTTAAAACTAAAATTATTAATGTTACATGTATTTGAGTACT
Source organism: Oxycera nigricornis (assembly GCA_963942545.1). Classification (NCBI taxonomy): domain Eukaryota; kingdom Metazoa; phylum Arthropoda; class Insecta; order Diptera; family Stratiomyidae; genus Oxycera; species Oxycera nigricornis. The sequence goes on from OZ012662.1 coordinate 65,596,450, forward strand.
CATCCGATATGTTCAGTATCTAAACTTTAAGTGAGCGGGCTGTAGCCTAACACGCATAATTGATTTCGGTTTCTATTTGATATTCATGCAAACTCTCTTCATTGGAAGTCTAAAATTGCCGTAATATATTCTTGAATAATGTTTCGATATTTAAAATTTTTGAAATTTTGCGCCAAAATTTCGGTCCCTTAAAAGTTTCGATGTCGTCCGCCAATGACAACCAACCACAACATGAAGATGTCACAAACACATAGTGAAACTGCTACCACAAATTATGTTGATGTTCCGCTCCATAGTTACCTCTATTGTCTCCATAGACTATGGGTTGAAATTTGTATTCAAATTTCTCCAGGGCAATTTGTGCATATGAAGCGAGACGAGTCGGCCATTTTATACAAGTTAAAAGTTTACGTATACATGCCAAAATCAGCTGACTTAACACCAGTGTGCGTAAAATCAACGAATTCAGTGAGTACCCGATGCGAATACGCGACTGATCGAAGCATTTAGGGCTGCCCGATCAATAGAAACATAGAAACTACGCGGCATCGTGATTATGGTTGGTCGGTTGTAGTGGCAGCTCTGTATATCAAAACGATGGCTCACTTAGGCCAAGAAAGGCCAATTGTGATATCACAAAAAGACAAGGATGGCACTAGAACCTGTGAGATGACGAGAACCATTTCGATTCTCGTATGAAGCCGGCTATGCAGCCGATATTTAAATCAGATTTTTCCGTGAGGCTGTCCAGGAATGGTGAGCCTAAGGGGTCATGCATTTCGTGGACAGTGCCGGGCATTCACACAAAAAGTGTTGGACTGTCTCTTCCTCTACTTCTGATCTGTAACTCCGGCAGAAATCGTTGAAGGGAACGCCCAACCTTTCTGCGTGCCTGCCAATTAGACAGTGCCCCTTCAGTATCGACATTATAGAACTCAAGGTTTCACGACTCGTGTTCAGGAGCTGCTTGGTGCGTCTGGAACTCAGTGCACGCCAAGTTTGCCTGGTTGTCCTGCAGGTTTCCTCCAACAACCTGGCTCTAGTTGCTGCCTTGATGTAATGCTGCTTAAATCCTAGTTTCATAGAAGCTAGAGGTTAACCGACTTGTGGTGTGAGTGTATACTCCTGGAGAACAGTGCCAGCTCTCGCTAAGGCATCTGCTTCGCAATTTCCCGGTATATCACTATGTTTCGGTACCCAGTGTTGAGTCACTTCACAGTGAAGTGACATTACGTTCAGCTGTGTACGGCATTCCATTACCATCATGGATGAGGTGTACACGTTGGATAGCAGCTTGACTGTGAGAGAAAATATACAGGTTTCTTATGGAAATTTTCTGATTTCTCAGCCAGTCTACTGCTATCGTGATTTTAAATAGCAATAAATTCTTATGAACACTTCTGCATATAAATATTGGAGAGCACAAATATGGTGTATAGCAGAACAACTAAACTGCGAATTAATAAGTTTTACACTTTATTTACTTTTTCAAAATTCTGTGTAATGACGGTATTTCCTTCATTTGTTGAACACCTTCCTTTCTTCTATAACACTCACTGAACTGCATATTTTCGATTCCTGGCACGCTGTACATGTCACTCAGAGCTGATAATCAGAAACGAACGCATAACCATACAAACTTACCGTTACCGCGGAGTCTTTCACTATAATTTCACCCAACTATTGATACCCACATACGTTCACTGGCAAGGTATTTTTATCGATTCTGTGATGCAGTTTCAAGGAAAAGCAATGCCTTCTTCGTTGCTCTATATTCCTGAATAAATAGAACACCGAAGAAGGAACTTTATTTCCTTTTCGTATAGCATCAAACACTTTTTCGCACTGTTCGAAGTTACGGCTCTAAAACATTTTTCTGATGATTACACGTTGCCCAATGGAGCATCGATAACCACATATTTTGAACCCGTGATTCTCCCACACTTGTGACTAGGATTTTTTTCAATTATCACTGAAAAAAATTTAAAATTTGATTACATGCGATATTCCGATCGCGAATTGTCAAATACACAATGACAGTTCTCGCTATCAGTTGCCATTTAACGAATTAACGAAACAAGCTCCTATGTGCATCTCTGAGTTTCGTGCACGACTCTGTTACTCATGCTAGGGTACACAGATATGCATTTATCTATACTTAGGCACAGCCTGGCCACTTTGGTTGTATAACAGATATGTGGCAAATCGGTTGCAGTGTCCGTGCTATGTATTCTTCATGCTATAATTAAGCCCATGGAACAGAAACCTAGAGGAATGGTGATATCCGTGTAGATGCGTATATGTGAGTTGGCCGACTTTCTGCTGCTGACGTCTTTTCATGAGTGTCAAATTTCTTTGACTATCACTTCGACAATACACAAAGCGCCTAGAGTTTTGAGAATTTTGGCTTTCGCGCAAATATTTTGGCTTCATATATTCTTGATAGAGCAACTTGCATAATAACATTGTGTGTTATGAATAAGCAAAGGTTGACTCTATCGACGAAAAGTATAGAAACAAAATTTAAAGCTGCGAATTAAGTGTTATTAACATAAAAGTTTGTTGTAGCTTATTGTGCGAAGAAATCGCGTTCTCGGCCAGAAGTATTTTTTCAAGTGTAAATATAACCGAAATTTACATATTTTAAGTTTGCGCAAGTTAACCGAGTGTTTTCAGTGGAAAATTATTCATTAAGCTGCATTGAATTCTCTAGCTATAATTTCAGACAGTTCCGTTGGCACTGTCAAAAATTGCACAGGGGCGTGGTCAGTATGGGCGCAAATTAGTTTGTTCAATTATTCTACAAATTAATTGAATCGACAATCTAAGTTTGATCAATTTTATTTATTTTATTCGACTTATTTATGAAACCAAAGCATGTAAGATATGAGTGTCACCGTAATTCCGCCGAAGCTGGTCCGAAGCCTGGTTAAAAAGGAAAGAGGAAGGCTGAAGGATTAATATTTTTAAATTCAATATATGGTACTTCTTTTTGAGTGCCGCCAAGAATCGGTGCACAACGAGTGCGTGAGTGCAGAGCGCGTCAAAAGGCAAAGAAAGCAGCAGCTGTTATTGTTAGTCATCCTACGTCACAAATCTTGGGAGACATAGTTCAGGTTGCAGGCGCTTCCACTGAATTGCAGTTCGACGTCGACCACATGCTAACTTCAATACCATCTGAACCATATACTAACTTCAATGCACACAAAAGTGCACATAAACCGTTTGAAAAACAATTTATAAATAATCCGTTCGGTTCAGCATGTTCAATTTGTGACAGATTTTGGTTTAAAAATGACATTACATCTATTGCTCACGAACAAGAAGAAATCATTCGCAATGCTTTTCCAGAAAATAACGACAATGCCATAAATGCTTGTAAATCTTGCAAGCAACCATTAAATAGAGGTAATGTGCCTACATTCTCCAAATTCAATGGATTTCAATATTCAGAAAAATCAGCGCATTTGCCCAAACTGGACTTAATTTTAGAACGTCACATTTCACTTCGCATACCATTCATGCAAATACGACGTTTGCAGCACGTTCATGGTCAATTTGGCATTTTTGGACAAATGATAACCGTTCCTGTGCCGGTGAATAACATGGTTAATTCTTTGCCAAGACACATAGATGATGATCATTGTGTTAATATACACATCATAAGAAAGAAGATACATAAGTCGAGCTATCTAATGTGACTTGTAAACAAGCGAAACATTAAAATATGGTTAGAATATTTAATTGCAACACCACTCAATAATTTACATGATATAAAAATAGACGATTACTTTTTAACTTCTGATCCGACTGCTCCAATTCCTCAAAACGACATCATTGAAGAAATATCAATCGAAGAGAGTTTGACTGCACAATAGCATACTCTACTATGGAACGACGATAAATATTTGCGAATAGCACCAGGAGAATAAAATATTCCGAAAAGCCTGCTATTTGACGAACATGCTGAAGAATGATCTTTACCCAGTATTTATCTTGATCAATTTAGAAGCTTCAAAGAAGGACTAAATGTTACACCATATATGATGGCTTCAAGCAAACTCCGACGATCTGATCGGCGCGGAGTAGCTCCTTATCACCTGCTGTACATGTCCATGAATATAATTAGATTACCAGTTGGAGACGGCCTTACTATTGCCTTTAAAAATATTAGCAAAAATACAAATGTAACGAGACAACAAATAGAATCCGAAGAGTATATTAACAGTTTTTTGGAGAGTAATTTGGGCTTTTTACGAACAATACCTAACTCTGCCTGGTATTGGGCACAAAGGAAAAAGGATTTGCTCTCCATGATAAGGCAACTTGGTAAACCAACTATCTTCCTAACATTAAGTGCTAACGAAATAGGTTGGACTTTTCTTTTACAGACTTTGTATCGATTAAAAAAAAAGAACTATTATTAATTGAATCTCGATTTTTTCTTGAAAGAAGAAATTGATCAGATCTGTCCAAACGGTATACGACTTTTTCATACAAATCAATCAGTGAATCATTATAAATAAGCAATTTTAAACTCGGACCCTGACAAAAATGTATCAATAGCAACGGACATCTATATTGGCTGTTACAATCCTGAACAAAGTGGATTTTTTTTGTCATGAATATCATAAAATGTCGGTCATTGATATTTGTGGTTTACTGTACAAAATTATTTTTGTGTTAAATAAATAATACATGTTGACCTCTAATATAGACGTTACCGATGGTTTAGCGAACGGCGCTGTGGGTAAATTAGTCCATATTGAGCGTGACGAGTAGAATGAAGTGACTAGAGTGTTGTTAAAATTCACCGATTCTCGGAAAATAGGAGCAAAAATACGAATGAAAGTTGCCGCTTACATTGAAGCCAATAACATTAGTCGCTTTGCTGTTTCCATCGCACGACGGACTTCAAGCACCGCTTTGGATAACAACAATACCATGATAGCAAAAAGAAATCTTTTTTCTATCATCTCAGCTTTTTCAATCACCATTCATAAATCGCAAGGAGGAACGTTTGATGATATCGTTTATCAATATGATCGATGTCAATCACAGCAACTTTTGTACGTAGCACTATCGCGGGTCAAGAACATAAATGGTCTCTACATAATAAACGAAAAGAAAAATTTCGCAGGCTCACATTAAATCTACTTTTGACTGTATCGTACAGGACTTTATCACTAAAAGAAATGGAATTTAATTTTTCTCGTTTAGTTGTCAAAGTTTGAAAGCACATGCACTAGATTTAACGGATTCCGTACTGCAAATTTCGAACTATCTGCTTTTATCGGAAACATGGCTAAACAATGGCGAAAGTGTCAATGTACCAAATTTTAATGGTGTCGTTAAATTCAAATGAACTTCGGAGAGAGCCGGTTTACGAAAATCGCAACAATACTTTAGTGTGTTACCCAAATATGGATGTTTATTCACGTCAAGTTAATACTATTTCTGTAAATTCTGATTTGGCGGTGGGAGAAATATTGTAATAAAATGATTATTGGCGAACGATATCGCTTCAAAATTTCAAGGCAACAAGATATTTATGTTTAGCCAAACGAATCGATTGCATTGATAATTTCGATTCCATCTGACCTTCGTCAGACTCAATTTTATATATTAAATCGAACGAACTTTAAGTTGCTCGAAAGCTATTTAATTTAATAATACTGACCGAATTGAAAAACGTTTTGGCGACAAGAATATTGAATGATTATGTTAATCAGTACGAAGTATGATTCGCTTGACCCCGTCATTGTCGACGACACGCGCCTTGCAGCCTGTTCGATCCTTGCGTGCACAGATCCAATACGTTTTGTAAGTTGATTTCCGATTTTTAACAAAAATTGGATCCACCGTCTGTTAACAATGTGCAGCCTCTTTGTCCCGTTGTAAAGTAAGCAATATGTGCTCTCGATTTTCGTTTCATATAGATCGGATGATAATGTTTACGTGCACTAAGAATAATTTTTTTTGGACACCAACAATCATATTTGTGACGACACGTGCACGACAGTTTGTACTACCTTGTTTCGAGCAAATCCAATAAGTTTTATACCCACTTTATCTCATGAATTGATGGTGCTGTCAACTCTTAGCCGCACCAAGGTTAAATGTACTCGCCGGTTCTCAAACACAATATTAAACACGTGATATCATGGTGAAGGCCAGAACTAAAATTCATATCCACAATCCATTTTCACATTGTCATAGCCATCCACATTGCGGAAAGGATTATTCGCACATAAATCAGCACATACGACGAGGATTTGATGAAGTAAAAAATTTGAATGGATTATAAGACAAATTCAACACTTCTCCACATTTCAATCTGTCTGAAAGCAACTCGAAAATTAATTGATTTGACTCGAAGCACCCGACGTTTTTCTCAGGAATCGCACGAAAGTTTTGATGATCTTTTCCGGAGACATTCTTTGTTCAGTATTCACATAAAGGATATAAAACGTTAGTCTCCCGAAAATGGATAACTTAGCACATGCCACATGACCCGGCCGACTCCGCAAATCAAGTCCCGATTCTCTCCCGTCAGCAATCCAACTCCCCGATCCGATAACATTTCTCTCCAAAGAACCAGTAGGGTGGCTGCCAAACTAGATTCCTTGGTTCGAGCACTGTAAGCTGGTTTTCGAGACAGACTTGGTGTGCGGGGTTGCCGCTTCTGAATGCACCCAAAGATTGCAAAAATTTAATTTTTTCCATGCCGTGAGCTTTTACAATATGTTCTTTCCAGTTAACTCTAGATAATGGCCAGCAAATTGTAATGAAAACTTTATATATCTCTCCCAATCAAACATTGAAGAAAATAATGCAGTTTATTTTCCAACCTCTTCTACTTTATACTAATAAAATTCCCGATAGCAAGTATATAAATAAAGATATTTCTCAACTACCCATTATTTTAAGTGGAAATTTTAATATCAATTTCACTTTAGAGGAGGCACAACCATTGTTGGCTTTTTAGATCGCGAATTGAATCTAAAATTGCATAATGATCGTAATATATCCACTACGAAATCTGGTAGTACAATTGATGCAGTGTTTGTTAGATATTTCGATAAATTACGATCGGCGAAGTTTCACTGCAGTAGTGTGTTTTATGACATTTTTTTTATATTTTAGGTGTTTTTTATTTATTAATTTTTACAATTTTGTTTTATGCAAGGAGAATGATTCAGACGATAATGATAATGTGGAATTATAATCAATTGAAAAAAAAATTGAAAAACTTTCAATTCATATTTTATTAATAATATCATTTAATAAACTTCCTAGCTCCTTTCCTGGTATACTTGTGGAATGATGAAAATTTAAAATATTACAATTAATAGTGTGCAAGTAATATCCTCAATCAAACTTTCTAACCTCTTGCCTACTATGTATAACTGTGAGTTTGGCGAAGTTTCACTGCAGTAGTGTGTTTTATGTTTTTTTTTATATTTTAGGAGTTTTTTATTTATTAATTTTTACAATTTTTTTTTAAAAAAAATTTTCGGCTTCTAAAGAAGACCAAAAACACTTCCAGATCCATTTTTTGGTTCCACATGATCTCTGGAAATAGGCAAACTAATTATTTTTTAGTGAGGGAACCCCCATAACTTCTCACGGGGCGTGATCGCCATGAACTTTTTATGCCACCTTCTTCCGATCCCCCAAACTTCCACCCCCTTATGAGGTAGAGACCATAATTTGAACTTTTAACAAGATTTGTTATGGATAATTAACTGAAGTTGCGAAGATCATTATACACAAAATGGAAAGGGAACGAAGTCGGGATGTAGTTGTAACGCATGTAACGTATGTAATGTATGTGATGAGATTATTGTTGTGTCATCGTGCAAAATGTTAATTGCACGTGAAGCGCGTGGTAGGCCAAGTGATGGGCGTCTTCTTCTATAATCCTCTAAAGCTATAATCTTCTTCTCACTAGAAAGTAGTTATACTCGGAAAGGATAACAATATATATATGAGGGGGACCTACCGGCATTCCGAAGATTGCCACATGTTTGGCGAAGTCCAAAAGAACAGGCGGTCGATATTTCTAATATTGTAATTGCCGAAATTTAAGGCAACTTGTAGTCTGCCAAACTTTCCAAGGCAGACTTTCCTCAAACGTTCCTTTCAATCACCTTGCCGATATGAAGGGAAGGGTTGCCGATTAAAACTAGCAACTTTGTCTGGCTATGGAACAATTCTGATCGAGTGCTAGCCTCGTTCCTTCCTTTTATTCACAAACTTCTTTGTACATTAAATTTGCTTATTCTATAAAATTCCTACTCTAGTTTTAAATCTACTTACCATAACCAATCCAACGCGATTCAAATAGGTTCCCACGGAATTCGTTGCTTGCAATATTGCTTGCATTGCATTGACCCAATTGTACTTTTGCTTACTCTGGGTTCAATGCTCTACTAAGAGTTTGTGGCAGCACCATTGAACGATCGTCCAAATATAGACTATTGTGAATATGTATTTTTGACATTCTTGAAAATAAAGATCACTTCTGTCTTAGACACCAACTCGTGCAGTTTGTCACTCGATAGGAAAGCTAAAATAGTATATGAGCTCCCCGGCACAATCGGAGCAGCCATATTGGTGACCCCGACTTCTCAACAAAAAACCATTTGAGAACCCCGAATTCGCAGAAACAGACGACTTCAGACCCGCTTCTTCAATTGCTGCGATCCAGGCATCCACAGGAGCCATTTTGTGGATCCAACGTTTCCGAGGCCAACGTGGTTTTCTAAATTTCGGACGTACAAAATTTCAAGTAAGTTTTCTCCGTATTCAAAATGTCTGACAGCGAGGATCACGGCATTGGCGCATGCACGGCAAAGCCTACGAATAGCACGCCATCAGCCGAAACTCCATACATTGCTGGTATACACGACATCGCACAAATAAAATTACCGCCATTTTGGCGTACGCGACCATCTTTATGGTTCGCACGCATCGAGGCGCAAATACGTCTGTGTAGAACTCGCACGGACGCTGCAAAATTTGACAAAGTAGTTGCTGAGCTTGACTGCGCTACATTCGAGGCAGCCGCCGACATCGTTGAAGCCCCTCCACTAGAGGGTAAATACGACGCTTTAAAAGCCCGCATTTTAAACGATTTTTCCCTGTCGGACGACGCACAAATCCGAAACCTTCTGACTGGTTTGGAGCTGGGTGACAGCAAACCATCGCAGCTTCTGCGGAGCATGACCCAAGCCGCAGGCACCAGAGTTAGCGATAGGTTTTTGAAATATTTGTGGATACAGCGACTTCCTACTCGGATACAGTCCATCATCGCTGTCTCAGAGACAACGAATCTCACTAAGCTGGCAGAGATGGCAGATCGAATCGCGGAAGTAAAGGATCCACACGAAATTCGTGAGGTTTCCCAAGTCAGTCGCGAACAAACTGCGGATACTACAGGCAGCTTAGAAACACAGGTTAACGAGATTAGAAGGGTGCTTAGTCGCCTGGAACGCAACGTGGTGGAAAGGACTCAGCCCAATCGCACGACAGACCACGCCCGACGTATCTGTTTCTACCACAAAAAATTCGTCCACGCCGCACGCACATGTAAATCTCCATGTGATTTCTTTCAACAACAGGTACAGGGAAACGAATAAGGTCGCTGTCTGACCAGACGCCAAACAGCGACATGAGCCTTAGCCGTCTATTTGTTTACGATAAGCACACGATTCCTTGTGGACACAGGTGCCGATATTTCGGTCATTCCTCGCCCACCTTTCGCAAACTTCAAACCGTCTAGCCTGAAACTTTTCGCGGCAAACAAAACGCGCATCAACACTTACGGCAACCAGCTCCTTACCATCAACCTTGGTCTACGCCGTTCATTCACATGGCGTTTTCGCATCGCGGATGTCAATCAAGCAATCCTAGGAGCTGACTTCCTCAGGCAGTTTAAACTACTCGTCGATCTGAACAGCAGACGACTCATCGATACCAATACCAAAGCGTCAACTCGTGGACATATCTCTACTCTTTCTATACCGTCCATAAACACAGTGAGCGATGACTCCCCGTACCACACTCTACTCAAACAGTTCCCGCAAGTAACAAATCCTTCTGTAGCAAAGAGTGCACCGCACGGAATCAAGCACCACATACAGACCGAGGGACCCGCGGTTTTTGAGCGTCCTAGGAGGCTCTCCCCGGAAAAACTTGACATAGCCAAGAAGGAGTTTCAATACCTGATTGATAAAGGGTATTGTCGGCAGTCAGCGAGCTCATGGGCAAGTCCTCTGCATCTTACACGGAAGAAAGATAATTCTTGGCGTCCATGTGGGGACTACCGTAAGCTAAACAAAATAACGAGGCCGGATAGGTATCCAATAAGACACATGCAGGACATCACTGCAGGCCTACAAGGAAAGCAAATCATTTCAAAAATTGATCTGGTACAAGCTTTCCACCAGATACCAATAGCGAAAGAGAACGTACCCAAAACGGCCATAACCACGCCGTTTGGGCTATATGAATTTACAGTGATGACATTCGGGTTGAGGAACGCTGCCCAATCGTTCCAGAGATTCATGGACCAAGTTCTGAGAGGGCTCGGTTTTTGTACGTGTTATATAGATGACATACTCGTCATGTCGCAAACACCAGAGCAGCATATGGATCACTTACGAACCATATTCAATCGCCTTAGCAAATATGGAGTTGTAATCAACGTGGACAAGTGTGAATTCGGAGTCACGGAAACCGAATACCTAGGACACAAAATTACAGCGGAGGGTGTTCAACCACCAGAATCTCGTGTGCAGGCTATACGCAACTTTAAAAAACCTGAACGCATCAAAGACCTGCAGAGATTCCTTGGTGTTATTAACTTTTACCGCAGATTCATCAAGAGTGCGGCGGATTTGCAGGCGCCGTTACATGAACTACTACGTGGAACTAAAACGAAAAATGACATCATAGTATGGACTCAGCAAACCAAATAGGCGTTTGATGCCTGTCGAGAAAGCATCGCCAACGCTACGTTGCTCGTACACTTTCAACATGGAAAAACATTGAGACTCGTCACCGACGCTTCTGACAAAGCGGTGGGCGCGGTACTAGAGCAACTTCAATCGGAGCAATGGTTGCCACTAGATTATTTCCAGAGTTGGGGATGTTATGCGAGCTCGAAGATTTTTTGTTAATTGTACAATGCAGTGTTAAAATGATCTCACCGGGTGGGTAAAATTTTTTCTCAAGGGCGCATCGGAGATAGTCAATGAGGGATTAACCTTTATAAAGGTACACAGAAAAGAGGCAATGTCAACCCGAAGAAAGCCATCTACTATCGCATTTAAGTTGTTATTTGGAAAATGTCTTTTACGATTTACGTAAAATGTTGACTAAATTTCCAGTTTTTGCTTCGTGGTTGAGAAAAAAAACCTTCAGTTCTTGTTGGTTCTTTGTTGATGTTTTATGAAGACGATAAACTTCCAATTTGTTTATTAATTTCTCTGAATATGTAGCAGGACGGCTTCCAGGCTTCCTAGCGTTTTTTGAAACTTGAATTTAAATCTGCATTTAGATCGCCTCTAATTGAATCTAGACGTTTGATGTCAACTCGTTTTTGAGTATATTATGCGTTGCTTTTGTTGACATTCTTATTAAAAGCTCGTTTTAGATTCTTCTGCCACTTGTATTATGCACGAAAAAGGCTCAGTGTGAACTTGGGAACCTCAAGATACTTATTAAATTTCGGCTTATGTGCAGGATCGTTCTTAATTGCATCGTTTGCGAGGATGTGATTGTCAGGGATTTTTCGCTCAAGATGTTCTGAAAGCTCATTATTAACAGAGTCCCAATTAACGGCCTTGTATGACCGTGTGGAGTATTGTGGTGGGGCTATGTCCTCTATTTGGCAGAGGAGCTGGTCTTTAAGAATTGCATGGTTTCAGCTCTCATCTAAGAAAAGGAGCAGAAATGATAAAATTTTCAATATATGAGCTACCTCTTTGGAATGTAGAAACTCCGGCACTAAAGGTTCCAGAGTACATTTGGTTTCCCGACGTTAACCAGTGAAAAGTTAGCTCTCATTACTGTTCAATGCTCATACACCTCAATTGGGGTGCCTGGCATTGAGATCATCACCAATATTACCTCGTCGTAGTCGTTTTTGATCCTTTGCAAATTATATAGGCAAGGAGGAGCACGAGGGCCCGAATCACAGTGAATATAAATTACATCGATTAAGCATTTTTGGGTTCGACCTTGGTGTCCCCAGATATGCAGGGAGACCAAAGTACAATAGAGGGACTAAACAGCACATTTCGTGGTGTAGGCAGTTTGTAATGTGTGGACTTATGCTCTAGTACCTCTGCCGTAGTCATTACGGTAAATTTGGTAATGGGATAGGTACGGCTTATGTATTTTGTGCTAAAGAGTTTCGTATGAAAGTGGGTGTAACTTGTTCGGTTTTGAATGGTGGACTTGGTAGGGAAAATGGGTTTGTCTAGTTAATCTTGGGTACCGCAAGTTTTGCTTTGAGATTTTCCCTTGCGGACAGCCAGAGTAGTCTGCTCTGTGTGCTTGTAGAAGCAAATTACACAGTATATTTGAAAGGGAAGGGTATGCAGGGACCATTTCACTGGTAGGGTAGGTTAGTTTTTTATGACGGACCCTATTAGTCACCAGGTGTTTGTTTTGTTTAAATGATGACAGCTGAAATTTGCAGAGCCAGTTACGTATTTTACAGAATGATGCCCCTGCTGACCATTAAAGTAAAGCAGTAAGCGAGTATGCCATCGTCCGTAAATATGGTAGCAGTTGGTGTGATTCATTAATATATATTGCGTAACCATATGCTTTTCAATTTTTGTTACAACCAGAGAAATGTCCGACATAAATATGATATAGGAGCAACATTATGATGACTGTGATCGAAAAATAATCGTGAATAGTAATTTTCATTTAGATTAGGAAAAATTTACATCAAGGTGTATTGTTTAGGACTAATAAATATCTCCTGAGCCGACGGATGAGAATCCGACTTACCTATGTTCCCGCAAAATTTGGTTCTGGCCCTTAATAACACAAAGGAAGAGGAGAAAAACAACAACTTCCGGACTCACGGCTTTTATTATTAACGACAAGATAGAACGTTCTCACACCCCGTGTCCCTAGCCACCGCTCATTCGCTGTTACACAAGCAATCGTGTCATTACTTTACTTCTAAGGCCTACACCTAATATTCTAAGGTCTACACCTACTACTGCTAACCTGCACTGCACCGGGGGCCTCCTCAGCGATGCGACGCTTTTTCGATCGGAGCCTGCGGTGACGGCTCGTTGCTGGTTGCTCGTGCGGGAGCTTGCGACGATGAGAATATTCTTGACGAAGTCGTTGAGTTCGAATTGAAATAGTCCTTATCGGTAGACGGTCTTTTATCTCCTCATGATATTGGCACTGTTCGAATAATGTCACACCGATTCAGATCACTATGTGACCGAGGTAATTGTGTTTTGGTAAAGCGCGACGTCTACTTCTTTTGCTTCTCAATTAGTTCACGCAAATTGGATTTCCGTTCCGGTTTTTCTGACTTCTCCAAGATCTCCCAACTCAGGAATCTGCGTCCGCTTCGCGAGGGTATCACAATCAAAAACAGACCGCTTGCAAGGTGCGGTTTCATTTTTATACCTTGCTCGAAACCGCTTGGTCCATTCGCGCAACCAACAGCGAACCGGACTCTTTGTTTGCGTTCGTTGGCCAAGGCACACGGGCTCAAATACCGAGCCCGTGTTCTTGCTATGGGTCGCCGCCCACAAGCTTTTCGCCTCGACTGAAGAGCAGCTTTGCGTGGGTGGTGCGTTGGTTTGAGGCGTGTCTCCAGGCACTGACCGAGCTTCGCCGACGACAACCGCCAGACTACATAACATATGGCCTTACCAAATATTTCGAAATTTCTTTACATTAAACTATACTAAACTAAACAAAAAAGTGGTGGCTCCTAATGTGAGTGAGTGGTGTGGTACCGCGAGTCGAACCATCACAGTGTTTAGTATGGTACCAAATTTGACAGTGTTGAAGCTGGATAGCTGCGAAGATGATTTTGTAGTCGTCAATTTTGTGAGTGGTATACCAGCATTGTCATTGCATGAATTTAGTAAAGAAATATCAAGTTTTGGACACGATTTAACCCCAACCATATAAAATTGGTGTCACGAAACGTCATGCTCGGCGTCAATCTTCTCCTCTTTCCATCAAATGGGCCTTTACAATCATTCTGAGGTGGAAGGTAAAATTCCATCGACGCTTAGGCTACCTCCATGTTAATGAATTTATGTTTCAGTTACACACTTTCACTCGTAACACTCTTCGCGGAAAAGTTCAACTGATATGTCAGTTCCTGCATGTTCTAATCATGGAAGATGCCACGGACTGGTACTCGAGATACATTCGAAATGCGATTCAGAGAGATGATATGTAATAAAAAGCAAGACGCACACAAGCAATTTGATGCATTCTGTGATAGCGTGCTCTGAATCACCAGTTGCCTAATCACTTCCATGAGTGACGATGAGCTAACGGTGTTTTTGTTACTCAATTCTGGACTTCCCAAACAATTGGCCGCACCTCCCAATACCTTCTGCGCGAAAGCTGCGCACTTACGCCTGCCGTTAAGAGAATGTAGACGCACAGCGTGGAATGTTCTGATCACACACGTGACCTTCGTTCAGCCAGCGTCAGCTGGAGGAATTGTACCCTCGGGAATTTAAAAAGACAGACCTGACCCCTCAGTTTATGGGTTCATCAAAAATGCAAAAAACTCTTTCCCAACTATTGGACACCAGCGGTGATAGCATCGTTGTGACCTTGCAGAAGGCAGGTGTATGTTTAAACTGACGTAAGCCGAGTCACCACTTCTATGTGTGCCTAGCTGAGCGTCCCGTGTTTTGCTACAGTTGTGACAACCAAGTGGCCTATGGACCAAGCGGTTCAGCAAATAGTGACCCAAAAATAGGATGGGATCGAGACCTTAACACTGGAGGCCTCCCGGATCGCGTTGAAACCCCAACACGTGAGCGCTTCAAGTTTCAAGGTCAAAACACACGAGGATTCGGCTACTTCAAATGTGACGTCTCCATTGAATCCCAGTACTGCCAGCCCCATCCGCATTTGACATCGAGATAGTCCCCTTTACCTTCTTTCAAGGACCATTTTTATATACCGGCTAGTTGCACTTTTTCCACAGCATAAACCCTACCATGTACTCTTTTAAGAATACCGACGAGCAAGATAACGCATTTTTGGTGTGGAAGAGCTTTTTCTGGGATCTCCGAAGAGATCTATCCTACGACTGAGGTAATTTTGGAAGACAGACCTGAATACCAAGAAGCAATATATATTTCGGCTACCATCGTAAACCAGCCTACCAAAGATTTGAGACTACGCCAGCGTTATCCTATTTGGACGAACATGTGCATTGGTTAGTTGATACGGAGGCTAATGTGAGTTGTATGGCATCAGGTTTTGTTAGGAAATTTCTGGGGACCCACCAGCACCTCGTCAAAAATTTTAACGTGAGGCTAATGACCGCTGACAGCATCAAACATGCAGGTGTTGGTAGAGCCACAGGCTCCGTTACCTTCTGTGGCAGAACACACACTATGTCTTTCCTGATCAAACCAACGATAGTTCAAGATTTGTATCTCGGTGTGGATTTCGTCAGCATTGTTGGTCTCACGTAAGACTTCTTTCGAGAATTACTTTCGCTTCCCAGTAACGCCACAGGTGATACCTGGTGGCTTCCCGTCCTTTTCTCGAGAAAAACTGGGCCGGAGTACCAAATTTCGCATTTGTATCTATCGCACTCTCAAACCTTCTGTCTGCTGAAGTGACAGTGCTGATACTGAAGACGACGGAGCAGGAGTCCCTGTGACACACACGTCCCACGAGCTAAATCCTGCCCAGCACAACTGAACCGTGTCTAAAATGAGTCTCTAGCCGCCGTTATAGCCATCAAAAAGTTTCGAGCCTATGTCGAAGGGCATTAATTCGAGATCATCATGGATCATACCCCACCATAACGGCTAATGGCATTTTGGGTAGGTTGAAAATTCACCGCTTCAAATTCACTATTACGCATCGATAAAAAGGCAAAAATGTAGTGCCTGACCCGCTATGGCGTGTATTTTCCTCGGAGTCTTTCGAAACTTCAAGATTGACCTCTCCTTTCCTCATTTCAAGAGCGAACAGTTATCAGAGGTAGCAAACCCAATATCTCACAATCAAGCTCAGTTGTCGAACTAATGAGTCCTGGAGGGATTCGTGTACAATTAATGATGACGTGATTTGCTTTGTGTTGATTTGTTTTGTCGGAATTAGTAATCGGACAAAAGATGCTTTAATCTCTTTAAATAGGATTTGGTACTTATGCTAGAGAACGTACTCATGACATTGCGCGCTGTAGCTTGCCAACAGCTATCGCATCTCTAGCTAGGTAGAAGCCAAACCCAAATGAGTCTGTACGACAAAAGGGTTTGTTGCCTCATCCTCAGAACTGGTATCACAACTATGTCAAATTACTGAATATTATCGATCGATTTGTTTATCTGAGAAAAAGTTTACAGAAAATAAACTGAAAATAGACCAATTTTCCACACTTCTCATCTGAAGAAGTATGGATTGAAAATTAATGTTCACTTGCTAATCCCGTTATCAATTAAAATTACAGATTTCATTCCTCTCTTGGTAAGTGGAAACGTTGTTGTTGATCAAGAGTTTGAGTTGCGCGATTAGAAAAACGTAGAAGATTCTCGTTACATTGCTATGACCAAGTACGGAAACTATTATTTGCCGACATCGGCCTGTCTATTTGAGAACCTTATCTCAAGAAGCTGGAGAATCTGGGCCTGATATGTTACTCGATTAATGGGCTAAAGCTGAGTAGTAGGGACCATGCTTCCCCATGTTTTTATACAGGTGTGTATGAAGACAAGCAATACCATTCCTCTCTCTTTCATTTTCAATGCTAGTTTATCCTCTGGCTCCTTTCCTAATGTTTGGAAACAGGCTAACATTTTTCCAGTGCTTAAATCTGGTTCCCCATCAAATGCTTCAAATTACCGCCCCATTTCTCTACTTTCATGTTTTCCCAAGCTTCTCGAACGTATAGTTTACAATAAAATTTTTCAATCCCTTTACTGTAAGCTGTCACCTGCTCAGCACGGCTTCCTTCCTAACCGCTCAACCAACTCGAACCTCCTTGAACTGACCCTCACAGTCGCGAAGGCTCTCGACAATCATTCACAAGTTGAGGTTGTGTACACTGATTTCAGTAAAGCCTTTGACACGGTCAATCATTTTATCCTACATCATAAGTTGGTTCACTTCGGCTTGTTTGGTCCGTTGTTATCTTGGCTTATGTCTTATATCAGCGGCCGATTATGCCGTGTTAGCCTATGTGGTGCTTTCTCCTCTCCATTTTATCCTCCCTCCGGTGTTAATCAGGGATCTATTCTTGGCCCTCTTCTATTCCTTCCTTTTATCAATGATCTCCCTCTAGTTGTAGAGTCTCAGTGTCTTTTGTACGCTGATGATTTAAAGATTTACAGAATTATTCGATCTCAAGAGGATTGTCTTGCTCTTCAATCCGATCTGGATGCTGTCTACATGTGGAGTCTTAATAATAATCTCCCTCTTAATATCCTGAAATGCCACACAATGTCTTTCTCCTTAAAGCCTAATCCACTCAGTCATATTTACACCTTACAGAATCTCCCGCTAACTTCTGTCTTCCAAATTAAAGATTTAGGAGTGACTTTTGACCCGAAACTAAAATTTGAGGCTCATATTGCGGCGATCACCACGCGTGCTTCTCGAGTCTCTGGGTTTGTACTAAGGCACTCGCACATGTTTACTGACATTTCTTCCTCCGTGCGCTTATACACTAGCCTCGTTAGACCCATCCTTGAATACTGTTCTCAGGTTTGGTCACCACATCATCAATTTTTGGACCTTTTGGTAGAATCCGTCCAACGCAAATTTACTCGTTTCCTTTTTTTAAATTTAATATTCCATACACACCTTATGTTGATCGACTTGCCAAGCTTCAACTACCTACATTGAATTCCCGTAGACTCCTCTTGGATGAATGTTTTCTGTTTCGACTTCACCACCGTCAATTAAACTCTATTCTTCCTGAATACTTAGAGTATCGTACTTCGTTACGTCCTACTAGGTACGACAATATTTTTGTCATACCATATGCTCGGACTGAACTTTATTTCAATTCGCCAATGTTGCGTCTCCCTAGACTTCATAATGAACTGCAACTTGGTCCGTTTCCTACTTCATTAATTAGCTTTAAGCGTAGACTTAAGAGCGTGTTATACAATTAATTTAATTTTTTTTATTTTTATTTTGGCTTCATTTTATCTTGTAATTGGGCTATTAGTCTGTTAGATGAATTTAGAATAAATAAATAAATAAAAGTATGATCTATTTTCCGAACCGCCTATCGTGTAAACTGTATAGAAAGTATGTTCAATTCGAATAAAGAATTTTTTTCTTTTTGTGCCACCAATGGTTTAGATCTTGGATTCGAATTTCTATGCGAGGTACGCTTATCTCACCTGAAGTTGCGACATTTGACTTAAAAGTTCCATTCTCCAAGTATTGGAATGCATGGTAGCAAGATCTTTTGGTGCTGTCGCACTTGGCGGAATTTCGGATGAATTTTACTCGCGCATTATGTGTTACTAGTCGCTCCTGTGTGGTTGGGTATCGATGTATGGGAAAACAGTGGACATTTGCACGATCGTCTCCGAGCTAGGAAACCGAACCTGTGTGCATCTCACTTAGTCATGAAACTGTTGATTTTGATTTGGCTCGTGCATTTCCAAGGTATCTTCGGGCTGTCGTGAGCTATCTGCAATGGTGGGACGAGTCAGGAACATGATCTGACTTGTGGTGTTAGAGGGGGTAAGCGAAATTTGTTTACTTGACTAGCACATGATGATTTTGTTTGTTTTCATTGATTGATTGCGCAGTAATTTGAATATTTTCGCTTACAGCGTATACTTGCCGTATGCTTATACACATGTAAAATGTGTGATGATGAAGCTTTGATCAAGCGTGTGAGTTTGTTCGAAAGGTAATAGAAGTTGAGATCAGTGAGATAATAATTAGAAAGAGGCAATGCAATGCGATGGCATGTTTGCGACGGCTGGGATCGGTCTGAAATGCTAACTATGTTTTGTTTCGAAGATCATTGAAAGGAAAAGACAGATTGATGGGAAGTTGTGTGTGACATACAAAACCTGCTTGAAGATAAACGTTGTTTACTTATGCTAAAATTGATGAGTAGAAGACCGTGCTTCGTGAAAATCTAACGTCATCGGATGCCGTTGGCAGTAATTTGTTGTAGGTAATTTATTGGAAGTAGTATTGCGAAGGTATGATATATGTTTGTTGGTTTGGTTAGTATTTGGTTGAAACACGTGATTTTCTGTGCTTTTATAATTTTTCACAAAGTGGACGGATGCAAATGTGTGATTAATGTAAAGATTTTCTTGATTCCTGTGTGACTAACCCAAATAAAAGAAAGAAAAAATATATTTGATCACTGGTAACTTTTCGACATGATGTTAGGTGGATAATTTATTAATTTTATATTATAAATGAAAAGTTTCGGAGGGAGGCTATGATACATATTTATTTCCACCTTTCCATTTTATTTTTCAATAAATTTTAATTTAATGAATCCACCCCGAGATTGATCTATTCCGTTGAATACCAGGAAGTGGTTCTCCACCTGGTTTAATTCCTCCAGTTGTCTCTGAGTTCTAAATCGCTCCAAAAATCTTGGAGGGAGGAAGCAGAATCGTACGTTCTCCAAGAAAACTGTAAGTCGAGTTCCATATTTAGTCTTTATGTGCTTGAAAACTTAAATTTTTTGCTCAATATTCTCTTCAAATGATGCCCATGAAGTGAGTAATCCATTATTGGCAGTCGTGACTTTATTTAATTCTGCATTCTTATTATAAATAATTTTTAAATCTACACACTGTTTCAATGTGTATGGACACTTACCATCTTTTATTAAACCTCACTTCTTTTCTGAAAATACTTGTAGTTTTCTGAATCAAATCCGGGCAGTCTTCTCTTTATATACAATTTTCATCGGTAGCTAGTTAATTTGCAATACAATGTCGCTAGTTTATTGGACAAATTAGGGGACAAATTTCATCAAGATCTTTAATTTAAGATAAGGTCAGGTAGTCACATAGTTGCAGATTTCACTCTACTAATTGAAGCAAAATTACAAGTTGTTAGTTTGATATAGTTACCGAATTATCTAGAATTAGATAATTGAATATTAATGTGTGATCGTAAATTTACATCTTTAATGAGCAAAGTAGAGAAAAAATAAGATTCAAAGTGATATAAAAGAGCAAAGATTGGTGACAGTCAATGAAGCTATTGAAGGATTTCGGCAAGATTTGATTAGAAAAGAAATGGAAATAGCTGGAAAAATCCAGAGTAACCATATTTTTTACAAACACTTTAAATTAGATTTCGACGAAGATAAAATCTTTACAGTTCGATGCACGTATGACAGGAATTATTCCCAGTGCTCACATGTTATGAGTATCATGAATTTGAAACTGAAAGAATTCTTAGTAATGGTGAAGTTCGGTCGACATCTACACTGATGGATCAAAAATGGATGGAAAAGTTGGCTGTGGCGTTTTCTCCGAACAGCTAGGTCTGAGACTATCCTTCCGGCTACCAGATCACTGCAGTGTTTTTCAGACAGAGGTCATCGCAATACATAAGGCAGTGGACTGGTTGAGAAATCAGAAAATTTCTATAATAAATCTCAACATTTTCTATGACAGTCAAGCTGCTATCCAATCATTATCCAACGTGTATACCTCATCCAAAATTGTAATGGAATGTCGCACACTATTGAACGCAATGTCGCTTCACTGTGAAGTGATTCTTTGCTGGGTGCCGGGTCACAGTGATATACCTGGGAATTTCGAAGCTGATGCCCTAGCTAGAGCTGGCACTGAACTCCAGGAATATACACTAACACCCCAACTCGGCCATCCGTTGGCCTCCGTCAAGCTAAGTTTCAAGCAGTACTATATAGAGGCTGCAAATAGAGCCTGGCTGCTGGAAGAAACCTGCAGGACAACCAGGCAAACTTGGCACACACTAAGCTCAAAGCGCACCAAGCAGCTCCTCAACACGAGCCGTGAAACATTAAGTTTCATCGTATCCGTGCTGACGGGGCATTTTCTCATTGGCAGACATGCAGAAAGACTGGGTGCCCCTTCCCACGATCTCTGGCGCAGCTGTAGATCAGAGGAGGAGGAGGAAACGGGCCAACACTTTCTGTGTGAATGGCTAGCACTATCCAAGAACCGCATGCAAACTGTGGGCTGACCTTTCCTGGACAGCCTCAAGGAAGTAGCCAGTTTGAATATTAGCTGCGTAGCCGGCTTCATACGAGAATCTAAATGGTTCTCGTCACCCAACAGGTTTTAGTGCCGCACTCTATTGAAATGTGATATCACAATGGGCCTATCGTGGCCTAAGTGAGCCGCCTTTTGACAAAGGGGGCTGCCACTACAACCAACCAATGGTGAAGTTGAATACATAAAACAGGAAGATCCAAATTGCAAGCCCGATATAGAATTTTTGGATTTAAAGAAGATGAAACAAACCTATACCATGAGTATTGCTTAAACTGCGAACAGCTACACAATGATGTGAAAATGATGAATAAGAACAGCGATGTGGATACCGGCCTTCAACGACCTATTTAGGATTACAAACATATTTTTAATACTAATAAAGAACTCATTTTCGAAAAGCACTTTGATGTGTTTACAAACAACTTTACATTTTTGAACCCCTTCACTGTTATGGAGCAGAAAGTTAGCAAATTTGGGAAGCATTATGTGAGCTGTCTTTGCGCTTATGATGATGCAAAATGTGGACCAGACACTTGTGAATGCTATACTGTTCATAGAAAAATGTGTGAAATTAAAAAAACTTTTGAAACTTTACATGCGATTAACAAATCAATAATTTTTATTTTTCATCCAAACTACAATATTTTATTTGAACCTCAACATTAGCGTAATGTAATCGTCACTGTAACATCATATCCTTAACATTTATCCTGGAATTGTGTTTTGATGAGAATCCCAGTCACCTAACAGATTCCTGATCACACCTTTTTTTCAAAACTTTTTCCACGAGATAAAGTGACGCATGCTTTCCTTAAACCCTTTCAGGCATAGTGGTTTCACTGCGAAACCACCGTTTAAAGTACGACTATTTCTCGCAAGGTCACCACCAATTGTATGGCTGACATACGTGTTTGCATAGATAAATCAGCATAACAATTTCGGTCTAACTGAAACAAGCGGTCAGTAATCGCAACGTGTTTTCGTGTAAGTTGAAAGAAAGGTTGGTTTCTTCATGGTTACTTTTTTTATATTAAAAAAGGCTAAATTCTCAAGTAAGTGCAAAGGTTTGCTGTGCTGCCATGGCAATAAATATCTTCCAATTCGTCGAAAGTTCATTTGGCTTTTGATGAAATTCTCATGTCGTTTCACTGAAAAAACACTGTGACAATGATAGGTGTAGTGAAATTGAAACTTCGGCTTTTCCGTATTTTCAGATATGGATTACACGCCATACAAAATTTTGTATGACGAAATCCCTTCTGATCAGGAATCAGAAAATGATGAATTTTCCGACTTTTCAGACTTGTAGGAAGCCAGCTACGTTAGGAAGAAGCCTTGGTCAGGGGCCAAAGTGACTGGGTAGTCATTGACAGTAATCTCTCCTGCGTAAAATGGAAAGACAAACGAGTTGTCCAAATTCCATCGTCGATTCACAATCCCACCAAATATACTCAAGTAAGTCGACGAGTCCTTTAGCCATCGCGGAGTATAGGCGTAGCATGGGCTGCAATGATCGTGCAGATATGCTAAAGTCTTTATAGGCAGTCGACAGAAAATCGAAAAAATGATAGCATCGATTATTTTTCCACTTTGTTGACGTTGCTCTTGTCTACGCATTTATATTGTATCGGAAACAGTCTAAGGACGAAGCACTAAAATTGAAAGATGTTCGTTTGCGGGTTGCTAGTGGCCTTATAGGAGCAACAAAAAAGGTTACACCCAGCAAGAAATCTATTCAAAAGGAAAATCGCTTCAAGCCGTATGTGCCCCCTGAGTTATGACGAAGTGGTTCTCTACACATGCGATTCTACGGAGGATTCAGGCGATGCGCATTTTGCAGTACAGCCTCACAACCACATCGAACAACGTGGATATGTACCAAATGTAATGTAGGTTTATGTTTATCCGGCCATAAAAATTGCTTTTCAAAGTATCATGAGTAAATTGCAAAAAAAATATAGAATTAGGGAAAAATTGTAGTCTCATTACATTAAAATCCAAGCACTT
The DNA here is from genome assembly GCA_963942545.1 of Oxycera nigricornis. Lineage (NCBI taxonomy): Eukaryota > Metazoa > Arthropoda > Insecta > Diptera > Stratiomyidae > Oxycera > Oxycera nigricornis. The sequence continues at coordinate 65,619,921 of OZ012662.1, forward strand.
ACCCCCCAAATATTTGAATAGAAGGAACTGATTGATAATAAATAATAATCATTCTAGTGTGTCGATTTGTAAATTAGCTCAGAAAATCCGCAAGTTAAAGTTTAATAAAAGCCACCTTTAATTTCATTTCCTTCATAATCTTTCAATCGATATGTAACGGGGTTGGTTATTCGAATTTGACGGATCCTGAAAAATTTCCGTGGTCCAATTTGGTGTATAGCTCACTTTGTATTTAAAAGGACCCATAACTTTAATGTTATTGTATATGGTGAACAGAAGCAATTTTTCATTGGAACTATTAGCAGCAGACGGATCCATTTTTATTTTTCGGTGTTTTTTTATTATTGTATGCATTAACTATATCACCAACTAGATTAATTATTTATAATTTCCATTCATACTAAACTCTTTCCACATCATGTTCTTTAGTGTACGATTGAATCGTTCAATAATTGATGCCTTAATGCGGCTATACGTAGAACAATGGTTGATTTGATATTTTTCCATTACGGGATTTGAAATTTTTGTTGTAAAGTTCTTTTCCAACGTCTGTTTGTAAGATTTTAGGAATGCGCCCTTGTTGAAAAATGTGTTCAATAGCCAACTTCTTTTCCAGTCTTCGTTTTGAAAGCAGCCGTCCACGCAAACTTAGAAAACGTATCGATGATCGTAAGAAGAAAACGAAGCTCTGTATTTTCGCTAGCATATGCTCCCATCTCAACTTAAGGGGGGAAGTACCTTTAGACACTTCAAAAAATCGATTTTTTAAATTGTTTTAATCGATAGACATAATGCCTAAGAATATCATGTCAAAGTTTCAAAAGCTAATTATCAAAATTGTGGAAGAGATGCATCCCGGAAGTGCCTGACGCCGAGCTTTTTTCTCTTGACCACAAACTTTAAACGGCCTTTTCTTGAAACCATGTTTTTTAACATTACGTAAGTGATAATAAAAAACTAGTGAATCGATTTTCATCATCTAGCATTCATTTTAAAGAGCATAAAAAATTATTCTATATAGATTGAAGATTAAAAAAACAAATTATTTTGGGACTATTTTTGACTGGAAGTACAACGAAATTTTTCGTCAAAATCGTAAGGTTTTTTTCGAGCCTGTTTTGAAGGGTTAATTTTCGAATTTCGCAAATATTTTAGTCTATCTACTACAAAAACATTCTCGAGTAAGAAAATGTTTGGCTTGTTGATTTCAGATGAAAATTGCAGCCAGCATCGCTTACGCAATTTACGAAGTCAGCGACGACATGGCTTTCAAGATCCTTGAAAAATTTGTTAATTTTCAACTTTCACTTTTGTAGAATATGTTTTTTTTTCAACCTCAAACATCGCCTCAAATACATATTATACTGATTTAATAAAAACTGTCTTCATTTCCACACAAATCAGTTGCAAAAAAGACCTTTTTTTCGCCACTAAAGGTACTTACCCCCTTAATCGGCCAGCCACAAGTCGTCCAAACCTTTTGTTATAACTCGTCTTCGATTAATTTTTTTTCGAGTTGGCGCATGCAATTCGTTCACTACTTCCCGTGCACATTTTGGAAGGAACTGAATTTCGTTAAATGTTGTATTTATTTATTTATTTCGCCAAAACAAGGCAATCACAGTCAACATATACAAATATAAATATATCAAATATACATTACAACAATATACTTAACCCTAAAATACGTGCTACATTCAACGTTAATTTATACTGTTGTATGCACGTCACAATTTAGGGATGGGTAATGGAAGGGCTTTAGAAATGCTGGATTTAAAATTGAACTTCGAGATGGTAGGGGAGTAGTGTTTGCTCAAAGTGTTAAAGATTTTACAGCACCTATTAAATGGGTCAATATCTGCATACCTAGTAAGATGCTGATATTCAGTTAGTAAACGTGTATTACGCGTACTTCTTACAGGCACATTAAGCTTTATTTTATCCGTCAAATACTCCACTTTAATGTGGCCCCTAATCACGTCAAAGGCGAAACAAGAGGACAACACTGTTCTTCTGGTTTTAAGAGTAGACAAATTCAGAAGCTCCAATCTAACTTCATAAGGAGGCAAAATTTGATAGTCATCAGGGCTATAAAGGTCTCTGAGAGCAAACAACAAGAATTGTTTTTGGACAGATTCTATTCTCGTATTATGAACTCCGAAATGTGGGTTCCATACATTGCAGGCATATTCAAGTATTGGGCGAACCAGTGAGGTAAATAATGATTTAGTTACCCACAAATTTTTAAACTCTTTGGCTCGTCTTTTAATAAAGCCAAGCTGTTTATGAGCTTTGGAGAGAATAGTATCGTAGTGCAAATTGAAGCATAGTTTCTTGTCTAGGACAACTCCAAGGTCAACAATGTTTTCTTTCATATCCAATACCGTATTGTTGACAACGTATGCATTGTCCAATATTGTGGTTTTACGGGAAAAAGTCATTACAAAACATTTCTCAACGTTTAGATGTAGTTTGTTAACATCACACTATTGTTGGAGGGAAGTTAGTTTTGATTGGAGGAAAACAGTATCAGATTGAGACTTAATGGTGTGATATATCTTCAGATCGTCAGCGTAAAGCAGATGTGATACGTCCGAGAGTTTTTCAGATAAATCTGATATAAAAACATTAAAAAGAAGAGGGCCGAGGTGACTGCCTTGAGGTACACCAGAGTGTACGAGAATCGGCTTGGACAAATATCCCTGAAATTTAACTAATTGACTTCGGTCTCTTAAGTAGAAACTGAGCCAGTTGAGCATAGAGCCGGTGATTCCTATTTTTTGCAATTTGGAAATAGGTAGGTAGGTAGGTAGGTTGAAGGGTGCGAAGCCGCACGGCTTCCGCTTCACTTAGGCCCCGTTGGCCCATTGTGCCCTGAAGACATGGAAAAACTACCATATTACTCCATGAACCACCCCGATTCGTTGAGGAAATCCAGGAACTGGTCCATTCTCATAACACTAAGCTCACTTAGCTTCACGAAAAAGAAAGCACCTAAGTGTTTTTTCCTATTATTCGCTAGAGCCGGATAACTGCAGAGAAGATGCTCTACAGATTCCGTCTCCTCTTCATCACCGCAGCTTCGACACAGGTCGTTCGCTGGGAGCCCGATTCTTCTTGCATGTTCACCGAAAGCCACATGACCCGTCAGTATACCCACAAGGTTTCTTATTGCACCTCTGTCTAGGGATAACAAGCCCAGAGTGCTCTTTTTGTTATAATTTGGCCACATCTGTCTAGCGGTACAGCATGTGCCTAAATTTCTCCAGCGCCTCAATGCTAGCTCGTAGGCTGATACCTTTATATCCTGCCTAAGAACTTTCATTGAGACCCCTACCCCCACTTTCTCATGCAGGTGCGCCTCACGGGATCCCTCCCTAGCGAGCTGATCCGCATTTACATTTCCGTGCACTTCGCTGTGCCCAGGAACCCAACACAGTTTTAAACTGTTCTTTTGAAAGATCCTCCCCAGTTCCGACCTGCAGGTTTCAACTAATTTGGAGGACACTAAGACTGATTCTAGCATCCCTATGGCTGCTTTGCTGTCCACAAAGAAAGTGATGTCTTTATCGACCTCCCCTCTCTTGTTAACTTCTTTCGCAGCTCTCAAGATTGCCATTATTTCCGACTGCACAACTGTACAGTGCACGGGGAGCTCCAACGATATACTAAGGCCCCAGTACTCAGAAAAGATTCCTGCTCCCGTGCCCGTGCTCGTTTTCAAGCCATCCGTGTACACTGACACAGTTCCTTTGCCGAATTTGGAAATAAGTATGGAGTGATCAACCCGGTCAAATGCTGTACTAAAATCTGTGTAGATTGCGTCAATTTGGTAACCCATCTCCATTTTACATAGGACATCAGAAACTAAAACCATGAGATTGATTGTAGTTGATCGGCCCTTGCGGAAACCATGTTGTTGTTCATTTAGAAGAGGCTCAATAATAGCTGAGAGTTTATGGCAAACGACTTGTTCAAATAGTTTCGGGATTATAGATAGAATGGCAATACCTCTATAGTTCAGGACAGAACGCTTGCCACCACTCTTAAAGATAGGAATTATATGGGAAGATTTACAATAAGTTGGGAAACTCCCATTTGTCAAAGATTTACTAAAAAGAAAGTGAAGACGTACTTCACATACATACACTGTACCACAAAAAATGGGGAGAGTAAATCTGGGCCAGGACTCTTATTAACGTCAAGGTTGTTAATAGCTTGAGTGACATCTTCCCTTGAGAGATACATCTCCATAAGCAGTACCACTGGATTAACTGTAGAGGACTCCGTGTCTACCGAAATCTTTGGCGGTGAAAAAACTTCTTGAAAATAGTCAGCGAAAAGATCACAGATAACTTTCGGAGATGAAGAAACGATATTATTTTCGGTCATTGACGCTGGATAGCCCAGCCCAATGATTTCCTCTTGAGATTAACAAAATCAAAGAACTTCTTAGGGTCTCTGATTATGTTTTCACCAGTTAAATTCACGTAGCGTTCATAGGCCTCGCGGTATTTGATTTTGTAATCTTTTTTTTAAATTCTCGCTAGCAATGTTGTTAAGCTTTAGTAATTTATAGACTTTGTTTCTCTCATTCCTTAATGCGCGCAAATTGCTGTCTAGCCAGGGCTCAGATGACTTTTTCTTCTTCTTAATTTTAGGTACGTAATTTTTAACGGCGTCAAGAATTATTAGGTAAAATGAGGATACAGCCTCGTCCAGGTCTAACGTTGAAAGAGTGCTTAACCATTCAACATTGTCAAGGTAAAGTTTAATGCTTTCGTAGTCAGCATTACGAAAATCATATACAATATTATAATTGTATGATAAGAGAGTTTGAGCTTCAGTAGTGGAGAGTTCAACTGTGAATGCTTTGTGGTGAGGGCTGTTAGCGAAGAGATGCTCCACAGCAATAGTAGGACTGACCGCTACATCGTCATAAGTTGTGGTGAATATTAAATCCAACCAATGACCGTGTTGATTGGGACTGGGAGCGATTTGCTGTAAGTCATTGCTATAAAAAGCACTTACCAGATTCATATCACAAGAGTCGAGAACATTTGTAGGGAGAAGACTGTTATTATCTCCGTCCGTCATAAACGATAGATTGGGGCGGTTGAAATCACCTGACAATATTATTTTGTCATCTTCATTTAAAGATGCGGATAAAGAAGAGATTTTCAAGAAAAGATCGTTGTAAGCGGCTTCGTCAGATCTGAGGGGAATGTAGAAAATGTCGATGTATAGGTATCTTTTGAGAGTGACCCTGATAATCATATGTTGGAAACTTTTATGAGGAGTAGTGTGGACAATTTCACTGGACATACTGGAATTAACTGCAATTAAAACGCCTCCCCCTCGACTTTGCGTAGTAATGCGATAATCACGGTCATTTTTATATATTGTCCAATTTTCGTCGAGAATTTCCTCGTTTTTATAAGAATCACTCAACCAAGTCTCAGTGAACGCTAGGATATTAAACCGGCAAGATTTTGCGTCAACAAAGAGTTTATTTACTTTGCCTCTCATTCCACCACAATTATGGTAGAAAAGCTTGAGGCTGACTCGCGAGGATGAGTTGCTAGGAATAGTATTTTTTGAGCTCGGTTCTCGACTTTTGAAGAACAGAAATGTGTTTAGACCTAACATAAGAACTGTAGGTATTTAGTTCTTGTTTAACTTGATTTTTTTTGTCACTTTTTTAATTAATGTATCTTTCTTAAGTACAAGAAAATAACATTAAGTTTTCAAATCTTATAGCTAAGGTGAGTCTTGTTCGTTGCCGATGCTTCGGAACAAGTTATTTTGTTGTGAATTTATAATTTATTTTTACTGCTGCACGTTGAAATTAACATTTATCATAAGATGTTAGATTTTTTGAGACGGGAAAATTTTTGTTCAAACAAAAGGCTCCTAGCCAAGTTTTTAGGATGAATGGATAACTTGTTCACGTAGTTTTGTTTTTGTTTTATTATTTCTTCTTTGATCATTGGGATGTCCAGATCTCTGTGTATACCACGGTGCAGAAGTAATCGTCCTTAGGATTTTAGATTGCTCTCTCTGTAGGAGTTCTATGTTAGAGATGCTTGCTGAGCCCCAAAGTGGAATACCGTAAGTCCAGATAGGTTTGATAATTGCTTTGTACAGCAGAACCTTATAGTCCAGATTTAGATTGGAGTTATCCAGCAACCAGTATAGATTTCGGAATTAAGGATTGACTTGAGCCTTTTTGGATTCAATGTGCTTCTTCCAGGTTAACCTTCTATCTAGGTGAATCCCAAGGTATTTAACTGAAGACGCTTGCGGGACAGGCACTCCGTTTAGTGATAATTCAGGGCAAATTTCCCTGTTAAGCGTGAAGGTTATATGGATACTCTTGGTTTCGTTAATTTTTATTCTCCATTGTGGCAGCCATTGTTCCACATTTCTTAGGTGGTTGTCCAAGATTTGAGAAGCCATATTGGGGTTAGCGTGAGCACAAAGAATTGTGGTGTCGTCAGCAAAAGTGAAAGTAAATAGATGATCGCATGTTGGTAAGTCTGCCGTATATATCAAGTAAAGCAATGGGCCGAGAACACTTCCTTGAGGCACGCCAGCTCTGATATTGAAGGAGCGAGAAATAAAGCAGTTTTGCTTGACGAAGAACTTCCTGCCAGTCAGGTAAGACTCCATAACTTGATGCGTGTTTGCTGGAAGTTTGCACTTGATTTTATAAATAAGCCCTTCATGCCACATCTTATCGAACGCTTGCGCAACATCCAAGAACACGGCTGCGCATTATTGTTTCCTTTCGAAAGCATTGTTGATAACAGAAACTAAACGATGGACTTGCTCGATAGTTCCATGCTTTTCCCTAAATTCAAATTGGTGCGAAGGTATTACTTCTGAATCATTTTTGTGGGGAGACAGCTTGGAGAGTAACATTTTTTCGAACAGTTTTGATAACAGAGGTAGTAGGCTTATGGGTTTGTATGACGTGGCGAGTGTTGGGTCTTTCGCATCCTTCGGGATTATCAGAACTTGGGATAGCTTCCATGCTGAGGGAAAATATCCAAGACGCAGGAGGCTGTTAAAAATGTGCGTTAGGAGTATAATCGCAGCTCTAGGCATTTCCTTTATCATTTTCACAGTAATGCAGTCGTGACCGGGGGCCTTCTTTGGGTCGATATGATCGCGTATGGAAGGGATCACCTGGGCGATTTTGAAGCGGATGGGAACATCGGAGACTTGCATTGGATAGGAAGAGAGGCAAACATCTGCTTGTTTAGGGTTTGGTTAAAAAATTTCCTCGAAGTAGCGGGCAAAGGTGGAGCCTTTTTCAGCATTTGGAAGCCTGATTGGTGACACCCGTTTGACTGGTCTGTCTAACTGTTTAGCAGCTTTCCACAACGAAAAGTTTGACCCTTGGGTTGGTGAAAGGCTTTCAAAATAGTGTATTATGTTTTTCGCTCGTTCGTGTTTCAGGACTGCATGAAGTTTTCTCCCAACTGACGGTAGCTCTTTTTTAAGGTTTGGAGACCTATGTTTCTGCCATTCACGTCTTAATTGCCGCTTCAGACTGATAAGCTCGTTGGTATTTTTGGACGACTTGTATGCAGACGAGGTAGAGCAGGTGGGCTCAGGAGTGGCTTGTATAGCTGCTGAGGACACGATCTCGGAGAAGGAACGAACAGTCTTGTCAATATCAGAATGAGATTTAAGACGTATGCGTGGTGGTAGGTGCGAGCTTATATATTTCCGGTACTTAAGCCAGTTGGTTTGTTTCGTTGTGAGTTTACAGTGCTCTTGGATGACATGAGGTTTGGAGATAGCCAATATAACTGGCGAGTGGTCAGAGTGTAAGTCAAAGCACTGCGCTTATGATATTTGCTCTTGCCTTATGTTTTTGGTTACAGCAAAATCAATGAGGTCCGGGATTTTTCGACGATCTGACGGCCAATATGTCGGATGCCTGCTTGGTATGAATGAGAGCTTACTATAATTTGTCACAGTTGACCACAAAGTCCTTCCCCTAGGAGAGATTAGCCTGGAGCCCCAGTGAGTATGCTTGGCGTTGTAGTCACCGGCTGCAATAAATCGGCTACCAAGGCTTTTGAAGAAATCATTTAATTGTTCCCCAGTGATTTTGAATCTGGGGGAAAAATAAACCGCCGATACTGTTATCGGGTCTCCCCATTCAACTATGCACACAGACGTGGCTTGTGTAATGATACGCGTTTTCCAAGTAAAGATTCACGTTGTCTTCTAAGCTGGCATTCTTCTAAGGTGATGGTCTTCACTCTTCTAGGATATAAGCTCGTCAACAGAGAAAAGTTTGAAAAGATTTGTTACCACCTACAGGCATCCCTTGGGTTGCCACATATTTGGCGCAGTCCGAGTAGACAGGCAGCCGATATTTCTAAATGAATTGCCAATGTATGAGGCAATTCGCTGTCTGCCAAATTGTAAAGGCAGACTAGTTGCCGAATAGAAGGCAACGTTATTAATGACAACTAGCTTGTTCCGTTAGGAGATCACTATTGTTCCGAGCCTCAGCTCAGTCCGTTCTTTTATTTTAAAATTTCGCTTACTGTTATGTACATTTAAAGTTCTTATCATATAAAAATCCCTACTCTAGTCTTAAATCTATTCACCCTAACCAATCGAACGCGATTCAAATTAATTCTCACGGAATTCGTTTACTTGCAATATTGCTTACACCAATGCACTTTGCTTTGCCCCAATTATATTTTTGTTTACTCTAGGTTCAGTGATTCTCTAGAGTTTCACACGGTTACGAAAAAGGAAAATTTTAAACTACCATACCAATGTAGTTAGTATGGAGGTTAAGATCTTTGCTAAGGGATTAATTTGAGGATGTGCTTTGGTGATATAGGAATTTTAAAATTATATCTGTTGGTTAAGTGAGTCTCCGAGATGAGCATGATGTCTATCTCATTGCTAACCAGTAAATTATGAATTTCAAAGTTGTGCTGGCTTACACCGTTGGCATTCCAGTGGCATATTTTCGCGATGCTCATTTTTTGTTAAGGAGAGCTTGAAGAATCAGTGTCTGGTTACGCATCATTTCCTGCATCATACTCTGCATAGAGGTGGTAAAATGATTCATGCTCTGAATCAGGTGCATCATTACGTGCTATATATTCCCTATTTGGCTGGAAGTATTCATATTCTCGCTTGTAGAGTTTTTGAGGGCGTCAGCATAGGAAATTCGCATCTGGTTTCTGTTGGCTACACTTTGGCCAGGAGTATTAGATGCAAGGATTGGCATCGGGGTAATTGCTGAAGGTCTAGCTCGGAGTTGTCGCTTTTGCATCATGCTAGCGTAAGCTGGGCAGCCTCTGTAGTTTAACTTGACTTGCAGAAACTCCTATATGCTCATGATATTTTATGAACAGCAGGTTTAACGCTTCCAAGTTAACCGGAAGGCCCTCTTGATGGATAAGAACTTTCAGACTAGTTTTAGTTTTACCCTCAAAACAAGCCGAGTCTGAAGCATTATGCATATATGCTAGGAACAAACGGACATTTTCGTAAATTCTGTGATCCCGAAGTCTTGAGATGGTATATCTTCCTTCATATCAGGAGTTAACAGTTGCTTTGACTACAGGGGGAATGAGTGGATCAAGGAAGCCTGGATCAGCATTGGCCGGCTTACTAGACGTTGAAGTGTTAGGAAGGATTATTGACCCCTCCGTAACTGGAACCAGGTCATCACCACGGACAAAGTTACTGTAAGGAGTAAGATTTGTCTGAATTAAGGGCAGTTTTAAAGAGGAATTCGGGTAATGAATAGGAACAGGAGTCTTGGATGTGTCGTTGTTGAGTAGGGTAGTAGGTTTGGTTTGTGGAGGTCCGTTTGAAGAACTGTCTTTGTTTGTCTGTATATCAATCTCATACAATAAAGTCGAATTACATTTACTACTTAGACTAGTAATATTATTATTTATGTTCTTATTTTTGATTTTGATTTGGTTGTACTTCTCCATTTCCTAAACGTCATACCATTCCATGTTTGGTTCGATTTTTATCCTTTAGAGTTAGCTGATAACCACGGGTATCGTGAAACTTTGAAGATGTTGCCGGAACTCTTCTTATTGCTGCATCGATGTTTTAATGATTCGACGATGCAGACATCCAGGAAAAGCTTGTTCACTAAGTACTGATGCATCCATTTTACATCAGCAGTCCTCGGAGCTCCCTTCACAAAAAACTCTTGCATATGTGAGTCCTTTTGATGTGTGGCAGAGGAATGTTGTTTTGAATTAGATTTAAAACTTCTAATTTTATCAATTCGTCTATCCCATTCCTCTTCTGGCCAGTAGGTTCCGAATCTGAAGACTTTCTTTGTACAAGTAGCATGATTTTTTGGTGAAGATGCAGACATTTGTATATTCGATTTGTTTAGAGACTTTTTTATTGGAGATGTGGCCATATCCTTTGTACGGCTGAGAGAACTTTGATTCAAGTTGATGATTGCACTTTTAACCTCGCCAAGCACCAGTTCGTTGTGTAACGACAACTCAGAATTTACGGGTATGTGACTGTTTTTACTAATATTATTATAATTTTTATCACATACAGCAGTAAATCTGCTCTCGAAGTTGTCTATAACACTATTAAATTGGGCTACAGCAGAATTTAATAAATCACAGTTCTGCTTTAAGAACTTTTTTTCCATCTCCGCTAGAGCTTTTTCCATGTTGCCTAGGCGATCGTACTCATGACCACTCAGTGATGAACCTTTAGCGGCAAAAGTTTCATTAATGGATGATATATTGAGTTTTATTTTATCCAGAGCTCTATCAATTTTATTTAAATTAGAATTCGTGCTGCTTTTGGTTATTGTTGAGGCCAACCCATCGAAACAGCTAGCCATTTCAGTAAAGCTTTCAGTATTTAATTTTGTCTGCGCTTGTTGCTTGAAGATAACATTATCTTTGTCCAAGTTGAGCCTGTCAATATGGCCTACTATGCTGTCATACATGCATTTTAGTGAGCTTTCTAAATTTTGGCAATCAGAACAAATAAAGTGCCTGTCCAAAAAGCATTGTGACAATCTCTAGGCGCATCAATGCAAGCTCCGTGAATTTTTCGTTGACAGAAAGCTCGACAAGTTACAAACTTGAACGTGTTGTCATACGCGATGCAATTTGTTAAGCTGCACTTTACACTCATCGCGAACAAGTTAGAAATGAAAAACCGATAAGCTCACTTAAAGTTATTGTGTTGCCAAGAAAAGGTCAATGTGGCCTAGAAAAACGTTTTAGCGTTTTAAAGTTTTTCGTTTTATTGAACCCAACACCAGGCAAACCTGGCGGATCATTCATACCAGGGGTTCCTAGAGATCCCTGAGAAACCGGTGATTCCTGCTGACCTGGAGGACCTGTTACTCCCTGCAGTCCTTGCAAACCTCGTTTTCCTCCACTTTTCTTTGAAAACCGACCAAGTTTATCAACACCCGAATTTATTCTATTATTTGCGATTCTTTTAATTCCTCCATGATTGATACAATTTCGTTACTATGGTTAAATCGACCTGCTTGTTGTGATGCTATGAGTAACCGCAGTCAACTGACCAATTCATTCGGATCATCTCAATATATGTAGTCTTTCTGTTTGTTTGATGATTGCATTATAATATAGTTTTTGTGTTTGATGTTTGGTTTTTGTGTTAATCCTCTTCCTTCTTTATCATTTAACAGTTTAAAAATTATTTTTCTATATTTGAAGCTTTGGATACCATTTATTTGACTATTACTATCGTAAGAACCACTGTGAGCATTAGTATGCAGAAGAATACTTTTATAGTTCTCTTAGTCTTTGTTGATTTATTTAGTTTCATCTGGATACTTCATAAAGAGCAATTCGTACAAACCTCGAGTTCCCATGAAATATTTCTCATTTATAAGTATCTGATTGCCGTCGATTCAAAAATTCTAATTTACTATTTTCCACTCTTCCGTATCATCATTGTCCTTATATATCTCGTATATATTGTCAATTTGTAATATCGTGCTTTGTTTCCCAAATTTTTATATAGAGTTCAAATTTTTTCCGGTGCAAGGCCGGTTCCAAACCATTCACCACCCGAAACGTGCTCACATTACCCACCACGGTGTGATAGCAAGGAGCCGGTTTGGTTGAGAATGAGGGGTTCGTTGAGTGTCGTTCGTTGGAGGAGGACGTGTTCGAGCTGAACTCCGAACAAGCGTTTGCTAAGCAAAGCCCAGGTTACCTGCAATAGATCTTGAGAGTATCTCGCGATATCTTCCGCGCCCCATGTAAGCTGCACAAATTTTTGCGCACGCGCCTTCCCTCGAATTGTGCACGTTACGTGGACGAGGCCCGATCTGAAACCGCATGCAGGTCCAATTAGAGTGTCGAAGATCTTGCATTTTGGAGTGCTACCGCGGGTGTCGGGTCAGAAGAGCCGCGAAGCATCTTACTGTCTTCGGGGGCTTGTCGAGGACGAGCTGTGACCAGGGCATTGAGCGGCGCCTGATGAAAAGCCATGACCCCAATTTTTTTCTCAAAGTACTTTTCCCAATACGCAATTGAGCCGAATCACGTGGTGTGAGGGAGACCGTTTTGGGTACAGTCCTTCTGGAACGGATTTTTGCAATGGAGCACATGGCAACTGTTTGAAGATGAAAGGTAGGACGGCACACGGTCGTCTGGCCCCGCCGGCAACCATGTTTGTAAGTCTTTTACGGCTAAACCACGAGGCAGAAAGCCACCCAACTCTGCAGTCTAGAATGCATAGGTTATGGAGGTCACAATCAATGCTGTTTTATTTTGTATGTATTTTCCGGGCCGCCAATTCCGGCAGAGATTGATTTCGAATTTGGTGACTTGAGTGCCGGGTGACTGCTAGCGCTGTGTTTTGGTCCAGACTGACCTCGTTTATTATATTTCGATACTGACTTGTTTCCGTTACACTTACATATATCTTTGAATTTCATGGAGTGGAAAAAGTGTTGCACGTGTGAAACAAACTAAGGGTGCAAACTAGAAAGTAAAAGGAAAGGTAAATGCGAATACTACTATCGGAAATCATTCGATTGGTTTATTATTTAGAATATCAATGTTAAAAGTTTGCACTTGAGAATCGAATAAGAAATTGTTGTTAAGTAAGACGAATTCAAATCGATTGTATTCCAAGTTTAATTCTTTTATACAAATAATGTTTTTCCTAGATTTAACGAAAACACTTTTATGATTTGCATTTTGAGTTTGATAATCTGTGTTTTTTTGTACCAATACATGAAACTGATCATAAGATGAAATCAAGACTCTTAAATTTAAACAGTAAAGTATTTATTTGGATCCACAAAATTAATATTCAATACAATAGATCATAAAGTAAAATTTTCTTTTGTATTTTAGATTAGCTCAACGTTTTGAAATTGTAGTATAAAAAAGACAAAAAAAGAGAAAAATGTGAATGGGAAATATTAACATATACTTTTTTTTATCGAAAAAATAATAATTTAAAAACATAAAGGTACTGTAACGAGAGTTCCTGCGATTTTTCTATCTTTTCGTTTGGGTACCTAGGAACTCGGCAGAGGTAAGTATAACTAGGGGTTTAGCGCACTACACATGCCTACCTGGCAAGCGCTAAGCTAAGGCAGGGAGGGCGCGGACAATAACATCGATGTCCAGCGCGTCTCCGGTGACGGCTCCTTCCCTCGAGCAGTGACTCAGCCACCCGAGAGTTTAATTGCTCGCGCGGTTTCTCTTTCAATCGTTTTCCATCGGGTTTCTTTGGGGCTTTCGCTGGTAAAGAAGATGGTAATTTATCTTTCGGGTTGGTGTTGCATTTGCGGTTGTTTTTTGATGCACGCGAGTAAAGTTCTATGCCCGTACGGGAGAGTAAAAATACTTTATTTTATCGAAGATTCGACAGCGTAACGGCTTACAATTAATACACACTACACTGCTCTTTCTTAGATCTAGTCAAGCTCTTTTATATGGATTTCTTATCTCTAATTATGAATATGTGGTTTCAAATATCTTTCATCTTCGAATCGCGGCATGTTATTTTGCTTATTCAGAACTTAAGTGTATTTTGCTTACTCAGAACTTTGTTTCGGTTATTGAGAACTTTAAGCTTATTTTGCTTATTCAGTTTGGATAATATACTAGCTTATCGCCGAGTGGTGCTTTTGGGTGAGTCGTCAGGAGGGGCTGGTGACGTAACTCCTCCCTCATCGGAGTGAATCTTGTCCTCAAGTTCTGAGGCGCTGAGTTCAATGGAGTTTACTTCCTGTAAAGGGATTTCGTTCTTTATTTTTACGTTAACTTCCTTTTGGGGATGCTTCCAATTAGAGGAAAAAAATTACAATTTTCACGGCCATTACCACAATGATTCCGGTACCTAAAAAATTATGTAGCATTTTTACGTACTTTAATCCTTCTATTTCTTTCTTGGCTTTTAAATTGGAAATTTTCTAAATTTTCAAAAGTTAATTGATTGGTTTTATTAGTAAGAATCCCAAGTATGACAATGTGAGCTAGATATGTTTTAACAGCGTTTCTAAATTGGATATCGTTATTACTTAATTCACAATCACTGAAACTTTATTGATATTTTCCCGATACGTTCCAAGTTCTTTGGTCACAAGTGGATCTAATATACATATTATATTTTTGTAAACTATTATTAGTTTTTTTCTCCATTCATTCAATACATTCTTCTTCCGTGACAACAGGACGATTTCCTGTTGTGTACATACAGAGATTACTTCTTTTTTTCTTTCGTTATCATATTTGAAAGTTGGGTTTAACAATTTGTTCATATTCAAAATCTATTTGTTGATGACGTTTGTCTGGAAAGAAATGAACCTTGAACACATCCGCGATCATAATTTTTGTGGGAACTTTAATTGCAAATAATATTTCTTTGGTATTAAAAAATTTTTCAGTCAAGCTAGATTCTTTCGGTTTTATTTTTTCTACCGGAATTTTATATTTTAGTCATTTGTATCAGTTATTCTCATGTGATCTTCGATAACTTCTTCATCATCCAGTACTCCAAATAGCCATTTATAGATTGTACCATTTGGTTGGATTATACCTTCTCTTTTTCTACGTGAATTTGCTTCAGGGAGCAATGTTAAATATTGGGTTTCTATACTTTCTATCTCATTTAAGTGGGTTTTTTTCATTACTTTATTGAGGATATTTCTTTGTTCTTCAATTAAATTGATTGTATCGGGTTTTATTTTGATATATCCTGATTCATTATTAAGTGATTCTACGGTTAATATTTGGGGTAGTATGAATTTGAGCGATAGTAGTAATAATATTACTTGTGTTTGGTTCATGATTATTGTCGGGGTTTTCTTCACTGATTAGGGATCTTTGAGCACTTCTTGTCATGCGACGTCCGTTGTTCGTAATGACAATATTTCGTTTCGGTTTTTTAATCAAGCTGAATGCATGTTTGTTTTTATTATATGGTGTCTTGGTAAATCTAGGTTCTACTTTATGTCTTTTTGCTTTATGGGTTTTTAAATGTATTAGGTCTCTTTCTTCTCGATATTCTTCCCTATCTTTGTTCAATTTCTCTCTATATTTTTCTTTGTTTAACTTCATTTTTTCATATACTTTTTCATTCTCGACTTTTCCTCGTTCAATATCTACTGGTCTCTTACCTATTGTTGCATGTACCTGTCTATTATAATATTCGATTGACTCATACAGGACTTCCTCTATGCTTTTATTTTGTAAGTTCTAATTTTATCTAGTATGATAGAGTGAGCTCTTTCTATATCGGAGTTACCTGTGTGGGTATTGGGCTTAGTAAAGTGATAGGATATACCTTTGTTAATGAGGTATTCTTTGATCAATATTTTATCGAAGTCGTTTTCTGCTATTAACAGTTGGGGTCTTCCAGTGAAGGCAAATAGGGTTTTCATCCCCTTGCAAATATCTATGTTATTATGTGACTCAAGTATGGTCGCTGCGAGGTTTTTAGAAAATCGGTCAGGATAATTCTTCTTTTTATTTCGATTATATCGATGTGAATGATTTCACGTATGTCTTTTGGGGTATTTGTTATTTCATATTTTGGTTTAATGGGATTCCTATAGTTTTTAGCTAAATTGCATGTTTCGCATAGATTTATATATCTGTTAATATAAGTTTTCATATTGGGGTAGTAATATTCTCTCGATATTCCTGCATAGTTCTCACTGACTCCAGAGTGTCCGGTTTCCTTTAAATGGTATTCCTCTATTATGTTCATTAGCTCTTCCTCGTTGGCGGGTTCTCTTAATATTTTATTGACGCGTACAAATTTTATTAAACGTGTATCAAAATGATCTATTAATTTCTGTTGGACTTTATTATAATCTGAGTCCGTTAATTCACATTATATAGCAGTTTTCATGGGTTTTATTTTCGATTTCAGGTAAGTTACAAGACGTCCATCTAATTCTTTTGAATTTATTATAATTCGTCGGTTTATACTTTTCATTATCTCCGGTCGTTTGGAATTAGTGAGAATTATTTGTTGCCTATATTTGTTGATATAATCCTCTAGTATAGGAATGTGGTCGCTTGAATCTTCTTCGGCGCTGTGTTGGGTGGGAACCAAGGTTCCTGGAGATATTTGCTTTCCTGCCATTGCCTCTATGGCAGGTGTTTCAGGTGTAATTAATCTGTCTTCGATAATGGTCACTGGATTAGCTTCTTGTATATTGCCGTTTATTATTCGCGATAGATAGTCTGCGGGTATGTTTTCGTTTCTTTTTATATATTTGATATTTATCTTATATTCTCCAAGTTTTAATATCCATCGTTATATTCGTTGATTTACGTCTTTACCTTTGTACTTCTAGTAAAACCAAACGATGGGTCTGTGGTCGGTGTACAAATTGAATTCTCTGACATACAGGTATGGTCTTAAATAATTGATTGCCCAGACAATACCTAGTAATTGCTTTTCTATCGTAGCATTTCTTTTCGTGGTCGTTTAATGTTCTTGAGATGTAAACGATGGGATGCTTGTCCTGCGAAAGGACTGCACCTATTGCGTAATTACTTGCATTGGTGGTCAGTGTGAAGGCTTTGGAAAAATCGGGATGTCTTAGAACGGGATCTGTAGTTAAGATAGTTTTAAGCTTTTCATGTGCTTCTGCAAATTTTAAATCTTTTGAATCTATTTTGATGTTTTTCTTGAGATAGTTTGTCATAGGTAACGAAATTTTTAAATAGTCTTTAATAAATTTTCTGTAGTAACCCGTTACTTCGAGGAAAGACTTGATTTTTTTTGATTTAGGTGAAGGGATTTCTAGTATCATCTGTATTTTTCATTATTTGGTTTTATCCCTTCCTCGTTAACGATATGGCCAAGAAAGGAAGTTTGCATTTATTTATCTGAATTTTAAGTGCTGCTTTTCTAAGCAAATCAAATACTTTTCTAATGTTTTGTAGGTGTTTTTCAAAGATGTAGCAAATATTAGGATGTCGTCGAGGTAGACGACGCAGATTTTATTAATGACAGGCGCCAATACATCGTTCATCAATCCTTGGAAGGTAGCTGGGGCGTTCTTCAATCCAAAGGACCTTCTTAGAAATTTGTAATGTTCCTGAGCTGTCGAAAAGGCGGTTTTACCAACGTCTCTTAGACACATTTCAACCTGGTGGAATCCCTTTGCAAAATCCAGAGTAGTGAAATATTGTGATGTTCTTAGTTTCGCTAATATTTCTTCGATATTAGGTATAGGAAACTTTTCGTCTATTGTTACGGCGTTCAGCCTTCGGTAATCTATAGCCATACGCTATTTACGTATGCCTGTATTATCCATTTTCGACGACGAATTATGCCATCTCTTAGCATTTGTTTGATTTGCTTTTCTATTTCTTGGTCGTGAATCTGAGGGTTTCTATACATTTTAGAGTATATTGCTTCTTCGGTGTTTGTTTTAATTTCATCTTTTATTTTATGTGTACTTGGTAATTTGTCGCTTTCTTGGTAAAATAATTCTTCATAAACTTTTATTAGTCCCCGCAATTTTATATTTTCTTCATTATTCAAATGTTTTGTATCGATTTTTCAATTTTCTACTGATTCTATATAGTGAACTTCTTCATATTTTATGTTGGGTTCCTTGTTTATCCTTGGTACATCTTCCCCTTTAAAAATTATAGTTTTGTTTTCATAATTAATTTGAGTGGACGTCGATTCTAAGATGTCTGTTCCCAAGATCGCCTGATATGCCCTATTCTTTAAATTCATTGTATGCCATATAATATTAGGTTTGTCCCCATTTAATTCGGGTGGACATTTCGTTATCGTTTTATGGTTTATTAGTTCTTTCCACACGAGTGTATTAATTTCTACTTTAATTTTTTTTCAAACAGTTTTCGTTTTTGTATTGATCGTCTAATATAGTTATTGTGGAACCTGTATCTATTAACGCGATTATATTATTCTCGTTCACAGTAATATTTATCATTGGGAGTTTTGATCTGTTGAGGCTAATACTTGAAAATTTCCCTCTTGAGTAGGGGAGTTCGAATCTTGAATATGTCCTTTATCCATTGGGACATTTCTAGAACCTGTTCCTAAATTTCTTGGTGGGGGGTTATTAAAAGGTCTGGCATTGCTAATGCCATATTGGCGAAAATTATTTTTCCATTGGTTTTATATTTGATTAAAATGATTATTTGGAGGATGGAAGTTTCGATTAATATTATTGAATGGGTTTTGATTTTGACTGAAATTTTGATTCCTATATTGTCCTGAGTTTCTTTGCGGATTTCTAAATTGATTTGACATACGCCATTGATTTTGAAATTGATTGCTATTTAATTGAGAGAAATTGATATTCTTAGGTCTAGTAAAATTATTAGAAAATAGATTAGTGCTAGGCTGTGGACTTCTTGGTTCTCGATGATCTTTGTTGATGTTATTGGAACCGATTTGGCATAGCTTCGTATAGGCGTCATGAATAGTTGTTACATTTCCGCATCTGAGGTAAATTGCGTCCATTTTTTTTCTAGAAATATATGCAGCATTCGGTTTTCGTTTGCGTGTGGTAGGTAGTCTACAGGAACTAACGCCTCCAATCTCGTTTTCCTGTTAATTTTTTTAATTGTTCGTTCAGGAACTCGTATAAACGGTGTACATCTTTCGGTTGAAAGTGTTCTGCTTGATCTCGTTATTGTATAAATGATCCTCTGATACAAAATCTGAGGATTAACGCACGTTTGATGTCTGCCCATTGTACGGAAAATGTAGACAATCTAGCGATGGCTGCAGGACCTTGTAATTTCGTGTTTATTATTCGAGTTACGGTTTCTCTGTGATCTTCTGCTATTTGTTCTAGTAGGTGGTCTATATGTTCTACGAAATTGTCCACTGTGTAATGATTATTGCCGATGAAAATTTGTAGTCGTTCAGTCAATTGTACGGCGGAATCTAGATCGAATAGAGCCATATTTAATGAAAAATATTATTTACCCAATTAACAACGTGTTTGTCGTCTCTCAAGAATCTGCT
Source organism: Oxycera nigricornis (assembly GCA_963942545.1). NCBI lineage: Eukaryota > Metazoa > Arthropoda > Insecta > Diptera > Stratiomyidae > Oxycera > Oxycera nigricornis. The sequence goes on from OZ012662.1 coordinate 65,639,436, forward strand.
TTGTTCTAGGTGGGTTAACTGATTTGTAGTTTACCCGTAAGTAACTGTTCGTTTCCTCACTTTTTGAGAGTCACTATTCACCGATTGCACAACAGCTGCTAAATGTAGTTAATCCTGTACTTGGCTCTGTGTCGGTCTGTCCACAGATTAGTTGAGCGTTCTAGACTTGCTCGCCAGGTAGTCTTTGGATTCTAGTACTTAATAGATTCGTTTTACTTTTAAGGATTTACTAGATTTTTATTCTAGTAATCTTACTGACTGCGCCAGTAAAGTTCTATGTCCGTACGGGAGAGGAAAAATACTTTATTTGATCGAAGGTTCAACAGCGTAACGGCTTACAATTGATACACACTACACTGCTCTTTCTTAGATCTAGTCAAGCTCTTTTATATGGATTTCTTATCTCTAATTATGAATATGTGGTTTCAAATATCTTTTATCGTCGAATCGCGGTATGTTATTTTGCTTATTCAGAACTTTATTTCGGTTATTGGGAACTTTAAGTGTATTTTGCTTATTCAGAATTTAAGTTTGGATAATATACTGGATTATCGCCGTGTTGTGCTTTTGGGTGAGTCGTCAGGAGGGGCTGGTGACGTAACTCGCGCGAATGTAATCTTGAAGTAAAGTAGGAGGTCGACCCTCAGAAAGTTTTGTTGTTTAACTTGAAGTCCTTAGAACTATTTTTGTCGAACATGTTAATCAGGCAATTTAGATGACTGAATCTCTCGGAAACGAGATTCAGGACTTGGCCTAGGCAACCGTACCCACGACATTACGTGCTGAACAGAGCTAGCCTGCCAGCAGCCATCGCCGTCTAGCCAAGTAGAGGCCGAACCCAATTCGTCTACATAACCGACGGGTTTGTTGCCTCGGCCCAGGACTTCACGCCCAATGAGGCCAATGAGAAGCGAGCCTTGTTGTCGTGCATCGTTCGTGCAACACATTTCTCATTACAAATTGCAGATGGCGAATTAACATAAATATTTAAATATTGCATAGGAATCTCTAGAAATTGGTTCTCATTCATATATTCCTTCAGGGTTCTGTCATCCTTCCGGAGTAACAACATATTTGCGAATAGCTTTTGTGGAGGAGTTGGATGAGGTATTAGTGAGGCTTTATTTTCTCTTTGGCTGTGGTAAGGGTGTTTTCAAATTGACTTCATCTTCGTCGTTACTTTCTTTGTTCTCACTAGCACTCTCTGATTCTTTTTCATTGCTTTTAATTCGAGCAGAGGGAGGCTCTTTTTTACTTTAATTTTTTGTTTCATGATTTTGTAAGAACTTGGCTCTTTTAACAAAATCTTTGAGATGTTTCATGATTGGCTTATATGTTTTCTCTAGCTGAATTTCTATTCCAGTTTTGCTATCTTTCAGCTGTTGATACTTTTTCCTTATCGAATTAGTTGTTTTTACAATATCACTGAGTAACTGCTTATCATACATTGTCCTTTTCATTGTTTATAGGGACAACGGCAACAATTCGTTGATAAACTTCGAAAGATCTCTAAAATAGTTTGAAATATTCTTTCGATAGGCTCTAAGTTAATTTTGAAATGACTTTTGCTATACCTAATTCCATTTATGTCTTTTCCACATTGCTTAGAATTATCCTTATTGTTCGTATACTTGAATTGTTATCAAACTGTATTGAACTGCTATCGAGCTGCATCAAACTGATCCTTTGAGCTGCTATGAACTGCTTTCAACTGCTACTGAACTGCTTTGATGCTACACCTTTGTAGTGATTTTTGATGTAGAATTATCATGAAACTAAGAGCAGAAATAGGAGGCGCCCTAACTAAAGTTAAATGAAATTAAATGGAGGTTTTATCAAATTAATCAGTTGTTTGCAAAATGTAATTTATGAATTCACTTATTGCACACTAAAAATAATTTGTATTGTGCCATTCGAAGACTTCAAGTATTGGCATATCCAGCAAATTATCATTGATACCATGGAATTCATGAATGTGAGGCAGAAATTCCTGGGATTACCCTGATGGGCAAAATCAAACGACAAATGTATGTAGGCAAGCAGTGTAGTAAACTTGTTTTAGGTGTGTAGATAATGTGTTAATTTTACATATTTCATTAAATTACAAATGAAACTCCAAAAATATATTAAAAGTTTTTCTTTAATTTCATTATGCTGCTACTTGTCTTAATTTTAAGTCTCGAAAGTATATTTGTACTATTTTGACTTTAACTTACTACGAAATACAGATGAAAATTTACTTGTTACATATAGTTATTTGACAACATTTTTTGCTAATTATCATAGTTTTTTGTATGAACTTTGTAAAAAAAATTGCTCTCAAAATATTTGGGGTTTTCAAAAAGAATTTCGTCCGATTTGGGGGTTTTTATTGAAGTTTTTTGGGGGCGAAGAGTGAAAAAAACCTGGTAACCCTGTCGGCGAGTCAACTCACCTGTGCCGCAATTTATATTGGCAGTAAAACTCGAAGTGTTGATTAATTTGCTAAGTGCCTGATGTGTAGCACACTAGTTCTTTAATTTTGACTAAGAATTCGACTGTACAAATTTATTACAAGCTACGGCTTAAATACTATTTTACAACGGTTAAAACTCGGTCACACTTTGACCATCCCTTAGTCATCATCAAATCAAATGGGTAAAACACAAATCATTTTCTCGTGACCCTATACAAATCGAATTACATATGTTCCTAGTAATGGTTTGCAATCCTCATTGCCTATATGTAATTCGATATGTGGCACGGGCCATTTGTGCAAACTTAAACACTACGTAATGTGTGTTGTTCTAAATGATTTGGGAACAGTAATGCAATTTGATCTTTTGTTCATGATTCATTTTAAAGGTACGCGTCCATTGGTACGCGCCGTACGCGCCGTACGCATCGCCCGAATCGCATTTTCTGTTGCCTTACATCATTTTGCATGAGAGTGCGTCCACTGGTCCGAGCAGCACTCATCGCATTTACGAAAATGCGGCTAGCATTCTCGGGTAGGCAACAAATGCGATTGATGCTGATGGTATCATTCGCAAAATTAGTCACGGGAAGTGAGAAGTGTATTCTTTTGTTCACCCGTATAATGGATAACGAAGTATTAATTACGACTGTACAACAGTATGAAGAGTTGTACAATTTAAAACATAAGAAGTACTGCAATCAGCAACGACGAGACAATATCTGGGAGGAAATTGGGAAGATAATGAAACTTCCAGGTGCTTTTGAATTAATGCTTTGTATATTTTGATTGTAATTTACTAGGTTGCTTTAGTCCTTAAAAGTAAATTAGATTATGTACAAAGCCTTTTACCAGCCCGTTCTTTATTGCGTTGCCACTGGACTGAACCTGCTGGTGAATTAAAGTATCTTTTGAATCTATCTCTAACTTCAAGAGCATCAGATGCTGGATTACCACCAATTCCATCCAAATTTTCTAGACCTTTCATCTCAGACATTGATATGTTCAAATCATTTTCAGTCCAATGGCAAGCATCGTCTCTTAAATAATTATGCAGGCAGCAAACAGCAGTTATTACAGAGTTTAAATGATCGTGAGTCATGCACAATCAGCGCTCAAATATTCTAAACTTTCGTGATAAAATTCCAAATGCATTCTCTGAAACATTTCTTGCTCGTCTTAGTCGATAGTTAAATATTTTCTTCATTGCCTTGAACTCGCTCTCGAGAATATGGTCTCATCAAATATGTACTTAATGGGAAAGCCTCGTCTCCAATAATTACGTGTGGCAAGAGCTGATTGCTTCCAGGTAATTTTTTTCTCGAGGGAATGTGTAAAGTGCTACTATTTAAGCGTTTTCCCAAACTGGAATTTCTGAAAATACTCCCATCTGAGTTTTTCCCATATGCACCTACATCTATTGTGATAAATTTGTAATTAGCATCGACTAAACATAGCATGGCAATGCTAAATGTTTTTTTATAACAAAAAACTGAGACCCTGATTGATCAGGGGCTTGAATAATCACGTGCTTCCCATCTATTGCTCCTAATAAGTTTGGAAAGTTCCACTTATTATGGAGATCCTTCTCCTTTTCTATCCACATAGATTCGTTGGGCTCTGGCATCACAATCGGTTGAAGATTCTTCCAAATAACGTCACAAGTAGAATATATTATCTCTCTCACTGTTCGTTCGCCTAAGCGATAGCTGAATGCGAGTGATCGAAATGAGTTTTCAGTAGCTAGAAACCTGAGTAAAAGAGATAACATATGTTAGTGATATTAAGGAAAATCATTTCATAGTTAAAATCAATGGTTATATAAGTATTTTATGTTTTAGGTAAATCATGTCGGCAACGTTGGACACGAATAAGGGAGAACTATCGAAAAGCTTTGCATATTAGGAAAACCAAAAGTGGTCAAGCAGCGAAGATAATAAATGATAATGATAATACCAAAGTATGGGAAGAAATTAAGCTTTTTAACTCCTTATATCCATGATGAAGAAGCTCGTCAGTCCAATATTTCCAATCAGTCTCATTTGGAAAATAGCAGATATAATGAAATCGAAGAAGAAGCGTTGAAGTCGATGAAACGGAGAATGTTGTAGATACCGTCGATCACATTTCTGGTAATTCGACTAGCTCACAGTCGAACTTACCTTACTGTTCTTCAATTAAAACCCGTAAAAGAAAAATCAATTCTGAAAGTCACTCTGCTGCTTCCGTTTTAAAAGCCTATTTGGAATCTAAAAAGATTGCAGAAAACGAAAGCACTCAGAAGGCAAGGCAGGACCCTTTAACATCTTTCTTCCTAAATATGGCAGAAACTGTTTGCACATTTCCTTTACGTGACCAGGTGGAAATTAAAGCAGATTTGTTCAAAATGGTCAATTCGGTTGAAAAAGGATCGCTGCTGAACAACACCACCACTGCACATCTTCAATGCAAATTGAACCAAATAAACAAAGGCATGTCACAATTGTTGATCCCATACATTAATTTTCTCATCAGCCGTATTCCCAGGAAAAAGATTACAATACTCAAAGTTTTGAAAATATGGATAACAACATTTAATGATATACAGTTTCATTAATTACACATCTTATTTTAATTTTGTTGTTTTGAAAAAAATGTTTAATTTCAATTAATAAAACTGATTTTTTTACCTTAAACAAAGCGCGAATCTTTCTTCAGGCCCTATTGACTCCCTGAAAGATGTATTCTTCCTAGTTAAGTGGATTCGTAGTATGTCAAGAAGAGTCGTAAATTTATCGTGGCTCATTCGAAAATACTGGAAGAATTTAACGTCATCTTCCACCAGATCAGAAAATAACATGTGGAATTCTCCATATTCTAGTCGTTTTCTACATATATTATGCTGCCAAAATCTGGGATGTTTCCTCTTTTTTTCTTCTTCTTCACCTAACAGCAAACTGATGAAAATAACATCTTCTTCACTATCCTCCATTTCCTTAAATTATTGGCTAACTGCACTACGCTAAGTCACGATATAAACTGTACTGCAAACATTCCTGCTACAAATTATGGCCAGCTTTTGTTTTAATGCGGCGATGCGATGCGTGCTGTGCGGGCTAATACACGCAGTAGTCAAAAATAATGCGATTCGTGCGATGCGTATGGCGCGTACGGCGCGTGCCAATGCATGCGTACCTTTAGAAGTCAAAAACAGTACTGTAATCGAAAAAATAGATTAAATAGATTCTTAGATCAGTTAATAGAACACAGTAGGCCAATTTTTTAGACTCAATTATAAAATTCATAGCAGGTAACCCTGACCACGAAAACATGTTAACAATTAAAAACGCCATAAATATCCGAAGTGAAAATAATGAGAAACAGAAGGTAATGAATGTAGCTTTCGACAAACGACTTAACGAGATTAAACAGACTGAACACACACACACACACTATTCACTATGTAATGAGGAATGTTTTGCACGAACAAAGTCGCTATGAAAATGCAAGGCAACGAGGCTCTCGTCTCGTTGGCCTCACTGGACGTGAAGTCCTGGGACGAGGCAACGAGCCCGTCGGTTGTGTAGACGAATTGGGTTCGGCCTCTACTTGGCTACACGGTGATGGCTGCTGGCAGGCCAGCTCTAGTTGGCGCGTGAAGTCGTGGGTACGGTTACTTAAACCAAGTCCCGAATCTCATTTCCGAGAGATTCAGCCATCTGACTTGCTCGATTTACATGTACGATAAAAATAGTCCTAAGGGCTTCAAGTTAAACAACAAAACTCTTTGCGGGTCGACCTCCTACTTTACTTCAAGATTACTCTGGCGCGCGCATCGAAAAACAACCGCAAATGCAACGCCAACCCGAAAGATAAATTACCATCTACGTTACCAGTGAAAGCCCTAAAGAAACCCAATAGAAAACGAGCGAAAGAGAAACCCAGCGAGCAAACTAACTCTTGGGCGGCTGAGTCACTGCTCGAGGAGCCGTCAGCGGAGGCACGCCGGACATCGATGTTATTGTCTGCGCTCTCCCTGCCTTAGCTTAGCGCTTGCCAGGTAAGCATGTGCAGCGCGCTAAGCCCCTAGTTATACTTACCTCTTTCGAGTTCCTAGGCACCCAAATGAAGAGATAGAAAAATTGCTGGAACTCTCGTTAGAGTACCTTTATGTTTTTAAATTTTTATTTTTTGTATAAAAAGTATATGTTAATTTTTCCTATTCACATTTTTCTCCATTTTCATCTTGTTTTTATGTTACAATTTCAAAACGTTGAGCTAACCTAAAATACAAAAGAAAATCTTACTTAATGATCTATTGTATTGAATATTACTTTTGTGGATCCAAATAAATACTTTGCTGTTTAAATTTTATAGTCTTGATTTCATCTTATGATCACTTTCACATTCTTGTACAAAATACAAAGTGTATCAAACACAAAATGCAAATCATAAAAGTGTTTTCGTTAAATCTAGGAAATACATAATTTGTATAAAAAAATGGATTTCGGAAACAATCAGTTTGAAGTCGTCTTACTTAAGAACAATTTCTTATTAGATTCCAAAGAACAAACTTTTAACATTGTTATTCCAAACAACCAACCAATCGAATGATTCTTGATAGTAGTATTCGCATTTACCTGTCCTTTTACTTTCTTGTCCTGGTGGCAACTCGTCCTCGACAAGCCTTCGAAGACAGTAAGATGCTTCGCGGCTCTTTTGACCCGACACCCGTGTTAGCACTCCAAAATGCAAGATCTTCGACACTCTAATTGGACCTGCATGCGGTTTCAGATCGGGCCTCGTCCACGTAACGTGCACAATTCGAGGGAAGGCGCGTGTGCGAAAAGTTTTGCAGCTTACATGGGGCGTGTAAGTTATCGCGAGGTACTTTCAAGATCAAGGCTTTGCTTGGCAAACGGTTATTCGGAGTTCAGCTCGGACACGTCGTCGTCCAACGAACGGCACTCAACGAACCCCTCATTCCCAACCAAACCGGCTCCTTGCTACCACTCCGTGGTGGACACACTGAGCACGTTTCGGGTGGTGAATGGTTTGGATCCTACTTAGCGCGGCGAAAAAATTTGAACTCTATATAGAAATTTCGAAAACAAACCACGATGGTAAAACACCTCTTGAACTTGTTATACATTGAAATCAAAAATCTAATCGAAGCAATCAATTTGGCCAAAAATCAAATTTTCTTGCTACTATCCCAAAACATAAACACGTTAAAAATAATGCTCATAAAGAACATTTGGACATACCCATAATCAACGTTCTAGACCACTCTGAAATTTTCGTCATTAAATTTCAAGAAACAATAGTCTTTGCACACAAATTCCCAATAATAACCGAAGAAATGGACTTCTATCACTACCCTAGCAACTAAATACGGTAAATATACTATGAAACAAGAAACTGCAATGTTTAACAATAAAAATATCTCTATTAACCAATGTTAAAACTATTTAAGTAAACATATATGCAGCATTGCAAAACCAGACAATTTTAAAATATCCTTGTAAAAAAACAAGAAAGTCTATTGTAACATTATTCAAGAAAACAACAAAGACTTTACACGTATCAATTCAAATTCATTTTATAAAAATCAAACCAAGTAAATAATAACACACTCCAAGGAACTTATTTGTTATCCTTTTCAGACAAAACAGCTATAAACAACGAAGTATATGTAAACTAAGAAAATGAAGTCAAAGATATCATACGCAATTTTGAACAAAACGAAATTGGAATATTAGATATATTAGGTTCAGAATCACAACGCAGATTTTCGAAGATTCAGTCCTTAAAGAAATTCATCATTCCTACAGAATCACATTCTGTCGAAAATTCATTAATTCATAATAGTAGCAGTTGGAGTGATATATAATATAATAATATTTCTGACGATTAAAATTTGCAAACGATATAACGAATATAAAGAAAATAAATTGAAAAACGAAACCAACGAATTATATTTCTGAATTTTGTGAGAAAATAACATATCGTTCAATACAGAAAAATTGGGATCTTTTTTAAGGTTAGGAGGAGAGTTAGTGAGTGACCCTCGTCCTTCAGTATGCAAAATATATGAGACTCATCACTTAAGTATACCTAAAGAAGCTAATGACCTGCAACCTTCAGTACCCAAAATATATGTCACTAAAGTATAATGACAAAGACACGTAATTACAAACTGCTTAACTAATCAAATAATAAACTATGGCCACAGCTGATATGTTCTAAGTGAACAACTTTAAGGAATGCATCCCACATATAGGAAAATGCATTACTTGCCATAACACTTACAATCACATATTTGTTAGAAGATAAGAACAAAATATAAATGGATAGCTCAGCTGGATAAAGCTCAATTTCGTACTAGAAGTTTCACGAGTTACTAGTTTTATATCCTAACTGTAACCGGACCATTTTTATATAAATAAAAAGTTATTCTGTTTTAATTTAATACCAAGCATATAAATTTATTCACGCAGCCTTGAAATACTACAATCAATCACACCAAAGCTCATATCAAGGATATTTACAACTAAATTATCATTTTGGGGAGGCATTGAGGATGCAGCCCTCGGGAGAAAACTATCCAGGCAGAGAGAAGGTTATCACCAACTTTCGGACATCCTATTTCATGTTTTATGCGTCTTGCACGGCAAGGTCGATGAGCTTGTCCCAACAGATTATCAGAGTTCTCACCTACAAAGCGTCGCCAATAAACCAGTTTAGTATCGAAAGTAGAGAGTGATGCTTACCAGCCTCACAACGAAAGGCGGCTTTCAGCTGATTCACGGAAGGATCACGGCGTTTAAGAGCAAAATGTCAGGTACATTTACAGCGTCATACGATTCTACGCATCTCAGTGAGAGCTCTTGTCTACCATTTGATATGCTTCGGATTCGTGACTCGATTCCGTGCAAGCAGTAATTCATTTACCGTGCAAGACAGGGCAACACTCACTTTCTCGTCATTGCAAAGACTTTTGAAGTCCGTTGTTGAGGTGCTCAGAGAAAATTCGCGTAGGAGAGCTTCATATAAAGACCAGTTGCAGCAACGAGCGTACCAATTCTTAGTCTCAGAGTCCACCCACCTGCCAGCAGCCCCATCAGAGATCATAGTGATCAAGATGGGGTTGTCACTCTTTCCTCAGTCAGAGACGGTCCAACAAAAATCCAGACCACATATGAAGGCAGCATCATTAAAAGTAGTTACATCTATATCGCTTTTTTCCCGGAGTCCTGCGAACGTATACAATTCACAAGGGACATTGAAAACATGCAGATGGTTACACAGCGCAAAGTTGCCCAGCTCGGCCTCACGGCGTATAGCACAAGAACAAGACGTAACAGTGGCAGTTTTGCTGTGCCACATCACGGACTGACCATTCACATACATTTCTATTAGAATCAGGTTCCAGGAAGGAGAGATATTGACCTCGTTCGGCTCCGGTCTTAAATTCAAAACTAAAAATCTGGGTCCATATCGTGTTATTACTGTGAAAGAGAATGACACTTATGACGTACAAAAGGAAATAGACAACGACGGACCTGAAGCAACTACGACATGCGCTGAATTTATGCAGAAATGGCCCACTGAATATTCATCATCCGAGGCGGAAGATGCATAGGATGGCCGAATGTGGAATTCAGACAAAGAAAATCGGCCAAGGCCAATCATCATCGAGGGATCAGCTCACAGGGCAGAGAGAGCAGTGTAAAATGGCGAGCGCGCAAAGATGGACGCATTTCAAGACGAAACCTTACATTATAATCTTCTGTATTTTGTGTTAAATGCCATATTAGAATTAGAATTAGAATGCGTTAGTAGTAGGGACCATGGTTTCCCATTTTTTATACAGGTGTGCGGAAAGAGGAGCAATACGCAAGTACGGTCAAAAATGAGCCACGCCCACTGTATAAACATGATACAAAGTACGGGTATTCCAAAGAAAAAAATTTGTTCTTTTTATGCCACCAATGGGTGTGAATGGGATACATCTTGCATGTGAATTTTTATGCTTATACACCTATCTTACCTGAGGGTCCGACATTTGGCTTGATATTTCAATTCTCCAAGTTTTGGAATGCAAGTTATGACTTGTGTAACGCGACTTGGCAAAAATAAAAACAACGCCTTTGATGATATGATTCTTTATTGAATTAACGATGTTATCTTAATAGCTGCCGCGTACAAAAAGTCTCGCTTAATTCTAAGTTCCACAATTTATAATGATAATTTGCACAGGTGAGCAAATATTACCTGGGTGCATTGAAATCTGTTATTGCAATTTCAGCAACACGTGCCTGACGATCGCCGATGCAGGTGAGAGGCAAAGCTTGTCATCGATTAATTAGGTTGATCGACCTAACTCGTCGAGGTAGAAAGTGTGTGCAGAAAAAGTGCACACGACAATGATTTGGTGACCTCAATTATGGCGGGTGCGCGTGTAGGGAATATTGGCGGATGCGCGTGTAGGAAATATGGTGCTAACTCCTCCCTCCTTAAAAATCTGTGTCTCACAGATTAAAATGGTAAAACAATCGGCTGCAGCTGAGATGTTGGAATTGGAACTGATATAGGTAAGGTTCGTTTTCTTTGGAAGTAAAATATCAGAATAATTGCGATAAGTGCCAAGGTAAATAATATTAAATCAGAGGACATTTACACGACATTGTTCAAAGGAATCTGCTCTAGCCTTTCTACATTCTCTAGATGAAGTTTGTGTAAGAGGTGGAGATCTAGTTTGGTACTTCTTTCAGTTAAATTAGGGCGAGTAATTCACTAATGTCAGAACTATCCAGCAGGTTGGAGTTAACAATTCCTTCTTTGGCAAGTTGACAGGCTAGAACTATTTCGCGAATTTCGTCCTTGAAAATAGTCATCTTATTAAAAAGCGATTGTTCGAATTTATCGTTGTTAAAAGTGTTGAAATCCGCAACTATCCTGTTATAGTTATCTGTAAGTTGAGTCGACACTTGGGTAATGTAGTGATTTAATTTGTACTGCTTGTTGTTATTAGCAATCATATTATTTTGCGACTTGATGATATTATCCCAGTCCGTGGCGTCTGGGTTGCCTGCTAGCCACTTCCAGGCCGAACCGATCCAATTAATTGAGCGCTTGGTCCTATTCCCGCCTTGCAGTTGCTCTAGTGACGCTTCTATTTTCCCAAGTTGATGATAAAGTTGCGGCACCAGGATGCTGGATCTATTGACACGTTGTTGCACTATAGACCTCATGTTGGCTGCTACTTCTTTGAACTTATCCAGGTCTATTGAGTGGATTATCTTGAAATCTCCATCTATGATTCTGCCAACTCCCCGTCTCAAGGTAACTATTGGTCCTGTGTATTCGTAGGTATGTATCGCGGCTCGCGTTGTCATGGTGACTAACCTGAAACAGGAGTGGTGTTTTTCAGATGCGATTTGTGGATCCTATTGCCTAAATCTGTAGTGATAGTTACTCGATTGTCTTTGGCCACTATCATTTTTTTAAAGAGAGGTTTGTTTTTAGTTTTAATTTGCTTATCCTTTTTATATACTATGTCACCAGGCTGGTAGGCTTTGGGCTTTGCCCTTCGCTTGTTGTGTACGTTTATTTGGTTTCTTTGCTTACGAAGGATTTCATGTTTCAGATCGTTGTTCAATTTAGTTTTGAAATTTACAATGTTCTGGTAGTTGATACGCTGCGATCTTCCTAGGAAAACGTCCACGGGTTTTGTTCTTGTTACAGAGTGGAACGAGTTATTGTACCTATCAACCGCAATCAGCACGATTTCTTTTAAAGAGAGTTCTCTATACTCTTGTTGAAGGCATCTGACAATTTCTATTATTGTAGAATGGAGTCTCTCGATTGGTCCGTTAGTTTCACTTTTCTGAGGAGGGACAACGTAGACTTTTACCCCCAGTGCTTCCACAAGGTTCATGACTATTGGGCTCATGAAGCCGCCTTCGTTATCTATAACCAAAATCTTGGGTGCGGTGAAATAATGTAGAATTTTGATAATCTTTTGCCGAAGGTGAAGAGCGGATTTATTTTTTATTTGAAAAAATTTTGCGAACTTGCTGAATTTGTCTATGCAGGTTACATATTTTTCACCAGCGATTTGTATGATGTCCATGTGTAGAATTTCTGATGGATATTCTGGTGCAGGTGTTTCCTGTAGCTCGGGCTTTTGAGGATGGCGGTCATACTTATTAAGGTTGCAAACTTCGCATGCTTTGGTAAATTGTCTTATGAGCTTACTCATCTTGGGAAAGTAGTATTTTTCTAATATTTGGTCTTTGTTTTCCCTGCAACTTCTGTGCGCTCTGCGGTGCGTCTCTTCGATAATGCGAAGTTTATTTTCATCGTTTGCAATGTCCTGAACAACTCTTTGAGTAAGACGAATTTTATATTTGGAGAAGTGTTCCTTATATACGTCCTGCAATAGTTGCATATATTTTTCGGGGACTTTAATGCCATTAATAACATTTGGACATAATGCGCGTTTTAGTGCTCCAATTAATACTTCTCTTTCGATTGTTGGGAGACGAATGTATTGTCTATCGAAACCAGGATGCGGTTGCTCATGAGCGAGAATTTTTTTACCCTCAGAGAATATCAGTTGTTTCCTAAATACGTTTATTGGTGCCTCACAATGCGGGATGAGGTCGCTGTTATCTTCCATAGCGCTGTGCGCAGTTCCTGAGGTCGAAACAAGCGTATTTACCTCTAACGGCAGCCTTGAAAGGGCATCCGCAACCAAATTAGTTTTACCAGGCTTGTAGATAAGCTCGTAATTGAACTCTTCTATCCTCGCCTTCCAGCGTTTCAGTTTCGCGTTGTGGTTGTTGTTACTTACTGCGAAGGTGAGTGGTTGATGATCTGTAAGGATTCTTACTTTCTTCGCACCGTACAAGTAAGTTCTTAGTTTATCCAAAGCCCAAACGATGGCCAGTAATTCTCATTCATTCGTGGCATAGTTCTCCTCTGTTGCATTTAAAGATCTTGAAATATATGTAATCGGTCGGTCTTTTCCGAGGTTACCCTGCGAAAGTACAGCACCAATGGCGTGCTTGGATGCATCAGTTGTCAAGTTAAAAGACTGCTCAAAATCTGGGAATGCTAGTACTTCTGATGAAGTCAGGAGTTCCTTTAGGTCCTGAAAAGCTTGAAGTTCAGCGTCCCTTAGAGAGATTTGTCTTTTCCTGGACTGATTTGCTTTAACCTGAGCGTTTTCTCCCCTAGTTAGATTCGTTAATGGTTTTGCCACCTTTGCGAAGTCCTTTATAAATTTCCTGTAGTAGGATGCCAAGCCAAGGAACGCCTTTAGGTCCTTCAAATTTGTAGGAGGTCTAACTTGGGTGATAGCGGCTATTTTCTTGGGGTCTGGAAGAAAGCCCTCCTGAGAAATGATATATCCCAAATATTCGACCTGAGTCTTCAAAAATGAAGATTTCTCTAAATTGAGTTTTAAATTTGCACGTTTAAGTTGGGCAAGTATAGTCTCTAGGTTTTGTAAGTGCTCCTCTTCGGTTTTCCCCAGGATGATGATATCATCTATATACACAAAGCAAAGTCGTCCGATATAGGGTTTTAAAACATCGTCGATCATCCTTTGGAAAATAGCGGGGGCGTTCTTAAGTCCGAACGGCAATCTAGTGAACTCGAATTTCCCATTTTCTGTCGAGAAAGCTGTTTTCGGAATATCTTTGTCTCGCATTCTGATCTGGTGAAATCCAGATGTGAGATCAAGAGTAGTGAAATACTTGGAGATGCCAAAACTTGCAAGTGTGTTCGTAATATCGGGTATTGGATACGTGTCCGATATGGTGACCGCGTTAAGTTTCTTAAAATCGATAACGACTCTATACTGTTTTTCACCTAACGAGTTAGCTTTTTTGGGAACGACCCAAATTGGAGAGTTGTAAGGACTCCGTGAAGGTCGGATAATTCCGTCCTCAAGCATTTTTTTAATCTGTTTGTCGACTTCTGCTCTCAAATTTACTGGGTAACTGTACGACTTGGTGTAAATTGGATCACATGTAGAAGTCCTAATATCAGCCGTTACGTTTGTTTCGATAATTTCCTTATCATTTATTGGTCCAAATAGCTTGGCGTGTTTGTGTAGGATGGCTTGCAATTTGTTCTTAGTTTCTTGGGGAAGGTGATCGCACATAACTTCCACATGATTGACCTGCTTAGATATCTTTGCCTTTAAAGGGATTTTAATATTTGGTTTGATTTTTAATATATTGTTTTTCCTGTCGATGATTGCGTCTAATTCCTTTAGAGTGTCGTCTCCAATAATTCCGTCGAATGACTTTAATCCCGGCAGTACGTAGAAATCTACCAAGATATCGTTACCCACACTTTTAAAAAATTGTCCTTTTACTTTTTGAGCTATAAGTAACTCTCCCGCGGCAGATTGGATTTTGAAAGGTTCTGGAACTGGTTTAGCATTGAAAGCATTTTTTGGTGCAATAAAATTTTTATTAGCACCTGTATCGATTAGAAAATTTAAGATCTGCCCATCGCGGGTGGTATATTCTACGTATGGAACGCTAGAGAGGCGTCCATCATAAAATTTAGGTGGTTTCCTTCTAATTCATCGCTACAATCTTCATATGGAGTAGTGTCGTTATCCTTAAGATATTCTTCCGGACATTCGCCTTCGTAGGTTACAGGCGATTCTATGTGAGATTCGTGTGATTCTATTTGAGTCTCTATATTATAGAGGCGTTGCGTTTTCCTGGGTAGGTTTGCAGAATCACTCGAGCGTTTGTGACCTTGAAGGTAGGATGGTCTGTTTATATAATCAACCTGTCGCGTTTGGATGGATTTATCGACATCCATTGGAGTCGGCGGTTTGGGTTGATTGGGTCTTGGAAGTGGATTAGTGATCCTATCTCGAAACTGATACATCTTATTTCTGTCGGCCACACCCAATTGTTGGTAGGGTGGAAGTATCTTGGGTTTTGCTTGATCAAAGCGGGAGCTAAAGAACTGATTGGCAGGTGCGGAAATTGTATTGCTACTCTGCCGTTGGTGAATGGGAAAGCTCCTAAAATTTAAATTTTGGACCTCTAAGCAGGATGCATAAGCATCCGGGAGTGATTGAGGCTTTTGAATTATTAACATTCGTGAAAGATCTCCGTTTAGACCTCTTACAACATCTAGTGCTCTGTTCCTGTAATTTTCGGTAAGTGCTGCGATAGTTTCTTGCGACCGGTCCTCTGTTTTAATTTTGTTTATTAGAAGCGGTGATTTACCGCCGCGAAAAATTCATCGACACTTTTATTACGTTGAGACATGGAATGCAATTGATGTTCTAAGGTACGAATGTCGCGTTTGTCCGCATAGTGAAGTGATAGGCACTTCTTTATGCAAGACCAATCATCGTCAAAGATGTTATATGATATTAGGGCAGCATCAGCTGGTCCCCTAATCTTCTGCCGAATATGGCGAAGTATGGCCCTAAATATCGGTTTTCCGCGCACTATTTCATAGTCTCGAAGGATTGTCTCCACATTATGAACCCATGATAAGTATTGGACTGGGTTGCCATCAAAGGGTTGGAGATCTCGGACAGAGTCAGGTAATTTCTTGATATCATCAAGATCTTTTTCCGTTTTAGGTAAGCCTGAGTCTATTGAAGACGATGAGTGGGGTTGGGGATTAACCGATAGTTTGTGCTCAATTGCTAACAATCTGGCTTCACTTTGTTCGTTTCTACTAAATTGTAGATTGATAGCTGTAACCGCTCTCTCAAGTTCCGAAAGTCTAGCATCTGATTTTTTAGTTAGTTCAATTTGAGCATTGACTGCTCCAGTCAATTGACGAATGGTTTCGTGGATAGCTTCCATTTCGAAACACTAACTGACAATTAAATTGATTAGATACAAGAAAGACTACAAAGGAATGTTGACAAGGGTTGTGCGCGAGCTGAATTGCAAAATTTCACAAATGCACCGAAGTAATTCACAATTTTTTCACTTGCTTATTATATAAACACGTATATAAATCAATATAATAAAATATGTATAAATCGATTTTATTAATTGCAATTTAAAAAATGATAATTTTAATGCGGATAACTTCTTTGTTTTAAAGATTACGAAAAACTTACATTAACATAAAAATTGTCGCTGCTATTGCTCGCATGATCCAATCGCTGGGACAGTCCGTATGGGTCCTTTTTAACGCAAGTCGTTGAAGCTTGAAATGCGCCTACTGCGGTACGGTGGCGTGTCACTCAGGATCTTCCTTCTTTCTGGAAACTGCGGATCCGAACTGTGCTTCACTATGTCCCGTTTAACCACGATTCACTTCCGTATATTCCGTGTTCTTATGGGACGGCTTCAGGTTCCGAATATTCCGAAATTAATTAATTTCGCGGTACCGTGTTCTTATGGGACGGCTTCAGCTTCCGAATATTCCGGGTTTTATTTTCAATTTCGAGGTACCGTGTTCTTATGGAACGGTTTCAGAAATCGAATATTCCGGGTTTTAATTTAATTTTGAGGTACCGTGTTCTTATGGAACGGTTTCAAAATTCTGCTCGGGCGCCAGTTATGACTTGTGTAACGCGACTTGGCAAAAATAAAAACAACGCCTTTGATGATATGATTCGTTATTGAATTAACGATGTTATCTTAATAGCTGCCGCGTACAAAAAGTCTCGCTTAATTCTAAGTTCCACAATTTATAATGATAATTTGCACAGGTGAGCAAATATTACCTGGGTGCATTGAAATCTGTTATTGCAATTTCAGCAACACGTGCCTGACGATCGCCGATGCAGGTGAGAGGCAAAGCTTGTCATCGATTAATTAGGTTGATCGACCTAACTCGTCGAGGTAGAAAGTGTGTGCAGAAAAAGTGCACACGACAATGATTTGGTGACCTCAATTATGGCGGGTGCGCGTGTAGGGAATATTGGCGGATGCGCGTGTAGGAAATATGGTGCTAACTTGCATGGTAGCAAGATCTTCTGGTGCTGTCGCACTTGCCGGAGTTTCGGATGAATTTCACTCGCACATTATGTGTTACTAGTCACTCCTGTGTGGTTGGGTATCGATGCATGAGAAAACATTGGACATTTACACGACCGTCTCCGAGCTCGGAAACCGAACTTGTGTGCATCTCGCTTAGTCATGAAAATGTTGATTATGATTTGGCTCGTGCATTTCCAAGGTATCTTCGGGCTGTCGTGAGCTATCTGCAATGGTGGGACGAGGCAGGAACATGATCTGACTTGTGGTGTTAGAATGGGTACGCGAACTTTGTTAACCTGTCTAGCACGTGGTGACTTTGCTTGTTTTCATTGATTGATTGCGCGTTAATTTGAATATTTACGCTTACAGCGTATGGTGCCTTGATCAAGCGTGAAGGTAATAGAAGTTGAGATCAGCAAGATAATAATCAGATAGAGATAATGCAACGCGATTGCATGCTCGCGATGACTGGGATCGGTCTGTAATGCTATTCGTGCTTTGTTGCGAAGATCAATGAAAGGAAAAAACATATTTGATGGGAATTTATTCGTGAAATGCAGTTCGCTTACAGCGCATACTTGCCGTATGCCTGTGCACATGTGAGATGATGGAGCTTTGATCGAGCGTTCGAACAGGTTTAAAAGGGAATATAAAATGAGGTAATCAAGCGAAGTCACCGGAAATTATTGGTTTGGCTTGCATTTGATTGAGACACGTGATTTTCTAATGAATGAATGAATGAAACAGATCAAGAATAAAATTAATTCGAATTTCATTCCAAAAAATTTATCAGTATTGCTGTTGTTATTAAGGGTGTCGTAAATTGTTAGAGGGTAGAATTTAGACTGCAGTTTGAGGTAAATTGAAGATTAGAAAACCGCTACATAAGACATAGAGTCATCAGAACTGTGAAAATAGCTGCGACGATTCTGGAGCGATATGATGATAGTGTAGATGTTTTTTCAGCAGCTGCTTTTGTGTGTAACTCATCGTATATACCGCATACATCTCTTCCATTTGCATATGTACAGTCTGCAGAATTGCGCAAGTACTCGGTTTCCATGTCAGAGGGTGAGATGAATGCAGATATTACCAATGAACAGAAGTAGCATTTGAAATAATCCTTTACGTTAGTGTAGAAGAATCAACTGCGTGCTAGTTTTACTGGTTTCCTTGCATCCACAGCTAGGTTGGCGTAGGTTTTCATGCGATCAGATTCACGTCTTAAAATCAACATGGTAACTAGTACGTAGTGCACTTCATACAATGTCTTTTATAGGGATCCAGGAGTTATGACTATCAGGAAAACCAGGCCATTTGATAAATGCTTGTTTTCTCCTTCTCTTCAAGATTTTTCAACTATATAGATGTCGAGGTATTTGACGCGCAACAGTTCTTGTTCATAACCCCCCCCCCCCCCTTTATAATGTTTCCTTGATAATCTTCGAGGATGTAAGTGCAAGGTTGTGTTACCCTCATTTCCCTTATGGTGAATATATCTGTAGACCAGTTCGGCGTGTAGCCTTTTTCAAACACATGCTTGTGTCTACTTATTTGTACATAATCGCCCATTTTATACCTAGGTTTGGATGTTACTTTCAACTTCCTGTATGCTGTTGACAGTAGATGTACTACATTCTTCGAACTAACATCCATAGGTCTCATGTTTATAGTGCGATGGTTTATCCTATTGTATTTATCAACCAGTTTACTAAGAATACTGACCCACTGATGTTTCGCTTTCATACTAAATGTTTTCCACATAATATTTTTGAAACTCCTATTGAACCTTTCTACAATGGAAGCTTTTAGAGGAAAGTGGAGAAGTGGTTATTCTCATATTTTTTCATCTAACGTTGAAATATTTTGTTGAAAAATTCCTTGTCGTCGTCAGTTTGCAAATTTCTAGGAATACAGTTTCGACTAATAATCATTTCCATTGTTTTTGATACCTCAGTAGCACTTTTGTCTTTTATGGGGAATGCCCATGCGTACTTGGAAAACGCATCTATTACCATTCGAAGGAAACGGAAGCCTCAATTTTCTGAAGGAATAGTACTCACATCTACCAAGTCTGCCTGCCACAAATCATCTTGTCCTGTTATAGTCACATGGCGACGGGTAAAGTTCTGGCGAGCTCCTTTATGAAGCTCATTAACTACCGTTCTTCTACTGATCTCGCGAATGTTATAAATAACATAACCGCTATCTAGCTATCCATATATAAAAAATATTAGCAAAGATGATGAAATTCACACATCCGTTCACAATGATGGTTATTGAACCAGCAGGTTGTGGAAAATCAACTTTTATTGAAAATCTTCTAAATAATATGTCATTAATACAGCCTCAAATAAAAAACGTAATTTGATAAAATGCTGAACGGCACCCTGTACCAAAGCAGTTTCCTTTTAAAGCATAAGGTACTTAGATTCAATACCTGATGAATTTACAAACACTGGGGATGACCCGATCCTAATTGTGTTAGACGACATGATGTTAAATGCATTTTCAAGACAAGTATGTGAGCTGTTTCCGTTATTCTTGTGACTTTAAATATATTTTATCAAGGAAAATTTTGTCGTGACATACCACTCAACTCTAAATACCTAGTTTGCTTCAAGAACCCCGTGACAAGAGCCAATTTCACCATTTGGCTAAACAGGTATACCCCGAAAACAGCTTGGAGGTAATTAGAATATATAAGCAAATAACGCAGCAGCCGCAAAGCTATTTGTTAATTGATCTTACGCAATATACAGGTTGCGTCACCAAAATCCGGACAAATCAATGACCATCCTTTAAATTGTGTTATTTATTGAAAACTGATGTTTAAGTACAAAAACGTCTTTCATAGCATTTTGTGCATCTATTGACATTGTAATTATTCAATGTAGTTTCTATCAGCTTCAATCACGGCGTCCGTTCGTAGTCTGAAGCGATCGCACGCCCTCTGCAATTCTGCGCTGTCAATATTGGCGAACGCTGCCTCAATAGCGGTCATTAATGATGTCACATTTGGATGTCGAGACTTGTTGGTAACCCTTTCAATCACGCTCCATACGTAATAGTCCAAGGGATTCAAATCTGCACTATTCGGAGGCCAAAATTTCTTAGAACAGAACATGTCTAAATTGTCCGAGAGCCAGTTTTGGACCAAATGGCTCGTGTGAGCTGGAGCCCCGTTCTCCTCAACGATTCTCCACATAGCATGCTCGTTCACACTCACAATAGACAGAATCAGCTCTTCAGTCCCTTTTGCGACTTCAGGGGTTCTCATGGTGTGTTTTTTTGGATGCCGCTTTTTTGCCGGTGTACTTGAACCTTCACCTAACTTTGCCCTTTGCAACAACCTCATATACAGTTGATTTCGGATATCGGAAAAATTAAATAATCTCCCGTGCTGACCGTCCAGCACGAAGACTTTCGATTATCGCGGCTCTTCGGTTATACTACTGACTCATTTTTGACAGACTAACAATTTTGAGGTAAACACCTTTTACTTATGTCGGCTCGTACTCGTACGCCAACGGCAACCTCTGGCACAAACACAATGTAACGGGAAATTCAATTTGTTTATGTTTATTTTTTTATTCATCAAGTTCGACAATTTTTTGTACAACCCATCAAATAAGTTTGGAGAACAGGCATGATGCCTTTACAGCTATATTAGTAAATAAAACTAGACATGGCTAATATATATGCATTGATTCGTATCAAGCTTCATGCTAAGGGAAAAATATAAATTCAAAACCTAACCAATTTGAAAATCGTCCGAATTTTGGTGACGCCCCCTGAATAAATGAAGCATTACGATTTCGCACGGATACATTTAATAGAAAGTTCTTAACGTGTTATTACTCACCGCAAAGTTTGAAGGAGTGTAATGGTGTCACGAATGAAACAATTGAAGGGCAGCTAGCATATTCTATATGTTCTTAAAAAGCTAGTCCATGTTTAAGAAAGGCTATACTGAAAACAGATGATCCTGAGTAATTAAAACTCTATGCGACATCACACATAATACACTGAAGGGTAATCATACACCATCTCGAAAAGTTTACACACAATTGCGCAAATATAAAAATAGCCTGCGTAAGCTTTCAGGGGCAAGAAAATCTTTTCAGCGACAGCGTAACGTGTTAGTGCAGCAAGGAAAATTTTTGTCTGTAATGTAAGGAAGTGTGCTTTCAGGTGTCATAGGGTATTTGATTGAAAAATATGCAAAGAAATAGTAGTCTTAATAAAATGCTTCTATTATCCCCGGAAGTATATGAACGCTTAAAGGAGACAGTTGAGAGCACTAGTACCCAGACTCTTTTTGACAAAACCATGAATAAGATATTGAACAATAAGCACCAAAATGATGAAGCTACGTGGTATCAGTACCGGAATGTGCTAATACAATTTTCAAATGCGAGACAAATAAAAAAATACTTTCATGGAGACGAAAGCTGAAAATCTTTCTTCGAAAAACCGCATGGATAGGGTAAAATATAAGAATTTGCGTGAAAGCAGCGCACAAACGAGGTTTCTATTTAAAATGAAATACTCACACAAACTTCGCCTTCACGACCGGGGGGGATATTTGAGTCGATAAACGAAATAACATCACCAAAGCAAAAATTGCCTGCTGGTTTTAAGAGATGATTATCAGCAAGTGGAATAGCAAAAAGTGTTGAACCTGCTTCCACTATAAGGAAAAGTGTAGCTGATTCATTTGAAAGAACTAGGAGGAACTATAGGATAATAACCGGCGATGATGGTGTAACTCAGTATACAGTTCCAGCGGATATGACTGTGGATGAACTGGATGAAGTTTTCACTGATTTAGATACAATAGATGATAGAGGTGATGTAGCGTCAGATTTCGATGAAATAGGTCGAAAGTCGGGCAAGCAATCTATATTAAGACCCTCTTCAGCATGTGTCTCTTGAGCAACAGTCTCCTAGGCATTTACCCTGACAATACGCTATCATCCTTTGAAAATATATTACCGAGTGTGTGTAAGTTTATCGGCAATTGGTATGTCGGAATAACGGAGATCGCACTACCAAAATGTAAAAAAGAGAAAAGCGAATCAGGTAGCAGCGGAATTTCTAAACTTTCCTTACCTTATCTTACCTTCTGAAAATGTAAGCCTTACCGAAGTACCACAATCTTTACCACACAAATTCCCAATAATAACCGAAGAAATGGACTTCTATCACTACCCTAGCAACTAAATACGGTAAATATACTATGAAACGAGAAACTGCAATGTTTAACAATAAAAATATCTCTATTAACCAATGTTAAAACTATGTAAGTAAATATATATGCAGCATTGCAAAACCAGACAATTGTAAAATATCCTTGTAAAAAAACAAGAAAGTCTATTGTAACATTATTCAAGAAAACAACAAAGACTTTACACGTATCAATTCAGAAACAATCATTAATTTGTAAGAATCAAACCAAGTAAATAATAACACACTCCAAGGAACTTATTTGTTATCCTTTTCAGCCAAAACAGCTATAAACAACGAAGTATATGTAAACTAAGAAAATGAAGTCAAAGTTATCATACGCAATTTTGAACAAAACGAAATTGGAATATTAGATATATTAGGTTCAGAATCACAACGCAGATTTTCGAAGATTCAGTCCTTAAAGAAATTCATCATTCCTACAGAATCACATTCTGTAGAAAATTCATTAATTCATAATAGTAGCAGTTGGAGTGATATATAATATAATAATATTTCTGACGATTAAAATTTGCAAACGATATAACGAATATAAAGAAAATAAATTGAAAAACGAAACCAACGAATTATATTTCTGAATTTTGTGAGAAAATAACATATCGTTCAATATAGAAAAATTGAGATATTTTTTAAGGTTAGGAGGAGAGTTAGTGAGTGACCCTCATCCTTCAGTATGCAAAATATATGAGACTCATCACTTCAGTATACCTAAAGAAGCTAATGTCCTGCAACCTTCAGTACCCAAAATATATGTCACTAAAGTATAATGACAAAGACACGTAATTACAAACTGCTTAACTAATCAAATAATAAACTATGGCCACAGCTGATATGTTCTAAGTGAACAACTTTTAGGAATGCATTCCACATATAGGAAAATGCATTACTTGCCATAACACTTACAATCACATATTTGTTAGAAGATAAGAACAAAATATAAATGGATATAACATGTATTAG
This sequence comes from Oxycera nigricornis, assembly GCA_963942545.1. Taxonomy (NCBI): domain Eukaryota; kingdom Metazoa; phylum Arthropoda; class Insecta; order Diptera; family Stratiomyidae; genus Oxycera; species Oxycera nigricornis. The sequence goes on from OZ012662.1 coordinate 65,663,076, forward strand.
AACCTCCTACTCTAGTCAACAACACGTTTTTCTAGTGTGCAATTCTGGTTTGCAACTCTGCTAACACTATTTAATGCACATTAATGAAGGTCCTTAATGTTTCCAGATTATAGGCTGGTTCCTAATTAATTTTAGTAGGAAGTGTGGTTTCGGCATGTCGAATGGCATCCTCATCAGGTGCTTCCACTTGCCATCCGACACCGGGCAGCACTACCACTTGCTGGCTTATTGGTGGATTAAGCTCGTTATATTTCAACTATTTTTTAATTTTACATTTTACATTTCCATTAATGTGCATTAAATAGTGTTAGCAGAGTTGCGAACCAGAATTGCACACTAGAAAAACGTGTTGTTGACTAGAGTAGGAGGTTCTAATACATGTTATAAAATGGCTAAGCATAGGCACATTTGCGAACCAATTGAGGGTCGTTATAACTCATAGATGTAAAATTAAAAAATAGTTGAAATATAACGAGCTTAATCCACCAATAAGCCAGCAAGTGGTAGTGCTGCCCGGTGTCGGATGGCAAGTGGTAGCACCTGATGAGGATGCCATTCGACATGCCGAAACCACACTTCCTACTAAAATTAATTAGGAACCAGCCTATAATCTAGAAACAATAAAGAACCTCCATTAATGTGCATTAAATAGTGTTAGCAGAGTTGCGAACCAGAATTGCACACTAGAAAAACGTGTTGTTGACTAGAGTAGGAGGTTCTAATACATGTTATAAAATGGCTAAGCATAGGCACATTTGCGAACCAATTAAGGGTCGTTATAACTCATAGATGTAAAATTAAAAAATAGTTGAAATATAACGAGCTTAATCCACCAATAAGCCAGCAAGTGGTAGTGCTGCCCGGTGTCGGATGGCAAGTGGTAGCACCTGATGAGGATGCCATTCGACATGCCGAAACCACACTTTCTACTAAAAATAAATGGAAAGCTCAGCTGGATAAAGCTCAATTTCGTACTAGAAGTTTCACGAGTTACTAGTTTTATATCCTAACTGTAACCAGACCATTTTTATATAAATAAAAAGTTATTTTGTTTTAATTTAATACCAAGCATATAAATTAATTCACGCAGCCTTGAAATACTACAATCAATCACACCAAAGCTCATATCAAGGATATTTACAACTAAATTATCATTTTGGGGAGGCATTGAGGATGCAGCCCTCGGGAGAAAACTATCCAGGCAGAGAGAAGGTTATCACCAACTTTCGGACATCCCATTTCATGTTTTATGCGTCTTGCACGGCAAGGTCGATAAGCTCGTCCCAACGGATTATCAGAGTTCTTACCTACAAAGCGTCGCCAATAAACCAGTTTAGTATCGAAAGTAGAGAGTGATGCTTACCAGCCTCACAACGAAAGGCGGCTTTCAGCTGATTCACGGAAGGATCACGGCGTTTATGAGCAAAATGTCAGGTACATTTACAGCGTCATACAATTCTATGCACCTCAGTGAGAGCTCTTGTCTACCATTTGATATGCTTCGGATTCGTGACTAGATTCCGTTGAAGCAGTATTTCATTTACCGTGCAAGACACGACAACACTCACTTTCTCGTCATTGCAAAGGCTTTTGAAGTCCGTTGTTGAGGTGCTCAGAGAAAATTCGCGTAGGAGAGCTTCATATAAAGACCAGTTGCAGCAACGAGCGTACCAATTCTTAGTCTCAGAGTCCACCCACCTGCCAGCAGCCCCATCAGAGATCATAGTGATCAAGATGGGGTTGTCACTCTTTCCTCAGTCAGAGACGGTCCAACAAAAATCCAGACCACATATGAAGGCAGCATCATTAAAAGTAGTTACATCTATATCGCTTTTTTCCCGGAGTCCTGCGAACGTATACAATTCACAAGGGACATTGAAAACATGCAGATGGTTACACAGCGCAAAGTTGCCCAGCTCGGCCTCACAGCGTTTAGCACAAGAACAAGACGTACCAGTGGCAGTTTTGCTGTGCCACATCACGGACTGACCAATCACATACATTTCTATTAGAATCAGGTTCCAGGAAGGAGAGATATTGACCTCGTTCGGCTCTGGTCTTAAATTCAAAACTAAAAATCTGGGTCCATATCGTGTTATTACTGTGAAAGAGAATGACACTTATGACGTACAAAAGGAAATAGACAACGACGGACCTGAAGCAACTACGACATGCGCTGAATTTATGCAGAAATGGCCCACTGAATATTCATCATTCGAGGCGGAAGATGCATAGGATGGCCGAATGTGGAATTCAGACAAAGAAAATCGGCCAAGGCCAATCATCATCGGGGGATCAGTTCACAGGGCAGAGAGAGCAGTGTAAAATGGCGAGCGCGCAAAGATGGACGCATTTCAAGACGAAAACTTACATTATAATCTTCTGTATTTTGTGTTAAATGCCATATTAGAATTTATAAACTGTACTTAAGTTGTGAAAGGTGCGTTAGTAGTAGGGACCATGGTTTCCCATTTTTTATACAGGTGTGCGGAAAGAGGAGCAATACGCAAGTACGGTCAAAAATGAGCCACGCCCACTGTATAAACATGATACAAAGTACGGATATTCCAAAGAAAAAATTTTGTTCTTTTTATGCCACCAATGGGTGTGAATGGGATACATCTTGCATGTGAATTTTTATGCTTATACACCTATCTTACCTGAGGGTCTGACATTTGGCTTGATATTTCAATTCTCCAAGTTTTGGAATGCATGGTAGCAAGATCTTCTGGTGCTGTCGCACTTGCCGGAGTTTCAACATTGACAATTTTTCAGAACCATCTGGGGTAACGTGTGGCACCTTCCATTGCAGTTTAAATTTTTTTATGTATACATCATCACTGAGCGAAAGAAATGCATTTTCATCGCTTCTAGATCTAATGAGAATTAGCTCATGTTTAGCATTTACGATAATCTTCTTGTAGTCTTCGGCAAATCCCAAAAATTTTCTTAGCGGAACAGAAAAGTTAAAGTAGCCACTTGATGGCATGATAGATTCATCTGGCGACCAACCGGCATTATAAAACATTTTACTTTCATTTTCACTAAGTGATACATAATTTTTCAGAGTCGATGTTATTCCACCATTCTTGTTTCGATCGATTTCTACTCCATTCAGTTCATATCTAATCTCATCGAATAGAAAAGCGATGCTATTATTCGTAAGTTTAGCAGTTGTTGATGTTGTTCCATCCGATTTAATTAAAGCACCTTCAATATAGATGAAGCTTTGACTTGGCAAAATACACAAGTCCTGCTGTTGTAGAGGTATTCTAATTTCATCACTGCAGTTGAATGATGATAGAAATGGAGAGTAGCTATGGTATTCAATTTTCGAGATACTATTGTCATAGATGACTTTACGTGTAACGTTCAGAATCTCACTCATTTTTGTTTTTTTTAATTTGAACCCCAGTAATTTCAAGAACTGTTTATTTTGTAATGTTAGTCGGGGTCTTACTCGACCGATTTTCCTGGTTGAACTGATTGTATCTACATTGTTGGACAGGTATTTATCATCGTTATATAACAACATTCTGTGGCTTCAAATGAAGTCTGATAGTTATTGTTTCCCCCTTGAAGTTTATTAGATCTCCGTCTTGGTCAATCAGCTTAAGAGTTAGCGTGCTTATTCGTTTAACGTTTACCGGCAAATAAATGACATTACTAGGAACCTCCACTATTTTATAGCCTGGTCCTACCTCAGGTGAAAATTCGTGGATTGTATGCGAGGGAATATTATTAATATAAGAATTTCCAATTATGTTGCAATCAATGCGTATTACGTTCACTTTACTTATGCTTACAGGTAGATCAGAAGAGTGTTTGACATTGACTTTTAATTCTCGTTTAGCAAATCCTAGCAATTGACCAATGGATCTTTCTTTGTTGAAGTAAATAGGAGCAGTTGACTTGATTTCACTTTTGAGAGTGTTATTATTGGCACGTATTGAAAAATTTATTTTGTCATTGATCTTCGCCAACTGTTTATATAGATAATTTGCAATATCATCGATTTCGTATGATCCAACGGGTATTTCTATAACGTGCTTTCCAATGTGTAATAAATTATTGTTTTCATCCACGTTAGGTATAGAATTATATGTTTGAAAATCAACAAGTCCGCACACATAGTCATCTTGTAATTCGATAGGTGGAAAATACTCTGTTGCAAGAATGGATGTGTTTCCACTGAGAGTTAATGTTAGTGCCATGGCAGTATATAACACAATGATTGGGTTTTTTAGTAAAGTATTTATTTATATGAATGCACTAGACAATTTACAAACGTTTGTATAAAAATCTTAAACATAAATGTCCACAGTTGTATGAGTCATAGCTTTGATATGTATTGTAGTTGTATTTTATATTAGATCCCAGATAATCTAGTAATTCTATCGGTGGAGGTAAATTACCAAAACTATCAAAGTATTCCACATAACGATTTTGTTTGTTGTACGCTACCCAATGGGTACCAGAGCCTTGAATATTATCTAAATTTACTATACCACACTCGTTTTGCATGGCAAATCCCTTTGGTAAATTATTTCGCATAAAAACTCCTCTGAAGGTTGGTAAGAATCTTGCAAACTTTCTCAAATCATTTTCATTTAATGCTCTCTTGGGTAGCGTTTTTAAAAGTTTTTTGGAACAGGATTTAAATACAACCCTAAGCCTTTTCTGTATGGCTTCAAATGTAATCCTCGACCTAATGTTATCTGCTCCATTTTCTGGTTATGTCGCTTTTTTTCCTCTAATGTATTTTTGGCATTATTAGCATCATCAACAGCTTTAGCTATTCCCGCAGCTCCACCTGATAAAGCACCAATAGCAGATAATCCTGCGAAAAGAGGAATTAGGAACGGCAAAACTCCACCAACTTTAGGAATGGGTATTATTCTTGGAGTTTTGATAGCTTTTTTCCGTCCTTTTGTAATATTTTTTGCAGCAGCTAAGGCTACCTTAATACTCGCCTTCATACTGTTGGGTTTCTTCTGTTTAATGATTTTTCGGACTTTGGAAATAACTGATCCAAATTTCGGTTTATCTTTCAATCCCATTCCTAATTTTACTTTAGCTTTCATCATATTGGCTACTAGTAACGCGTTAGTGCGTTCGGCTTATCCTGCGTCTGCTGATCTAACGCGTTGCCACGCCTTTTCAGTTAATATTTTATCTAGTTTGTGACGATCGCTCGTTTCTTTAAATTGTGAATAACCAATATCTTGCTCTTTACACGCTTCGTCAAGGGGATTTATTCCGGCGTCTCCTCGGGCAAGTCGTTTTTGAAGCTTCGTGCCAGGTCCACAATATTGATAGCCAGGCAAATGCAGTTCAATCGGTAGTTTATTAATTAGAGTATTAATGAACCCTCTTCCGCTCACGGCTTTTCGTAAACTACTAGTACATTTCTTTTTATGATCAATCATTTTATACTGATCGCGATACACCTTGTTTAACAACTCATCGCCGACTGTAAAACTTTCGTTAAAACCTAGTCATTTACATGTTTGATGTTTAGTTATCAGGACGCGGTTTATACAACAACACCAAAAGTTATTGGTGGAAAATGTTGACATTGCAAATGAACCCTTTACAAATAAACATAGCAATTTATTGCCTAATAGTATTCGAGCTATAATTGTGGGTCCCTCCAACTATGGTAAAACTAACGTTATGATATCCCTGTTGAAACATCCCAATGGCGTTAAATTTGAAAACATCTACATCTACTCGAAATCATTACATCAATCCAAATATAGACATTTAAAGCAGGCTGTAAAACCTATTTCTGGACTAGGCTTCTATACATTTTCAAACAATAGCGCAGTGATTCCACCAGATAAAGCTGAGTCTAACTCTGTTTTCATTTTCAATGATATTGCCAACGAGAAACAAGATAACTTTCGATTATATTTCTGTATGGGAAGACATCATAATATTGATAGTTTTTATCTGTGTCAAACTTATACGAGAATACCGAAACACCTTATTCGAGATAATGCAAATTTTTTGATTATATTCAAACAGGATGATATGAATTTAAGACACATTTACAATAATCACGTAAACACAGACATGACTTTCGATCAGTTTAGAAACATCTGTGGAAAATGTTGGAGCGATAAATATGGGTTCTGTGCAATTGATAAAGACAGTCCCTTAGACAAGGGTCGATATCGAAAGGGGTTTGATGTATTCATAATACTATAAAAACATCGAAGCAGTTCAAATCAGTTCATTACCAGTTCAATACCTGTTCAAAGCAGTTCAATACCTGTTCAAAGCAGTTCAATACCTGTTCCAAACAGTTCAATAGCAGTTCAGATTACCAGCTTGATACAGTTCAATACCTGTTTAAAGCAGTTCAATACCTGTTCAAAGCAGTTCAATACCAGCTCCAAGCAGTTCAATAGCAGTTCAGATTACCAGCTTGATGCAGCTCGATAGCTGTTCAATACAGTTTGATAACAATTCAATAAGGTTTCAGTACAGCAGCAACAGTGAAGACAGTACCAAACAATTCGAAAAAGACACAAATCGATTCAGGTACAGCAAAAACCATTTCAAACTCAAATTAGAGCCTATTGAAAGAATATTTCAAAATATTGTAGATACCTTTCGAAATTTGACGACGAAATGCTGCTGTTGTATTCATAAAAAATGAAAAAAACAATGTCTGATAAGCAACAACAGACGCAGCTACTCAGTGATATTGTAGCAACAACCAATTCGATAAGGAAAAAGTATCAACAGCTGAAAGCTAACAAAGCTGGAACAGTGATTCAGGTAGAGGAAACATTTAAACCAATCACGCGCCCTTTAAAAGAATTAGTTAAAAGAACCAAGTTGTTGCAAAATAATAAAGACATAAAAAATGGAATTAAAGAAGAGCCTCCATCAATACGAGATGAGGGAAATAGTCACCAAGAAGAAGAAGAAGACAGTTTTAAAACTCCTACACCAAACTTGAAACGAAATCTCGCCGCCACAACATCCAACTCTTCTTCTACAAAAGTTGTTCGTAAATATGTTGCCACTGCGAAAGGACGAGAATATTTTGAAAAGTACATGAAGCAAAACCAATTTCCGGAGATTCCTAGGCATTATCTAGATATTTATGTAAATCAACCGTCTGCAATTGACAGTGTTTATGGAATATATAGGGATGATGATGATGATGGAGAGCAGTGGAAAATAAGAAATTCGAATTTCGTAATCAATGGCAATCAAATACTTGTAAATGAGAAATCCTACATAGGAACTCGAGGTTTATACGAACTGCTTTTTATGAAGTATCCAGATGAAAAATTATATACCAATGAAGATTTAGCAGACTATAAAAGTATTATTCTGCACACTTATGCTTACAGACGTTCCTACGACAGCAATAGTCAAATAAATGGAAACCAAAGCTTTAAATATAGAAAAATAATTTCAAAACTGTTAGATAACATCAACACAGAAGGAAGAGGGCTAAGACAAACACCTAAACACAAAGATTATAGTTTAATGCAAACATCCGACAAACAGAAAGACTACATATATTGGGATGATCCGAATGAATTAGTGGGTCGATTGCAGTTACTCATTGGATCGCAACAAGCCGGTCACAATAATCATAACAACGAAATTATATCGATCATTGAAGAATTGAAAAAAGCGCATATAATAGAATAAATACGATAGAAATCACCAGCTGTTTCAAAAAATGAGTGTTGACAAATTTGGTCGATTTTCAAAGGAAGGTGGAGGCAAACGAGGGACCAAGGGACCTGAAGGTCCTCGGGGGGCTCCAGGTCCGCAGGGGGCTCCAGGTCCGCAGGGGCCTCCAGGTGTAGGATTCGACAAAGCGGAGAACAGTGATTATATTCTTAAATTCAAACGATTAAAGCATCTTGGCACGCCCATAGATGATGATGATGCTACAACAAAAGTTTACGTTGAAACGTATATTGAGAAGCTAAAGGCATATGTTGACAAGCAAATTCAGATTCACTGCGATAATAATAAAAATGTTGATGTTGTTTGAATTAACGTTACATATATATATTAATAAAAATACAAGTAATTAAGCTTAGTCTTTTTTATCATGAGCAAACGACAAGTTATTAACGAATTGCACGCGTCTGCTCGAAAAAATTTTAAGCGACGGCGTGTTATTATAAAAGGTTTGGATGATTTGTGGCAAGCGCATTTAGTTGAAATGGGAGCATATGCTAGCGAAAATACAGGGTTTCGTTTCCTTCTTACGATCATTGACACGTTTTCTAAGTATGCATGGACGGTTTCTATCAAAACGAAGACTGGTAAAGAAGTTGCCAAGGCAATTGAACACATACTTCAACAGGGGCGCATTCCTAAAAACTTGCAAACAGACGACGGAAAAGAATTCTACAACAAACATTTCAAAAACATTATGGAACAATATCAAATAAACCACTATTCCACGTATAGCTCTCTTAAGGCGTCAATTGTTGAACGATTCAATCGTACACTGGAGAACATGATGTGGAAGGAGTTTAACATGAATGGAAATTACAAGTGGATTAGTCTCGTTGATGATTTGACCAAGGAGTATAATAACAAAAAACATCGAACAATAAAAATGGCTCCTTCTGCTGTAAATAGCTCATATGAACTGTCACTTCTGTCCACCGTGTACAACAATATTAAAGTAATGGGAAAGTCGAAATATAAAGTGGGTGACTATGTACGAATTAGTAAATACAAGCATATATTTGAAAAAGGATATACACCAAACTGGACAACGGAGATTTTTAAAATTCGTCAAATTCAAATCACCAACCCCGTCACATATCTTTTGGAAGATTATGAAGGAAATCCAATCGAAGGAGGATTTTATGAACTTGAACTGCTAAAAGCTAAGAATCCGTCGTTTTATCTTGTGGAAAAAGTTTTAAAAAGGAGGGGAAATAAAGCATTTGTAAAGTGGTTGGGGTTTTCAAAAGAACATAATTCCTGGATAAATGTTAAAGATATGGAATAACTCATTCATTGTTTTAGTGTTAAGATTCAAAATGAAACATTGTGGTTATAATTGAAAAATAAAATTTATTTATTTGTTAATCGTTTATAAAATTGAACAAGCCTTTTAACTTCACACAATCTCCTATGAACACTGTAACATTCACAAATATCGGGACCGCATTCTGCATCATCATAAGCCCAAGGACAGTTTACATAATGTTTACCAAACTTGTTGACTTTTTGTTGCATGTCAGCGTAGGCTTTCAAAAACGTGTAATTGTTTACAAATTTATCAAAGTGCTCCGTTAAAATTAGTTGCTTGCTATCAACAAAAAATTGTTTATATTCCTCAATAGAACGCTGAAGATCATCATTATCGTCTTTAGTATCCATCGTTGTGAAGCGGTTGACGGTTCAAGTAATACTCATGGTATATGTTTGCTTCATGTTCTTTAAATCTAAAAATTCTACATCTGACCTATAATTGAGGTCTTGTTGTTGTTTTATGTATTCAACTTCGCCATTGCTAAGAATCCTCTCGGCTTCAAACTCACGGTATTCAAAGCACGAGATTTTGAGTGAACGTTCGGAATAGTTGCTATCATATGTGCATCGTACTGTTAAGATATTTTCGTCATCGAATTCTAATTTGAAATGTCTGTAAAAAATATTTTTACTTTCGATTATTCCAGCTATTTTCATTTCTTTTCTAAGCAAATCTTGCCGAAATCCTCACTAAGAGTCACCACTGGTAGGCGATTACCTTGAAGAAAAGGTATTCCGATACTCGAAACAACAACAACAAATATTTTCAAAAACTCCATGCTCTGCTTCATTCAATTTTATTATTTATTCCAATGTTCCTAGTCTACATCCATTACAATATTATAATGTCCCCAAGCATATGTGCTAACCCCCATCTTCCCTTATATATCGCTTATCATCTAAATAACTTAAAGAAACCTTATTTATACATTCAGTATATAAATTGTGAAGCTTAGATCTAAACACGTACATACTACCTCTAAATATCTTTTTTCTAAACAAGCAATCTCTATAATCATCTAAATTTAGTCCATCCATAATAAGCTTCTTTACACCTTTTGCTTTTTTAATTGTATCACCATTTTCTATACTTAAAGAATACATTTTAGCTCTTAATCCTATAAACTCCTTCATGACTTTTCCATTATTTTCGTCTTTCATCATACCCAACACTTTTCCATTTTTCAGCGGAATATTATATATGTTATCTTGGGCGTACTCAGAAGTATCAAAGTGATTGTCTATATCCGGTAAAATATCACTGTAAAAGTCGTTTGTTTGAATAGTGTAAATAAATGAATCCGTATCCATATAGTTGAGAATAATTTTCTCATTATATTTGGGTTTCATGAAACGATAATGAAAATCTACATTTTCAATTTTGATAGATCAAGCACAGTGAAACCAAGGTAAGTCGGTTTGTTGTAACATGTGAATACTCTCTCCATTTGAATAGCTGCCATATTGGGGGTAAAAACGGCTGCACTATGAAAATTTGGCTTGGATATAAGACTTTCTGCGCCTGAGTGTCTGCCTCGGCTTTCCCAATCCGTCACAATCTTCACATCTTTCCTTTTATCCACATTTTCCATCGTTTTGCCATATACTGCGTTGTTTAAAAGCTTGAAAAAGTTTTTCTCAAACGAATTTTTACTGGCTTTGCGATATTGGGTGTTCAAGTCTATGTACTGCTTCATCCAAGTCGATTGTTTAAACTGTAAAACTCTATGGACACGGGTCAATTTCAAACCATTCGCAATGCATTGCTGTAGATTTCTATAGTGAATCACATAATTTTGTTTGTTAGTTAAGTCAGTGATCAATTTCGCAGTTTTCGAACCAGGTGCTTTTTTATTTTCTGCACAGAAAGGTAAATCGTTATGCTCATCGTGCTTTGTTGTTGGATACTCCAAATCAACTTCCAATATGTATCCAATGTCTGCGTCTATTGCAATATTGAGAGTGTCAACCTCATCTATATTTTCAACCCACTGGAATTCAGCATGGGGAAGTGGTTGTGACATTGCCCAACCATATAGATTGTTTGCGTCTACATACATCAGATATTTGGAAGGATCCTCTTCTTTATAATCTTCCAAGTATTTGTTGTTAGCTTTTGAGTGATGATGTGAGCATTGAGTAATACCACCTCTGATTCCTCGTTGTATGAAGTGATGCATGTTTATATCTGTTAGAAGATCAAGTTTAACAGATGTTATTTTGAGCATGGCATCCCACGATAACCCAGGAGTTGTATAGTATTGGCAAGGGTCAAGTCCATAGATATTTTTACAAACTTTCCTCAAATTTTCGAAAACGTCTGTCAGAAGCAGCACATCTGTCTTCAGATATAATTCCAAATAGTCCCAAATCGTTGTACAATTGAAAACTTTCCATACATTTTCAGCATGTTTATAATCAATCTCATTGCACTCGCTATTTGTCATTTTGTTGTAAAAGCTTTCTCGAGGTGGTAAACAAACTTCATTCAATCGATCCCACGAGTTAATATAATCGTAGGGAAATACACCCTTTCTTGTAAGCAGATGGAATTTCTCCTCATCTTCATATACTGATCTTACGGTTTTCAGATCTACTGGAGAAAGATTTTTCACTAGAGCATCCAAACTACTCTGCATGAATCTGGCTGAGTCTAAGAACCTAAGCTGAATCGTTTCAAACTCATCGACTTGAATTCGTTTAGATAATGAAACGTATAATTCCTTATTAATGGGTATAATAGATATTTCCCCATCAATGCTATCTAATTCTTTCACAAACAAATGACAATCATAGCCTGAGAGGTTGTGAAATAATATTGGAAAGAATTTCGGTACTCGATACAATAAATTGCATTCGTTATGAGCGGGGCCTCTATATTTTCCAGTAAAATGACAATGGTCTCGGACTCTATCATTGTCAATCTCTTTTTTACAAATGTGACAGAAAATCGATTCCCTTTGAACCTTTTCTTCTTCCGACGATAGAGCATCCATTGACTTTGGATTCTTGATATGATTTATATAAAACCATTTTACGTCATTTACAATGGAATTAACGAGTTCTTTGGGTGAATCTGGACCTTTGTATAATCTGAATCTGTCTAATTTTGAATCGAATGTTAATTTTTTTAATTGTTCGTTCAGGAACTCGTATAAACGGTGTACATCTTTCGGTTGAAAGTGTTCTGCTTGATCTCGTTATTGTATAAATGATTTTCTGATACAAAATCTGAGGATTAACGCACGTTTGATGTCTGCCCATTGTACGGAAAATGTAGACAATCTAGCGATGGCTGCAGGACCTTGTAGTTTCGTGTTTATTATTCGAGTTACGGTTTCTCTGTGATCTTCTGCTATTTGTTCTAGTAGGTGGTCTATATGTTCTACGAAATTGTCCACTGTGAAATGATTATTGCCGATGAAAATTTGTAGTCGTTCAGTCAATTGTACGGCGGAACCTAGATGGAATAGAGCCATATTTAATAAAAAATATTATTTACCCAATTAACAACGTGTTTGTCGTCTCTCAAGAATCTGCTTTGTTCTAGGTGGGTTAACTGATTTGTAGTTTACCCGTAAGTAACTGTTCGTTTCCTCACTTTTTGAGAGTCACTATTCACCGATTTCACAACAGCTGTTAAATGTACTTAATCCTGTACTTGGCTGGTGTCGGTCTGTCCACAGATTAGTTGAGCGTTCTAGACTTGCTCGCCAGGTAGTCTTTGGATTCTAGTACTTAATAGATTCGTTTCACTTTTAAGGATTTACTAGATTTTTATTCTAGTAATCTTACCGACTGCGCCAGTAAAGTTCTATGTCCGTACGGGAGAGGAAAAATACTTTATTTGATCGAAGGTTCAACAGCGTAACGGCTTACAATTGATACACACTACACTGCTCTTTCTTAGATCTAGTCAAGCTCTTTTATATGGATTTCTTATCTCTAATTATGAATATGTGGTTTCAAATATCTTTCATCTTCGAATCGCGGCATGTTATTTTGCTTATTCAGAACTTAAGTGTATTTTGCTTACTCAGAACTTTGTTTCGGTTATTGAGAACTTTAAGTTTGTTTTGCTTATTCAGTTTGGATAACATACTAGCTTATCGCCGTGTGGTGCTTTTGGGTGAGTCGTCAGGAGGGGCTGGTGACGTAACTCCTCCCTCATCGGAGTGAATCTTGTCCTCAAGTTCTGAGGCGCTGAGTTCAATGGAGTTTACTTCCTGTAAAGGGATTTCGTTCTTTATTTTTACGTTAACTTCCTTTTGGGGATGCTTCCAATTAGAGGAAAAAAATTACAATTTTCACGGCCATTACCACAATGATTCCGGTACCTAAAAAATTATGTAGCCTTTTTACGTAATTTAATCCTTCTATTTCTTTCTTGGCTTTTAAATTGGAAATTTTCTAAATTTTCAAAAGTTAATTGATTGGTTTTATTAGTAAGAATCCCAAGTATGACAATGTGAGCTAGATATGTTTTAACAGCGTTTCTAAATTGGATATCGTTATTACTTAATTCACAATCACTGAAACTTTATTGATATTTTCCCGATACGTTCCAAGTTCTTTGGTCACAAGTGGATCTAATATACATATTATATTTTTGTAAACTATTATTAGTTTTTTTCTCCATTCATTCAATACATTCTTCTTCCGTGACAACAGGACGATTTCCTGTTGTGTACATACAGAGATTACTTCTTTTTTTCTTTCGTTATCATATTTGAAAGTTGGGTTTAACAATTTGTTCATATTCAAAATCTATTTGTTGATGACGTTTGTCTGGAAAGAAATGAACCTTGAACACATCCGCGATCATAATTTTTGTGGGAACTTTAATTGCAAATAATATTTCTTTGGTATTAAAAAATTTTTCAGTCAAGCTAGATTCTTTCGGTTTTATTTTTTCTACCGGAATTTTATATTTTAGTCATTTGTATCAGTTATTCTCATGTGATCTTCGATAACTTCTTCGTCATCCAGTACTCCAAATAGCCATTTATAGATTGTACCAATTGGTTGGATTATACCTTCTCTTTTTCTACGTGAATTTGCTTCAGGGAGCAATGTTAAATATTGGGTTTCTATGCTTTCTATCTCATTTAAGTGGGTTTTTTTCATTACTTTATTGAGGATATTTCTTTGTTCTTCAATTAAATTGATTGTATCGGGTTTTATTTTGATATATCCTGATTCATTATTAAGTGATTCTACGGTTAATATTTGGGGTAGTATGAATTTGAGCGATAGTAGTAATAATATTACTTGTGTTTGGTTCATGATTATTGTCGGGGTTTTCTTCACTGATTAGGGATCTTTGAGCACTTCTTGTCATGCGACGTCCGTTGTTCGTAATGACAATATTTCGTTTCGGTTTTTTAATCAAGCTGAATGCATGTTTGTTTTTATTATATGGTGTCTTGGTAAATCTAGGTTCTACTTTATGTCTTTTTGCTTTATGGGTTTTTAAATGTATTAGGTCTCTTTCTTCTCGATATTCTTCCCTATCTTTGTTCAATTTCTCTCTATATTTTTCTTTGTTTAACTTCATTTTTTCATATACTTTTTCATTCTCGACTTTTCCTCGTTCAATATCTACTGGTCTCTTACCTATTGTTGCATGTACCTGTCTATTATAATATTCGATTGACTCATACAGGACTTCCTCTATGCTTTTATTTTGTAAGTTCTAATTTTATCTAGTATGATAGAGTGAGCTCTTTCTATATCGGAGTTACCTGTGTGGGTATTGGGCTTAGTAAAGTGATAGGATATACCTTTGTTAATGAGGTATTCTTTGATCAATATTTTATCGAAGTCGTTTTCTGCTATTAACAGTTGGGGTCTTCCAGTGAAGGCAAATAGGGTTTTCATCCCCTTGCAAATATCTATGTTATTATGTGACTCAAGTATGGTCGCTGCGAGGTTTTTAGAAAATCGGTCTATTAGTGTCAGGATAATTCTTCTTTTTATTTCGATTATATCGATGTGAATGATTTCACGTATGTCTTTTGGGGTATTTGTTATTTCATATTTTGGTTTAATGGGATTCCTATAGTTTTTAGCTAAATTGCATGTTTCGCATAGATTTATATATCTGTTAATATAAGTTTTCATATTGGGGTAGTAATATTCTCTCGATATTCCTGCATAGTTCTCACTGACTCCAGAGTGTCCGGTTTCCTTTAAATGGTATTCCTCTATTATGTTCATTAGCTCTTCCTCGTTGGCGGGTTCTCTTAATATTTTATTGACGCGTACAAATTTTATTAAACGTGTATCAAAATGATCTATTAATTTCTGTTGGACTTTATTATAATCTGAGTCCGTTAATTCACATTATATAGCAGTTTTCATGGGTTTTATTTTCGATTTCAGGTAAGTTACACGACGTCCATCTAATTCTTTTGAATTTATTATAATTCGTCGGTTTATACTTTTCATTATCTCCGGTCGTTTGGAATTAGTGAGAATTATTTGTTGCCTATATTTGTTGATATAATCCTCTAGTATAGGAATGTGGTCGCTTGAATCTTCTTCGGCGCTGTGTTGGGTGGGAACCAAGGTTCCTGGAGATATTTGCTTTCCTGCCATTGCCTCTATGGCAGGTGTTTCAGGTGTAATTAATCTGTCTTCGATAATGGTCACTGGATTAGCTTCTTGTATATTGCCGTTTATTATTCGCGATAGATAGTCTGCGGGTATGTTTTCGTTTCTTTTTATATATTTGATATTTATCTTATATTCTCCAAGTTTTAATATCCATCGTTATATTCGTTGATTTACGTCTTTACCTTTGTACTTCTAGTAAAACCAAACGATGGGTCTGTGGTCGGTGTACAAATTGAATTCTCTGACATACAGGTATGGTCTTAAATAATTGATTGCCCAGACAATACCTAGTAATTGCTTTTCTATCGTAGCATTTCTTTTCGTGGTTGTTTAATGTTCTTGAAATGTAAACGATGGGATGCTTGTCCTGCGAAAGGACTGCACCTATTGCGTAATTACTTGCATTGGTGGTCAGTGTGAAGGCTTTGGAAAAATCGGGATGTCTTAGAACGGGATCTGTAGTTAAGATAGTTTTAAGCTTTTCATGTGCTTCTGCAAATTTTAAATCTTTTGAATCTATTTTGATGTTTTTCTTGAGATAGTTTGTCATAGGTAACGAAATTTTTAAATAGTCTTTAATAAATTTTCTGTAGTAACCCGTTACTTCGAGGAAAGACTTGATTTTTTTTGATTTAGGTGAAGGGATTTCTAGTATCATCTGTAGTTTTCATTATTTGGTTTTATCCCTTCCTCGTTAACGATATGGCCAAGAAAGGAAGTTTGCATTCATTTATCTGAATTTTAAGTGCTGCTTTTCTAAGCAAATCAAATACTTTTCTAATGTTTTGTAGGTGTTTTTCAAAGATGTAGCAAATATTAGGATGTCGTCGAGGTAGACGACGCAGATTTTATTAATGACAGGCGCCAATACATCGTTCATCAATCCTTGGAAGGTAGCTGCGGCGTTCTTCAATCCAAAGGACCTTCTTAGAAATTCGTAATGTTCCTGAGCTGTCGAAAAGGCGGTTTTACCAACGTCTCTTAGACACATTTCAACCTGGTGGAATCCCTTTGCAAGATCCAGAGTAGTGAAATATTGTGATGTTCTTAGTTTCGCTAATATTTCTTCGATATTAGGTATAGGAAACTTTTCGTCTATTGTTACGGCGTTCAGCCTTCGGTAATCTATAGCCATACGCTATTTACGTATGCCTGTATTATCCATTTTCGACGACGAATTATGCCATCTCTTAGCATTTGTTTGATTTGCTTTTCTATTTCTTGGTCGTGAATCTGAGGGTTTCTATACATTTTAGAGTATATTGCTTCTTCGGTGTTTGTTTTAATTTCATCTTTTATTTTATGTGTACTTGGTAATTTGTCGCTTTCTTGGTAAAATAATTCTTCATAAACTTTTATTAGTCCCCGCAATTTTATATTTTCTTCATTATTCAAATGTTTTGTATCGATTTTTCAATTTTCTACTGATTCTATATAGTGAACTTCTTCATATTTTATGTTGGATTCCTTGTTTATCCTTGGTACATCTTCCCCTTTAAAAATTATAGTTTTGTTTTCATAATTAATTTGAGTGGACGTCGATTCTAAGATGTCTGTTCCCAAGATCGCCTGATATGCCCTATTCTTTAAATTCATTGTATGCCATATAATATTAGGTTTGTCCCCATTTAATTCGGGTGGACATTTCGTTATCGTTTTATGGTTTATTAGTTCTTTCCACACGAGTGTATTAATTTCTACTTTAATTTTTTTTCAAACAGTTTTCGTTTTTGTATTGATCGTCTAATATAGTTATTGTGGAACCTGTATCTATTAACGCGATTATATTATTCTCGTTCACAGTAATATTTATCATTGGGAGTTTTGATCTGTTGAGGCTAATACTTGAAAATTTCCCTCTTGAGTAGGGGGGTTCGAATCTTGAATATGTCCTTTATCCATTGGGACATTTCTAGAACCTGTTCCTAAATTTCTTGGTGGGGGGTTATTAAAAGGTCTGGCATTGCTAATGCCATATTGGCGAAAATTATTTTTCCATTGGTTTTATATTTGATTAAAATGATTATTTGGAGGATGGAAGTTTCGATTAATATTATTGAATGGGTTTTGATTTTGACTGAAATTTTGATTCCTATATTGTCCTGAGTTTCTTTGCGGATTTCTAAATTGATTTGACATACGCCATTGATTTTGAAATTGATTGCTATTTAATTGAGAGAAATTGATATTCTTAGGTCTAGTAAAATTATTAGAAAATAGATTAGTGCTAGGCTGTGGACTTCTTGGTTCTCGATGATCTTTGTTGATGTTATTGGAACCGATTTGGCATAGCTTCGTATAGGCGTCATGAATAGTTGTTACATTTCTGCATCTGAGGTAAATTGCGTCCATTTTTTTTTCTAGAAATATATGCAGCATTCGGTTTTCGTTTGCGTGTGGTAGGTAGTCTACAGGAACTAACGCCTCCAATCTCGTTTTCCTGTTAATTTTTTTAATTGTTCGTTCAGGAACTCGTATAAACGGTGTACATCTTTCGGTTGAAAGTGTTCTGCTTGATCTCGTTATTGTATAAATGATCCTCTGATACAAAATCTGAGGATTAACGCACGTTTGATGTCTGCCCATTGTACGGAAAATGTAGACAATCTAGCGATGGCTGCAGGACCTTGTAATTTCGTGTTTATTATTCGAGTTACGGTTTCTCTGTGATCTTCTGCTATTTGTTCTAGTAGGTGGTCTATATGTTCTACGAAATTGTCCACTGTGTAATGATTATTGCCGATGAAAATTTGTAGTCGTTCAGTCAATTGTACGGCGGAACCTAGATCGAATAGAGCCATATTTAATGAAAAATATTATTTACCAAATTAACAACGTGTTTGTCGTCTCTCAAGAATCTGCTTTGTTCTAGGTGGGTTAACTGATTTGTAGTTTACCCGTAAGTAACTGTTCGTTTCCTCACTTTTTGAGAGTCACTATTCACCGATTTCACAACAGCTGTTAAACGTACTTAATCCTGTACTTGGCTCTGTGTCGGTCTGTTAACAGATTAGTTGAGCGTTCTAGACTTGCTCGCCAGGTAGTCTTTGGATTCTAGTACTTAATAGATTCGTTTCACTTTTAAGGATTTACTAGATTTTTATTCTAGTAATCTTACCGACTGCGCCAGTAAAGTTCTATGTCCGTACGGGAGAGGAAAAATACTTTATTTGATCGAAGGTTCAACAGCGTAACGGCTTACAATTGATACACACTACACTGCTCTTTCTTAGATCTAGTCAAGCTCTTTTATATGGATTTCTTATCTCTAATTATGAATATGTGGTTTCAAATATCTCTTATCGTCGAATCGCGGTATGTTATTTTGCTTATTCAGAACTTTATTTCGGTTATTGGGAACTTTAAGTGTATTTTGCTTATTCAGAATTTAAGTTTGGATAATATACTGGATTATCGCCGTGTTGTGCTTTTGGGTGAGTCGTCAGGAGGGGCTGGTGACGTAACTCGCGCGAGTGTAATCTTGAAGTAAAGTAGGAGGTCGACCCTCAGAAAGTTTTGTTGTTTAACTTGAAGTCCTTAGAACTATTTTTGTCGAACATGTTAATCAGGCAATTTAGATGACTGAATCTCTCGGAAACGAGATTCAGGACTTGGCCTAGGCAACCGTACCCACGACATTACGTGCTGAACAGAGCTAGCCTGCCAGCAGCCATCGCCGTCTAGCCAAGTAGAGGCCGAACCCAATTCGTCTACATAACCGACGGGTTTGTTGCCTCGACCCAGGACTTCACGCCCAATGAGGCCAATGAGAAGCGAGCCTTGTTGTCGTGCATCGTTCGTGCAACACATTCCTCATTACAAATTGCAGATGGCGAATTAACATATATATTTAAATATTGCATAGGAATCTCTAGAAATTGGTTCTCATTCATATATTCCTTCAGGGTTCTGTCATCCTTCCGGAGTAACAACATATTTGCGAATAGCTTTTGTGGAGGAGTTGGATGAGGTATTAGTGAGGCTTTATTTTCTCTTTGGCTGTGGTAAGGGTGTTTTCAAATTGACTTCATCTTCGTCGTTACTTTCTTTGTTCTCACTAGCACTCTCTGATTCTTTTTCATTGCTTTTAATTCGAGCAGAGGGAGGCTCTTTTTTACTTTAATTTTTTGTTTCATGATTTTGTAAGAACTTGGCTCTTTTAACAAAATCTTTGAGATGTTTCATGATTGGCTTATATGTTTTCTCTAGCTGAATTTCTATTCCAGTTTTGCTATCTTTCAGCTGTTGATACTTTTTCCTTATCGAATTAGTTGTTTTTACAATATCACTGAGTAACTGCTTATCATACATTGTCCTTTTCATTGTTTATAGGGACAACGGCAACAATTCGTTGATAAACTTCGAAAGATCTCTAAAATAGTTTGAAATATTCTTTCGATAGGCTCTAAGTTAATTTTGAAATGACTTTTGCTATACCTAATTCCATTTATGTCTTTTCCACATTGCTTAGAATTATCCTTATTGTTCGTATACTTGAATTGTTATCAAACTGTATTGAACTGCTATCGAGCTGCATCAAACTGATCCTTTGAGCTGCTATGAACTGCTTTCAACTGCTACTGAACTGCTTTGATGCTACACCTTTGTAGTGATTTTTGATGTAGAATTATCATGAAACTAAGAGCAGAAATAGGAGGCGCCCTAACTAAAGTTAAATGAAATTAAATGGAGGTTTTATCAAATTAATCAGTTGTTTGCAAAATGTAATTTATGAATTCACTTATTGCACACTAAAAATAATTTGTATTGTGCCATTCGAAGACTTCAAGTATTGGCATATCCAGCAAATTATCATTGATACCATGGAATTCATGAATGTGAGGCAGAAATTCCTGGGATTACCCTGATGGGCAAAATCAAACGACAAATGTATGTAGGCAAGCAGTGTAGTAAACTTGTTTTAGGTGTGTAGATAATATGTTAATTTTACATATTTCATTAAATTACAAATGAAACTCCAAAAATATATTAAAAGTTTTTCTTTAATTTCATTATGCTGCTACTTGTCTTAATTTTAAGTCTCGAAAGTATATTTGTACTATTTTGACTTTAACTTACTACGAAATACAGATGAAAATTTACTTGTTACATATAGTTATTTGACAACATTTTTTGCTAATTATCATAGTTTTTTGTATGAACTGTGTAAAAAAAAATTGCTCTCAAAATATTTGGGGTTTTTAAAAAGAATTTCGTCCGATTTGGGGGTTTTTATTGAAGTTTTTTGGGGGCGAAGAGTGAAAAAAACCTGGTAACCCTGTCGGCGAGTCAACTCACCTGTGCCGCAATTTATATTGGCAGTAAAACTCGAAGTGTTGATTAATTTGCTAAGTGCCTGATGTGTAGCACACTAGTTCTTTAATTTTGACTAAGAATTCGACTGTACAAATTTATTACAAGCTACGGCTTAAATACTATTTTACAACGGTTAAAACTCGGTCACACTTTGACCATCCCTTAGTCATCATCAAATCAAATGGGTAAAACACAAATCATTTTCTCGTGACCCTATACAAATCGAATTACATATGTTCCTAGTAATGGTTTGCAATCCTCATTGCCTATATGTAATTCGATATGTGGCACGGGCCATTTGTGCAAACTTAAACACTACGTAATGTGTGTTGTTCTAAATGATTTGGGAACAGTAATGCAATTTGATCTTTTGTTCATGATTCATTTTAAGAATGCTTTGTGAATTGTAATGGATGCTTGCAATCGCATCACTTGTTGCAGGAATGTAATGTATCATTACACATTACTTTTATAGTATTATGAATATATCGAATCCCTTGCGGTATCGACTCTTGCCTAGGAGACTATCTTTATCAATTACAAAGAAGCCATATTTATTATGCCAACATTCTTCACAAATGGTTTTAAATTGTTTTAAAGTCATGTTGGTATTTATGTGATCATTGTAAATATTTCTTAACTTAATATCATCCTGTTTGAATACCATCATAAAATTTGCATTGTCGCGAATAAGGTGTTTTGGTATTCTCGTGTAAGTTTGACAAAAGTGAAAACTGTCAATATTATGATGTCTTCCCATACAGAAATATGATCGAACGTTATCTTGCTTCTCGCCGGCAATGTCATCGAAAATGAGTATAGAATTAGACTTAGCTTCCTCTGGTGGAATCACTTCACTATTGTTTGAAAATGTATGGAAACCTAGTCAGTAAATAGGTGTTACAATCTTCTTCAAGTATTCATATTTGAGTTGATGTAATGATTTTGAATAAATATAAATATTTTCAAATTTAACTCCGTTCGGGTGTTTCAGCAAGGAAACGTTAGTTTTTCCGCAGTTTGAGGCTTCCACAGGAAATAAATTGCTGTGCTTAGTTATGCAATAATGTTTGCTGGTGTTAAATGAGCCGCATCTTTAGTTTAATTAAAGAGTAAACATGAAAATAACTAGGTTTTGTGGGTATTATTGTAGTCTCCAAAGGATTGTTAAACGAGAAGAAGCGCACGCATCCATAGGCATAAGAAGAAAAGCGATCTATATAATATGATTAAACCTAAACAGAAGTGTATTAGTAGATCACCAAAACCGGTGAAAGGAAGAGGGTTTATCAATACTATCATTAATAAACTGCCGATGAAATTAAATTTATCAGATTATCAATACTGTAGTACTAGAACAAAACTAAGTGAGCGAGTTGCTAGAGGTGATCCCGCAATAAATTCTTCGGGTCAGGCTTGTCAAGATATTCGAAATTCAAAGAAACGAGCGATTGTCACATACTTGATAAAATATTAACCGAAAAGGCGTGGCAATGAGTTAGGTCAACGGACGCAGGACTAGCAGAACGTGCTAACGCATTACTTGTAACCACCATGATGAAAGCTTAAGTAACATTAGGAATGGGGTTGAAGGATAAAATGAAATTTGGAACAGGTATTTTGAAAGTTAGAAAAATTATCAAAAAAGGAAACCCGATAGTATGAAGGCAAGTATTAAAATAGCCCTGGCTGCTGCAAAATATATTACCAAAAGCCAGAAGAAGACTCTTAAAACTCCAAGAATCATCATGGTGGTGTCTTGTCGTTTCTAATTCCTTTTTTGCGGGATTATCTGCTATTGGTACCTTATCAAGTGGAGGGGCTATACCAATAACTAAAGCTGTAAACAATGGCAAAAAGACATTCGAAGAAAAAAATCGCCACAACCAGAAAATGGAGCAGATTACAGTTGGTCGAGGCTTACATTTGAAACCACACAGAAAAGGTTTGGGGTTGTATTTAAATCCTGCTCCAAAAAACTTTTACAGGTGTTACCCAAAAGAGCATTAAATGGGAACGATTCAAAGATGTTCGCAAGATTTTTGCGGAATTTCAGAAGAGTTTTTATGCGAAATAATTTGCCAAAGAGGTCTGCAATGCAAAATAAGTGTGATATTGTAAATTTAGATGATGTGCAAGGTCCTGGAACACATTGGGTAGCGTACAGCAAACAAAGTCGTTATTTGGAATACTTTGATAGTTTTAGGAATTTACCTCCGCCCATCGAATTGATTGGTTATTTAGGTTCTAGTATAAAATACAACTACAACACATTTCAAAGCTACGATTCATACAACTGTGGACATTTATGTTTAAAACTTTTGTATAAGCTTTTGTAAATTTAATTTCATAAAATGATATACGCATACAAATAAATAAATACTTTTAGTAAACTAAAAATCGGTCATTATTGTCTATTCTGTCAAGTGTAAAGTCATCCATTCTTACAACAGAATATTTTCCACCTATTAATTTTCAAGGTGGATATGTATGCGGTCTTGTTGATTTTCAATCATGTATTTCTATACCTATCGTGAATGAAAAAAAAATTTATTACACATTGGACAGCACGTCATAGAAATACCCGTGGGATCATACGAAATTGATGATATTGCCAACTATCTTTATAAAAAGCTGGCGAAGATCAATCATAAATTAAACTTCTCAATACGAGCTAATAATAATACTCTCAAAAGTGAAATCAAGTCAATTGCTCCTATTTATTCCAATAAAGAGAGATCCATTGGCCAATTGCTAGGATTCACTAAACGGGAATTGGTAATCAATGTAGAACATACTTCTGATCTACCTGTCAGCATAAGCAAAATAAACGTAATACGTATTGATTGTCATATAGTTGTAATATAGTTAAGAATATTCCTTCACACGCAATTAACGAATTCTCGCCTAAAGTAGGACCTGGGTATAAAATAGTGGAGGTTCCTAGGGCACTTCGCACACTTGATCCGCTCAGCTCAGCTCCGCGCGTCAGCTCAGCTCCGGCAGGATTACCGCACACTTGTTCAGCTCAGCTCCGACATATTTTCAATATGTTTCTACGCTCTGTTCAAAGGATATCGTCAGTGCTCGACAAGCGGACGAACTTTTCGGAAACTTTTGTTTTTGGAATTAGAGCTAGTTTTTCTAGTAAATTAAGTAATTACGAATACCAGCTCTTTATTCTATACAGTTTTTAAAATGAGTATTAGTAGCAGTGACGAAGAAATCATTATAGTGGAAATCTGAACAAAAGTTATGGGTATATGAAATAAACGCTGTTAGAGAGCGGGAAGGAGAGTACCATACACTGTTTCCGAGGCTGAAAATGACGACAAACGTTTTTTCCGTTACTTTGTATGCAGCAAATCTTCCTGTAGAAACTACAATTACTTATTAATATTTTCATTACGTCTATATTTTAAATAGGCAGTTTTATATGTAACTCATGTCTTATTGAATATACATACAAGCGTAAACAATGTAAACCACGCATTTTTCATTTTCTACTTTAAAAGTAATGTACTCACCTTTTTCGTTCAAAAGTGCAGATATTTACTCCCATATCGATTCCTTAACATTAATATTATAATAGTCTTTATGCCCTAGGTCGTACAATCAGCATGACATACTGTTGCACTAATGCAATTAATTTTTCCTCCAAAAACATGCACCAAATAAATTTTTTACATAGAATAAAAGCAAACAATTGAGCTGTTGCTCATTTGATTTCGTTCCGGCATCCGCACAAAATCGATTTCTATCCGAAAAGTGCTGAAGCGGTCTGAGCAGAAGCACCGAACCTGCGCTGAGCGGATCAAGTGTGTGGGCCTACACCTGATTGCATAGCTTTCGATTTTTTCTGTACACCTGAGCTGAGCTGAGCGGATCAAGTGTGCGAAGTGCCTAATAATGTCTTTTTTTACCGGTAAACGTTAAACGAATTAGCACGCTAACGATAAAACTGGTTGAAAAGACGGAGATATAATAAACTTTAAGGAGGAAACAGTAACTTTCAGTCTTCATTTGAAGCCGCATAATGCTCTTGTATAACGATTAAGAATATGTGTCTAATAATACAGATATAATCAGCTCAGACAGGAAAATCAAACGTATTAGACCGCGATTAACATTACAAAATAAGCAGTACTTGAAATTTGGGGTTCAAACTTAACAAATAAGTGAGATCCTGAACTTCACACGTAACGTTGTATTATATCAAAAATTGAATATCATAGCTACTCTTCATTCTCATCATACACAGGACCCGATCTAGCTATTAAGCCGCCAGGCGAAAATAATTTTTGCCGCCATTTATAATGAAATATTGTAAGTCATAAGCATGTTTTGTGTATGAAATATTCACATATATTAATCTATTATTTTGCCGCTCTGGGCATTTGTCCGGCTTGCCCCTCCCTTAGATTAGGCCCTGATCATACAACTGCAGTGATGAAATCAGAATACCCCTGAAATAACAGAATTTGTGCATTTTACCAAGTCAGAGTTGCATACACATTGAAGGTGCCTTAATTAAGACACATGGTACAATATCAATAACAGCTAAACTGGCGCATAATAGCATAGCGTTCCAATTTAAAGAGATTATATACATATATACTGAATGGAGCGGAAATCAATCGAAACAAGAATATTGGAATAACATCGACATTGAAAAATTATGTATCACTTAGGGAAAACGAAAGCAAGATGCTTTATAATGCCGGGTGGTCACCAGATGAAACTGTCGCACCATCAAGTGGCTACTTCAACTTTTCTGTTCCGCTAAGAAATTTTTTGAGATTTTGTGAAGATTACAAGATTTTGTGAAGATTACAAGAAAAACCTTGATATATTATTTTAGCTCTACAGACAAATCTCAAAGATAAAGATGCAAGTAAATTCGATCATTGTGGTTTAACAAATATTAAAATACATTTAAACTCCGAATCGTATCCCTATGATGATATGAATATTAAATTTGCGCGTGATCGATTTGCTCTTGTTTATGATATGTATTGCAACTTCCAACAATCTTATTACAGCGGGCAACCACAACCATTACTCTCATGAAACGACTATAAGAAATCAGCACCAATTATAGTGATTGATTGTTCACGTCAAAATGAATCTATTAAATCCTGCTCAGTTGACATAAGGTTAGCCTTAACAATAGCTTACTGCTTATTTCTTCATGATCGTGTTATAGAGTACAATCCTCTCACTAGCTTAATTCAAAAACTAATATAAAAAGAATTATCCCTCAAATCAAATCGAATCATTCGTCATGGCAGCTTTCATCATTGACAAGCAAGGATTTAGAGGATACAACAATGCATTTATCTTCAAAGAACTAGCTATCGTGGATATGAACAAGGATTTTCGTAGACATTTTTTACTGAAGTCCCCCTTCAGCATATCAGCACTTTCGAAAGAGCTGCAGTTTCAAGCCAATTGGCTATACGAGCATCATCACGGATTGCAATAGCAAATCGGAAATACAACGTTTACAGAAGTTAAATAATATCTATATGAAAACATGGAAAGTGCCTCAATATATGCCAAAGGCTCGGAGAAAATACACGTGCTTGGCAGGGTACTGGGGAACACTTCCATGGTTTGCAACTTGGATGACTGTTATTGCCCTAGTTTGAAAGCACTGAAAAAATTATCCTGCAACATCAACTTGCACTTTACACGATGGGTGTTGTGCGCGACAAAACGCATTCCTTCTGAAAATTTTTATTGATTAAGAAAATCTCATTGAATAAAAACACTTTTGGCCAATAATTTTTTTTATTATTTTTGATTGCATATTATTTAACATTTTTTTCTTTTCTAATATGTCCGGTAAAACAAAAAAGTATCAACTTCGACCAGGTAAAACTGTAGGCCTTTTTGATTGTTGCTGTTGCAGCTTAAACTGAGCTTTCCTGCATTAAAGTCTTCCAACACTCCATCGCTGCATTTATTATATCGCGAAGATAAAAATATTCGCATGCTGCTCCGTACCTTCAAGACAAAAATAAATTAATAAAAAAACAATGAAAAAAGTGAATATTATTTCATTTACAAAATTCTATCTTACCTCCTTTCCATTCTTTCTCCAGCTGTGATGCGGTATCATTTTTCAATCTCCAAGTCGGAAATTTTTGTAAATACCAGAGGCTTGCAGCTAAGTAGCTCGTTTAATGAATCCATAGTTCGCCGCAGACGATATTTTCACTTTTGACGAATTCTTTTCATAAGCTCAACTATATATATTAATTTATTATCAGTAGTAGTGGTTAAATATCTCCGTCGCCACGAACACTTCAAAACTTCAACGTAAAATCAAATTTCTGGAACGGAATTAGTTTCTGCGGTTTAGTTTTCGCAACCAAACAAATGTTATTTTATGCGGTCGCATGTTTCCCTTATCGTCATTAGCATGAAGACTCAACAAGAAAAAATTATTTCGCAAATTAATAAAATTTTAATCTATCATGGATATTATTTCTTGTTGTAGGTCTCGTAGTGTAATCGTGTGTTGTGCATACAAGATCGATAAATTTTTCAATTCAATTGAACATCTTGAAACTGTTGTTCAGTTCGATCACTTTCAGTATTCAACACTTTGAAAGACTGCATGGAATCATTACCTATACAAAATAAATTCTTCGATTTGATATCAATATTTCTTCTTTTTTTTAATTAAACGTGCAAGTTCTTGCTTAACTTTCCCTATATCAACATCTACATTATCGTAGGCATGATGACTTCCATTTCTGCGGAAATTCCTTCCTCCTTCTCCCAATTTTCAACGTCATTAGGTTCATGAGTTTCCTTTCGACTCCATTCATCTATATCACCAAAAGGACAGCCCTTCGGAAATTGGTTTTTTGTTTTATGTCTAGTGAATCCTGATAAAACTTTTCGCGCAATGGTGATTTCACCACACAATGAAATAAAATTGTATTAGAAAAAATGTTTTTCTTTCCTCCGTCGCTTTTCATTCACCGTATACTTCAATTTTAATATGCTGCTAATTTTTAAAAAGAATTCCATATCAAACTTTTGAGAACTTCCATCCTCTCCATTTTTATTTATTTATTTACACCAAACAATTTTGAACCTATGTACAAGGGATCTTGCCCCATCTTCAGGCGTCATATATATCTTCAGATAATCTGATTGAATTCTCATATTGATAACCTTGGAACGGAAAAAAACTCATCATCTCCGTCATGCGCATGTCCTTTATCAATTTCCCCGATTACTGGCACTCAAACAGCATTCCAATCAACTTTAATGAAAAACTGCGAAATCGTAATTACACAACATATTTAAATTCCCAACACCTAGTCAGTTTAAATGGCCTTCACCCAATTCCTTATCAAAAGCCGCTTGCCAAATCACAGCCAACACATATCAGTTCAAATGGCCTTGAAGTGAATTTTCAAAATTTTTAATCAGGAAATACAGGAAGCCCATTTTTTTCAAAACTAACAAGCGTCATTTTTATCACAACCAACACATATTCATCAGCATGACTCGCCACGGCTGGGAGCAAGCGTCATTCTTATCACATCCAAAACATATTCATCAGCATGACTCGCCACGACCGGGAATTTCCTCTTACCTATACGCATCAGACAAACCACACGGAATATTTCAAATGGCCTTCACCCAATCCCTTATCAAAATCCGTAAGGGAATCCCCTTCCCTTGGCTGTGATAAGAATGACGTCAAATGGCCTTGAAGTGAATTTGAACTCTCATGGCCTTGAAGGGCATTTGAACTCCCATGGCCTTGAAGTGAATTTGAACTCTCATAACCTTGAAGTGATAAGAATGACGTCAAATGGCAATTTATGACGTCATATGGCCTTGAAGTGATTTAGAACTCCCTTATTCACACTATTTGAAATATTCAGGAAGGAAAAGCAGATTCTAATTCAAGTGAGGTCCCATTTGGATGCTGCAAAGTTCCTACTCGAGAGCGCCACTTACGCAAAAAAAGGGACGTTGGAAAGGGGGCAGTAGGGAGAAGGGAAGTACCTTAGAACATAAAAATGGATGTAAATAAATTATTTTAGCACTGGATAGTGCATTTAGTATAGAATATTCCTTGTTTTCCTCTACATTAAGTAATTTAGTTAGAATTGTGAGAGAACAAAAATCAACCTTTACTTGTGAGGAGAAAAACTTTCTTTTGCAAAATTTTACAAAATATTTCATGAAGTGTAATTATGTGAAGGTATTAGATTTTTTTCAATAATACTGACAGATATGATATTTTATGTCAAGGGGATGAAAGAAATATATTGAATGGTGGAGAGAATTCTGCGGTAGATCAAGTCGATGTATAACATGTCAAACTTTTCTCAATCCTGTACCAGTGTGCAGTGCAGTGTGATAGTGGTTTGAGTAAAGGTTATGAAGTGCTATCTATCCATACAAAGTTTGCTAAAAAATTCAACTTAAAAAGGATGAAAATAACATTTCACCTGAACGGCCTTGATACAGAAAATGAGGATCCTCTCATAGTTTTAGAAAAAAATCGATAATGTTATCAAAGATGTGGGGTCAAATTCAGAGAGGGGAGGTAAAATCAGCTTTACCATATCTCTCCCAGGATTGCCTAATATAAAACCAAGGAAGAAAGACTTAAGGAGGAAAATACATGTAACTGTCAAAAAAATCGGTTTTTTCTCTTACATTAAAATGTTTCAAATACTCTAAGAATTTGCCAAAAAAAGTTTTGAAGCGGTATTCATATTAGTTCTCGAGTTATAGTCCGGTATAGGCAGCGAGACGGTGCTCAGTACTATTTTCTCTCCAGCACTATGGGCGGTTTTTTAATTGTGTATCCCTACCATATTCTTATAAATCTGAAATTCTTAAGAAATAGGACTTGGAATCGCTGACTAACGCGTACGTTGTAATAAAAACTAATAATCAATGATTTTTATCTACTGCAAACTTTAAACGCGTTTTTTCCTAGTAGTACTTTCTCAACTTCCGTACAAAATATCTCAAAAAATATTGAACCTTTCTGACTCAAATTTATACCACATTTTCGAAATAGTTTTATCTTTTCGTTAAATTTACATGTTTTTGTAGTTTTCGAGAAAAAGTTTGGTTATTTTTGTTTAAATTGCGATTTTTTTGTTAAATCTAAATCAATGTAAAAATTTCATTTTTTTTTATAAATTTCATTGGTCAACCTATGATCTATACATCTGATTTACATATTTTTCTTAAAAAGGTATAACCGCTGTTAGTAGAACTTATTTATTTATAAAATTGAGACACCCACAAATTTTCTTTTTATTCTACTTTATTTTAAATAATTTCAAACAAATTGTTTCGTCCACTACTTGAGGACTTCAACAGTGATGAATGGGTTTATTTCCTAATTCTACCCCGAGATATTTATACAAACATTTTCAAAAAACTACAAATGAAAATACATCTCCTAATGAGTTGTAGGGTTGAGGACTGGTTACGGATTAACTTAATTACTATGCTCGCGTTTTAACAATTTAAACCACCAGGTAGAGCCGTTACCTGAATCGATGTTCAGCAGGACTTCCCTTCTGCGTTTGAAAATTTCCACACTTTCGGCCGTGTCCAGCTTTCTATTGTCCGCGATCATTCTGACGATGTCCACATCCGCTGCCGTAACTTTATGGTCCTCTTGCATCATGTGCTCTGCTACTCCTGACCTGAAGAGATTTATTCCATCCTTTTTTCTCACGTTACTTGCTTCCTTTATGTGTTAATTGAAACAAATTCCAAGAGATATTTTCGTTTGTCCGATGAAGCTCTTATCGCATTGTGAGCATGATATCTCGTAAATTCCGCTTTTGCCCATCTTATCTAAAAGATCCTTTGTCGAACCTGAGAAATTTTACAGTTTTGTTGTTCTGCTCGTGTAAATAAGATCAATGTTGTGTTTCTTCAACACGTTTCTCATTTTCCCCATTATTTGCGAGCCGTAGCTCACCACTAAACGCTTGTTGGGGAGTTGTTCCGCTTTAAGTTTGGATAGGTTTCGTTGTGATTTTTCTCGAGCTCCCTTCTTTATTAGGTTATCGATTTGAATTCTAGGATAACCATTCACTTCTGCTAGCTCATGTATATAAGTTGTCTTTTTTTGAGGCGTTGTTCGTTTAAGGGTAGTGTCAGAATCCTGTGTATTAGGCAATTAAATACTGGCCATTTGTGTTGATGGCAATGGTTTGACGTGTTTGGAATCGATCGTTTTGTGTGTGTTGGCTTGTGATACATCTCAAATTCCAGCCCGCCTTCCTTCCTGCATACCAACAGGTCTAGGAACGGTAGTTGTCCCCTCGATTCTGTTTCGTAGATGAAAGTGATATTTCAATGCATCGTGTTGATGTTACTCAGCACCTTGTTGTTACTGTCCCCACTGACGATTACAAAAGCATCGTCCACATACCTTACCCAGTAACTCGGTAGCTTCTTCTCCATGTCTAGCCTGTCTTCGTGGTATGCCATGAAAATTTCACTCAAAAACGGTTATAAAGGCTTTCCCATCGGAGCGCCTCCTGTCTGCTTAAACTATTCTCCTCTGAATGTAAAAACGCTTTCCACCATGCAAAGTCTCGCAAGTTTTAGATACATTCGTACTTTTTGTTTCCATTCTGGTCCCAACTCTTTCGTATTTTCCACTGAGTGGTGGTGAATCGTTTGTCCATGCTTCGATACTCCTTTACCAACCACTTGGCGATCCTCTGAGTAGGTGATTTCTCCGCTGAAACAATCTCACACATTTGTTTGCCCTGTTTGTGTTTTTTTGGTAATCCCTTTATTCGGGACAACGATGGGTTAGAAACCCGTAAGAAATTTTTGTGGTCCTATATCAAGATCTCACATTCCCTTAGGGTCTTTTCCACTTTTTTAACCAATTCAGGGAGTGGGTCAGTTCTCAAACTGTGATACGGTCCACTGCTGATTTTCTCCCTAACCAGTCAGCAACCCTTAAACTCATTAGGAGATGTATTTTCATCGGTAGTTTTTTGAAAATATTTGTATAAATATCTCGGGGTAGAATTAGGAAATTAACCCATTCATCACTGATGAAGTCCTCAAGTAGTGGACGAAACAATTTGTTTGAAATTATTTAAAAATATAGTAAAATAAAAGGAAAATTTGTGGTTGTCTCAATTTTATAAATATTTTTCTTCTTCTGAATGTTGCAAGATCTCCGGAAATGGCGTTAAGTTGTACGAGGCATTTTTTGAGGTGTTTTTTCATTCGCTCTCATCGCCGCCATTCTGTGTTGAAAAATTATACAAAAAATATTTTCAAGTACTTTGAGACATTTACTTTAGGGATTTCATGTTTCAAATTTTCTGTATAAACAACATTTATTTTTTTAAACATTCTGAAATTAGCAATTTTTTAAAATTTTACATGTATTTATCCCCTTAATAAGAAGATATCTACCACACGTTAATATAGTACAGCTAGAATCACCGAAACTGACGGATCTGAAAAACGTCAAAACCATCTGTAGAGTTCACGATGCACTATCATCGTCAAAAAGATATGCACCCCAAAATTACATAAACCTTTACATGCATTACCTAATGAATAGTATGTATTACTGAGATAAAATAAAAGATATTTGTATGCGATTTTATATATTTTAATTTATTTGAAAACATGGAAAGTTATGTTAAAAATAACGGAAATTCATAAAAAAAAATCTGAAATAATTTATAGGTGTATACGATACCCGTAATGGTATGAAAAAGTTTTCGTTATTCAACTTCAGTAGATTGTTCCCCCTGCATCTGGCACAATACTGGTCGTAATATTCCTTCACATCTTCTGAGCTAAAATTGTTGTGATACATAACAATGTTGAAAAATCCATCATCTCGAATAGTTTGAATAGTTCAGGATGCTTTAGGGCTATGGTCCCATTACCAACAAGTATATGGTAGCGTTTCTGCAGTCCAAACTGGTTTTCAGGATACTCGTCACCTACTGTTTCTTCAAATCATCGAGATATTTGTAGAGAAATATCCATTGTTTGTAGTTTACAGGTTGCGGGAATCGTTCATGATTGTGGAAGATTATTTTGGCCTGGAATGCGCTCGAATCAAATTCAAGCGTAATTTTACGAAAATTACAGCCATCCAGATAATACGTGTAATTTAGTAGGACATTTTCACGTGCAACTTGAGATTTGGATACTGCTTTCGTTCTCGATTTTGACTCCTTGAAACTCGCCATGGCGTCATCAATTCTAAAACTATCAATTTCCGGTAAAATAGGCAACTTTTTCTTCTTTTGTAGCTTTTGGTCAATCGTATTACAGGTTTTAGTTCTCTTATTGCGAAACTTCTTATCTTTTACCTAAAGAGCTGGAATAGAGAACTGGTGGATATGTGACTCCCTCACACTGCTTTCATACGACCAATTTCTTGTTTACAGGTCTGGTTGCAATACTCTCCGGCATGTTGTGAAAAATTATTTAAGAAGATATTCCCGTATAAATGAAGTATTTTGTCATCATTGGTATCATAATTTGTAGAAGAGAACCGTTTCAGAAAGTTTTTGAAGCTCTTTCCACTAGAGCGAAAGCAAAGGAAGACGCAACAATATTGTCCACAAGTTTTTGAGAAGCCACCTTGTAATTGCAGCTTATTATTCACAAACACTTTTCCATTGATACGTATTTGTTGCCTGAATATCTCCCGGATTATCCGAATTACTCGACGTGTTCCTTTTCAGGGCAGGGAAATGCCACTGAGTGTGTGCCACTTTCGTATATCGGGTCCGTGTTGACGATGACACATGCGGGTTTTTTATTCTTCGAGGTAAACGGTCACAGGGATAAACACCTTGGAAAAATCTATTGGTAATGGTATTACTTCTTAACACATTGATAATCTCCACAGTGTTCATTCCTGTTCTTGTATGTTCTCTAGGTTTGCAATCTTGGTATGTGATGTCACGTACCTTTGTAAGGATTCCTTTGTCGATTCTCCGTTCACAAACGCTGTTGAAAACTTTGACAAAGATCTGATGAGATCTTCATCGAGTCGTTTGAGTTCCAAGTTTCCAAATACACCTGCTTGATCTGCGGTTATATCCGAGGAAGTAGGATATTTATACGTCATGTGTTTTGAGTGAAATTTGTTCTGTGATGCGAACCCGGTCAGCGATACTTTCTCAAAAAAGGTTAAGTGACATTCTGAGAAGTGTTCAACATTTACAAAGTAATGTGTCATGGCTTCTGCTGTGTACTAGAGTAAATACTATCCAAATCTGATTGTTATCGTGGTATATATATAACTTTTTTAAAAGCTTGTAAATACATTCCGATTTTTCGCAATTTCAAGCCTTCCATCATATTCCGCGTAAATGATACAGGTGACGCTTTTTTTTAAAGCTTCTCTGAATCGTCCCTCGATCCTTACCACACCTTTATTTAACAAACTAGCGCATCCCGAATCGTATGAGTTGTCTGCAGTTAAATCGAATGCTAACAGAAAACATTTATCATCAAAGAATTTCTTGAATATCTGATGACCTTTATCAAAATAATTGATTCCAGTTCCCTTGCACAGAGAAAGATATCCTCTAGTGCTAACTGGTTTCTCACGCAAATAATCAAACTCTAGAGGAAGGTTTGGTACTTAAACACCATTTACCGATAGATTGAAGTTGGTAATATTGTTATGCTTGAAGTTGAATGGATTCTTTGTGCACTTTCTGGTGTAGGAGTCATTATCCACCATACCGAAAACAAGCAGGTTTAGTAATTGTCCAATGACTACGTTTTCAAGAGATAGAGTATAGGTGTTGGTGGGTAGTGTATAGGTTTTCACTTCCACTGGCTCGTGCGGGTATACTGCAGCTTCGTGTGCTTTTAATATAGTGGGATTGACCGTAAATGATTCATAAACAATGTCGCTTCTAGAATGTTTACGCATGGATTAAAGTCATCTTCTTTCGAGTACAAATAAAATTCCGGTTTTGCCAATGAAAGTGTTAAATGGAACGGTCCACTCCATTCATAAACAGTTTATCCTGATTCAACATGTCACTATGAATTATGCCCATCAGTTCAACGGCGTTACTCTTTTCCACAATTGCAGACATTTTATTAATGCCCTCCTTCAACTCAGTAGGACCACCGCCAAGTCTTGAGTCGTCAATCTTCTTCATTTCATTCTGATCTAGATACCAACATGCTGATTCGAGATGAGTTGATGGAGCGTTTTTACCATAGTTCAGTAAATTTTCAATATAGGCGCGATAGTGGTAATTGTTTTCTGTCTGAGCTATATTCTTGCCATTCAATTGTAAAGTGCATTGTTTAAAAAGTGAATGCATCTTTCTTGAGTTTCTCCTTCCCGGGGAGAAAATCTTCTCTACCATTGTGTAGTTTAATCAGATGCACCTTGAGTCGTAAGTAAGCACTGGATAAGTCAGGATATGTATCTCCTTGTCCGACTGAGACAAATTTCAATACCGAAGAATTGTCCAGTGATGCAATGAGTTCGTAAGCAACCTCTTCGAGCTTCAGAATACTGTTTTGGATCGGTGGTGAGGCAAAAATATCCAATTTTGACTGTAAAAATGTAAATGAAATGAAATGTTTGATTCTTTATGCATCGTGATGGTATCATCTACTTGTCAAATATATCCAATACACGCTTTCTTAATTGACGTCGTCTTTTTATAGTTTTCTTAGTTCTGCTCGATGATAATTTTCTCACTTTTCTCCCTTTTTTACGGTTAGGCACCGATTTCAGCTGCTTGCTTGTGTAAGGGTTAGCTCTTTTTATAAATAATCTCCTTTCTCTACCTTCCATTCTATCGAAGATTTTATTTATACCATTTTGGGCTAATTCGTGCACTGCAGATTATCTATGCTCCTTTAGTACCTGCTTCAGTGGTCTGCTTCATGCCTCTGTAAAAATAGACTGTCCTGTTTCGACGACTTGTTTGCCTATAGCTTTTTCCCCATGGAGAAATAATGGCTGAAGAAAGTGTACAAATCCACTGTAAAAACTACCAACCCCCCTTCGTCGCTGGTACACAAGTGGCGATCGATACAATTCTTCAATGTAAGATCATTTACCCCCACTCTGGCCAAGGTAGTAACGTGCGTAGTGTGATTTAATCTCATTAACATAGAGGTGTGTTAAATTCCGTATCAGAATTGTGTTGATATTTCGAACTTGCAAATATTTATAGATTCTTACGTTCGTTTGAAATGAAGCATGATGAAAGTTGGAGTAAAGCTAGCTTCAAAGTTGATTTGCTCACCGTGATGGTCTGTAATTTCGATTGAGATACTTTCAATAAAAGTTTTCTTAAGTGGACAGTACTCCACATGATCGAAACTAAAAACGCTATCACCCAGCGGGATCGCTCGTAGATTTCTTACCAGTTTACTTCATGTTATTCTGGGTTTAATGACATATATATATGAAATTGTTTCCTTCACAATCATCAATAGCTCTGGAGGGTGTCTCACGATATGCTCTTTTTTCAAGTATAGACAATGAATTTTCCAGCTAACTTATACTGTCCAGCATTATTGATTTACCAAACGACGCTTTTATTGTGGCATCGAACGATTCGGGGTCGCGTTTTTCAACGGGTGTCTTTAGCAATGCGTCGATGAATAAGCCAGCAATATTATCGGTTTTATCCACTCCTATTGGAGCAGCTTTTGTAGCATTTGTTCCCTCGGCTCTTTTGTTTGGCATGAAAATCAGTTTTAACCTACTTATCGGGTAACATTTCAGTGCCAGACTCTTTAGCGGTGCGGGATATAGATCCTCGGATTGCGAGGCAATTTTGTTAAACACCTGCTTTCGTAATTGATCTGAGACGCAATAGGCAGCTATAAATTAAGCTTCACGCCATAATCTTTCAGATGAAATGTATGGGTGTTTAGTTGGATACCTGCTTCTTTGTGACGTTTCTTCTTTCAACTATTTAACGGATAAATATATTGATCAACCATCTGTAATAATTCATTATGGTTTCGTTTGTTTCTTGGTATCTGTCTAATAATGTAGTCTGTTAGCGCTCGGAATGATTCAAATTTTGCATCTGACTTTAAATAAACTTTCCCAGCAATCTTTCCGCACTGATACATATGTATGCAAAAATCCCTTTCTTCTATAATACTTCTTATGTCGGAAATTACCTTTTCGTCTTTATCTTCTTCGATACGATGGTACATTGGTTGTCTAATTTCGGTCAGGTAATAGTTATAGTAGTCAGGTGTAACTGCTAAGAAAAATGATGAAAGAAATAATGAAAAGCTCATATTATTTGCCTTATAACATAACTTTTGCAAATCATTAGCATCCTATTTAAAACGAACATGATACTTTCTTAATCCGACAACTTTACCGATTATTGCTTTCGAATCTTTTTGAACTGGTAAAGATTGTGGTACTTCGGTAAGGCTTACATTTTCAGAAGGTAAGGAAAGTTTAGAAATTCCGCTGCTACCTGATTCGCTTTTCTCTTTTTTACATTTTGGTAGTGCGATCTCCGTTATTCCGACATACTAATTGCCAATAAACTTACACACACTCGGTAATATATTTTCAAAGGATGATAGCGTATTGTCAGGGTAAATGCCTAGGAGACTGTTGCTCAAGAGACACATGCTGAAGAGGGTCTTAATATAGATTGCTTGCCCGACTTTCGACCTATTTCATCGAAATCTGACGCTACATCACCTCTATCATCTATTGTATCTAAATCAGTGAAAACTTCATCCAGTTCATCCACAGTCATATCCGCTGGAATTGTCTACTGAGTTACACCATCATCGCCGGTTATTATCCTATAGTTCCTCCTAGTTCTTTCAAATGAATCAGCTACACTTTTCCTTATAGTGGAAGCAGGTTCAACACTTTTTGCTATTCCACTTGCTGATAATCATCTCTTAAAACCAGCAGGAAATTTTTGCTTTGGTGGTGTTATTTCGTTTATCGACTCAAATATCTCCCCCGGTCGTGAAGGCGAAGTTTGTGTGAGTAGTAGTATGGATGTGGGGACTCTGGCTCACTTTTTCCCACGGTCCCCATTTTTTTTCCCACGGGTATCGGATTACCGCCCCCACGGGTATCGGATTACCGCCCCACGGGTATCGGATTACCACCCCCACGGGTATCGGATTACCGCCCCCACTGGTATCGGATTACCGCCCCCGCATGACGTCACCTGTTATCGCTTCCGGTGGCGCCATTTCTTATCGCTGTCGGGGTGTTTCCCACGGGCAGGTGTTTTCCCACGGCCAGGTGTTTCCCAACCGCGATGAGTCATGCTGATGAATAGGTGTGATAAGAAGTCAAGGTCAAGGGTCAAGGGTCAAGGGTCAAAGGTCAAAGTTCAAGGGTAAAAGGTCAAAGGTCAAGGGTCAAAGGTCAGGGTCAAAGTTCAAGGTCAAAGGAATTTTCCCAACCGCGGTGAGAGTCATATCCCAGGAAACACCTATGACATCATCTTCAATTTCACAACAAAATGCAATATTCTGAGTCATATCTCAATTCTGAGTCATATACCAGGAAACACCTATGGCATCATCTTCAACTTCACAACAACACGCAATATTCTGATTTCGCAACAAAATGCAATATTCTGAGTCATATCTCAATTCTGAGTCATATCTGAAACACATTAACCCAAATTCCTAAACCTTGAATCATCTACATAAACATCCTGCACATAGTATTCCCATAAACACAAAAATAATAACCATCCACTTGAAATCCAATAACTTCCCAGAAACGAAAATGCCACTCACCGGAAATTCCACTGATAAGGTGGAATACAAAAGATCGTATTACAGCACTAGATGCAAATCGGATCGGCATAACGTAAACAATTGCCCTTATCGCAATATTCTGATTTCGCAACAAAATGCAATATTCTGAGTCATATTTGAACCACATTACCCCAAATACCTAAACCTTGAATCATCTACATAAACATCCTGCACATAATATTCCCATAACCACAAAAATAATAAACATCCACTTGAAATCCAATAACTTCCCAGAAACGAAAATGCCAATCACCGGAAATTCCACTGATAAGGTGGAACACAAAAGATCGTATTACTGCACTAGTTGCAAATCGGATCGGCATAACGTAAACAATTGCCCTTATCGCAATATTCTGATTTCGCAACAAAATGCAATATTCTGAGTCATATCTGAAACACATTACCCCAAATACCTAAACCTTGAATCATCTACATAAACATCCTGCACATAATATTCCCATAACCACAAAAATAATAAACATCCACTTGAAATCCAATAACTTCCCAGAAACGAAAATGCTAATCACCGGAAATTCCACTGATAAGGTGGAACACAAAATATCGTATTACTGCACTAGTTGCAAATCGGATCGGCATAACGTAAACAGTTGCCCTTATTTGAAAGATAAAGATAAAAGAAGGAAATAATAAATAAAGATTAGCGATGGGCTAAATACAAAATTATAGTAGTTATAATATTAGGTTGCCCTTAAGGAATTTATAAAATAAACAATAGAATTATATAAAAAGACAAGACCCCAACAGGAATCATTCCAGTTGCTATTCTGCGTTGTAAACCAGTATTCATTCAAAGTGAATTTTTATACCTTGTCGAAAAAATATAAAAAATTGCAAAAGATAAAAAGTGATTAAAATTTAAAAAATTTATTTTAAATATAAAATAACTAAGTTTTTATTTAAAGTGGAAAAGGAAGAATTGAATCTGTCAGATATCCAATCCTCTGCTTTCACTTTGCATCTCAATTTAGGAAAGTTTTTTATTTTGAGCTCAGTGAAAAAACAAGAAGTGAATTGTATTCCTTAAAATGTTTTGTGAATTTTGTAATATCGAAGTCAATAGTGCTTGTTGGAACTATCATGTGCGAACCAATGCTCACAAAAATAAATCTATAGAGCCCCTCAAAGAACATTTTAAAAGGGTAAAAACTTGTTTTGGACAGCGAATGGAAACTCTTGTTTTTGAAAACAAAGATGAAGGTCTTTTAAATTCGGCGGAGTTTTTAAAGATGATGGAAGATCCATTAGTGAATTATCTGATGAGTGCACTAGATGAACGCGTGACATTCAAATTCAACATTGAACTCTTTGCTGAATTCATTAAAATGAATGATGATGATGATAAAAACGATTGCATAATAAGCATTAAGTCTTTCCATACAAAAATGCAAGCGATAATTCAAAAAAGTGAGTTGAAATTAGCTTTCGATAATATGGCTAATGAAATTCGAATCAAAATGGAGGAATTCCAGGAGAAAGACAGTGGATGGGCTCTCCTTAGAATTACGTACTGTGAGTTAAATATAAACGATTTTAAACCATTGAGAGGGACAAGTTATATTCCGCTACCAAGACAATTGGCAAATAAGAATGCTTGCATTAATATTAAGAACCGCGACAGTTACTGTTTTAAATAGTGCATAATTTCCGCAATGTGTCCGATAGATCATAATTCAGAAAGAACTACATTATACCGAATTGATGACATTGCAGACAGCGTTATACATTTTCAAAATGGTATAGTGTTGAATTTTCGGGGACTCAAGTTTCCGCTACAGGTGCAAGATATTGACAAATTTGAGGAATTAAACCAAACAATCAGTGTTAACTTATTTGGATACGATGAAGAGTTAAGAAAAGTTATCGGTCCATATCATATCGCAAAGCAAGAAAAATCGCATCACATCAATCTGCTCCTGCTACAATCCAACGAAGATTGTCATTATGTCTGGATTAAACATATTTCAAGGTATGTAATAGGGAATATTGTGTGTGTGTGTATGCGTGATTACATGAATTATTTTTCTTCTCCTTCTTTAAAGGTTGATTCGCTGTCAGCAAACGCTACACAAAGGTTCTATCTATGTTTGCAATAAATGCCTGCAATATTTTATGTCGAGTGAGAAACTGCAACTGCATAAAAACAGCTGTAGCAGAGTGTTGCGGATCAATTCTCATTTTAGTAGTTCATTTTTTTTTCATTTCTTCCAAATTGGAATATATTCAAATTTCCCTCAGTACACGTCCAAATAATCAGCATTGGCAGTACTAAATCCCAATTTAGTAATCCACCACACGCGCTGTCTGTCTTGCGAGGTGAGTTCAAGTGATCGAGCGCGAATCGGTTCACTTTGCATGCTGTCGCCCTCTGATTGGCCGAAAAGATTCTGACATATTACCATATATGGTAATAAGTGGAGTAAAAATGCTTCAACGGGTGATCGCGGTGAAAAATTGTGGGAGGTGAGTTGACGAAAAGGGAGTTGAAAAAGTGGTGTTGACCGAGACGGTCACGTTTGGGTTTTTGGGGTCGGTGTCAGCTTGCGAGCTTGTTTTTTTGGCTAGATAATTTAGAGTGTTTTACCGGATAAACTAGTTATTGTATTAACGAAATTTGGATAGATTTTAGTTTCATTCGTGACAATCCACAGAAATAATGGATGAGAAATCCGAAAATTGGAAAACCAGCCGTAAGCAGCTTAGCAGACGCATATAGTGAGTTGGCCGGGATATCGTTTGGAAACAGCCATTTTAGATGCCGCCATAGCGAATTTCAACAAATCACTGTAAGTTCACATGAAATTAGCGGACGATAATCAGCATATATTGGCTGCAATTCACGACGAAATCGGTCGTGGACCTTCGATGCAGAACTCGTTGGACGATTGCATACTTGAATTGAAGCGTGCCTCGGAATTGATCAATGCAGAAATCGGAGAACGAAAAAAAAAACAACCGGATCCAACGGAGGAGGAAACGAACATAATAGCAGATTTAGAAGAAACCAAGCACGATATCCACGCGAAAATCGGCGAGGCGGAAGTGCACCAAGTCGTTTCGCATCACTTCTAATAAGTATTAAACTGAATCGAATCGAAATGTTGAATCAACCAACTGGACGATAAGCGTGTGCGTCAGGTGCGTCAGATGCGTCTCAATGTTAACCGATTGTGTGTAGAATTAAATTTACTAAATTACATAAGTGAAAATAATATGAAGTGAGTTTTTCTTCATGGTTCTCCTCTCCTCAGCATGTGCGCGATTGAGTTTTTGTCCGGTTATAAAAGTTTCTTTTGTCGAAGTGCATTTTATTAGCCCACGACCCGGTGAGCTAGCCGGTTTACAAAACCTTTTATCTATGGTCGCCACTATGCCACCACTGTTGGTGGGTGCTCCGCACGGGGGCCTCCTCTCGGCGGTCATCGTCCATGGTGCGTCCGAAGTGGCGGAGCACATGGAGGATGATTGGCTGGGAGGGGGGTGAAGGAATGCGGGGCGGTTCATTTGAGCTGCTGTAAATAGCAGAAGGAGCCATTTTTATTGTTCGATGTTTTTTGTTATTATACTCCTTGGTCAAATCATCAACGAGACTAATCCACTTGTAATTTCCATTCATGCTAAACTCCTTCCACATCATGTTCTCCAGTGTACGATTGAATCGTTCAAAAATTGACGCCTTAAGAGAGCTATACGTGGAATAGTGGTTTATTTGATATTGTTCCATAATGTTTTTGAAATGTTTGTTGTAGAATTCTTTTCCGTCGTCTGTTTGCAAGTTTTTAGGAATGCGCCCCTGTTGAAGTATGTGTTCAATTGCCTTGGCAACTTCTTTACCAGTCTTCGTTTTGATAGAAACCGTCCATGCATACTTAGAAAACGTGTCAATGATCGTAAGAAGGAAACGAAACCCTGTATTTTCGCTAGCATATGCTCCCATTTCAACTAAATGCGCTTGCCACAAATCATCCAAACCTTTTATAATAACACGCCGTCGCTTAAAATTTTTTCGAGCAGACGCGTGCAATTCGTTAATAACTTGTCGTTTGCTCATGATAAAAAAGACTAAGCTTAATTACTTGTATTTTTATTAATATATATATGTAACGTTAATTCAAACAACATCAACATTTTTATTATTATCGCAGTGAATCTGAATTTGCTTGTCAACATATGCCTTTGGCTTCTCAATATACGTTTCAACGTAAACTTTTGTTGTAGCATCATCATCATCTATGGGCGTGCCAAGATGCTTTAATCGTTTGAATTTAAGAATATAATCACTGTTCTCCGCTTTGTCGAATCCTACACCTGGAGGCCCCTGCGGACCTGGAGCCCCCTGCGGACCTGGAGCCCCCCGAGGACCTTCAGGTCCCTTGGGACCTGAAGGTCCTCGTTTGCCTCCACCTTCCTTTGAAAATCGACCAAATTTGTCAACACTTATTTTTTGAAACAGCTGGTGATTTCTATCGTATTTATTCTATTATTTGCGCTTCTTTCAATTCTTCAATGATCGATATAATTTCGTTGTTATGATTATTGTGACCGGCTTGTTGCGATCCAATGAGTAACTGCAATCGACTCACTAATTCATTCGGATCATCCCAATATATGTAGTCTTTCTGTTTGTCGGATGTTTGCATTAAACTATAATCTTTGTGTTTAGGTGTTTGTCTTAGCCCTCTTCCTTCTTTGTTGATGTTATCTAACAGTTTCGAAATTATTTTTCTATATTTAAAGCTTCGGTTTCCATTTATTTGACTATTGCTGTCGTAAGAACGTCTGTAAGCATAAGTGTGCAGAATAATACTTTTATAGTCTGCTAAATCTTCATTGGTATATAATTTTTCATCTGGATACTTCATAAAAAGCAGTTCGTATAAACCTCGAGTTCCTATGTAGGATTTCTCATTTACAAGTATTTGATTGCCATTGATTACGAAATTCGAATTTCTTATTTTCCACTGCTCTCCATCATCATCATCATCCCTATATATTCCATAAACACTGTCAATTGCAGACGGTTGATTTACATAAATATCTAGATAATGCCTAGGAATCTCCGGAAATTGGTTTTGCTTCATGTACTTTTCAAAATATTCTCGTCCTTTCGCAGTGGCAACATATTTACGAACAACTTTTGTAGAAGAAGAGTTGGATGTTGTGGCGGCGAGATTTCGTTTCAAGTTTGGTGTAGGAGTTTTAAAACTGTCTTCTTCTTCTTCTTGGTGACTATTTCCCTCATCTCGTATTGATGGAGGCTCTTCTTTAATTCCATTTTTTATGTCTTTATTATTTTGCAACAACTTGGTTCTTTTAACTAATTCTTTTAAAGGGCGCGTGATTGGTTTAAATGTTTCCTCTACCTGAATCACTGTTCCAGCTTTGTTAGCTTTCAGCTGTTGATACTTTTTCCTTATCGAATTGGTTGTTGCTACAATATCACTGAGTAGCTGCGTCTGTTGTTGCTTATCAGACATTGTTTTTTTTCATTTTTTATGAATACAACAGCAGCATTTCGTCGTCAAATTTCGAAAGGTATCTACAATATTTTGAAATATTCTTTCAATAGGCTCTAATTTGAGTTTGAAATGGTTTTTGCTGTACCTGAATCGATTTGTGTCTTTTTCGAATTGTTTGGTACTGTCTTCACTGTTGCTGCTGTACTGAAACCTTATTGAATTGTTATCAAACTGTATTGAACAGCTATCGAGCTGCATCAAGCTGGTAATCTGAACTGCCATTGAACTGGTTGGAGCTGGTATTGAACTGCTTTGAACAGGTATTGAACTGCTTTAAACAGGTATTGAACTGTATCAAGCTGGTAATCTGAACTGCTATGGAACTGTTTGGAACAGGTATTGAACTGCTTTGAACAGGTATTGAACTGCTTTGAACAGGTATTGAACTGGTAATGAACTGATTTGAACTGCTTCGATGTTTTTATAGTATTATGAATACATCAAACCCCTTTCGATATCGACCCTTGTCTAAGGGACTGTCTTTATCAATTACACAGAACCCATATTTATCGCTCCAA
This sequence comes from Oxycera nigricornis, assembly GCA_963942545.1. Classification (NCBI taxonomy): domain Eukaryota; kingdom Metazoa; phylum Arthropoda; class Insecta; order Diptera; family Stratiomyidae; genus Oxycera; species Oxycera nigricornis. Next base: position 65,707,924 of record OZ012662.1, read on the forward strand.
CATTTTCCACAGATGTTTCTAAACTGATCGAAAGTCATGTCTGTGTTTACGTGATTATTGTAAATGTGTCTTAAATTCATATCATCCTGTTTGAATATAATCAAAAAATTTGCATTATCTCGAATAAGGTGTTTCGGTATTCTCGTATAAGTTTGACACAGATAAAAACTATCAATATTATGATGTCTTCCCATACAGAAATATAATCGAAAGTTATCTTGTTTCTCGTTGGCAATATCATTGAAAATGAAAACAGAGTTAGACTCAGCTTTATCTGGTGGAATCACTGCGCTATTGTTTGAAAATGTATAGAAGCCTAGTCCAGAAATAGGTTTTACAGCCTGCTTTAAATGTCTATATTTGGATTGATGTAATGATTTCGAGTAGATGTAGATGTTTTCAAATTTAACGCCATTGGGATGTTTCAACAGGGATATCATAACGTTAGTTTTACCATAGTTGGAGGGACCCACAATTATAGCTCGAATACTATTAGGCAATAAATTGCTATGTTTATTTGTAAAGGGTTCATTTGCAATGTCAACATTTTCCACCAATAACTTTTGGTGTTGTTGTATAAACCGCGTCCTGATAACTAAACATCAAACATGTAAATGACTAGGTTTTAACGAAAGTTTTACAGTCGGCGATGAGTTGTTAAACAAGGTGTATCGCGATCAGTATAAAATGATTGATCATAAAAAGAAATGTACTAGTAGTTTACGAAAAGCCGTGAGCGGAAGAGGGTTCATTAATACTCTAATTAATAAACTACCGATTGAACTGCATTTGCCTGGCTATCAATATTGTGGACCTGGCACGAAGCTTCAAAAACGACTTGCCCGAGGAGACGCCGGAATAAATCCCCTTGACGAAGCGTGTAAAGAGCAAGATATTGGTTATTCACAATTTAAAGAAACGAGCGATCGTCACAAACTAGATAAAATATTAACTGAAAAGGCGTGGCAACGCGTTAGATCAGCAGACGCAGGATAAGCCGAACGCACTAACGCGTTACTAGTAGCCAATATGATGAAAGCTAAAGTAAAATTAGGAATGGGATTGAAAGATAAACCGAAATTTGGATCAGTTATTTCTAAAGTCCGAAAAATCATTAAACAGAAGAAACCCAACAGTATGAAGGCGAGTATTAAGGTAGCCTTAGCTGCTGCAAAAAATATTACAAAAGGACGGAAAAAAGCTATCAAAACTCCAAGAATAATACCCATTCCTAAAGTTGGTGGAGTTTTGCCGTTCCTAATTCCTCTTTTCGCAGGATTATCTGCTATTGGTGCTTTATCAGGTGGAGCTGCGGGAATAGCTAAAGCTGTTGATGATGCTAATAATGCCAAAAATACATTAGAGGAAAAAAAGCGACATTACCAGAAAATGGAGCAGATAACATTAGGTCGAGGATTACATTTGAAGCCGTACAGAAAAGGCTTAGGGTTGTATTTAATTCCTGTTCCAAAAAACTTTTAAAAACGCTACCCAAGAGAGCATTAAATGAAAATGATTTGAGAAAGTTTGCAAGATTCTTACCAACCTTCAGAGGAGTTTTTATGCGAAATAATTTACCAAAGGGATTTGTCATGCAAAACGAGTGTGGTATAGTAAATTTAGATAATATTCAAGGCTCTGGTACCCATTGGGTAGCGTACAACAAACAAAATCGTTATGTGGAATACTTTGATAGTTTTGGTAATTTACCTCCACCGATAGAATTACTAGATTATCTGGGATCTAATATAAAATACAACTACAATACATATCAAAGCTATGACTCATACAACTGTGGACATTTATGTTTAAGATTTTTATACAAACGTTTGTAAATTGTCTAGTGCATTCATATAAATAAATACTTTACTAAAAAACCCAATCATTGTGTTATATACTGCCATGGCACTAACATTAACTCTCAGTGGAAACACATCCATTCTTACAACAGAGTATTTTCCACCTATCGAATTACAAGATGACTATGTGTGCGGACTTGTTGATTTTCAAACATATAATTCTATACCTAACGTGGATGAAAACAATAATTTATTACACATTGGAAAGCACGTTATAGAAATACCCGTTGGATCATACGAAATCGATGATATTGCAAATTATCTATATAAACAGTTGGCGAAGATCAATGACAAAATAAATTTTTCAATACGTGCCAATAATAACACTCTCAAAAGTGAAATCAAGTCAACTGCTCCTATTTACTTCAACAAAGAAAGATCCATTGGTCAATTGCTAGGATTTGCTAAACGAGAATTAAAAGTCAATGTCAAACACTCTTCTGATCTACCTGTAAGCATAAGTAAAGTGAACGTAATACGCATTGATTGCAACATAATTGGAAATTCTTATATTAATAATATTCCCTCGCATACAATCCACGAATTTTCACCTGAGGTAGGACCAGGCTATAAAATAGTGGAGGTTCCTAGTAATGTCATTTATTTGCCGGTAAACGTTAAACGAATAAGCACGCTAACTCTTAAGCTGATTGACCAAGACGGAGATCTAATAAACTTCAAGGGGGAAACAATAACTATCAGACTTCATTTGAAGCCGCAGAATGTTGTTATATAACGATGATAAATACCTGTCCAACAATGTAGATACAATCAGTTCAACCAGGAAAATCGGTCGAGTAAGACCCCGACTAACATTACAAAATAAACAGTTCTTGAAATTACTGGGGTTCAAATTAAAAAAACAAAAATGAGTGAGATTCTGAACGTTACACGTAAAGTCATCTATGACAATAGTATCTCAAAAATTGAATACCATAGCTACTCTCCATTTCTATCATCATTCAACTGCAGTGATGAAATAAGAATACCTCTACAACAGCAGGACTTGTGTATTTTGCCAAGTCAAAGCTTCATCTATATTGAAGGTGCTTTAATTAAATCGGATGGAACAACATCAACAACTGCTAAACTTACGAATAATAGCATCGCTTTTCTATTCGATGAGATTAGATATGAACTGAATGGAGTAGAAATCGATCGAAACAAGAATGTTGGAATAACATCGACACTGAAAAATTATGTATCACTTAGTGAAAATGAAAGTAAAATGCTTTATAATGCCGGTTGGTCGCCAGATGAATCTATCATGCCATCAAGTGGCTACTTTAACTTTTCTGTTCCGCTAAGAAAATTTTTGGGATTTGCCGAAGACTACAAGAAGATTATCGTAAATGCTAAACATGAGCTAATTCTCATTAGATCTAGAAGCGATGAAAATGCATTTCTTTCGCTCAGTGATGATGTATACATAAAAGTTTTTAAACTGCAATGGAAGGTGCCACACGTTACCCCAGATGGTTCTGAAAAATTGTCAATGTTGAAATATATTGAATCAGGACAACCAATTCAAGTAAGTTTTCGAAATTGGGAACTGTACGAATATCCGGTTTTACCATCAACGACAGATCATGTATGGAATGTGAAAACTTCAAGGCAACTCGAAAAACCACGATATATTATTTTAGCGTTACAGACAAATCGAAGAAACCTCAAAAGTGAAGATGTCAGCAAATTTGATCACTATGATTTAACCAATATCAAAATACATTTAAACTCCGAATCGTATCCTTACGATGACGTTAATATAAAATTTACACGTGATTGATTCGCTCTGCTTTATGATATGTACTGCAACTTTGAACAATCTTATTACGGGGTGCAAGCACAACCATTACTCTCACGAAACGAATATAAGAATTCAGCACCAATTATAGTAATTGATTGTTCACGTCAAAATGAATCTATAAAATCAGGTTCAGTTGACATAAGGGTAGATATCGAAACATCTGTAGATGTACCTGCCTTAACAACAGCTTATTGCTTACTTCTTCATGATCGTGTAATAGAGTACAATCCTCTCACTAGTTCAGTTCAAAAACTTGTATAAAAAATAATTCTCTAATCAAATCGAATCATTCAATCATGGCGCCTTTCATCATTGACATGCAAGGATTTAGAGGATACAACAACAACGCCTTTATCATCAAAGAACTATCTATCGTGGATGTGAACAAGGATTTTCATCGACATTTTTTACTGAAACCCCCCTTCAGCATAACAACACTTTCGAAAGAGCTGCAGTTTCAAGCCAATTGGCTATACGAACATCATCACGGTTTGCAATGGGAAATCGGAAATACAACGTTTACGGAAATGAAAGAATATCTATATCAAAACATGAAGGGTGCCTCAATATATGTGAAAGGCTCGGAGAAAAAACACTGGCTTGGTAGTTTACTGGGGAACACTATCATGGTTTGCAATTTGGACGACTGTTGCTGTCCTAGTCTGAAAACACTGAAAAAGCACTATATTAAAATATTAACCTACACTTGACACGATGGATTTTGTGCGCAACAAAACGCATTCCTTCTGAAAAAATTTATTATACAAGAAAATCTAATTGAATAAAAACACTTTGACTTAACCGAAATAATTGTTTTATTTAAAGAAGTTTTTAAAATACATTTGAATCGATGACTGTTTCATGGAAGTGCAAGTCCTTAGAATCATGACTGCTGCAGCTCAACGATAACTTTGCCGCATTAAAGTCCTCCATAACCTTATCGCTGCATTTTTGGTAACGACCAGGTAGAAATAGCCTCATGATATTGTTTAGGTCTACAACAATAGCTTCGCCGTACCTTCAAAACAAAAAAATGAAGAAAAAAAATCAATATTATTTCATTTACAAAGCTCTGTCTTACCTCGTTTCCATTCTTTCTGCAGCTGTAATGCGGTATCGTTTTCCAATCTCCAAGTCGGAAATTTTTGTAAATACCAGGGGTTTGCAGCTAAGTAGTTCGTTTAATGAATCCATACTTCTTCGCAGACGATATTGTCACTTGTAACAAAATCTTTATTTTTTGCAATTTTTTTATATATTTTCGACAAGATATAAAAATTCACTTTGAATGAATACTGGTTTACAACGCAGAATAGCAACTGGAATGATTCCTATTGGGGTCTTGTCTTTTTATATAATTCTATTGTTTATTTTATAAATTCCTTAAGGGCAACCTAATATTATAACTACTTTAATTTTGTATTTAGCTCATCGCTAATCTTTATTTATTATTTCCTTCTTTTATCTTTATCTTTCAAATAAGGGCAATTGTTCACGTTATGCCGATCCGATTTGCATCTAGTGCAGTAATACGATCTTTTGTATTCCACCTTATCAGTGGAATTTCCGGTGAGTGGCATTTTCGTTTCTGGGAAGTTTACTTGATTTTATTGGATTTCAAGTGGATGGTTATTATTTTTGTGTTTATGGGAATATTATGTGCAGGATGTTTATGCAGATGATTCAAGGTTTAGGTATTTGGGGTAATGTGGTTCAGATATGACTCAGAATATTGCATTTTGTTGCGAAATCAGAATATTGCGATAAGGGCAATTGTTTACGTTATGCCGATCCGATTTGCATCTAGTGCAGTAATACGATCTTTTGTATTCCACCTTATCAGTGGAATTTCCGGTGAGTGGCATTTTCGTTTCTGGGAAGTTATTGGATTTCAAGTGGATGGTTATTATTTTTGTGTTTATGGGAATATTATGTGCAGGATGTTTATGTAGATGATTCAAGGTTTAGGTATTTGGGTTAATGTGTTTCAGATATGACTCAGAATTGAGATATGATTCAGAATATTGCATTTTGTTGCGAAATCAGAATATTGCGTGTTGTTGTGAAGTTGAAGATGATGCCATAGGTGTTTCCTGGTATATGACTCAGAATTGAGTTATGACTCAGAATATTGCATTTTGTTGCGAAATCAGAATATTGCGTGTTGTTGCGAAATTGAAGATGATGTCATAGGTGTTTCCTGGGATATGACTCAGAATTGAGATATGACTCAGAATATTGCATTTTTTTGTGAAATGGAAGATGATGTCATAGGTGTTTCCTGGGATATGACTCTCACCGCGGTTGGGAAAATTCCTTTGACCCTGACCTTTGACCCTTGACCTTTGACCCTTGACCTTTGACCTTTGACCCTCGACCCTTGACCTTTGACCTTTGACCTTTGACCCCTGACCTTTGACCCTTGACCCTTGACCTTTGACCCTTGACCTTTGACCCTTGACCTTGACTTCTTATCACACCTATTCATCAGCATGACTCATCGCGGTTGGTAAACACCTGCCCGTGGGAAACACCCCAGACAGCGATAAGAAATGGCGCCCCAGACAGCGATAAGAAATGGCGCCACCGGAAGCGATAACAGGTGACGTCATGCGGGGGCGGTCATCCGATACCCGTGGGGGTGGTAATCCGATACCCGTGGGGCGGTAATCCGATACCCGTGGTGGGCCGTAATCCGATACCCGTGGGGGCGGTAATCCGATACCCGTGGGGGCGGTAATCGGATACCTGTGGGGGCGGTAATCCGATACCCGTGGGTGGCGGTAATCCGATACCCGTGGGAAAAAAATGGGGACCGTGGGAAAAAGTGAGCCAGATTCCCCACATCCATACAACTCTGAGTATTTCATTTTAAATAGAAACCTCGTTTGTGCGCTGCTTTCACGCAAATTCTTATATTTTACCCTATCCATGCGGTTTTTCGAAGAAAGATTTTCAGCTTTCGTCTCCATGAAAGTATTTTTTTATTTGTCTTGCATTTGAAAATTGTATTAGCACATTCCGGTACTGATACCACGTAGCTTCATCATTTTGGTGCTTATTGTTCAATATCTTATTCATGGTTTTGTCAAAAAGAGTCTGGGTACTAGTGCTCTCAACTGTCTCCTTTAAGCGTTCATATACTTCCGGGGATAATAGAAGCATTTTATTAAGACTACTATTTCTTTGCATATTTTTCAATCAAATACCCTATGACACCTGAAAGAACACTTCCTTACATTACAGACAAAAATTTTCCTTGCTGCACTAACACGTTACGCTGTCGCTGAAAAGATTTTCTTGCCCCTGAAAGCTTACGCAGGCTATTTTTATATTTGCACAATTATGTGTAAACTTTTCGAGATGGTGTATGATTACCCTTCAATGTATTATGTGTGATGTCACATAGAGTTTTAATTACTTCAGGATCATCGGTTTTCAGTATAGCCTTTCTTAAACATGGACTAGCTTTTTAAGAACATATAGAATATGCTAGCTGCCCTTCAATTGTTTCATTCGTGACACCATTACACTCCTTCAAACTTTGCGGTGAGTAATAACACGTTAAGAACTTTCTATTAAATGTATCCGTGCGAAATCGTAATGCTTCATTTATTCAGGGGGCGTAACCAAAATTCGGACGATTTTCAAATTGGTTAGGTTTTGAATTTATATTTTTCCCTTAGCATGAAGCTTGATACGAATCAATGCATATATATTAGCCATGTCTAGTTTTATTTACTAATATAGCTGTAAAGGCATCATGCCTGTTCTCCAAACTTATTTGATGGGTTGTACAAAAAATTGTCGAACTTGATGAATAAAAAAATAAACATAAACAAATTGAATTTCCCGTTACATTGTGTTTGTGCCAGAGGTTGCCGTTGGCGTACGAGTACGAGCCGACATAAGTAAAAGGTGTTTACCTCAAAATTGTTAGTCTGTCAAAAATGAGTCAGTAGTATAACCGAAGAGCCGCGATAATCGAAAGTCTTCGTGCTGGACGGTCAGCACGGGAGATTATTTAATTTTTCCGATATCCGAAATCAACTGTATATGAGGTTGTTGCAAAGGGCAAAGTTAGGTGAAGGTTCAAGTACACCGGCAAAAAAGCGGCATCCAAAAAAACACACCATGAGAACCCCTGAAGTCGCAAAAGGGACTGAAGAGCTGATTCTGTCTATTGTGAGTGTGAACGAGCATGCTATGTGGAGAATCGTTGAGGAGAACGGGGCTCCAGCTCACACGAGCCATTTGGTCCAAAACTGGCTCTCGGACAATTTAGACATGTTCTGTTCTAAGAAATTTTGGCCTCCGAATAGTGCAGATTTGAATCCCTTGGACTATTACGTATGGAGCGTGATTGAAAGGGTTACCAACAAGTCTCGACATCCAAATGTGACATCATTAATGACCGCTATTGAGGCAGCGTTCGCCAATATTGACAGCGCAGAATTGCAGAGGGCGTGCGATCGCTTCAGACTACGAACGGACGCCGTGATTGAAGCTGATAGAAACTACATTGAATAATTACAATGTCAATAGATGCACAAAATGCTATGAAAGACGTTTTTGTACTTAAACATCAGTTTTCAATAAATAACACAATTTAAAGGATGGTCATTGATTTGTCCGGATTTTGGTGACGCAACCTGTATATTGCGTAAGATCAATTAACAAATAGCTTTGCGGCTGCTGCGTTATTTGCTTATATATTCTAATTACCTCCAAGCTGTTTTCGGGGTATACCTGTTTAGCCAAATGGTGAAATTGGCTCTTGTCACGGGGTTCTTGAAGCAAACTAGGTATTTAGAGTTGAGTGGTATGTCACGACAAAATTTTCCTTGATAAAATATATTTAAAGTCACAAGAATAACGGAAACAGCTCACATACTTGTCTTGAAAATGCATTTAACATCATGTCGTCTAACACAATTAGGATCGGGTCATCCCCAGTGTTTGTAAATTCATCAGGTATTGAATCTAAGTACCTTATGCTTTAAAAGGAAACTGTTTTGGTACAGGGTGCCGTTCAGCATTTTATCAAATTACGTTTTTTATTTGAGGCTGTATTAATGACATATTATTTAGAAGATTTTCAATAAAAGTTGATTTTCCACAACCTGCTGGTTCAACAACCATCATTGTGAACGGATGTGTGAATTTCATCATCTTTGCTAATATTTTTTATATATGGATAGCTAGATAGCGGTTATGTTATTTATAACATTCGCGAGATCAGTAGAAGAACGGTAGTTAATGAGCTTCATAAAGGAGCTCGCCAGAACTTTACCCGTCGCCATGTGACTATAACAGGACAAGATGATTTGTGGCAGGCAGACTTGGTAGATGTGAGTATTATTCCTTCAGAAAATTGAGGCTTCCGTTTCCTTCGAACGGTAATAGATGCGTTTTCCAAGTACGCATGGGCATTCCCCATAAAAGACAAAAGTGCTACTGAGGTATCAAAAACAATGGAAATGATTATTTGTCGAAACTGTATTCCTAGAAATTTGCAAACTGACGACGACAAGGAATTTTTCAACAAAATATTTCAACGTTAGATGAAAAAATATGAGAATAACCACTTCTCCACTTTCCTCTAAAAGCTTCCATTGTAGAAAGGTTCAATAGAAGTTTCAAAAATATTATGTGGAAAACATTTAGTATGAAGGCGAAACATCAGTGGGTCAGTATTCTTAGTAAACTGGTTGATAAATACAATAGGATAAACCATCGCACTATAAACATGAGACCTATGGATGTTAGTTCGAAGAATGTAGTACATCTACTGTCAACAGCATACAGGAAGTTGAAAGTAACATCCAAACCTAGGTATAAAATGGGCGATTATGTACGAATAAGTAGACACAAGCATGTGTTTGAAAAAGGCTACACGCCGAACTGGTCTACAGATATATTCACCATAAGGGAAATGAGGGTAACACAACCTTGCACTTACATCCTCGAAGATTATCAAGGAAACATTATAAAGGGGGGGGGGGGGGGTTATGAACAAGAACTGTTGCGCGTCAAATACCTCGACATCTATATAGTTGAAAAATCTTGAAGAGAAGGAGAAAACAAGCATTTATCAAATGGCCTGGTTTTCCTGATAGTCATAACTCCTGGATCCCTATAAAAGACATTGTATGAAGTGCACTACGTACTAGTTACCATGTTGATTTTAAGACGTGAATCTGATCGCATGAAAACCTACGCCAACCTAGCTGTCGAAGCAAGGAAACCAGTAACTAGCACGCAGTTGATTCTTCTACACTAACGTAAAGGATTATTTCAAATGCTACTTCTGTTCATTGGTAATATCTGCATTCATCTCACCCTCTGACATGGAAACCGAGTACTTGCGCAATTCTGCAGACTGTACATATGCAAATGGAAGAGATGTATGCGGTATATACGATGAGTTACACACAAAAGCAGCTGCTGAAAAAACATCTACACTATCATCATATCGCTCCAGAATCGTCGCAGCTATTTTCACAGTTCTGATGACTCTATGTCTTATGTAGCGGTTTTCTAATCTTCAATTTACCTCAAACTGCAGTCTAAATTCTACCCTCTAACAATTTACGACACCCTTAATAACAACAGCAATACTGATAAATTTTTTGGAATGAAATTCGAATTAATTTTATTCTTGATCTGTTTCATTCATTCATTCATTAGAAAATCACGTGTCTCAATCAAATGCAAGCCAAACCAATAATTTCCGGTGACTTCGCTTGATTACCTCATTTTATATTCCCTTTTAAACCTGTTCGAACGCTCGATCAAAGCTCCATTATCTCACATGTGCACAGGCATACGGCAAGTATGCGCTGTAAGCGAACTGCATTTCACGAATAAATTCCCATCAAATATGTTTTTTCCTTTCATTGATCTTCGCAACAAAGCACGAATAGCATTACAGACCGATCCCAGTCATCGCGAGCATGCAATCGCGTTGCATTATCTCTATCTGATTATTATCTTGCTGATCTCAACTTCTATTACCTTCACGCTTGATCAAGGCACCATACGCTGTAAGCGTAAATATTCAAATTAACGCGCAATCAATCAATGAAAACAAGCAAAGTCACCACGTGCTAGACAGGTTAACAAAGTTCGCGTACCCATTCTAACACCACAAGTCAGATCATGTTCCTGCCTCGTCCCACCATTGCAGATAGCTCACGACAGCCCGAAGATACCTTGGAAATGCACAAGCCAAATCATAATCAACATTTTCATGACTAAGCGAGATGCACACAAGTTCGGTTTCCGAGCTCGGAGACGGTCGTGTAAATGTCCAATGTTTTCTCATGCATCGATACCCAACCACACAGGAGTGACTAGTAACACATAATGTGCGAGTGAAATTCATCCGAAACTCCGGCAAGTGCGACAGCACCAGAAGATCTTGCTACCATGCATTCCAAAATTTGGAGAATTGAAATATCAAGCCAAATGTCGGACCCTCAGGTAAGATAGGTGTATAAGCATAAAAATTCACATGCAAGATGTATCCCATTCACACCCATTGGTGGCATAAAAAGAACAAAATTTTTTCTTTGGAATATCCGTACTTTGTATCATGTTTATACAGTGGGCGTGGCTCATTTTTGACCGTACTTGAGTATTGCTCCTCTTTCCGCACACCTGTAAAAAAAATGGGAAACCATGGTCCCTACTACTAACGCACCTTTCACAACTTAAGTACAGTTTATAAATTCTAATATGGCATTTAACACAAAATACAGAAGATTATAATGTAAGGTTTCGTCTTGAAATGCGTCCATCTTTGCGCGCTCGCCATTTTACACTGCTCTCTCTGCCCTGTGAGCTGATCCCCCGATGATGATTGGCCTTGGCCGATTTTCTTTGTCTGAATTCCACATTCAGCCATCCTATGCATCTTCCGCCTCGGATGATGAATATTCAGTGGGCCATTTCTGCATAAATTCAGCGCATGTCGTAGTTGCTTCAGGTCCGTCGTTGTCTATTTCCTTTTGTACGTCATAAGTGTCATTCTCTTTCACTGTAATAACACGATATGGACCCAGATTTTTAGTTTTGAATTTAAGACCAGAGCCGAACGAGGTCAATAGCTCTCCTTCCTGGAACCTGATTCTAATAGAAATGTATGTGATTGGTCAGTCCGTGATGTGGCACAGCAAAACTGCCACTGGTACGTCTTGTTCTTGTGCTATACGCCGTGAGGCCGAGCTGGGCAACTTTGCGCTGTGTAACCATCTGCATGTTTTAAATGTCCCTTGTGAATTGTATACGTTCGCAGGACTCCGGGAAAAAAGCGATATAGATGTAACTACTTTTAATGATGCTGCCTTCATATGTGGTCTGGATTTTTGTTGGACCGTCTCTGACTGAGGAAAGAGTGACAACCCCATCTTGATCACTATGATCTCTGATGGGGCTGCTGGCAGGTGGGTGGACTCTGAGACTAAGAATTGGTACGCTCGTTGCTGCAACTGGTCTTTATATGAAGCTCTCCTACGCGAATTTTCTCTGAGCACCTCAACAACGGACTTCAAAAGTCTTTGCAATGACGAGAAAGTGAGTGTTGCCCTGTCTTGCACGGTAAATGAAATACTGCTTCCACGGAATCGAGTCACGAATCCGAAGCATATCAAATGGTAGACAAGAGCTCTCACTGAGATGCGTAGAATCGTATGACGCTGTAAATGTACCTGACATTTTGCTCATAAACGCCGTGATCCTTCCGTGAATCAGCTGAAAGCCGCCTTTCGTTGTGAGGCTGGTAAGCATCACTCTCTACTTTCGATACTAAACTGGTTTATTGGCGACGCTTTGTAGGTGAGAACTCTGATAATCTGTTGGGACAAGCTCATCGACCTTGCCGTGCAAGACGCATAAAACATGAAATGGGATGTCCGAAAGTTGGTGATAACCTTCTCTCTGCCTGGATAGTTTTCTCCCGAGGGCTGCATCCTCAATGCCTCCCCAAAATGATAATTTAGTTGTAAATATCCTTGATATGAGCTTTGGTGTGATTGATTGTAGTATTTCAAGGCTGCGTGAATAAATTTATATGCTTGGTATTAAATTAAAACAGAATAACTTTTTATTTATATAAAAATGGTCCGGTTACAGTTAGGATATAAAACTAGTAACTCGTGAAACTTCTAGTACGAAATTGAGCTTTATCCAGCTGAGCTATCCATTTATATTTTGTTCTTATCTTCTAACAAATATGTGATTGTAAGTCTTATGGCAAGTAATGCATTTTCCTATATGTGGAATGCATTCCTAAAAGTTGTTCACTTAGAACATATCAGCTGTGGCCATAGTTTATTATTTGATTAGTTAAGCAGTTTGTAATTACGTGTCTTTGTCATTATACTTTAGTGACATATATTTTGGGTACTGAAGGTTGCAGGTCATTAGCTTCTTTAGGTATACTTAAGTGATGAGTCTCCCATATTTTGCATACTGAAGGACGAGGGTCACTCACTAACTCTCCTCCTAACCTTAAAAAATATCCCAATTTTTCTATATTGAACGATATGTTATTTTCTCACAAAATTCAGAAATATAATTCGTTGGTTTCGTTTTTCAATTTATTTTCTTTATATTCGTTATATCGTTTGCAAATTTTAATCGTCAGAAATATTATTATATTATATATCACTCCAACTGCTACTATTATGAATTAATGAATTTTCTACAGAATGTGATTCTGTAGGAATGATGAATTTCTTTAAGGACTGAATCTTCGAAAATCTGCGTTGTGATTCTGAACCTAATATATCTAATATTCCAATTTCGTTTTGTTCAAAATTGCGTATGATAACTTTGACTTCATTTTCTTAGTTTACATATACTTCGTTGTTTATAGCTGTTTTGTCTGAAAAGGATAACAAATAAGTTCCTTGGAGTGTGTTATTATTTACTTGGTTTGATTCTTACAAATTAATGATTGTTTCTGAATTGATACGTGTAAAGTCTTTGTTGTTTTCTTGAATAATGTTACAATAGACTTTCTTGTTTTTTTACAAGGATATTTTAAAATTGTCTGGTTTTGCAATGCTGCATATATATTTACTTAAATAGTTTTAACATTGGTTAATAGAGATATTTTTATTGTTAAACATTACAGTTTCTTGTTTCATAGTATATTTACCGTATTTAGTTGCCAGGGTAGTGATAGAAGTCCATTTCTTCGGTTATTTTTGGGAATTTGTGTGCAAAGACTATTGTTTCTTGAAATTTAATGACGAAAATTTCAGAGTGGTCTAGAACGTTGATTATGGGTATGTCCAAATGTTCTTTATGAGCATTATTTTTAACGTCTTTATGTTTTGGGATAGTAGCAAGAAAATTTGATTTTTGGCCAAATTGATTGCTTCGATTAGATTTTTGATTTCAATGTATAACAAGTTCAAGAGGTGTTTTACTATCGTGGTTTGTTTTCGAAATTTCTATATAGAGTTCAAATTTTTTCGCCGCGCTAAGTAGGATCGAAACCATTCACCACCCGAAACGTGCTCAGTGTGTCCACCACGGAGTGGTAGCAAGGAGCCGGTTTGGTTGGGAATGAGGGGTTCGTTGAGTGCCGTTCGTTGGACGACGACGTGTCCGAGCTGAACTCCGAATAACCGTTTGCCAAGCAAAGCCCAGGTTACCTGCGATAGATCTTGAAAGTACCTCGCGATAACTTACACGCCCCATGTAAGCTGCAAAACTTTTCGCGCACGCGCCTTCCCTCGAATTGTGCACGTTGCGTGGACGAGGCCCGATCTGAAACCGCATGCAGGTCCAATTAGAGTGTCGAAGATCTTGCATTTTGGAGTGCTAACACGGGTGTCGGGTCAAAAGAGCCGCGAAGCATCTTACTGTCTTCGAAGGCTTGTCGAGGACGAGTTGCCACCAGGACAAGAAAGTAAAAGGACAGGTAAATGTGAATACTACTATCAAGAATCATTCGATTGGTTGGTTGTTTGGAATAACAATGTTAAAAGTTTGTTCTTTGGAATCTAATAAGAAATTGTTCTTAAGTAAGACGACTTCAAACTGATTGTTTCCGAAATCCATTTTTTTATACAAATTATGTATTTCCTAGATTTAACGAAAACACTTTTATGATTTGCATTTTGTGTTTGATACACTTTGTATTTTGTACAAGAATGTGAAAGTGATCATAAGATGAAATCAAGACTATAAAATTTAAACAGCAAAGTATTTATTTGGATCCACAAAAGTAATATTCAATACAATAGATCATGAAGTAAGATTTTCTTTTGTATTTTAGGTTAGCTCAACGTTTTGAAATTGTAACATAAAAACAAGATGAAAAAGGAGAAAAATGTGAATAGGAAAAATTAACATATACTTTTTATACAAAAAATAAAAATTTAAAAACATAAAGGTACTCTAACGAGAGTTCCAGCAATTTTTCTATCTCTTCGTTTGGGTGCCTAGGAACTCGAAAGAGGTAAGTATAACTAGGGGCTTAGCGCGCTGCACATGCTTACCTGGCAAGCGCTAAGCTAAGGCAGGGGGAGCGCGGACAATAACATCGATGTCCGGCGTGCCTCCGCTGACGGCTCCTCGAGCAGTGACTCAGCCGCCCAAGAGTTAGTTTGCTCGCTGGGTTTCTCTTTCGCTCGTTTTCCATTGGGTTTCTTTAGGGCTTTCACTGGTAACGTAGATGGTAATTTATCTTTCGGGTTGGCGTTGCATTTGCGGTTGTTTTTCGATGCGCGCGCCAGAGTAATCTTGAAGTAAAGTAGGAGGTCGACCCGCAAAGAGTTTTGTTGTTTAACTTGAAGCCCTTAGGACTATTTTTATCGTACATGTAAATCGAGCAAGTCAGATGGCTGAATCTCTCGGAAATGAGATTGGGGACTTGGCCCAGGCAACCGTACCCACGACATTACGTGCCAAACAGAGCTGGCCTGCCAGCAGCCATCACCGTGTAGCCAAGTAGAGGCCGAACCCAATTCGTCTACACAACCGACGGGCTCGTTGCCTCGTCCCAGGACTTCACGTCCAATGAGGCCAACGAGACGAGAGCCTCGTTGCCTTGCATTTTCATAGCGACTTTGTTCGTGCAAAACATTCCTCATTATATAGTGAATAGTGTGTGTGTGTGTTCAGTCTGTTTAATCTCGTTAAGTCGTTTGTCGAAAGCTACATTCATTACCTTCTGTTTCTCATTATTTTCACTTCGGATATTTATGGCGTTTTTAATTGTTAACATGTTTTCGTGGTCAGGGTTACCTACTATGAATTTTATAATCGAGTCTAAAAAATTGGCCTACTGTGTTCTATTAACTGATCTAAGAATCTATTTAATCTATTTTTTCGATTACAGTACTGTTTTTGACTTCTAATTGTCCTTTAATTTTAATATCTTCTAGTGCTACTTTAAAGTGTGTGATGTTGGTTATATGGTATAAAAAGTCAAATTGTTCAAAGGTGTTATTATTGTCTCATTGATTAATATGAAGGTTTTGCCTTCTAAGTTTGTTATGTTAACTTCTGCCTGAATTAAAGTTCTTAGGGTTGTTGAAGTTATTAGAATTATTCTTCATTTGGAGGGTTTTTCCTTTTGTTATTTTTGTGTATAACCTTCCCGTTGGTAGTTTAAACGGGGTTCCACGATTTTCCTTTACCGTGAATTTGATGTAGGGTTAGGCTAGTTTGTTCCCTCGAATCTGTTTGGCAAAGATTTTTTCGTTGGGCTGGATGGATTAAAATACCCTATTTTTATTCTCATTTTAAATCATTCATTCTTGTTTCTGGTCTAAGATTTGTTTTTGTGGACATATTTTTCGTGGTTATAATGCACATCAATGGGTTTCATACCGCTGACTGAATGAAGTGTATTGTTATATTTGTATATTGCGTTATAAATTTTTTCTGAAGGTGATGCATTATTTTGGGTGTTTAAGACTCGAGTTATATCGATTAAAGTAAAGTGAACTCTTTCAATACTACGGTTTGTAGTTGAATGATTGACTGGGGCTTTGAAATGTTGGATACTTAATTTATCGAGTAGAATCTTGGTAATGTTAGTAATAAAGATACTTTCATTGCCCGTTACTATATATTTTATTTTGGGAAATATGGTTCGAAATATTTATTTTAAATGAGTAGGTATGAAAGTTTCATCTAAGATTACATATTTAGAAAAATTTTCTATAAATAAAATATACTGTTTATTAGTCAGATAGAACATATCTTTATAAATATTTTTTCCTGTTTTTTGTTGGGTGATGGGAATTTTCCCTAACTGTGTTTAGTTCGGTGTCTCTCGTATTTAAGTTCCAAACAATTTTCGCATTTTGTCGCGCAGTTTTTCACTTATTCATATCGGGCTAATAATATTGGATTTTTAATTACTTCATATTATTTCTGTAGTTTCTGTGAGCTCTATTATGGATTTTTTGTATAAGGTTTTTTTTGTCTTCTATATTCTTTAAATTGTTTTGTGTAAAGACTATGTTATAGTTCTGGTAAACTTTCCTAATTTCATCTTAGGCTCGATACCAGAGCTCTAGATCTTAATGAATAGTAGTAGTAGTAGCATTCATAACTGTTTTCAGTTGTTTGATTTAGGAAGGTGACTAAATAAAGTATATGTATGGTCCATTGGATTTGATCACTAAATGCATTTTTTTTTCTACTTGCTGTTGTAGGCTATTAACTAGAACTATTTGAAGTTGAAATTACTTCAGGGGTCGAGATACTACTTTAATTTTTTCGTGTGACGAACTTTCTTCAGAATAATCGCTGTAATCTGCACTTTTTGTATTTATTTGTTGTCTGGAAAGTGCATCTGCCACGACATTTTGATGTCCTGGTTTGTAAACGGTTTTTACTCCATACTATTCTATGAATTTCTTCTATATTTTGAGGAGAGTGAGTTACATATGCGACACCAAATTCCAGCGATGAAAAACATTCCCATGCATCTGCATTTAATTTGCAAGATGCAGAAATTTCAGACGCAAGTAAAACTGACACCGCCTGGAAAACATTGCACTCTTTTCTAGAAAATACTAAAAAGCCAGACGCGGTGTCAGCAGTTACGAAATCATAAAGTGACCAGATGAAATAGCTTCGAGTCAGTTGTCGCGTATTAGTCAAAAACACTGTATCTACGATTGTAAAAGAGGTCCCGCAAAATAAAATATTATTCCAGAAATCTACCGTGTGTTTTGTTCAATTGTTGGTGTGAACTTCATTTTTTTTCGTCCGCTCGGCCCGCTGCAACGTAATTAGTGTGGGGAGAGGATTTATTGCTGATATTAAAAATATTAATGATTGGAGATCAGTGTACATGTTCAGGTCGGCTATGCCATTTTAGTGATTTCTCAGTTTTTGAAGTGACCGTATAATTGCTAAAAGTTCTTTTTCATTAGATGAATAATTCTGTTCCGTCTTACTCAAAGTTCTAGATATATAAATAGTTGGGTTCCTAAGACTTTCCGATCGCTATTTTGCCAGCATTCATAGTTAATTCCAAAGGTTTACTGTACTGATAGAGTTTGCATTTTTTCTTTAGTTTAATGTTTCATATTTTGATTGCTTATTTCAAATCATTATTCAATTTGATACTAACATTTTTACTTCGATTTTTTCCTATTTGAGCATTCTCACCTTGTAAATCTAGAGTTAAGGGTTGCACTATCTTGGCAAAATCCTTAATAAATTTAGGATAGTATGAGGTTAGACCTGAAAATAATCTGAGGTCCTTCAGACTGGTTCGAGTGGGGTAGGTTTCGATAGTTTGAACTTTTAATGGATCCACTGTAATCTTGTTTTTATTTATATTGTGCACTAAATATTCTATTTGAGTTTTAAAGAAACAAAACTTCTCGGCTGACAGTTTCATATTGGCTTCAGCTTTGCGCCTACTATAATTTGAATGTGTTCGGCGTGATCTTCAGGTAAGAAAGAATATGTCAATACGTCATCGATGTAGATTTACGCAAATTTACTATTGTACGGTCTGAGAATGTAATCAACGAATCTCTGAAAAATACTCGGTGCATTTTTCAATTCGAAGAGCATTCTAACGAATGCGTATTTTGCTCCATTTATTGAGAATAAAGACTTCTATATGTCTTTTCCATCTAAATACCGCTGCTTTTCCTAAATTTTGGGTAGTTAGGTTGACATATAGTATTGGATACCTGTCTGTTATAGTTTCTGCATTCTGCTTCTCAAAATCGATTAGTTAAGTTAGTTAGTTCCCTTCTAAATAGGTTCCTTTTTTAGGTACTACCCATGCTTCTGATTATCCAAGCTCTCAAGAGTTTCGCTACCTCTTTATTCACAAAAGCATTGTTGCTATTTGTTGCTGTTTGGTCAGAGTTGGAAATCTATCTTCGTCCTTATAGTTCCTTGAATCGTAGTCGTGAATGGTTAGTTCTGATCAAATCTATGATTTTGCGAAACATCGTCTTTTGGCTTCCTGTATTCCTCGTTCTCAATTGTATAATTTTTTTCTGGATATTGTCCTCTGCTACCTTAGTTTTACTGAAAATTGTTAATCGGGGATCCGCTACATTTATATTTTGGGTACTGAAGGTTAAAAGTCATTGGCTTAATTAGATATATTTTAGTGATGAGTCATATAAATTTTGTTTACTGAAGGATGAGGGTCATAAAGTCGTACAAAAAAGTCATCGGGATGTAACCATCTTATGAGCCTTTCCCGGTAGCTTTTAAGGTTGCCCTTGTGGTCATGCTTCACAAGGCATCGGATTAGAATAGGGCCAATCGTAGGTCCTATCGGGACATCTCGCTGCTATCAGTGCTTGGAAAAGTGCTGAACGGGTGATGATGCAGCGGCTCGAGGAGCTGCTGTTAAACAGGCCGTGTTGTCACCAGTACGGCTTCCTTATGGGGAGCTCTGTCAGGGATGCGTGATCAACGGCCAAAGAAGGCGTCCGTAGCAGAAGTTTGTTGTATGTTTTAGATATATTTGTTGATTTTCGTGGCACATTCGACTTTCTACGCTGGCCCGCTATTTTGTCTGGCCTACGTTCTTTGAACTGTCCCAAAATGCCGCTGTGAAAAAGTTACTGCTGCGTTAGGAGGGCTTTTGTCCAAATTGTCTATGATCATATGTCTGTTAAGGTTACGCGTGGTTGTCCCCAGGGGTACATCACAGGTCCATACATATGAGATCTGATGATGGAGAGGATTTTGTCGAATCTCGAAAGAGATTCATATGTTTTTGCGCACGCCAACGACCTCTTTCTTTGCGTCGAGAGCAACTCTCGGAATGCACTGTAGACAAAGAGCGCCGATTTGTTTTGTTGTGATCTCGTGTTGGTATGGAGCATGAAAGTGGGTGTATCCATCTCAATGAAGAGGTGCTGTATGGTCTTTAGGAGACTTCTTTAGCAGACTGTCCCATTCGAGGCCAGCATTGATCCCAATTGAAGAAAGGAGCCTTCGGTATGCAACTTCGGTTAAATATCTAGAGATTCACGTTGAGCAGCTTCACTTCCTACTTCATCTGAAAGATATTAAGTGGCGTCTTGTTTCTGTTGTAGGTTCGAAAATTAGCAGAATTTTGAAGAAGGATCGGGATCTTGGCCGTAGGGCATTCAGAGCGTTCTACAATTATCTGTTTGTAGCGTGCGTTGCCTATGTCCCATGTCTGTTTTCAGTAATTGTCTGTTCTCGTCAGTCTACTGCAGAGCGCTTGCTGTTTGTCAACATGTTGTCCTGTATGCATGTTTGCCTGTGTATTGTACTATGTCTTCACCTGTTTTGGAGGTAATGTGCAGGTCGCAAATGTTCAGGCACCGGATATCACTTAGACTTGGCAAGGCTTCAGAAAACGACTTCTTGATTTTTACCAGGCACTAACTGAAAAGTCTTTCGTCAGAACGTGTGCTGTCTGAGTGGCATGAAAGATGGTTGACTGTTTCTAAGAACCGCATCAGGTTTAGGTGGCTGCCTGATGTCTAGCTTGCACGAGAGTGTCTACACCTAGTCATCTGTCTGGGCTTTGGTGTACCCACCCATCTATAGAATGTTTGAACCAGGTAGATGAAATGTTTATATTAAAAATTTTCCCATCAAATGTCACGTCAGTAATACAACCGATGGATCAGGGCGTAATAGAAACATTTAAACGTTTATATAGAAAACAGATGCTTCGATAATTATTACTAGCAGACGAATATAAGGAAGAAACACTTATCAGCTTCCACAAGAAAATAAATTTAAAGTATTGTTGCTACCTGGCAGCAGATATTTGGAATTCTTTAAATGTGTCAATTTTGAAAAAATAATGGAATAAAGTTTTGAAAAGATCGTTAGTAAGTTCCAATAAAGTGTGAGAATCGGATAAAGGAGATATTGCAGAAGCAATAGCACAAATTTCTATATTTTCTGAATGCGTCAAAGAAAATGTAATTGAGTGGGAAAGTTGCGATTCAAACGATCCTGGATTTCCAATTTTAAGTGATGAAATAGTTATGAAATATCTCCCTCAGAAAAACAAGATCAAAAAGACAAAGAAGAGATTTGCGAGGGGGGAAATATTGGTCCTACTCATTCTAAAGCTTTTCGTTGTTTAGATGTCGCCATGAAACGGCATGAGGAACAAGAAGAATGTAATTCAACACAACTTATATGTCTTAAAAGTATTCGAGATTTGGCAGCTTCTAAATAAGTGCTAGCTTTAAGCAAACATCGATCATTGTTTTTTTAAAAAAAAAAAATTAAATATATATATATGTGTATGCATGTAAAGAATCTAGCGAAACAAAAATCGCTGCTATTTTACCTGTCATTTATTATTATTTTCGATTATCCGGATTTTTCGTTATCCGCACTACTCTCACCCCCAATTAGTCCGGATAATCGAGGGTCCACTATTTATATATATATATATATATATATATATATATATATATATATATATATATATACATACATATATATATATGTTTGTGTGTGTGCATAAGCAAAATTAAATTAAACGCGGTTGTTTAAAAAATAAAACAATATCAGGGCTGAGCCTGATGTTTATTCAATTAAGTACAAATATGAACTGAACTAAAAGCTAATTACAATATTGCTTAACACCTATGTTTTCATTTCTATGATGGCAGATTTCCAATATATAGAAATTGCATTTGTTCCAACGATGGTCGTCGTCAGCAATTATTTGTTGTGCGGGCAGGTGTCAACTCGCCCACGTTTAAATGCGATAGTCCACGATCGCTAAAATAATCGATATCGTTGAATCGTACATGTTTGGCTGTTGGTCGCTGTTCTGGGATTGGAGACGTTTCGACTGCTGCCGAAGGTGTTGGAGGTAGTTCCGGTGCTAGCTTTAACTCGATGGTTGTAGCAATGGGTTTCCGTTTAAAACCTGGACATAGCCTACCAATGAGGATGAACTGATTGTTTCCGAAATCCATTTTTTTATACAAATTATGTATCTCCTAGATTTAACGAAAACACTTTTATGATTTGCATTTTGTGTTTGATACACTTTGTATTTTGTACAAGAATGTGAAAGTGATCATAAGATGAAATCAAGACTATAAAATTTAAACAGCAAAGTATTTATTTGGATCCACAAAAGTAATATTCAATACAATAGATCATGAAGTAAGATTTTCTTTTGTATTTTAGGTTAGCTCAACGTTTTGAAATTGTAACATAAAAACAAGATGAAAAAGGAGAAAAATGTGAATAGGAAAAATTAACATATACTTTTTATACAAAAAATAAAAATTTAAAAACATAAAGGTACTCTAACGAGAGTTCCAGCAATTTTTCTATCTCTTCGTTTGGGTGCCTAGGAACTCGAAAGAGGTAAGTATAACTAGGGGCTTAGCGCGCTGCACATGCTTACCTGGCAAGCGCTAAGCTAAGGCAGGGGGAGCGCGGACAATAACATCGATGTCCGGCGTGCCTCCGCTGACGGCTCCTCGAGCAGTGACTCAGCCGCCCAAGAGTTAGTTTGCTCGCTGGGTTTCTCTTTCGCTCGTTTTCCATTGGGTTTCTTTAGGGCTTTCACTGGTAACGTAGATGGTAATTTATCTTTCGGGTTGGCGTTGCATTTGCGGTTGTTTTTCGATGCGCGCGCCAGAGTAATCTTGAAGTAAAGTAGGAGGTCGACCCGCAAAGAGTTTTGTTGTTTAACTTGAAGCCCTTAGGACTATTTTTATCGTACATGTAAATCGAGCAAGTCAGATGGCTGAATCTCTCGGAAATGAGATTGGGGATTTGGCCCAGGCAACCGTACCCACGACATTACGTGCCAAACAGAGCTGGCCTGCCAGCAGCCATCACCGTGTAGCCAAGTAGAGGCCGAACCCAATTCGTCTACACAACCGACGGGCTCGTTGCCTCGTCCCAGGACTTCACGTCCAATGAGGCCAACGAGACGAGAGCCTCGTTGCCTTGCATTTTCATAGCGACTTTGTTCGTGCAAAACATTCCTCATTATATAGTGAATAGTGTGTGTGTGTGTTCAGTCTGTTTAATCTCGTTAAGTCGTTTGTCGAAAGCTACATTCATTACCTTCTGTTTCTCATTATTTTCACTTCGGATATTTATGGCGTTTTTAATTGTTAACATGTTTTCGTGGTCAGGGTTACCTACTATGAATTTTATAATTGAGTCTAAAAAATTGGCCTACTGTGTTCTATTAACTGATCTAAGAATCTATTTAATCTATTTTTTCGATTACAGTACTGTTTTTGACTTCTAATTGTCCTTTAATTTTAATATCTTCTAGTGCTACTTTAAAGTGTGTGATGTTGGTTATATGGTATAAAAAGTCAAATTGTTCAAAGGTGTTATTATTGTCTCATTGATTAATATGAAGGTTTTGCCTTCTAAGTTTGTTATGTTAACTTCTGCCTGAATTAAAGTTCTTAGGGTTGTTGAAGTTATTAGAATTATTCTTCATTTGGAGGGTTTTTCCTTTTGTTATTTTTGTGTATAACCTTCCCGTTGGTAGTTTAAACGGGGTTCCACGATTTTCCTTTACCGTGAATTTGATGTAGGGTTAGGCTAGTTTGTTCCCTCGAATCTGTTTGGCAAAGATTTTTTCGTTGGGCTGGATGGATTAAAATACCCTATTTTTATTCTCATTTTAAATCATTCATTCTTGTTTCTGGTCTAAGATTTGTTTTTGTGGACATATTTTTCGTGGTTATAATGCACATCAATGGGTTTCATACCGCTGACTGAATGAAGTGTATTGTTATATTTGTATATTGCGTTATAAATTTTTTCTGAAGGTGATGCATTATTTTGGGTGTTTAAGACTCGAGTTATATCGATTAAAGTAAAGTGAACTCTTTCAATACTACGGTTTGTAGTTGAATGATTGACTGGGGCTTTGAAATGTTGGATACTTAATTTATCGAGTAGAATCTTGGTAATGTTAGTAATAAAGATACTTTCATTGCCCGTTACTATATATTTTATTTTGGGAAATATGGTTCGAAATATTTATTTTAAATGAGTAGGTATGAAAGTTTCATCTAAGATTACATATTTAGAAAAATTTTCTATAAATAAAATATACTGTTTATTAGTCAGATAGAACATATCTTTATAAATATTTTTTCCTGTTTTTTGTTGGGTGATGGGAATTTTCCCTAACTGTGTTTAGTTCGGTGTCTCTCGTATTTAAGTTCCAAACAATTTTCGCATTTTGTCGCGCAGTTTTTCACTTATTCATATCGGGCTAATAATATTGGATTTTTAATTACTTCATATTATTTCTGTAGTTTCTGTGAGCTCTATTATGGATTTTTTGTATAAGGTTTTTTTTGTCTTCTATATTCTTTAAATTGTTTTGTGTAAAGACTATGTTATAGTTCTGGTAAACTTTCCTAATTTCATCTTAGGCTCGATACCAGAGCTCTAGATCTTAATGAATAGTAGTAGTAGTAGCATTCATAACTGTTTTCAGTTGTTTGATTTAGGAAGGTGACTAAATAAAGTATATGTATGGTCCATTGGATTTGATCACTAAATGCATTTTTTTTTCTACTTGCTGTTGTAGGCTATTAACTAGAACTATTTGAAGTTGAAATTACTTCAGGGGTCGAGATACTACTTTAATTTTTTCGTGTGACGAACTTTCTTCAGAATAATCGCTGTAATCTGCACTTTTTGTATTTATTTGTTGTCTGGAAAGTGCATCTGCCACGACATTTTGATGTCCTGGTTTGTAAACGGTTTTTACTCCATAATATTCTATGAATTTCTTCTATATTTTGAGGAGAGTGAGTTACATATGCGACACCAAATTCCAAATTTGCAAGATGCAGAAATTTCAGACGCAAGTAAAACTGACACCGCCTGGAAAACATTGCACTCTTTTCTAGAAAATACTAAAAAGCCAGACGCGGTGTCAGCAGTTACGAAATCATAAAGTGACCAGATGAAATAGCTTCGAGTCAGTTGTCGCGTATTAGTCAAAAACACTGTATCTACGATTGTAAAAGAGGTCCCGCAAAATAAAATATTATTCCAGAAATCTACCGTGTGTTTTGTTCAATTGTTGGTGTGAACTTCATTTTTTTTCGTCCGCTCGGCCCGCTGCAACGTAATTAGTGTGGGGAGAGGATTTATTGCTGATATTAAAAATATTAATGATTGGAGATCAGTGTACATGTTCAGGTCGGCTATGCCATTTTAGTGATTTCTCAGTTTTTGAAGTGACCGTATAATTGCTAAAAGTTCTTTTTCATTAGATGAATAATTCTGTTCCGTCTTACTCAAAGTTCTAGATATATAAATAGTTGGGTTCCTAAGACTTTCCGATCGCTATTTTGCCAGCATTCATAGTTAATTCCAAAGGTTTACTGTACTGATAGAGTTTGCATTTTTTCTTTAGTTTAATGTTTCATATTTTGATTGCTTATTTCAAATCATTATTCAATTTGATACTAACATTTTTACTTCGATTTTTTCCTATTTGAGCATTCTCACCTTGTAAATCTAGAGTTAAGGGTTGCACTATCTTGGCAAAATCCTTAATAAATTTAGGATAGTATGAGGTTAGACCTGAAAATAATCTGAGGTCCTTCAGACTGGTTCGAGTGGGGTAGGTTTCGATAGTTTGAACTTTTAATGGATCCACTGTAATCTTGTTTTTATTTATATTGTGCACTAAATATTCTATTTGAGTTTTAAAGAAACAAAACTTCTCGGCTGACAGTTTCATATTGGCTTCAGCTTTGCGCCTACTATAATTTGAATGTGTTCGGCGTGATCTTCAGGTAAGAAAGAGTATGTCAATACGTCATCGATGTAGATTTACGCAAATTTACTATTGTACGGTCTGAGAATGTAATCAACGAATCTCTGAAAAATACTCGGTGCATTTTTCAATTCGAAGAGCATTCTAACGAATGCGTATTTTGCTCCATTTATTGAGAATAAAGACTTCTATATGTCTTTTCCATCTAAATACCGCTGCTTTTCCTAAATTTTGGGTAGTTAGGTTGACATATAGTATTGGATACCTGTCTGTTATAGTTTCTGCATTCAGCTTCTCAAAATCGATTAGTTAAGTTAGTTAGTTCCCTTCTAAATAGGTTCCTTTTTTAGGTACTACCCATGCCTCTGATTATCCAAGCTCTCAAGAGTTTCGCTACCTCTTTATTCACAAAAGCATTGTTGCTATTTGTTGCTGTTTGGTCAGAGTTGGAAATCTATCTTCGTCCTTATAGTTCCTTGAATCGTAGTCGTGAATGGTTAGTTCTGATCAAATCTATGATTTTGCGAAACATCGTCTTTTGGCTTCCTGTATTCCTCGTTCTCAATTGTATAATTTTTTTCTGGATATTATCCTCTGCTACCTTAGTTTTACTGAAAATTGTTAATCGGGGATCCGCTACATTTATATTTTGGGTACTGAAGGTTAAAAGTCATTGGCTTAATTAGATATATTTTAGTGATGAGTCATATAAATTTTGTTTACTGAAGGATGAGGGTCATAAAGTCGTACAAAAAAGTCATCGGGATGTAACCATCTTATGAGCCTTTCCCGGTAGCTTTTAAGGTTGCCCTTGTGGTCATGCTTCACAAGGCATCGGATTAGAATAGGGCCAATCGTAGGTCCTATCGGGACATCTCGCTGCTATCAGTGCTTGGAAAAGTGCTGAACGGGTGATGATGCAGCGGCTCGAGGAGCTGCTGTTAAACAGGCCGTGTTGTCACCAGTACGGCTTCCTTATGGGGAGCTCTGTCAGGGATGCGTGATCAACGGCCAAAGAAGGCGTCCGTAGCAGAAGTTTGTTGTATGTTTTAGATATATTTGTTGATTTTCGTGGCACATTCGACTTTCTACGCTGGCCCGCTATTTTGTCTGGCCTACGTTCTTTGAACTGTCCCAAAATGCCGCTGTGAAAAAGTTACTGCTGCGTTAGGAGAGCTTTTGTCCAAATTGTCTATGATCATATGTCTGTTAAGGTTACGCGTGGTTGTCCCCAGGGGTACATCACAGGTCCATACATATGAGATCTGATGATGGAGAGGATTTTGTCGAATCTCGAAAGAGATTCATATGTTTTTGCGCACGCCAACGACCTCTTTCTTTGCGTCGAGAGCAACTCTCGGAATGCACTGTAGACAAAGAGCGCCGATTTGTTTTGTTGTGATCTCGTGTTGGTATGGAGCATGAAAGTGGGTGTATCCATCTCAATGAAGAGGTGCTGTATGGTCTTTAGGAGACTTCTTTAGCAGACTGTCCCATTCGAGGCCAGCATTGATCCCAATTGAAGAAAGGAGCCTTCGGTATGCAACTTCGGTTAAGTATCTAGAGATTCACGTTGAGCAGCTTCACTTCCTACTTCATCTGAAAGATATTAAGTGGCGTCTTGTTTCTGTTGTAGGTTCGAAAATTAGCAGAATTTTGAAGAAGGATCGGGATCTTGGCCGTAGGGCATTCAGAGCGTTCTACAATTATCTGTTTGTAGCGTGCGTGGCCTATGTCCCATGTCTGTTTTCAGTAATTGTCTGTTCTCGTCAGTCTACTGCAGAGCGCTTGCTGTTTGTCAACATGTTGTCCTGTATGCATGTTTGCCTGTGTATTGTACTATGTCTTCACCTGTTTTGGAGGTAATGTGCAGGTCGCAAATGTTCAGGCACCGGATATCACTTAGACTTGGCAAGGCTTCAGAAAACGACTTCTTGATTTTTACCAGGCACTAACTGAAAAGTCTTTCGTCAGAACGTGTGCTGTCTGAGTGGCATGAAAGATGGTTGACTGTTTCTAAGAACCGCATCAGGTTTAG
This sequence comes from Oxycera nigricornis, assembly GCA_963942545.1. NCBI lineage: Eukaryota > Metazoa > Arthropoda > Insecta > Diptera > Stratiomyidae > Oxycera > Oxycera nigricornis. The sequence continues at coordinate 65,735,880 of OZ012662.1, forward strand.
GTGGCTGCCTGATGTCTAGCTTGCACGAGAGTGTCTACACCTAGTCATCTGTCTGGGCTTTGGTGTACCCACCCATCTATAGAATGTTTGAACCAGGTAGATGAAATGTTTATATTAAAAATTTTCCCATCAAATGTCACGTCAGTAATACAACCGATGGATCAGGGCGTAATAGAAACATTTAAACGTTTATATAGAAAACAGATGCTTCGATAATTATTACTAGCAGACGAATATAAGGAAGAAACACTTATCAGCTTCCACAAGAAAATAAATTTAAAGTATTGTTGCTACCTGGCAGCAGATATTTGGAATTCTTTAAATGTGTCAATTTTGAAAAAATAATGGAATAAAATTTTGAAAAGATCGTTAGTAAGTTCCAATAAAGTGTGAGAATCGGATAAAGGAGATATTGCAGAAGCAATAGCACAAATTTCTATATTTTCTGAATGCGTCAAAGAAAATGTAATTGAGTGGGAAAGTTGCGATTCAAACGATCCTGGATTTCCAATTTTAAGTGATGAAATAGTTATGAAATATCTCCCTCAGAAAAACAAGATCAAAAAGACAAAGAAGAGATTTGCGAGGGGGGAAATATTGGTCCTACTCATTCTAAAGCTTTTCGTTGTTTAGATGTCGCCATGAAACGGCATGAGGAACAAGAAGAATGTAATTCAACACAACTTATATGTCTTAAAAGTATTCGAGATTTGGCAGCTTCTAAATAAGTGCTAGCTTTAAGCAAACATCGATCATTGTTTTTTTAATAAAAAAAAATTAAATATATATATATGTGTATGCATGTAAAGAATCTAGCGAAACAAAAATCGCTGCTATTTTACCTGTCATTTATTATTATTTTCGATTATCCGGATTTTTCGTTATCCGCACTACTCTCACCCCCAATTAGTCCGGATAATCGAGGGTCCACTATTTTATATATATATATATATATATATATATATATATATATACATACATATATATATATGTTTGTGTGTGTGCATAAGCAAAATTAAATTAAACGCGGTTGTTTAAAAAATAAAACAATATCAGGGCTGAGCCTGATGTTTATTCAATTAAGTACAAATATGAACTGAACTAAAAGCTAATTACAATATTGCTTAACACCTATGTTTTCATTTCTATGATGGCAGATTTCCAATATATAGAAATTGCATTTGTTCCAACGATGGTCGTCGTCAGCAATTATTTGTTGTGCGGGCAGGTGTCAACTCGCCCACGTTTAAATGCGATAGTCCACGATCGCTAAAATAATCGATATCGTTGAATCGTACATGTTTGGCTGTTGGTCGCTGTTCTGGGATTGGAGACGTTTCGACTGCTGCCGAAGGTGGTGGAGGTAGTTCCGGTGCTAGCTTTAACTCGATGGTTGTAGCAATGGGTTTCCGTTTAAAACCTGGACATAGCCTACCAATGAGGATGAACGCGAGGTAGGATCCGAAAATTGCAAGAACTCCGTATGTCCCCGTTTGGTGTATGCTGGTTACAGTTTTTATCAGTCGGATCTCACTTGTATTTTTTATGTGGAGATCTTTCATCATCTCCAGCGAGAGTATGTGTGTCTGGTATGTCTTGATCTCTGGAGATGGCTGTAGTACTGCAGGCAGTATCTTTATTGCTGCCGCTTCTCCATTTATGAACATTTTTTCATTGATCGTCAGGCTGGTGTTGTGGAACTTTATTAAATATGTCCCATCTAATTTGTGTGATATTCCGTTCGTCTCGATTTTGCCAGAGAATTGGTTGAGAAGTTTTGCACCTGATTCGATTTCTTCTATAGTAGGTATGTGAGCGTTGATAATCTTGTTACAGATGGCTGTAAGGCTTTTCATAAGGTTCGGTATGCATAAAGTGTAAGAAATGTCCACAATTGCATCAGGTTTACGAAAAGTACACAATTTTATGCTTTTACAATTTTTAATTATGCCAAATATTTTATCATTATTTTTCAAAAATTTTACTAAATTTCATGTCATTAACAACATGTTTTTTTCTTAACTGCTTTAATTAACAAGGTTTCATAGGTTAGGCTTTTGGTAAGTTGAATATTGACAACGTACAGCATTGATGACAAGTATTATTTTCACCTCTGAGAAGTCTAAAGGTTCTTCAATTGTGGAATATAGCAGAAGACCTTTGTCTAGGATATCAGTTGCTAGCTTAATTTCTGCTTTTGATAAAATGACTGAGTTAATTACACCTAATTTAGCCCAATGAATAGCATGATTAATGTTTTTCAATTCTCCTTTTACCAAAGATGTTCTAAATTGGATATCCACTATCGCGTTAAGATTTATTTTATTACTTTCTTTAAATAGTTTTTGAATTTCGTTAGGAACTTTTGTGATATTGTTTATGTTATCATTGTACATTTTGTTTATTATGATTTGATCTGAGTCTGAAACCAAAAAAAAATTAATTAAGAATGTGACTTTAGTGTATAATCTTTCCGGATTCGGTTAAAATTGTAGGATTATTACTTTCTTCAACTATTTCTTGTTTATACCGTGCTGTTAGTTTTGATCCTACTCTTTTATTTAGTCTTACGTATACAGTTACACCTATCTTGTATTGTTTAGTCGGTTGTCTCGTCTTATTGTGATTTTTCATGTCTGTCTAGTGTTGTTGTTTTAGTCGCTCGACGTTTGATAGCCTAGTTTTCTCTAATTCTTCCGGATCTGTTCCTGGGGTACGACCAAAATGTAGTTCAATTGGTTTCTTCTTGGAAGTTGAGTGTATGGTAAAATTATGTTCGTTAACGGCACGTTGTAGAGGATTTTCGAAGGGTCTGTTTGGTTCATCTTTCTTCAGGCACCTCATTATATCCGTGACTGTACTGTGCCAGCGTTCGATCTGGCCATTAACCTCACTTGTGTATGGGGGTGTTTTATACAATTTAATTTTGAGGTCGTCTTCCATTAATGAAGTTTTGGAAGCAGATCGGAGTGAACTTTCGTTGTCAATTACGACAATTTCGGGTACACAGAAAAAGAAAAGCAAGAAACAACATTTGCTTCGCCAGGCTTATACTTGAGCTCGTGGTTATACTCTTCTAGGATGGCTTTCCATCTCTTCATTTTACTGTTTGTATTTTTACCACTAAGGACATAAGTGAGCGGTTGATGATCAGTGTATATTTCGACCTTTCGAGATCCTCATAGGTAGCTGCGTAAGGAGTTAGGAGCCGAAATAATGGCAAGCATCTCCTTTTCAGTGGTGGCATAATTTTCTT
>OZ012662.1:65739335-65936100 GCA_963942545.1 Oxycera nigricornis
AGTACGAAGCAGTTCGAAGCAGTTCGAAGCAGTTCGAAGCAGTTCGAAGCAGTTCGAAGCAGTTCGAAGCAGTACGAAGCAGTACGAAGCAGTTCGAAGCAGTTCGAAGCAGTTCGAAGCAGTTCGAAGCAGTTCGAAGCAGTACGAAGCAGTACGAAGCAGTTCGAAGCAGTTCGAAGCAGTTCGAAGCAGTTCGAAGCAGTTCGAAGCAGTTCGAAGCAGTACGAAGCAGTACACATAGCGTACCCCGTGGCGCGCCACGGGAGTACGCGTGCACGTGTGTAGCTTGAAGTTCGAAGCAGTTCGAAGCAGTTCAAGCTACACATAGCGTACCCCGTGGCGCGCCACGGGAGTACGCGTGCACGTGCGTAGCTTGAACTGCTTCGAACTGCTTCGAACGAACTGCTTCGAACTGCTTCGTACTGCTTCGTACTGTTTCGAACTGCTTCGAACTGCTTCGAACTGCTTCAAACTGCTTCGAACTGCTTCGAACTGCTTCGTACTGCTTTGAACTGCTTCGAACTGCTTCGAACTGCTTCGAACTGCTTCGAACTGCTTCGTACTGCTTCGTACTGCTTCGAACTGCTTCGAACTGCTTCAAACTGCTTCGAACTGCTTCGAACTGCTTCGTACTGGTTCGAACTGCTTCGAAGCTTAAGCGGTGCGCGTTTCGATGAAACGATGACGTCATCGTTTAGGTGGGAATCCGCCACGTGTCTAGTTTGAACTATTTATCTGTTAATGAACTGCTTTGCTAAAAATGGGTTTAAAGTCCTTCTGTTTACTACCAAAATACAATTCTATGCTATACCAAAATACGATTCTATGCTTTACATTAAACTTACTACCCAACAATACAGAATCAATAGTTAAGGCTCCTAGAGATTCTAATTAAACTATTAGCGAGTTGTTGAATGAGGTTCTCTAGTATTTAATGAAATATTATTTGTATGATGTGATAAGAGATATAGTTTTATCTATACATTTAATGAATTTATTTTGTAAATATGTAGAGAATTTGAAGGTCATTTTAGGTTGGATTGTTTATGGTCAGTATAGTAGTAGAGTGATAAAAATTTGCGATTGGTGTTTCATGGATAACAATTAAGCTGCTGGATGAGTTTATAATAAGAGGAGACTCCGAGTGTGACGTGATGTCTGGAAATGTGGGCTCTGATTTTAGTTGTGGAAAAGGTGAAAATTAGTAGAGGTAAGCGATGTTATAATATTGTGTGTGTGTGTATGTGTGTGTGTGTGTGTGAACCAATATGGTTAGTTTTAAGATTATTAATGTGAGGATTTGAAGGCCATTGAAGTTGGGTTAATCTGAGTGTGTGATATGAAAAAAAACGGTGCTTGATGGTGAGTCATGAGAAAAAAAATACGTTTGCTTATGAGGAAGTTGCGGATTTGTGAGTTGGGCCCGAATTGGCTGTTCAGTATTTTCCTTATACGCGGTTTCTGATATCAGTGTTTTGAAGGAAATGTTTGTATTTGATTTGCAAATATGTTTTGAGTGATGGATTTTAGGTGGGTTTCAAGATATGTAGCAATGATTTTCGTGAAGGGCATGGTAAGCAAATTAAATGATTAGAGAGTTGTTTATTGAGGTTTCCCTAGTATTGCTTAAAGTCGTCATTTTAGGTTTTTAACGAGATACATATACAAACTAGTATTTTTTGTATAAAACTGATATCTTCAGTCTATTTATACTGTTTTCATTTTTTATCATTCCCTTTGTTCTTGTTTTTCTTTGAAAAAAAAATTTTTTTTAAATTCATTCAACTTTATTTATTTCAATCTTCCTAGTCTACAACCATTACAATATTATAATGTCCCCAAGCATATGTGCTAACCCCCATCTTCTCTTATATATCGCTTATCATCTAAATAACTTAAAGAAACCTTATTTATACATTCAGTATATAAATTGTGAAGCTTAGATCTAAACACGTACATACTACCTCTAAATATCTTTTTTCTAAACAAGCAATCTCTATAATCATCTAAATTTAGTCCATCCATAATAAGCTTCTTTACACCTTTTGCTTTTTTAATTGTATCACCATTTTCTATACTTAAAGAATACATTTTAGCTCTTAATCCTACAAACTCCTTCATGACTTTTCCATTATTTTCGTCTTTCATCATACCCAACACTTTTCCATTTTTCAGCGGAATATTATATATGTTATCTTGGGGGGTACTCAGAAGTATCAAAGTGATTGTCTATATCCGGTATAATATCACTTTAAAAGTCATTGGTTTGAATAGTGTAAATAAATGAATCCGTATCCATATAGTTGAGAATAATTTTCTCATTATATTTGGGCTTCATGAAACGATCATGAAAATCATACATTTTCAATTTTGATAGATCAAGCACAGTGAAACCAAGGTAAGTCGGTTTGTTGTAGCATGTGAATACTCTATCCATTTGAATAGCTGCCATATTGGGGGTAAAAACGGCTGCACTATGAAAATTTGGCTTCGATATAAGATTTAGTGCGCCTGAGTGTCTGCCGCGGCTTTCCCAATCCGTCACAATCTTCACATCTTTCCTTTTATCTACGTTTTCCATCGTTTTGCCATATACTGCGTTGTTTAGAAGCTTGAAAAAGTTTTTCTCAAACAAATTTTTACTGGCTTTGCGATATTGGGTGTTCAAGTCTATGTACTGCTTGATCCAATTCGATTGTTTAAACTGTAAAACTCCATGAACACGGGTCAATTTCAACGCATTCGCAATGCATTGCTGCAGATTTCGATAGTGAATCACATAATTTTGCTTGTTAGTTAAGTCAGTGATCAATTTCGCAGTTTTCGAATCAGGTGCTTTTTTATTTTCTGCACAGAAAGGTAAATCGTTATGCTCATCGTGCTTTGTTGTTGGATACTCCAAATCAACTTCCAATATGTAGCCAATGTCCGCGTCTATTGCAATATTAAGAATATCAACCTCATCTATATTTTCAACCCACTGGAATTCAGAAGAAGGATCCTCTTCTTTATAATCTTTCAAGTATTTGTTGTTAGCTTTTGAGTGATGATGTGAGCATTGAGTAATACCACCTCTGATTCCTCGTTGTATGAAGTGATGCATGTTTATATCTGTTAGAAGATCAAGTTTAACAGATGTTATTTTGAGCATGGCATCCCACGATAAACCAGGAGTTGTATAGTATTGGCAAGGGTCAAGTCCATAGATATTTTTACAAACTTTCCTGAAATTTTCGAAAACGTCTGTCAGAAGCAGCACATCTGTCTTCAGATATAATTCCAAATAGTTCCAAATCGTTGTGCAATTGAAAACTTTCCAAACATTTTCAGCGTGATTATAGTCAATCTCATTGCATTCGCTATTTGTCATTTTATTGTAAAAGCTTTCACGAGGTGGTGAACAAACTTCATTCAATCGATCCCACGAGTTAATATAATCGTAGGGAAATACACCCTTTCTTGTAAGCAGTTGAAATTTCTCCCCATCTTCATATACTGATCTTACGGTTTTCAGATCTACTGGAGAAAGGTTTTTCACTAGAGCATCCAAACTACTCTGCATGAATCTGGCTGAGTCTAAGAACCTAATCTCAATCGTTTCAAACTCATCGACTTGAATTCGTTTAGATAATGAAACGTATAATTCCTTATTAATGGGTATAATAGATATTTCCCCATCAATGCTATCTAATTCTTTCACAAACAGATGACAATCATAGCCTGAGAGGCTGTGAAATAATATTGGAAAGAATTTCGGTACTCGATACAATAAATTGCATTCGCTATGAGCGGGGCCTCTATATTTTCCAGTAAAGTGACAATGGTCTCGGACTCTATAATTGTCAAGCTCTTTTTTACAAATGTGACAGAAAATCGATTCCCTTTGAACCTTTTCTTCTTCCGACGATAGAGCATCCCTTGACTTTGGGTTCTTGATATGATTTATATAAAACCATTTTACATCATTTACAATGGAATCAACGAATTCTTTGGGTGAATCTGGGCCTTTGTATAATCTGATTCTGTCTAATTTTGAATCGAATGAACACTTGTTGAAATAAGAGAAAGCACAAGGGGTATGTTCTTGGATTGTTGACGTTGATGAAAGTGTTGGATTGGGTGTACATGTATGGACGTCCTGAAGAAGGCATTCAAAATCTGCATTGATGACAAAAGGTACCTCGAGTTGTCGTCCATAGCTTTTGTACTGCAGCGTTGCTTTCTCCGGTTCCACCATTTTCGTGACTACTCTGCTACAGCTGTTTTTATGCAGTTGCAGTTTCTCGCTCGAAATAAAATATTGAAGGCATTTGTTGCAAACATAAAAAGAACCTTTGTGTAGCGTTTGCTGACAGCGAATAAACCTTTAAAGAAGAAGAAGAAAAATAATTCATATAATGACGCATACACACACACACACACACACAATATTCCCTATTACATACCTTGAAATATGTTTAATCCAAACATAATGACAATCTTCGTTGGATTGCAGCAGGAGCAGATTGATGTGATGCGATTTTTCTTGCTTTGTGATATGATATGGACCGATAACCTTTCTTAACTCTTCATCGTATCCAAATAAATTAACACTGATTGATTAGTTTAATTCTTCAAATTTGTCAATATCTTGCACCTGTAGCGGAAACTTGAGTCCCCGAAAATTCAACACTATACCGTTTTGAAGATGTATAACGCTGTCTGCAATGTCATCAATTCGGTATGATGTCGTTCTTTCTGAATTATGATCTATCGGACACATTGCGGAAATTATGCACCATTTGAAACAATAACTGTCGCGGTTCTTAATATTAATGCAAGCACGCTTATTGGCCAATTGTTTTGGTAGTGGAATATAACTTGTTCCTCTCAATGGTTTAAAATCGTTTATATTTAACTCACAGTGCGTAATTCTAACGAGAGCCCATCCACTGTCTTTCTCCTGGAATTCCTCCATTTTGTTTTGAACTTCATTAACCACATTATCGAAAGCTAATTTCAATTCACTTTTTTGAATTATCGCTTGCATTTTTGTATGGAACGACTTAATGCTTATCATGCAATCGTTTTCATCATCATCATTCATTTTAATGGATTCAGCAAAGAATTCAATGTTGAATTTGAGTGTCACGCGTTCATCTAGTGCACTCATCAGATAATTCACTAACGGATCTTCCATCATCTTTAAAAACTCCGCCAAATTTAAAAGACCTTCATCTTTGTTTTCAAAAACAAGAGTTTCCATTCGCTGTCCAAAACAAGTTTTTACCCTTTTAAAATGTTCGTTGAGGGGCTCTATAGATTTATTTTTGTGAGCATTGGTTCGCACATGATAGTTCCAAGAAGCACTATTGACTTCGATATTACAAATTTCCCAAAACATTTTAAGGAATACAATTCACTTCGTGTTATTTCACTGAGCTCAAAATAAAAAACTTTCCTAAATTGAGATGCAACAGTTTCTTTTATATGGTAGAGAAAACATCCGGTCGCATGTTTCGCTTATCGTAAATAGAAAACCCTCCTACAAACATTTTTCCTGTAATGCCTACCACCACACCCACACACCCCACATATGCATTGGAATTTAATTCTGATAAACACTGATATGCTCTGCTGGTATAAATAAATATGAATAACACACCCAGTGCTTTCCCCTATGAAATTTAATAAGACAAATTTGATAATATAGTTTTTTATTTATTTTATTTATTTATCTTTATATTTATATATATGGATATATATTTTAACATTATATTTTGACATTTAAATATCTAACCTACGTAATTTCTCCTTAATTCTTTGTATAGTTAATTGACTTGTAAAATATTGGGGAACACCGTTTAAACTAGTTAAAAAATCACTTAAAATTAATAAAATGAAAAAAACTTTTTTCCTATTACTATTTGTTTTAAAACCCATGAAAGACGATCCAAAATTCTCCTCGTGGTAGAGGTCCACGTCATGGCATTCTAATCTCTCCTCAATGAAGGTACCCACCGCCTCCTGTACCTCGGTGTTGTACACCAGCTTTAGTCCGACGCCTGGAAATAAAAAAAAATAAAAATAAAAAAAAATACATAAACATTCTTTCAAATTACCTTTCAATGTGAGGAAATACTCATCGTCCCCTGTATATTTTAAACAATGAAAATATTCATTGTTGAATATAAGGGACGTTTCCAATGTTTCCTCACAAAATAATGCTTCCATTGTTGATCTCTCGTTGAGAATTCGTTTGCAAACTTAATTTTAATTCAATAAATACAGTTTCTTTTATATCAAAAAGTTTACACTCTGCCCTATTCATATCAATAAATTTTCAGCAAAACTAGCAACCCACAATATACAATTCTATAAACATTAAAAATAACCCTCACTCAAGCTCTTATCAACATATCGAATTTCTAATTTTGAAATGTTTGTAAAATATTCGAACCCTATAAAAGAGATTACGCAACCGGCAGCAATAAAAACTCACCTCCGCAGCGATAAGAAATGAATCCAGCTGCTATTTTAAAACACATCTCACATATTCATCAATTTAGCCCATCGCTAATCTTTATTTATTATTTCCTTCTTTTATCTTTATCTTTCAAATAAGGGCAATTGTTTACGTTATGCCGATCCGATTTGCATCTAGTGCAGTAATACGATCTTTTGTATTCCACCTTATCAGTGGAATTTCCGGTGAGTGGCATTTTCGTTTCTGGGAAGTTTACTTGATTTTATTGGATTTCAAGTGGATGGTTATTATTTTTGTGGTTATGGGAATATTATGTGCAGGATGTTTATATAGATGATTCAAGGTTTAGGTATTTGGGTTAATGTGTTTCAGATATGACTCAGAATTGAGATATGACTCAGAATATTGCATTTTGTTGCGAAATCAGAATATTGCGTGTTGTTGCGAAATTGAAGATGATGTCATAGGTGTTTCCTGGGATATGACTCAGAATTGAGATATGACTCAGAATATTGCATTTTGTTGCGAAATCAGAATATTGCGTGTTGTTGCGAAATTGAAGATGATGTCATAGGTGTTTCCTGGGATATGACTCTCACCGCGGATGGGAAAACTCCTTTGACCTTGAACTTTGACCCTTGACCTTTGACCTTTGACCCTTGACCCTTGACCTTTGACCCTTGACCTTTGACCCTTGACCTTTGACCTTTGACCTTTGACCCTTGACCTTTGACCTTGAACTTTGACTTTGACTTCTTATCACACCTATTCATCAGCATGACTCATCGCGGTTGGTAAACACCTGGCCGTGGGAAAACACCGATAAGAAATGGCGCCCCAGACAGCAATAAGAAATGGCGTCATCCGTGGGAAACACTCCGACAGCGATAAGAATTTGACCCTTGAACTTTGACCTTGACTTCTTATCACACCTATTCATCAGCATGACTCATCGCGGTTGGTAAACTCCTGGCCGTGGGAAAACACCTTGACACCGACCTTGACCTTGACTTCTTATCACACCTATTCATCAGCATGACTCATCGCGGTTGGTAAACACCTGGCCGTGGGAAAACACCTTGACACCGACCTTAACCTTGACGTCTTATCACACCTATTCATCAACATGACTCATCGCGGTTGGGAAACACCTGCCCGTGGGAAACACCTGCCCGTGGGAAACACCCCGACAGCGATAAGAAATGGCGCCCCAGACAGCGATAAGAAATGGCGCCCCAGACAGCGATAAGAAATGGCGCCCCAGACAGCGATAAGAAATGGCGCCACCGGAAGCGATAACAGGTGACGTCATGCGGGGGCGGTAATCCGATACCCGTGGGAAAGAAATGGGGACCGTGGGAAAAAGTGAGCTTGAAGCCTTATATCCATACTACTGGCGTTCAGTTCCCAGAGAATCAATTAGGATCTTTGAAACGTTACCAGATACCTGTAGGCGTTGGTAGCATAACACTAAAACATGCAGAACTATTCAAGCTATTTGAGATGATGGAGTTCTTCAATATGGTTATGCACCACAACAACCTGGCTTCGGAATGTGTTAAGAAATATGACGAACTGTACTGTAACAGGTGCAAAGAGAAAGATCTGTCGAAGCTAAGTCATGAGGACTTTTTCATTCCATCTCGAATATATTATATAAATATTAACTATTCAAGACTTTTTTTATGAATTTCCAATTTTATGCAGTTGTAATGTTATTTTTGACGTTTTGAAATAAAACATCACAATTATACATTGCAAAATAAAACATATTTTATTCTCACATTAGTAATACACATTATTCATGAAATAATACATATAAAGGTTGATACAACTTTGAGCGCCACATCTTATTGTAGGCTGTGGGTCGTGTATTCTACAGGTTGTCTTAAAATTCTTGAGCTCTCTCAGTTTTGGTATTTCTAGCTGTACTACGTTAGCATTTGATAAATATTTTCTTAAAAAACTTTCCTTAATAACGCCTTTCACGTATATAGTCGTTTCGTTGTACTCTGTCAAAATTTCTGGAAGTCGATTATAATCCACATCACCATCACACCATCGTAAGCCATTGATATTAGTCACATCAAAATCATTTTGACGACGCGCTTTCGGATGTAACTCCTGATAAGGATATGGTGGAGCAAAGTGATGAACCACAGGTAAAGTTGATTCAAAAGGTAAAACAGCTAGTTCTTTTACAAAATATTGACCGTTTCCTCCACACACAAACTGGATGTCTATAATAACTTGTGCCATGTCTCACTGTTACACGGTTTGCAATGAAATGAAAGAAATGTTTAGAGTAGTGGTGCTTATATTTTATTCTGACAAAAAACTTGATTTCACCATAAGTGTAACGAGTAATTACTTAATTTCATAACAAAGCAAAAATAACTTAGCTACTTACTTATTTCATATGAATACATAAGATATAAATTCAGAGATATAAAATTCATTAAAATAATAAGTGTATTAATATTTATTCTCTATACAAAACTGTAAGTGTTACCATGGCTGTCTGATCTACACCTTCTGAAGCCATAAGGGTGAGAGAAATATTCATCCGTCACAACTCTTTTCTCAAAAGTGAATCTCAAGTGTTTTTTTTCGGGTTCTGATACAACAACCCCTGGAAGTTTTCGCTTGATTTTACGCTCTGTTGTCACACGTACGCCTTCAGTTGAATCATCATCCAAAACTTAAGATTTTAGGCATTCAAAATTTACAACTTTCAAGTTTTCGAAGTTAAGAGTTACTCCTTTACATTTAATCACATGTTCAGGACCATGTTCAGTTTCAATTTTTAACCCATATGTCTTAGGACCTGTACTCACATATTCCGATATATAAGCATCAGAACCATAACATGCCACCTCATTGGTCAAATCACCCAGGAAATCAGAGATTGGAAAATTCATGGGTTTGTCTTTACTATCCACAAATATGACACTGTCTGTATCACAGTACAGAATCGAGGAGCTCAGTTTTTCTAGTGATCCGTATAATTTAATTCTTGCTGGAGCTGTTGTATATGCAGCAATAGGTATGTTTGCATGTGGTAAAGTTCTAAGATTTACTTCTACATATTTCCATGTAACCCACAACTTATCATCATCAACAGGGTAAATTGAACAAATTTCTATACCTGGTGATTGGAGAAGTTCACAAAATTGATTGAAATTATTAATGACTTTAGTGTTTGTTTGATCATCCCTTTGGCCGAACTTGCCCCACAATGAGCTTAAACAAAGTTTGGCAATATTACGTCGACCAGAATTTTTTGAATTTGGTTTTTATCAAGAATGATACATTCCCTTCTCTTGTATGATTCAATAAAACTATCTTTACCCTCATCTGATATATATTCATTACTCCAACCACTGGCCATCTGTTTAATTTTTAAAAAAATATTGACATATTCAGTAAAAAATCCGCCAGTTTTTGTGTTAGGGTCGTACACTGTGTACTCATACTTCCACAACTCATACACTTTCAAAATTTTGAACCCCTTATCAACAGCTAAGGCTATTTCAGGAATTACCCATAGGCCATTGAGTTGCCGCTCATCACCTGAATGATCGCAACTTGAAATGTTATTACCTTCAGCACATTTTCTACAAAGTGTAAAATACAATTTATTGTCGTTTTTCATGGGTAACACAGGTATCAGCAGGTTGTTAGGTGCAATTACATCACATTAAATGAAACCATGCATTGAAATAATTGCATGTATGGGGGGATGTTATCATTTCGAAACATCTCAGGATGTTTTATGGGGTACGGTGCGTATTTGTTAATATACGGATAAAGACTAGTAAAGTCCAAATAACGTATTACCTCACCCTTTTTGACAGCATGGTATAATTTGAACACCTCAGTACGACCTCCAAATAGAGCATCCCGCACACATATTGGACGATTTATGTCATTAAAATATCGTCGCAATTTCTCATTTAAAAGCTTGTCTTTATTTAGTACATTTTTAAATTCACATTCCCATGTATATACTAGATTGTATCAGTGTCTCCGTATTGCCTCGATACGTCTTTGTGTACTTTCATATCTTTGATTTAAAGTTTCTAAAGTCTGAAGGTTATTTTCCCCCGATTCTTGAAATTTTAAACATTCTCTACAACCGTGATAGTAACATCCAAAGAACTCACAGAAATTATTTGACTCTTTATGAAAACCGTCGACATATAGCCCACACTTATCCAACTTTAGCTCACCGTTATTGTTTGTTGAGATTAGCAGACCGTTAATTTGGGAGTTTTTCCAAGCCAGCCACTTGCAAGAAATTACGGAATGTGTTTCACTTTTGAACTAGCCTCTTTTAGGTATTACGCCTAAGATATTTTTTTGAAGATATTTTTTCCGAAAAACTAGCATACATGTCGATGCAATTGTGAGACTTTCTATTAAGGGGTTCACATCTGTCATTTTAATAAATTCATCCATAAATCTTACACAACCACGTCGTAAAATATCAACATCGTTTACACAATATCGTAACAGCTCATCTCTATTATTGAAAGTATCTTGTGTTTCCGTACTGTACCAATTTAAAAAATCCATTCTTTCCTTATGCTTCATTGTATCGCAACCGTACATTTCTGGTGGTGGGTATTTACCGATATAATTTATATTCTCCTCGGTATTGAAATAATAAGGATAGTAACCTTTAGCACTGTCTTCAATATCGAAAACTTGTGGAAACTTAGAAAGTGGAAACGGCAGGAAATTTAAAGAGTCAACAAATGAAACTTGTTCACATGTCAACTTCATAATTTTGGTTCCATTCATTAAAGGTTCACTATGTTTTTTTCTAGCTATTAACTCCGAAATCAAGAAATGACCTTCATAGCCTTGTAAATTATGTGCATAACAATATACGTTGCTCACATAAGGTCTGCGTATTAAACAATAGTGTAGAAACCTTTTCACAACAGAGGATTGATCACTTTTTTCAAATATATGCTGTCTGACACCACATGTATCACATGGTTGTTTAATATCTTCATCTTGATAACAATTGTGGCAAACATGTTGTGCTACAATTAAATTTGCAACATGTACAAAAGTTGCAGAGCTGTCTCCATACAGGCCGTCTTGAGTAGTTTCACAATCAAAAAATATAATGAGAAACTTTTTATCATTTCTACCTGTGTAGGGATTTATAAAACAGTTATGATGAGACGGTTGTATTCTTGAACACATCTGACAAAAGTATTCGTCACATTGATGTTTGAGTCCTTTCCTGTTTGTAAAATTTATAAATTTTGTGGAAAATACACATATGTTGAAAGTGTCACATACAGTTTTTCCATTGAACTTTTATCTAAATGTTTAGCGAAACATAGCGGTCCTCTGAACCCACGATTACACTCGCTATAGTCAACCATATGTGATACATACACGCAGGGTGGGAATGTGATGCAGTATGGACATTTCATTTCACATTTATGAAACGAATGATTTGAAACTTTATCGCAATAGGTCCAAATATAACTTTTGGAAAACAATCCGGTGACCGATTTTATGACGTAAAGATGTTTTGTACTCTCGAAATAGAAGGGGTTAATTTTTTTTGCTGTTATATCCTGTAGCGGTATTTTAAAAAGGATGGAACTCGGATCTCGAATATTATCGAAAACAACAATTTGATACGCACTTAAGTATTTTTGAAATTTATAAAGATCCAAGATGTTGCAACCATTTTCTCCAATTACCACTTTAGATTTTTAACACAATCGATCAGCCTTAAAATCTAACGATTGCAAAATGACTAAATTATTAAAAGATTTATATTACCCTCAGGCATTTCCATTGCATAACAAATACTTCTAGGTAAACATGAAAGATCCTTAGCGTTAGCGGCTTTTCCCACATCTACTAACACTTTTTCTTTTTAAAAGGTCAGCATCATCTGTGTACTTTTTATTTATGCACCCCCCCGCCGGAAGGAATGTTTACGATATCAGCATGGAACTGTATGATATAATCCGAAAGAAATTTAGTGTTGGACTGGTTAACATTCGCTATAAGGCCAATTATATCTTTACCATTAATTTCCTAAATGGGCTTTAAAGTTGACCATATGGGTACAGAACGAATACGCGATCCGCAACACAAAAGCATTCAATCATCAGTCTTAACCTTCACCTACACCACACGTATAAAGTAATTAAATATGCGCTGCTTAAAACACATTTTTTCCGCAGACACTAATTACATTCACCCTCAATTGGTTCAAAATACAAGTCTTTTCATGTCCAGCGATTCTTGCATCAAGCGTACCAAGCAAGCGTAAGCAACCATAAAGCATCTTCTAATTGGCATACACACAGTTTAATTAAGTATTACACCATTTACCATCATCCCATTTCACCTGAATTCAACTCAAGACGCGTAACATTCGACAACAACTCCACAAAAGGACTTTTAGGATCCTCCCTGACGTCATCTATAGTGTTCCATTTCAGTTTAAGATACAGGTGATATTGAAACCTTTCCAATAATATTTCTTTTTTGATGAAAACACACGCAACACAATTAGCAATGTTCAAATTGCAAGCATATGCATGTAGTCTGTGCTACCGGCCGTGTTAACCGAACGTCATTTTCTCTTGAAGCTAATTAATTCACATTGCAAATTGGGCCATACCACTTAATTACTACATTTCGCAATATAGTGTAAAATATGTACAACACAAAAAGTCATCAAGAATGCGGAAGACAAGGCGTTATTTTAATGATATTCACCCTCAAATCTACAGTTCCCCAGCAAACAACAAGAAAAACTAATGCGAAGACAAGTCGTTACGCACAACGCATAACTTGATCATTCATGATACATCTCTACAAGAAAGAAGCACCTGTTGACGGCCAATGCGTCGTCACGGTCAACCTTGGGGAAATACCTTTAATTACAATAAAACACACATCATTCGTTTGTCTTCAAAAAAGACTTGAGATATTTTAACTTCCTGAATTAATGAACTCCTGGTAGACTGTCTCGCACTATTAAGAAAATTAATACATAGTTATATAGAATTCAGCCTGGATGGCAATTACCATTAAAATTTCACCCTTCTTTTCACCCATCATTCGTTGTCTTGAACAGACGCTACATATAAAGTACAGTAACACGGCGTATTGAATATTATTGGGTTCGGGGGGTCTTGAACAGGTGCTTCATACATTCGCTTGAATGAAAACTTCAATTAACATGCACGGTATCGCTAACGAACGAAATTCAACTTGAATTTTTACATGTACAATGCTAGTACGATCGAAACTCAAGTTGAGTTTGAACATACATATATAGCAACAGATATTACAAGGAGCTCATCGTAAGCAAGTTAATTGTATGCACTCCTCTGCTGGTACGATCGAAATTCAAGTTGAGGTTGAACATACATACATACATTAATATAGATTCTTTTGCAAGTTTCTCTGTTGATTCGTAAGCGAGTTAATTAATATTCACGACATCGCCAACGAACGAAATTCAAGTTGAATTCGCACATGAAGGTACATTTATGTTCTTTCTGTCTGGTTTTCATGCGCTCCTGTTCTGATCAGAACTAACCATTCACGACTACGATTCAAGGAACTATAAGGACGAAGATAGATTTCCAACTCTGACCAAACAGCAACAAATAGCAACAATGCTTTTGTGAATAAAGAGGTAGCGAAACTCTTGAGAGCTGGGATAATCAGAAGCATGGGTTGTACCTAAAAAAGGAACCTATTTAGAAGGGAATTATCTAGCTTAACTGTTCGATTTTTAAAAGCTGAACGCAGAAACTATAACAAACAGGTATCCAATACTATATGTCAACCTAACGACCCAAAATTTAGGTAAAGCAGCGGTATTTAGATGGAAAAGACATAGAGAAGTCTTTATTCTCAATAAATGGAGCAAAATACGCATTCGTTAGAATGCTCTTCGGATTGAAAAATGCACCGAGTATTTTTCAGAGACTCGTTGATTACATTCTCAGACCGTACAATAGCAAATTTGCGTAAATCTACATCGATGACGTATTGACATATTTGTGGCGGCCCAGAGGGCCATGTCACCTAACGATGAGGATCACGGGAGTGAGCGCAGCAGCGCGTACTCACTCACACAGTAGAATGGCAGCACCGCTAATCAGCGGTACACACACTGTGGAGATGAGAGACTGCAGCATCGAAGCTCAGCGAAATCAAAACCACTTCGCTTCGAACCTTCTCGAAACCACGACGCGCAAGGCTTGGCCCCACAGTATTATTAATTGATACGGAAAATAAAATGAGTGTTGAAACTTCTTAGAGCCGATTAAACTATTTTTATTTGACCCCACAACTGGTGACCCCAACGTGATTATTTAAGTGCCGCTGACACGATAGTGCACGTGTGGTATTAGTGCTAACGCAGTTTAGTGCAAAAGTGACAAATAAATATGAGTGTCGATAAAGCTTAACAACTCCCTGTCCAAGAACTAGCGACGGCTTTCGGTGTGAAACTTCGGCTTACAATGTTCGATGCCGAAGATCCTGCACTCTGGTTTGCCGTCGCAGAAAGGTACTTCCGGTCAGCAAAAATTGAGACCGACGAGGGCAAAATCGACGCAGTTCTATCGACACTTGACTCGAGGGCGCGTAAAGAGGTGAAGGACTTAATTATGAACCCGCCGGCAGAAAATCCATACACGGCCCTTAAAGAAGCACTTATCAAGCGTTTGTGCGTATCTCAGGACACGAATTTGATGCGTCCCCTCGGAAGAGAGAAAATGTGCGTTCGAAAGCCTACGCAGTACCTCCGAAGGTTGCAAGATCTGGCGGGTACCGCCGCAAAATCAGAGCGATGCCAGCTGCAGTTAAGGGGCCACTTGCGGTGTTTCACGATCAGCCCTTGGAAAAGTTGGCGGAAATGGCTGACAATGTAATCGAGGCGACCGCCTCGACTGCTGCCGTGCACGCTATTCAACCCCAGCATGCACTCAATGAGGTTAGTTTTGCCGCCCAAATAGCGGAGCTCACTAGAGAAATGGCAACTTGCGTCGACAGATGAACGAGCGCAACTCTCGCGAACGGGGCCGTAGCCTGTCCAGATCGCGCGCAAGATCCCCTTCACGGTCGAACAACCCGGAGCTTTGTTGGTACCATGACGTTTTCGGCGAAAGGGCCCGTAAGTGTACACCTCCATGTAAGTACATCGCACCGGGAAACGAACAAGCGACCCGCTAATGGCGGCCGGCGGGCCTTGTATCGCACCTCGGCACCTTTTTGTCGCTGATCCAAAAAAATCGGAATATCAGCTCACAGCAGCGAATAACTCAATCATAGCCACATACGGTACGTCAACTCTCGAGCTCAGTCTGGGGTTGCAACGGGTATTCCCATGGCGTTTTGTAATCGCGGACGTCGGCAACCTCATTATCGGCGCAGATTTTCTTGCGCATCACGGCATAATGGTTGATATGCAAAGCGGGCAGTTAATTGGTAAACACACTAAGCTGTCATCTAAGGGTCGCGTTGACGAATCACAAGAACCGACCGTTCAAGTCGTCACAGGCAACTCGAAGTATCATCAGTTGCTCACCAAGTACCCGGGAATCACTCGACCTGACGGCCGATCACCGGAAGTTCAGCACAAGACGCGACATTTCATTGAAACGACGCCTGGGCTTCCACCTTCCTGCAAGCCGCGCTGACTCGCACCAGACCGTTTTCTTATTGCAAAGCAGCAGTTCGAAACGATGGTCAAACTGGGAACTGCTCGTGCCTCATCCAGCAGTTGGTCGTCACCCCTACATCTGGTCACCAAGAAGGGCGGCGATTGGCGTCCCTGTGGCGATTACCCGATGCTCAACGCGCGGACGATACCCGACAAATACCCGGTGCCGCATATCCAAGATTTTGCACAAGCGCTGCATGGCAAGCGAGTTTTCACCAAAGTTGACCTCGTGCGGGCTTATAATCAGATTCCCGTGGCGGATGAGCATATTGCGAAAACGGCCATTACGACTCCTTTTGGTCTTTTTGAATTTCCATTTATGAGTTTTGGGCTGACGCTGATGGCATTATACCCTTACCAGATCGCGTCCAGGCCATCCTCGATTTTTCTCTGCCAAAAACCGCAAAACAGCTGTGAAGATTCCTCGGTATGCTCAACTTCTACAGAATTTGTCTACCGAAAACTGCGCATACCCAGGCCCCGCTCTGCGCACTGCTGTAAGGAAGCATAAAAGGGAAAGACGAAATCAAATGGGATGCAACGACGACTGCAGCCTTCGAGAGTACGAAAGCCGATCTCGCAGATGCAACACTCATTGCACACCCGTGCTCTGGAGCTCAACTCGCGCTGGAGTGCGACGCCTCGGATTCTGCTGTTGACCAAGCTTGGCAACCGTTGGGATTTTTCTCGAAAAAACTCAGCGACACGGAACGGCGATACAGCGCTTATGATCGAGAGTTGCTCGCCATCTACAGCGCCATCAAGTACTTCCGGCACATGTTGGAGGCGCGAGAATTCACCATCTACACCGACCATAAACCGCTCACATATGCTTTTCGGCAGAAATCAGAGAAAGCATCGCCACGTCAAGCCCGTCATCTGGACTACATCTCGCAGTTCACCTCCGACATCAAACACATCGAGGGTAAGGATAACGTGGTCGCCGACACACTGTCCCGCGTCGAGAGCGTCGAGACGCCTCTCGTTTATGCAGCTCTGGCAGTAGCGCAAAAGTACGACAATGAGCTCAAGTCAATCCTCGAGCAAGGATCGTCTAGTTTGCAGCTGAAGAAAATCGTGATGCCGGGCACGAACATCGAAATAATGTGTGACATATCTACATCAAACGGCCGCCCGTACATCATCCCTGGTGTCCGACAAGCAGATTTCTCTGTCATCTACCACCAGTCGCACCCGGGAAAGAAAGCGGCAGTTAAGCTTGCCACTCAACGTTTTCTTTGGCCGGTCATCAACACCGACTGCCGTAGGTGGACACAAGGGTGCATACCCTGCCAACGATCCAAGGTTACGCGCCACGTCTCCGCTCCAAGAGGCAGTTTTATACCACCGACGGCACGATTGGAGCACGTACATATAGATATTATTTATATGCCGAGCTCAGAGGGCAGTCGGTACTGCCTTACCTGCATTGATCGCTACTCTCGATGGCCGGATGCTTTCCCAATGCAAAACATGGAAGCTCCAACGGTCGCTCGTGCCTTTTTCGACGGATGGGTCTCTCGTTTTGGCGCGCCGCTGCGGTTGACGACTGACCTCGGCCGACAATTCGAGTCACACCTTTTCAACGAGCTCAATCAGCTGATGGGCACTTGGCATTATCATACATCCGCATACCATCCTCAGTCCAACAGCCTGGTCGAACGAAGCCACCGTCACCTAAAAGCGGCCATCAAATGCCACGAAAATAGCCAATGAACTAGAATTTTGCCGCGAGTGCTTCTCGGCATCAGAGCAGCCTGGCGCGAAGACTCGGGCACAACGGCCGTCGACTACGTGTATGGTGAACCCCTTCGCCTGCCAGGCGAATTTTTAACGGGGTCAAAACAGGCCTTTGAAGACCAGTCGGACTTCATTAAGGAACTGCGTCACCATCTTCGTCAGCTTCGACTGGTTTCACCCAGGACGCACAGCACCAAAGCTCCATTCGTGTACAAAGAGATCAAAATAGCAACACACGTTTTCGTGCGGCATGAAGCAGTCAAAACAATGCTGCAAATACCATACGATGGTACATTCGAGGTGGTGAGTAGAGGCGACAAAACATTTGTCGTCAAGATCAACGGCGTCAACAAGACGGTCTCTATTGAACGGCTCATACCAGCGTATATTATCAATCCAGCTATGCCAACCAACCACGAAGATCCAGGAATTACAATATGCCCCACGCCGCAAGCGCGAGTTTTGGATATCCCGCAACAACAACAACCGACGGATCAACAGCAACCGCAGTTGCCACAGCAACAAGAACCACGACAAGAGCACCCTCTTTTAAGTCGCTCGGACAGGCGTATAAGGTTTGTCGAGCGATACCAGGCGGGACTCAATAAGACATACATATGTACAAACTATTGTAAGCTACTTTTACTATTTTAATCTTAGGGGGGTACTGTGGTGGTCCAGAGGGCCATGTCACCTAACGATGCGGATCACGGGAGTGAGCGCAGCAGCGCGTACTTACTCACACAGTAGAATGGCAGCACCGCTAATCAGCGGTACACACACTGTGGAGATGAGAGGCTGCAGCATCGAAGCTCAGAGAAATCAAAACCACTTCGCTTCGAACCTTCTTGAAACCACGACGCGCAAGACTTGGCCCCACAGTATTATTAATTGATACGGAAAATAAAATTAGTGTTGAAACTTCTTAGAGCCGATGAAACTATTTTTATTTGACCGCACATATTCTTTCTTACCTGAAAATCACGCCAAACACATTCGAATTATAGTAGACGCAAAGACTAAAGCCAATATGAAACTGTCAGCCGAGAAGTTTTGTTTCTTTAAAACTCAAATAGAATATTTAGTGCACAATATAAATAAAAACAAGATTACAGTGGATCCATTAAAAGTTCAAACTATCGAAACCTACCCCACTCGAACCAGTCTGAAGGACCTCAGATTATTTTCAGGTCTAACCTCATACTATCCTAAATTTATTAAGGATTTTGCCAAGATAGTGCAACCCTTAACTCTAAATTTACAAAGTGAGAATGCTCAAATAGGAAAAAAGCGAAGTAAAAATGTTAGTATCAAATTGAATAATGATTTGAAATAAGCAATCAAAATATGAAACATTAAACTAAGGAAAAAATGCAAACTCTATCAGTACAGTAAACCTTTGGAATTAACTATGAATGCTGGCAAAATAGCGATCGGAAAGTCTTAGGAACCCAACTATTTATATATCTAGAACTTTGAGTACGACGGAACAGAATTATTCATCCAATGAAAAAGAACTTTTAGCAATTATACGGTCACTTCAAAAACTGAGAAATCACTAAAATGGCATAGCCGACCTGAACATGTACACTGATCTCCAATCATTAATATTTTTAATATCAGCAATAAATCCTCTCCCCACACTAATTACGTTGCAGCGGGCCGAGCGGACGAAAAAAAATTAAGTTCACACCAACAATTGAACAAAACACACGGTAGATTTCTGGAATAATATTTTATTTTGCGGGACCTCTTTTACAATCGTAGATACAGTGTTTTTGACTAATACGCGACAACTGACTCGAAGCTATTTCATCTGGTCACTTTATGATTTCGTAACTGCTGACACCGCGTCTGGCTTTTTAGTATTTTCTAGAAAAGAGTGCAATGTTTTCCAGGCGGTGTCAGTTTTACTTGCGTCTGAAATTTCTGCATCTTGCAAATTTGGAATTTGGTGTCGCATATGTAACTCACTCTCCTCAAAATATAGAAGAAATTCATAGAATATTATGGAGTAAAAACCGTTTACAAACCAGGACATCAAAATGTCGTGGCAGATGCACTTTCCAGACAACAAATAAATACAAAAAGTGCAGATTACAGCGATTATTCTGAAGAAAGTTCGTCACACGAAAAAATTAAAGTAGTATCTCGACCCCTGAAGTAATTTCAACTTCAAATAGTTCTAGTTAATAGCCTACAACAGCAAGTAGAAAAAAAAATGCATTTAGTGATCAAATCCAATGGACCATACATATACTTTATTTAGTCACCTTCCTAAATCAAACAACTGAAAACAGTTATGAATGCTACTACTACTACTATTCATTAAGATCTAGTGCTCTGTTATCGAGCCAAAGATGAAATTAGGAAAGTTTACCAGAACTATAACATAGTCTTTACACAAAACAATTTAAAGAATATAGAAGACAAAAAAAAACTTATACAAAAAATCCATAATAGAGCTCACAGAAACTACAGAAATAATATGAAGTAATTAAAAATCCAATATTATTAGCCCGATATGAATAAGTGAAAAACTGCGCGACAAAATGCGAAAATTGTTTGGAACTTAAATACGAGAGACACCGAACTAAACACAGTTAGGGAAAATTCCCATCACCCAACAAAAAACAGGAAAAAATATTTATAAAGATATGTTCTATCTGACTAATAAACAGTATATTTTATTTATAGAAAATTTTTCTAAATATGTAATCTTAGATGAAACTTTCATACCTACTCATTTAAAATAAATATTTCGAACCATATTTCCCAAAATAAAATATATAGTAACGGGCAATGAAAGTATCTTTATTACTAACATTACCAAGATTCTACTCGATAAATTAAGTATCCAACATTTCAAAGCCCCAGTCAATCATTCAACTACAAACCGTAGTATTGAAAGAGTTCACTTTACTTTAATCGATATAACTCGAGTCTTAAACACCCAAAATAATACATCACCTTCAGAAAAAATTTATAACGCAATATACAAATATAACAATACACTTCATTCAGTCAGCGGTATGAAACCCATTGATGTGCATTATAACCACGAAAAATATGTCCACAAAAACAAATCTTAGACCAGAAACAAGAATGAATGATTTAAAATGAGAATAAAAATAGGGTATTTTAATCCATCCAGCCCAACGAAAAAATCTTTGCCAAACAGATTCGAGGGAACAAACTAGCCTAACCCTACATCAAATTCACGGTAAAGGAAAATCGTGGGACCCCGTTTAAACTACCAACGGGAAGGTTATACACAAAAATAACAAAAAGAAAAACCCTCCAAATGAAGAATAATTCTAATAACTTCAATAACCCTAAGAACTTTAATTCAGGCAGAAGTTAACATAACAAACTTAGAAGGCAAAACCTTCATATTAATCACTGAAACAATAATAACACCTTTGAACAATTTGACTTTTTATACCATATAACCAACATCACACACTTTAAAGTAGTACTAGAAGATATTAAAAGTAAAGGACAATTAGAAGTCAAAAACAGTACTGTATTCGAGAAAATAGATTAAATAGATTCTTAGATCAGTTAATAGAACACATTAGGCCAATTTTTTAGACTCAATTATAAAATTCATAGCAGGTAACCCTGACCACGAAATCATGTTAACAATTAAAAACGCCATAAATATCCGAAGTGAAAATAATGAGAAACAGAAGGTAATAAATGTAGCTTTCGACAAACGACTTAACGAAATTAAACAGACTGAATACACACACACACTATTCACTATATAAGGCTGAGGCTCCACGTACGATTCCAAACCGATTATTATTTGAAATGCGTAAACAATAAGAACGACGGGCGTCAAGGCTCCACGTCCGATTCCAAATCTGAAATAAGAACGTGCGAGGCTCTTGAATCATATTGTTTGTTAAGTGTTCATTTTCGTGTTGGTACTCAACGTGAAAACATCTGTCTTGCGTTGTTGATGGTGTCAGTGCTAAAATCCTAAAATGGATGAATTCTGGCACTAGGGCACACTTCTCGGCAAACATTCTCCCACACCGCATCATAAAGTTCCCTGTTGTGGTAATCTTTCTCCGCAATACTCCATATTACCGGATTATTTGCAACTGCCGTTATCACCTGCTCCATGGCCTTCTCCGTTCACTGCCTTTTAACGAATGAACACAATGCATGCGCATACAGAAAATCGGTTTTAGAAAACCGGCCGTGGAGCCGGGTGTCATCCGATCTTATGGCGAAAGCGTGTAAATGAGCGAGAAGGAAGCGCCTTCGTTCTGATTATGAATCGGAACGTCGACCCGGGTCGTTATGAACCAGACGGGTCGTAAACCGGCGTTATTGATCGAATCGGACGTGGACGCAGGGTCACCCGGTTCTCATATAGATAACATGCAAAATAAGAAAAGGTCGCGTTGCTATGACGTTCATTCTTAAAAACAAACAAACCGAAACCGATTTGGAATCGTATGTGGAGCCTCAGCCTAATGAGGAATGTTTTGCACGAACAAAGTCGCTATGAAAATGCAAGGCAACGAGGCTCTCGTCTCGTTGGCCTCATTGGACGTGAAGTCCTCGAACGAGCCCGTCGGTCGTGTAGACGAATTGGGTTCGGCCTCTACTTGGCTACACGGTGATGGCTGCTGGCAGGCCAGCTCTTTTTGGCACGTAATGTCGTAGGTACGGTTGCCTGGGCCAAGTCCCCAATCTCGTTTCCGAGAGATTCAGCCATCTGATTTGCCCGATTTACATGTTCGACAAAAATAGGCCTATGCGCTTCAAGTTAAACAACAAAACTTTCTGAGGCTCGACCTCCTACATTACTTCAAGTTTACTCTGGCGTGAATTACAAACTTCGACCCGCGGAAAATAAAAAAAAATCACTTCGATACAACTTCTTTTATTAACAACACCAGCAACAGAACAGAATGAACATTGAACAATTTGTGAATACAATTTTATAACTTTGTGCTGCTGACGCAGTACACGTGAATGCAAGTTTTTAAGTACATCGAAATGTGTCAATTATTAATTAGGGTGAATATGAGCAAGCTTGCCAAAAATGTGCTAGTTTGTTTAAGACATGTCGAAATGAATTCGATGTTTGATGACCTGGGCAATTGGACTTAACTCCTCCCTCTTTAAGAGGCGACAATTAGAGGAACTGTTGATCAGGAGTTCCTTTGATTAGTGCCGATGGTGTAGTTAGTGGGCTTGTAGAATCTATGCTTCAGGTAAGTTTCACGTAAATATACGAGGAAAACAATGATGATAATTATGATGGGCATTATGATGAGGCCTGTTATGTAGTTCCCATAGTTTGATGGTAATAATAAGCTGACATTTTCCGTGTTCGGGAATTGAAATTCTTGCAGGTGACGTAATTAAATATCGTCGGTTTTCTCGGTGTAATTGACTTCGCTGAAAATGTACGGAAAATTTTTCACTTCGTCCCA
The DNA here is from genome assembly GCA_963942545.1 of Oxycera nigricornis. NCBI lineage: Eukaryota > Metazoa > Arthropoda > Insecta > Diptera > Stratiomyidae > Oxycera > Oxycera nigricornis. The sequence goes on from OZ012662.1 coordinate 65,762,731, forward strand.
AAAGATACTTTTCATGCTGGTGTACGTTATGTCGTTAATTTCGATGTCGCAGTTCTCATAATAGATAAGAGCGGTTCCATTGATGGTCCTGTTGGAGAATCCGCAAGTTGAATTGATAGGTGTATCTGGAATGTTGATGACTAAGATGAAGTTTGGTTCTGGTTCCAGGATCTCTATTGTATGCAGAGTGCTCCCCAGTTTGCAGGATGCTGGAATGCCATTTATGAGGTTATAGATGCACCTAGAATTACTCGTAGATCCCTGGGCTAATTTATTCTTGCATTAAAATGTACCCTCGATCCTTGGGCATCTGCTGTTGAAGAATTGAATACCATTGAGTTTTAGGATGGCGTAGGGTTTGGTGATTATTTGTTTGCTGCTCTGGACGGGAAGAGGTATCAGATGGAAAAATGGGTAAGTTTGGTTGAATAATATTGGTACTTTTATATTGAAGATGATAGTGGAATGATTGCAGTAGGCTTCGAGATTAAGAAGCTCATAAATGTGTTCATTGGAAACGAGTTTAATGCCTTGTCCTTGAAATGATCGCGATATTATTGAGACTTTGTTTGGGCTAAGAATCTGTTTGGATATTATGTTAAGTTTAGCGAAAATTATGGCTTCTGCGATGTCGGCAAGGTGGTTATTCAATAGGTCGATATTATCATTGATTTGATTTAAGTATTGAATTTGAAGCATAGAGCTATACTCTTGTCTAATTTGATTTTTAATTTGAGCTTGCGAATCCTTTAAATATTTCTGAATGGTTTCTGTTTAAACATTTATGTGATTAGTATGTAATATTATCGAAGCGTTTTGCCATGAGATTATTAAGTTTAGTTTGTTTATTAAATTCCGTTTTTAGTTTTGATTGGTTGTAAAGTATCGCGTCAATTTCACTATTCAAACGTAAGGCATCATTTGCGTCCATGTTGCCAGTTATTCCTTTAATCAGTGACCCGAGACCATCGATTAATCCTCTCTTTAGGCGTAATTTTGGTTTGAGTGTTGCCAATTTATGCGTCAATTTTGTCATTTTCAGTCGAGTCGTAGTGAGTGCGTCCGCTGTATTGTGAGTTTCGTGGAAGTTGCGTTGTGATTCAGATAGTTTGTCTATAGTCCTCTCGAAATTGTCAAGCTTGATTATGTGTATCCGGTTTTCGTGGACGTGTATCTCTCTAGCTATCCCCAATCGAAGTGGTAGAAGTCCCCGGTTCCTGTTCAAGTTCTGTATTTCGATTTTTTGTGCTTGGGTTGTTCATAGTCTATAAGAAAGGTTTTATCTTAATTCTAGATTTGTGTATCTTTTTTTGTCTTTGGTAATGACTGTGATCTGGTTATCTGCGACCACTATATGCTTGCTAAATCTTGGTGTTAGCTTATAACGCCTGCATTCTTTTCACAATATAACTTCGTTTTACTTTAGTTCTTTCGGTTCATCTCTTTTTTCGTTTATATTTGCCAATTTCCTAGTTTTTAATTCCCCGATTTTATCTTGAATGGCTGGGTAAAAGACGGCTCGAAATTCGTTTAATTTTTGGATGTATTCGTGTGCATTATCGAAATTTACGGATTTTCAAAAGTTGTGGGTTCTTCCATAATATAATTCAAATGGGGTATGTTTTGTAGCTGAATGTATAGCGTTGTTATAAGTGATAATGCTCTCTGATATTATGTCATCGTGATCTATGCTATATTTCTTTTCCTTCCGTTTTTTAAAAAATTTTCTGTAGATTTCTGTTAGCATGGAGTGAAACCGTTCCACGGGGGAATTACTGGATGTTTGCTGGAAGGATGTAAAATGCATGTTTATGTTGTATTGCTTACAAAAGTCCTTGAAAATATTTGCAGTCAATTCAGTGCCTTGATCGGTCACCAATTTTTCTAGGATTCCATGTAGGCTTATAAAGTGGTTCGATGCTTATATGATTTTGAGGCTGTTCTTAGTCTGGAGGGTGTATGCTGCTGCGAATTTGGAGAACTTATCTATTATTGTTAGCATTTGTTGTTTATTGATGGAATAGATGTCGATGTGAATAATTTGTAAAGGCTTGCATGGGGTCTCAGTTTGTTGAAATTTCAGTTTAGGGGGTTGTCTGTCATACTTCAATGCCTGGCAAGTTTCGCAGTTGTTGATTGTTTCGGCTATTTCATTTTTCATAAAAGGAAAATAATATTCTCTTTTGAGATGCATTAACGTTTCGTTAATACCCCTGTGGTTATTGTTGAAGTGGTAGTCACGGGTTAACTTATCCTGCTCATCGCTTTCGGTAATTTCTTTCAAAATTTCCATGCAACGGGTTAGTTTAAAGGTTTTACTTTGGGAAAAGAATTCAAAGTAAGTTTCCTGAACTGTTCTGAAAGTATCGTTATCCGTGAGGACAGCCGATAAACGATTGGGTGGTACATATTTTTTAAATTTGTTAATTATATCGTCTTTTGAATAATCTGTTTTGCAAATAGTACGACGTTGTCTATTCTTGAATGGCATTTGAAGTGTGACAACGGCTTTTGTATCGGACTTTTCCAGAATTAATTGAATGCAGAATTCATTTAGTGCACGTTCCCTTTTTGTAAATTATTTCATAATCGTCTTCTTCCAACTTTAATCGCCAACGCACCAATTTTGAATTTGGGTCCTTAAGATTCATAAGCTTCATTAGTGGTTTATGGTCGCTAATGATATTCAATTTTTGACCGAATAAGTAGGACCAGAAATATTTTGTTGCCCACACAATTGCTAACAATTCCTTTTCGATTGTTGAATAATTTACTTCGGAATCGGTTAAAGTGAGACTAGCAAAACAGATTGGTTTGTCGCCGCCTATTGGACCTTGAGAAAGAATAGCCCCAATAGCATAGTCACTAGCATCCGTCGTAAGGAGGAACGGTTTGCTAAAATGCGGGTATTGCAGTATGGGATCGTTGGTAAGAAGATTTTTGCATTCCTCAAAGGCTTTCACATAGCGGCTGTTGAGGTCTATGGTTCTTCCCTTTTAAGACATTCCGTGAGGGGTTTTGTGATTTTGGCAAAGTCTCTTATGAACTTCCGGTAGTAACTGAGTAATCCCGGAAATGACTTAATTTCTTTCTGAGATTTTGGGATTGGAAATTCGCGGATTGCTCTAGTCTTGTCTGGATTGGGTTTGACTCCCTTTCTGGTCACTACTTGTCCAAGAAAGTTCACTTTGTAATGAAAGGATCGCCATGTAATGAAAGATCGTCATGTAATGAAGATGGAGATTTTGAGGCAACTTCTAATGCCTGAGTCCTTTCGCTATAAATATCGAAAGTTTAAATAATGGGGACTGTTGGATATCCCTAATGCGCAAACCTATGCAAGCGGTCAAACCGCAGATAGAGTGGCGTGGAGAACATGTCTCTCGGCCGATATTTACTAGTGTGCAATATTAAAACACAAAGGTTTTCTGTACCGCGTGAGAGGATTGCAGAGATGCCTCGACTTCGCTACTAAGGCGCAGCGTCGCGAATTATTAGTTCGCGCGTCTAGGTCAGGAAAGCAAATCCTCCCGATCTATATTTTCGTTTCTCTTTTATACTATTTTACAACTTCTAATATGCTTACGTACTAAGTTAATTTATTACCTTATGACTAAGTGCCCAATATATTTTTACTTCACACAGTTCGATGATCTCTTTGCCCATGCAGCAATCATCGAATTATATTGTGTATACTGCACAATCGAACCATGCCCACTTGACCCATGGCGCGATGCATGTTCTCACATTAGCCTGGTCAAGTGTTCATTCATAAATCGTTCACACTAATCGATGACATGGCAAACCTCTGCCTTGGCATAGGTTGTGTACACATCGATGAGTGTAGCGGCAAAACATTCAACACGTGCGGATCGATTTATGTGTGTGCAATTGTTTACAATTGTAGGATTTATGACCTACTTTCTTAAGTGAGCTAAGATTTCTTACACTAGGTGATAATGAATATGTCACACTATACTACATTAAATGGTAAAGATTATGATACACTACAACTTCATTATGCAAAAATTCACCTTTGTCCAGCTGGACTTTAAGATTGGCTTGGCGTAGACGTTCGAATACCTTTCGTAGATTTTCTGAATGTTCCTGCAACGAAGTAGAAAAGACGATAATGTCGTCTAAATAGACTAAGCATATGTGTACCTGTAGGTCCTTCAGCACGTTATCCAAGACCCTCTGAAATGTTGATGGAGCATTTTTGAGTCCGAAACGCATTCTAATATATTCGAAGTGCCCACCTTCCACCGTAAATGTGGTCTCTTTGATGTCTCTCGGATCCATCTCGATCTGATGGGATCCGCTGGATAAATCTAGTATGCTAAAGAACATGCATTTACCTAGTTTGTCTAAAATGTTGTGTATGTTAGGTAGAGGGTATCGATCACTTACGGTTTTTTCGTTAAGTTTTCGATAATCAATTACCAATCGCCATTTTTGCTTCCCGCTGGCATCGATTTTTTTTGGAACAATCCAAACAGGAGAGCTCCGAGGTCAGTAGCTGGGTCTTATGATACCCTGTTGAAGCATATCTGTTATTTGCTTCTGTACTTCAGCATTGTGTACAAACGGATATCTATACGATTTTGTATAGATGGAGATCTCATCGGTTGTTTGTATTCGGTGTTTGACCTGATTGGCAAAAGTAAGGTCTGGTCCCTCTTTGAAGAAGATGTTTTCATACTCTTTACATACTTTGTGGACAACTCGAACTTCTTCTTGGTTCAAGCGGAAAGTTCTAAGTAGTTTGCTCATATCATTGCCAAATTGGTGGAGTTGAATGTTAGCCTCATTGTTAATATTAAAGTTGTTAATTTCGAGGTATTCATCATGAGTAAATGGTTGCACTTTTAAAGGTTGCCCCACAACTAATGATTGATCTGATGATGATTTGTTCACTACCTCGATTATGCTAAACCAGTCTTTTGTATTATAAATGCCTTCGGAAATGTAAAGATTAGGTTGCAATTCGATCTGGTTGATGTAAATTTCGCCATTCTTCACATCAACCGGTAGTTTAACAATTAATTTCGAATTGGCTGGTACTGTATATTTACCGGAGGAAAGGTTTGGCTTGAAGAATAGTGGAATCAAGGCGTTATGTGTAACCAGCGTTTTATTAGCCAAGTATACCTTCGCACCGAGTCTAGTTAATGTGTCCAGTCCGAAAAGTCCGTCGAAGTAGTTATGAAATTCGAATACTAAGAAGTTTGCCTCGCCGGCCTCGTTAAACTCTTTGAAGTTAGGAAGAAATACCTCTTTATTTAATTTATATTTGTTGCAAATAGTTGTAACTATCATGGGCTCTGTTTCTTGTTGGAATTCTTGTGGGATATACTCCAGGTTTATAAAAGAGGTGGATGCCCCGGTATCAATTGGGAATCTTAGTGGTCTACCAAAAGGGGAGGATGATTGAATGTAGGGAAGAGTATACCCGTGAGTGTTGATGTTGAAGTATCCTGTTGCTCTTTCGAGGCAGGTGTTGGAAAATTTTTATCATCCACAACACATTTTTGTTCCGGTCCGAGGAGGCCCATTTGTTCGGAAGTAATTTTGGCGAGGATACCTTTGGGATTGTTTTAAGCGTGTTGGTGTCGAACTGGTATCCATTGGTACGGGTTTTGCATTGGTAAATCTATTTTGTTGTTGTGGTTGTGGGTTGAATTGTTGGTGAGGCCGAAAATTGTAAAAATTGTTCGCCTAAAAGTGGAATGGTTGATTATTAAACGGTCTATTAAAAGGCGTACTTTGTCGAGGGGGTGTAAAAGGGAATCTGGTTTGTTGCGGCACCGAAAATATTGAGGCTGGACCGATCAGTGGCTTACTAGGTACCGCATCGGGCTTAGAACTGAATTTATTAGGTGTATTCATATTATTGGATTTAGAATAAAAAATGTTTTGTGCTTTTAGACAGTACGAAAAGGCGGTGGCAAGACTATCCGGCTGCAAAGCTCGAATAGTGACTCCTAAAGGCTCTCTTTATCCCGTTAAAAATATGTTAAAACACATTTCTGAGTAGAGATTTCTTTTTGCTTGGATAACACTCTCGTCATTTTCGTGTATTGGAACGTGATTTAATATAGTTGCCAAAATTTCAATTACTTCGCTACACAATTTTTCAATTGTCTTTTCGCGCTGTCTTAACCCGTGAAGATCTTTGATTAGAGAGGTTCCGATCCTCTTATCGCTGTATTGCAGGATCAGATTCTTTTTTATTTCACCCCAGTCTAACGAGGTACCGTACATATTGAGTACCTCATTAGCCGGTCCAACAATTTTATTTCTCACGGCCCGTAATAATACTTTCGCGTAGTTACCAGTAACCTGTAATCATTGTTACTTCTTCAACATTTCCTATAAAATCGTGTAACAGCCGAGGATTGCCGTCGAATTTCGGCAGATCCTTGGTTGCGTCCGGTATTCTTAATGAGTTGATGATATCCGCGATCGGTTGCATATTACCACCTTCGTTTGCCATTATGGAGTTCGCACTTTCGAATGAAACACTTTCAGATGATTCACTTTCACTTCTTAATTGGTCAGTTAATGAAATTTTTCTAAGCGTTCTAATTCTGGGATATGGTCTAACATTTATTTTTTTGAACATAGGATAATGTAAAAGGAGGTATTCTATTTCGACTAACATGATAAATATTGGCAAGAATTACATTCTGGTTGTAAATCGCTGAGATCCAATATTCCCTGGATCGCTTGGTAATCCGCCAAGAGCAAGAGGTTGTAAGTAGATTGATTAGGAATCCTTCGTGAGTTGTTTTTCCATCGATAATCCCTCGATGGTGTATAGAACAGAACAATTTCACCAAGAACACCTTGACACTAGTATTTTGATGGCGTATAGAGTAGGAATCTGCACGACTGCGCCAATTACAAACTTGGACCCGCGGAAAATAAAAAAAATCGATACAACTTCTTTTATTAATAACACCAGCGAACAGAACAGAATGAACATTAAACAATTTGTGAATACAATTTTATAACTTTGTACTGCTGGCTCAGTACACAAGAATGCAAGATTTTAAGTACATCGAAATGTTTCAATTTAGGGTGAATATGTGCGAGCTTGCCAAATATGTGCGAGTTTCTTTAAGATATGTCGAAATGAATTCGATGTTTGATGACCTGGGCGTTTGGAGGTAACTCGCGCACATCGAAAAACAACCGCAAATGCAACGCCAACCCGAAAGATAAATTACCATCTACGTTACCAGCGAAAGCCCCGAAGAAACCCGATGGAAAACGAGCGAAAAAGAAACCGCGCGACCAAACTAACTCTCAGGCAGCTGAGTCACTGCTCGAGGGAAGGAGCCGTCACCAGAGGCGCGCCGGCCATCGATGTTATTGTCCGAGCCCTCCCTGCCTTAGCTTAGCGCTTGCCAGGTAGGCATGTGCAACGCACTAAGCCCATAGTTATACTTACCTCTGCCGAACAGCTAGAAAAATCGCTGAAACTCTCGTTACAGTACCTTTATGTTTTTAAATTTTTATTTTTTTGAGAAAAAAGTATATGTTAATGTTTTCTATTCACATTTTTCTATTTTTTCATCTTGCTTTTATACTTCAATTTCAAAACGTTGAGCTAACCTAAAATACAAAACAAAATCTTACTTCATGATCTATTGTATTGAATATTAATTTTGTGGATCCAAATAAATACTTTGCTGTTTAAATTTTAGAGTCTCGACTTCATCTTATGATCAGTTTCACATACTGGTACAAAAAACAGAATATCAAACGCAAAATGCAAATCATAATAGTGTTTTCGTTAAATCTAGGAAATACATTATTTGTATAAAAGAATTAAACTTGGAATACAACAATTTCTTATTCGATTCCCAAGTGCAAACTTTTAACATTGTTATTCTAAATAATAAACCAATCGAATGATTTTCGATAGTAGTATTCGCATTTACCTTTCCTTTTACTTTCTAGTTTGCACCCTTAGTTTGTTTCACACGTGCAACACTTTTTCCACTCCATGAAATTCAAAGATATATGTAAGTGTAACGGAAACAAGTCAGTATCGAAATATAATAAACGAGGTCAGTCTGGACCAAAACACAGCGCTAGCAGTCACCCGGCACTCAAGTCACCAAATTCGAAATCAATCTCTGCCGGAATTGGCGACCCGGAAAATACATACAAAATAAAACAGCATTGATTGTGACCTCCATAACCTATGCATTCTAGACTGCAGAGTTGGGTGGCTTTCTGCCTCGTGGTTTAGCCGTAAAAGACTTACAAACATGGTTGCCGGTGGGGCCAGACCTCCGTGTGCCGTCCTACCTTTCATCTTCAAACAGTTGCCATGTGCTCCATTGCAAAAATCCGTTCCAGAAAGACTGTACCCAAAACGGTCTCCCTCACACCACGTGATTCGGCTCAATTGCGTATTGGGAAAAGTACTTTGAGAAAAAAATTGGGGTCATGGCTTTTCATCAGGCGCCGCTCAATGTCCTGGTCACAACTCGTCCTCGACAAGCCCCCGAAGACAGTAAGATGCTTCGCGGCTCTTCTGAGCCGACACCCGCGTTAGCACTCCAAAATGCAAGATCTTCGACACTCTAATTGGACCTGCATGCGGTTTCAGATCGGGCCTCGTCCACGTAACGTGCACAATTCGAGGGAAGGCGCGTGCGCAAAAAGTTGTGCAGCTTACATGGGGCGTGGAAGATATCGCGAGATACTCTCAAGATCTATTGCAGGTAACCTGGGCTTTGCTTAGCAAACGCTTGTTCGGCGTTCAGCTCGAACACGTCCTCCTCCAACGAACGGCACTCAACGAACCCCTCATTCCCAACCAAACCAGCTCCTTGCTATCACACCGTGGTGGGTAATGTGAGCACGTTTCGGGTGGTGAATGGTTTGGAACTGGCCTTGCACCGGAAAAAAATTTGAGCTCTATATAGAAATTTTGAAAACAAACCACGATAGTAAAACACCTGTTGAACGAGTTATACATTGAAACCAAAAATCTAATCGAAGCAATCAATTTGGCCAAAAATCAAATTTTCTTGCTACTATCCCAAAACATAAAAACGTTAAAAATATTACTCATAAAGAACATTTGGACATACCCATAATCAACGTTCTAGACCACTCTGAAATTTTCGTCATTAAATTTCAAGAAACAATAGTCTTTGCACACAAATTCTCAATAATAACCGAAGAAATGGACTTCTATCACTACCCTAGCAACTAAATACGGTAAATATACTATGAAACAAGAAACTGCAATGTTTAACAATAAAAATATCTCTATTAACCAATGTTAAAACTATTTAAGTAAATATATATGCAGCATTGCAAAACCAGACAATTTTAAAATATCCTTGTAAAAAAACAAGAAAGTCTATTGTAACATTATTCAAGAAAACAACAAAGACTTTACACGTATCAATTCAGAAACAATCATTTTATAAAAATCAAACCAAGTAAATAATAACACACTCCAAGGAACTTATTCGTTATCCTTTTCGGACAAAACAGCTATAAACAACGAAGTATATGTAAACTAAGAAAATGAAGTCAAAGATATCATACGCAATTTTGAACAAAACGAAATTGGAATATTAGATATATTAGGTTCAGAATCACAACGCAGATTTTCGAAGATTCAGTCCTTAAAGAAATGCATCATTCCTACAGAATCACATTCTGTAGAAAATTCATTAATTCATAATAGTAGCAGTTGGAGTGATATATAATATAATAATATTTCTGACGATTAAAATTTGCAAACGATATAACTAATATAAAGAAAATAAATTGAAAAACGAAACCAACGAATTATATTTCTGAATTTTGTGAGAAAATAACATATCGTTCAATATGGAAAAATCGGGATATTTTTTAAGGTTAGGAGGAGAGTTAGTGAGTGACCCTCATCCTTCAGTATGCAAAATATATGAGACTCATCACTTCAGTATACCTAAAGAAGCTAATGACCTGCAACCTTCAGTACCCAAAATATATGTCACTAAAGTATAATGACAAAGACACGTAATTACAAACTGCTTAACTAATCAAATAATAAACTATGGCCACAGCTGATATGTTCAAAGTGAACAACTTTTAGGAATGCATTCCACATATAGGAAAATGCATTACTTGCCATAACACTTACAATCACATATTTGTTAGAAGATAAGAACAAAATATAAATGGATAGCTCAGCTGGATAAAGCTCAATTTCGTACTAGAAGTTTCACGAGTTACTTGTTTTATATCCTAACTGTAACCAGACCATTTTTATATAAATAAAAAGTTATTTTGTTTTAATTTAATACCAAGCATATAAATTAATTCACGCAGCCTTGAAATACTACAATCAATCACACCAAAGCTCATATCAAGGATATTTACAACTAAATTATCATTTTGGGGAGGCATTGAGGATGCAGCCCTCGGGAGAAAACTATCCAGGCAGAGAGAAGGTTATCACCAACTTTCGGCCATCCCATTTCATGTTTTATGCGTCTTGCACGGCAAGGTCGATAAGCTTGTCCCAACAGATTATCAGAGTTCGTATCGAAAGTAGAGAGTGATGCTTACCAGCCTCACAACGAAAGGCGGCTTTCAGCTGATTCACGGAAGGATCACGGCGTTTTTGAGCAAAATGTCAGGTACATTTACAGCGTCATACGATTCTACGCACCTCAATGAGAGCTCTTATCTTCCATTTGATATGCTTCGGATTCGTGAGTCAATTCCGTGCTAGCAGTATTTCATTTACCGTGCAAGACAGGACACCACTCACTTTCTCGTCATTGCAAAGGCTTTTGAAGTCCGTTGTTGAGGTGCTCAGAGAAAATTCGCGTAGGAGAGCTTCATATAAAGACTAGTTGCAGCAACGAGCGTACCAATTTTTAGTCTAAGAGTCCACCCACCTGCCAGCAGCCCCATCAGAGATCATAGTGATCAAGATGGGGTTGTGGTCACTCTTTCCTCAGTCAGAGACGGTCCAACAAAAATCCAGACCACATATAAAGGCAGCATCATTAAAAGTAGTTACATCAATATCGCTATTTTCCCTGGGTCCTGCGAACGTATACAATTCACAAGGGACATTAAAAACATGCAGATGGTTACACAGCGCAAAGTTGCTCAGCTCGGCCTCACGGCGTATAGCACAAGAACAAGACGTACCAGAGGCAGTTTTGCTGTGCCACATCACGGACTGAACATTCACATACATTTTTATTAGAAGCAGGTTCCAGGAAGGAGGAATATTGACCTAGCCGGCTACAATACTGACAATACAAAAGGACAACAACATAAATTGGCCCATTGGGTCCACTACCTGAACTTACACACACACATTCAACCGCCAAAATTTACGTTGCTGATAACGACGGTCGCTCCATGCTGACCATCGGCAGCGAATACACGCATTCCAGGGCGAAACTGAAGACGGCATCATGCCGTACTCAAACCTCCTTGATGAGCGCAACACACACTTGAAGAGAAGAGAGCTACTTGTCAAAGTCGTGCATGAGTACAGCACTCCCCGACAGCTCAGAATATGCCAGTCAAGTTGTAGTGGTTAAAAATAAAAATAGAGCAGCACTTATATGCATTGACTACATAAAAATTAATCGTATGGTGGTTGAAGATCGATACCCACTAACATTTATTGACGATATTGTAGACAAGCTACAAAACGCTCGGGTGTATTGTACACTTGAATTGAAAAAAGGATTTTTCCATGTAGAAGTGGAAAAGTCAGAAGTATACTGCATTTGTTACGCAGGCAGGTCAATATCAATTTATGAAAGCACCTTTTTGGTTCCGCAACTCTTCTGCGGTATTTCAACGTTATATTCATACCGTGTTTTGGAAACTGATTCAACAGGGTGTCGTGTTTATTTATGTTGATGACATTATTGCTCCTGCCAGAGATAACGAAGAAGCTCTTCTGCGATTGAAAAGTGTACTACAAGTCTCAGAAGAATACGCATTATAAATTAACTTCAGGAAATGTCAATTTCTAAAACGAATAGTAGAGTTTTTAGGCTATACTATACAGCTAGGACAAATCCAGCCATCAGCCGATAAAACTAGTGCAGTAAAACATTTTTCAGACCTGAAAAGTTTACTATTACTAGCAATGCATAAGAAGGATCTATCTCCAAAAGTAGGCAGATGGGCCATCGAGCTGGAGGAATATGCATACAGTATAGAACATCGATCCGGTGTTAGAATGAAGCACGCCAATGTATTGAGTCGCAGTACAACAGTGTTATGGATTTGTGGATACCATAATAACGAAAATTAAAAGTCGCAAAACGAAGACGAGGGAATAGTTGCTATTAAACAGTTGCTCAATGACGGACCTTATGAAGATTTTTGGCTGAGAGACGTAATTTCATTCAAATTTAAAGATGAACAAGTGACTCTTGTAGTTCCACAAACTATGCAGAATGAAATAATCAGAACAGCAAATGAGAAAGGTCACTATGCATCCAAAAGAACTGAAGAGGAAGTGAAACAAGAGTACCATTGCAATGGATCTACAGAAATCTACACAATCAATCAGCATTTAACTATAAACTAGACCCACAAATCAATAGTTAACGCAGTCATGGACTATACAAATGGATAATTTACGATCATTTTTGTAATGCTCGTTTTGCATTACACATAATCTACTCATACGAAAGTCCAATTCATGATGTCACTAAAAATAGACACATGAATGAATGTTTATACTAGCCCATCGCGATCGTGCCAGACTAAGCGGTGCTTAGCGTTGGCAAGTGCAATGTACGACATGCTTGGGACTATGGTAACACACAAACTGCATGTAACCTTTGTGAAGAAACTTGAGTAGTCATTACTCATGGACTTTATGAGTGTTGCATTTTTAAATTGGGTCATATGGGGAAAATGCTGATCGATATTTTGATTGGAAGAATGAATTTACTATATTCAATTCTTCCAGTTTTAGAGTAGGGATTATGTATTTAGTAAATTAAAAATATTAGAGTAGGGATTATATATTAAGATGTAAAAATTGTATAACAGGAATTTGTAGAATAAATAAAAGATAGTCATAGTCTTACTTTTGACTCGTTTCAATAATTCATTATTGCCGTAGTTTGGCAAAACGCTCGAGCCGTAACTTGGCTTTAGAAGCGCTACAATTATAGCGTAACCAGTCGCTAAAGAAAAGTAGTAAAAATATAGGCTAGCTTGGATCATGAATCCTGCGCCAGTTATGTGGCAATTCACTTGCCGGTAGGTACCCTAGTATAACCCTGTTTCCTCGCTAATAGTGCGCTTTACCTATACAGCGCTAAATCACGGATCTCCCTCGAAGAGTATAAGATCCGGCGTTCGGCGTCCAACACCGAGGACTTCAAGGCACCTGAGAAACCATCGACGACGAATCATCTTTTACACCATATACCAAACGTTTCACAAAAAGTAAAACGTGTTATTTAGAACTGTATACGTTGTTTGATGGTAAACAGAAAACCAGGAAAGAAAGAAGCTTTACTGCACCCACTCTTTAAAGAGAGCGAACCGTTGCACACGTATCATATAGACCATATCGGACTGCTACAATCAACACACAAAAAATACAACCACATCCTTCCGATTGTCGACGCATTTACGAAATTCACATGGTTGTATCCTGTAAAGACCTCAAAAATGAGCGAAACCATCAACAAAATGGAATTGTAAAAAAGTTATTTTGGCAATCCAGTACAAGTCATCACGGACAGAGGAACATCTTTTACCTCTAAGAAATTTGAGAAATACTGTGAGGCAGAGGAGATAAAGCACATCTTGATCACAGCAGGACTACCTAGGGCAAATGGTCAAGTCGAAAGAATCAACTCAACAATAGCGTCCATCATTGCAAAATTATATATTAGTGACCCAGACCCAGTGTGGTGCCAGCAGTTCAAAGAGCGATAAACTCAACATTTCAGCGAAGTATTGGCAGAACACCGTTTGAGTTACTGACAGGAGTAACGATGCGAAATAAAATGGATCTGCGTATCTGTGAGCTGCTTAACGAGGAACAAACAAAGATGTTCGAACAACAACGGGACGAGACGAGAGAAGATGCCAAACTGCAGATTATTAAAATTCAACAGGAGAATTGGAAAAACTTTAATCAAAATCGAAAAAAGCTACAGAATATAAGATCGGAGATCTGGTAGCCATCAAGCGCACCCAGTTTGGTTCAGGTCTTAAATTCAAAACTAAAAACCTGGGTCCATATCGTGGTATTACTGTGAAGGGGAATGACACTTATGACGTACAAAAGAAAATAGACAACGACGGACCTGAAGCAACTACGACATGCGCTGAATTTATGCAGAAATGGCCCACTGAATATTCATCATCCGAGGCGGAAGATGCGTAGGATGGCCGAATGTGGAATTCAGACAAAGAAAATCGGCCAAGGCCAATCATCATTGGGAGATCAGCACATAGGGCAGAGAGAGCAGTGTAAAACAGCGAGCGCGCAAAGATGTGCGTATGTCAAGACGAAACCTTACATTATAATCTTCTGTATTTTGTGTTAAATGCCATATTAGAATTTATAAACTGTACTTAAGTTGTGAAAGGTGCGTTAGTAATAGGGACCATGGTTTCCCATCTTTTTATACAGGTGTGCGGAAAGAAAAGCAATACGGAAGTATGGTCAAAAGTGAGCCACGCCCACTGTATAAACATGATACAAAGTACGGACATTCCAAAGAAAAATTTTTGTTCTTTTCATGCCACCAATCAAGGTTACCAGGTTTTTCTCACTCTCTGCCCCCAAACACTTCAATAAAAACCCCCAAATCGGACGAAATTCTTTCGAAAAATCCCAAATAATTTGCAGGCAATTTTTTTCACAAAGTTCATACAAAAAACATTGATAATTAGCAAAAAATTTTGTCAAATAACTATATGTAACAAGTAAATTTTCATCTGTATTTCATAGCGAGTTAAAGTTAAAATAGAACACATATACTTTCGAGGCTTAAAATTAACACAAGTAGCAGCATAATGAAATTAAAGAAAAACTTTTATTATATTTTTGGAGTTTCATGCGTAATTTGTTGAAATATGTAAAATTAATTGATATTCTTAAATTTTAGATGGGTTGAAACAAATAAATCTATAAAAATTATTTTAAAATTTAAAGATAAATTTGAACACGCACTTACATGATTTGCGTTGCCTTAACGAACTAGAGCTGACTTCCCTTTTATAATTTGAAGGGTGTGAGAAATCATCCAAAAGTGTTTCTTCATCATTTGTTGAGCATAATCTATGTTTAAAACATTACGGCAGCAATAAGACACCAAGAGGAACTCAAAATTCAATTGAATTAAAAAAAGCCATAATCTGGCAACCTGAAATCGGTGAGATTGTGCATAAAATCGCTGAAATAGTTAGTCGGGCTCCCAAAACAGTATTGAATAAAATAAAACGTTATAATAGCATAACTGACACTGAAAGCTCCTTGCTCCTTGCTCCTTGTTTGCTGCTGGACTTGGAAATCTTCATATAATTGAAAAAATAACGAACCCCCCATTTCAACCCCAAAATAAAAATATAATTAACTGACCCTCAATTTTCCCCCAAAGGTATGTAAAATACCCCAAAATAGGGGTGAAAACCCCCAACTTTGCAACTCTGCCACCAATGTGTGTAAATGGGTTACATCTTGCATGTGAATTTTTATGCCTATACGCTTATCTTACCTGAGGGTCCGACATTTGGCTTGAAAGTTCAATTCTCCAAGTATTGGAATGCATGGTAGCAAGATCTTCTGGTGCTGTCGCACTTGCCGGAGTTTCGGATGAATTTCACTCGCACATTATGTGTTACTAGTCGCTCCTGTGTGGTTGGGTATCGATGCATGGGAAAACAATGGACATTTACACGATCGTCTCCGAGCTCGGAAACCGAACCTGTGTGCATCTCGCTTCGTCATGAAAATGTTGATTATGATTTGGCTCGTGCATTTCCAAGGTATCTTCGGGCCGTCGTGAGCTATTTGCAATGGTGGGACAAGGCAGGAACATTATCTGACCTGTGGTGTTAGAATGGGTACGCAAACTTTGTTAACCTGGCTAGCACGTGGTGACTTTGCTTGTTTTCATTGATTGATTGATTGCGCGTTAATTTGAATATTTACGCTTACAGCGTATACTTGCCGTATGCCTATGCACATGTAAGATGATGGTGCCTTAATCAAGCGTCAAGGTAATAGAAGCTGAGATCAGTAAAATAATAATCAGATAGAGGTAATGCAACGTAATCACATGCTCGCGATGGCTGCGATTAGTCTATCTTGGTATATATGTGTTTTTTTAGCTTTCGGCACATCTTCAAAGACAGGACTACTGTTATGTATACTACGATGGTAAGTATGCTGCTCATTGTGATGTGCAGGATCTTTGGCTCTGTGTCAGTATCGGAAATTTTGGATGGGCGTGTTACAAACTGGTACTGGTTCAGCTCTTTGAATTCGGTTTGGATCTTCTTTGAATCGGTGGTATTGATGTCGGCGGAAATCAATGGGTAGATGTTTATTTCGTCCCATTGAATAGAGCTGCTACTGCTGTAATTGATATCTTTAACTGTTATCTCGCAATCCTTGAAGTGGATGATAAGGGTTCCTTTTATTTTGATGTTCTTCGGACCACAGGTTGTTAGAATTGTTATCTCGGGAATATTGATCAGCAGCAATTAGTTCGGTTCAGGTTGGAAGATTTTCATAGCATTCTCCCTATTATGGAGTGTCCAGGCTGGTTTCTCATGAGGTTCGCGATGCATTCGGAGTCGATGGTTTCCCCAGGTGTGTTGGTTGAGGACAATAATACGTCTTCTCGACATTGCGGCATTTTCATCAATTGCTTGGATGTGCTCGGAACTCATTATCAGGTAAGGTTTGGCTAAAATGGTCTTGGTTTCATGAATTGGTTACGGAATTATATGAAAAAAGGAATAATTTTCTTTTGAAAGAGTGGGGATTTAGATGTTAAAAATGATGTTGGACCCATATGTAAAGGCTTGCAGGTCCAATAGTTCATATATATGTTCGTTTGATAAAATTTCTATGGGTTGTTTTGCAAATATTGTATACAATTCTGACAGTTCATCTGGACTAAGAATCAATTTGGATATTAAGTTAAGCCTTGCAAGCGCTACAGTTTCGGATATACCTGATAAATGTTCATTTAGCAAATCGATATTATAGTTTTTCTGTGATAAAAATTGAAGATGTTTTAAGCTAATTTCATCGTTTTTGATTTGGTTTTGTAAGTTTTCTTGGATGTGCTTTAAATAGTTTGTTATACTTTGTTGTTGGCCATTTATGTGCTTTGTTATATTTTCGGAACGTTTGATCATTTGCTGGTTAATTTTGATTTGTTGATTTACCTCGGATTTTAATTTATTCTCGTTATATAAAATTTGTATCAATTTCGTTGTTGATTTGTGGCGCATAGTGAACGTCTAGGTTACCTGTTATGCTTTTGATAATGGTGCCTAGCCCATTGATAAGTCCTCGTTGTGTTCTTTTCCTCGGCATTAGATAAATCAATTTATTATTAACTTCCTGCAATTTGATCCTGCTCATGTCCAAAACGTCACATATGTCCGAATATTTCCCAAACGTCGTAAGAGTCTCGTTGATCTTCTCAATGTTCTGTTTGTATTTGTCGAGTTGAACTATGTGCAGTAAGTTGCTACGTGATTCGATAAGCTTCGCATCACCAAGTCTCATCGGCAATAGTCCTTGCCTATTTGTCCAGTCCTGAACGTCCATCTTCTGGCCATGAATTATCTGGATTAACCTGAAATTTTCGTTTTCGTTTGATTTTGGATTTACCTAACTTTTGATTTTTATTTGTTATAATGGTGCCGAAATTATTTTGCATGACTTTATGTTTTGTAAACCTGCGTGCCAATTTATTTCTTCTACACTCTTTCCTGAATATTATAGGTCCTTCATGTAAAGACTCAGGATCTTCTCTTTTTTTATTTAATTTTCCGTTCTTTTACCAATTTCATTTTCCAAATGGGATTTTATTTCTGGGAATAGTTTAGTTTGAAATTCTTTTAACTTTTCTAAATATGCATGTACATAACTTTGTTGTGAGGTATTGTTAAATTTATATGTTCTACCATAAAAAATTTCATAAGGAGTGTAACTTGTAGAACAAAGAATGGCGTTATTATAAGTTATCAACGTTTCGTTTAGTATGTCGTCGTGCTCCTTGTCACGTTGCTTGTCGTGTATGATTCTGTATATTTCCGTTAACGTAGAATGTAGCCTTTCTTTGGGTCCCTTACTGTTTGTCTGTTGGTAGGATGTGATACAGTGCAGAATCTCAAATTGATCACAAAAATCCTTGAAAAGCGTGGAATTGAATTCGGCGCCTTGATCAGTCACTAATGTGCATAAATTTTTGGGAATGGCGTGTAGGCTAATATAATGCTTCAAAGCCTTAACTATTGATATGCTATTTCGATTATTTAAAGTGTAAGCCGCTGCAAATTTACAAAATTTATCAACTGTTGTAAGTATGTACCTTTTATTTATTGTGTATATGTCGACGTGAAGTGTCTCAAGTGGTATCATTGGAGATTCTGGGGCTCAATATTTGGGCTTTTGCGGATTCCCATCGTACTTCATTGTCTCGCACGTATCACAGTTATTGATATCTTGTGTTATCTTAATTTTAAGAAAGGGAAAATAATATTCTCTTTTTAAGTGTGAAGGGGTCACATTTATGCCTCGATGGTTATTTTTTATATGATAGTTGTTAGTGAGAGCATCCTGTTCGTCAGAATACGTGATGTCGTACAAAAGTTCCATGCATCGAATTATTTTGAATCTCCTGGATTGAGAAAAATGGTCGGAATAAATCTTTTGAATTTTCTGAAAGAGATCATCATTGGCATACACTGCTGTGAATCGATTAGGTGAAATGAATTTTTTAAATATATCGATTAAAATGACTTCAGAATATTCCAATTTTCTGCATAAACGGCGTTGCTTATTCCTGAATGGCATTTCTAAAACTGTTTCTGGTTTCCTATCAGAATTTTCGAAAATGAATTGCAGGAAAAATTCATTTAGAGGTCTCTCTGAAATAGGGATACCGGTGTTCAAGTCTTCGTCTGCAGAGTAAATTGTAGTACCTCCTATGCTTTGTGTAGAAGTGTTTGGAAGAGAGGCATTCGTTTCGTTGGCATGGATTTCAACTTGAGATCTCCTTGATAGTTTAACCCTACTCAGAGCGTCAGCATTATTGTTTTGATTACCCTTTTTATACACTACTTCTTAGCCATATTCCTCCAGTTTCAACCTCCATCGAATAAGTCTCGAGTTTGGATCTTTAGGATTCATCATACAGGCTAGAGGTTTATGGTCAGTGACAATCTTAAACTTCCTGGCAAACAGGTATGGTCTTAAATATTTAGTGATCCACACGATGGCCAAAAATTCCTCCTCTTTGGTTAACTTCCGTGTCCGTCAGTGTTCTACTCACGAAGCAAACTGGCTTATCACTGCCGATTAGGCCTTGTGGTAATATTGCGCCAATTGCAAAGTTACTCGCATCAGTCGTTAAGACAAAGGGCTTGCTGAAGTTCGGATGTTGAAGGATTGGGTCGTTCATTAGTATTTCTTTGCAATTATTGAAGCATTGTACATAATGATCGTTTAGATCTATCTTCCTATCCCTTTTTAAACACTCAGTCATTGGTTTGGTCAGTTTTGCAAAAGCTTTGATAAATTTGCGATAGTACCCAAGGAGTCCAAGGAAGGACTTAATTTCCTTCTGAGTTTTGGGAATTGGAAAATCTCTAATTGCCTGTACTTGATCGAGATTGGGTTTTACTCCTTGAGTAGTCACAAAGTGACCTAAAAATGAAATTTCCTTGCGCATGAACTCAGATTTATCCAATTGGACTTTGAGGCTTTTTTCTCTCAATTTTTGGAACACCCTTTTCAGGTTTTGTGCGTGCTCTTGCAAGGAGGTGGAGAAAACAATGATATCGTCTAGATACACGAGACAAATTGTTCCTTGGAGTTCCTTAGGAACGTTGTCCATGACCGTTTGAAACGTGGATGGTGCATTCTTTAGTCCGAATGACATACGGACATATTCGTAATGTCCACCTTCTACCGTGAAAGCGGTTTTACTTATGTCTGCCGAATTCATCTCGATTTTTTGAAACCCGCTTGCTAAGTCTAGCGTTGAGTAATACATTGATTTCCCGAGTTTATCTAGAATGTCGTTAATATTTGGGAGAGGGTAACTATCGGTTATCGTCTTCTGATTTAGTTTGCAATTATCGATAACCAATCTCCATTTACATTTTCCGCTGGCATCTACTTTCTTTGGGACTATCTACACTGGAGAGCTCCATGGTGAATAACTAGGTCGAATTATCCCTTGATTAAGTAGATCAGATATTTGCCTACGCACTTCTTCTTTGTGAACAAATGGGTATCTATCAGTGGCGAGGCGTTCATATAAGCCGATTCCCATCGGCTTCCCTTTCCAAATATGTTCCAAAAATGTCTAACACTTCAGTTTTATAAGGGAATGAAGTGTGTATTTACTTGCATGCATCACTGTAAACATGCACAATCGTTCCACTTAATCTCAGTGTTTATTCCATCATACTCCATTCTCTTCATTCTACACATCCTCATAGTTCCATAATAGCCAACAAAGAGTTGCAGCAAAGCCTCCCGAGTCTCGAATTCATCAATAATTTAAGGTGCCGTGGGCATTCAACTCCCGTTTGTTGGAATGGCAGCTCGATTTTCCTCAATAGGATATGGAAACAAACCAAAAAGCCGGTAGCGTTCCCGGCTTGCGAATCAGCTGTGAAAATTGATGCTAGAAAATCATCGGCTTACCCACAGTAATTTTTCACCCCTCGCCACTGGTATCTATACGACTTGGTATAAATGTGCACATCATCTTTGGCTCTGATATGATGTTTAACTTGATTTGTAGAGCTAAGATTTTGTCCTTCTCTGAAAAAAATGGCGCCATATTCTCGACAGGTTTTAAGGTTTTTTATCGAAATTGTGGATTTGTTGGTAGTGGGTGATAAGCTCTTCAACCTTTAAGGGCTGTTCGATAAAAAGTATTTCGTCTGAGTGGGACTGATTGGTCACCTCTATGAATGCATACCAATCTTTAGCAACGTATATTTCTTCTGAGGTAATCACGTTAGGAGTTATCTGTGTTGATTTGATATAAAATTCACCGTTTTCAGTGTCTACGGGTCATTTCACGATTTATTTATTTTTCCCTGGAATAGAATATTTTCCGGATGTAAAATTTGGTTTAAAATGCGAAGGTAAAGTTGAACCGCTGGTTACAAGGATTTTATTAGCAAGATCAACCTTTGCTCCTAAGCTGCTTAATGCATCAATTCCGAGAAGTCCATCATATGGAACCGGAATATGAGGAAACGCATTTCACCTGATTGGTTGAATTCAATAAAATTGAGAAGCATAACTTCCTCGTTTAGTTTGTATTTAGCCAAAACAGTTGTGATAAATAAGGGTTTATTTTGTACTATATTATTAGGGCTCACAAATTCTGGGTTAATAAAAGAGGATGAGGCTTCCGTATCTATTAAAAATTTTAGTGGACGACCGAATGGAGAGGAGATGTGAATGTATGGCAAAATGAAGCCATGTTTGTTCACATCTAAGTATCCGACTGGTTTATTGAGGCGCCTAATTGTTTGTTTTGAATTGATAATGCCGCGGAAGAGCTAATGTATTCGGTTGTAGCTGCCGATATTGAAAGAGATTGTTTTGGGGGCGGTTTTGTTCGAACGGTTGATAATGTGGAGTAGACCGATGTTGAACAAATGTCGGAACTGTAGTGAATTTATTCCATAATTTGGCATTTGATGTCTATGTTGGTTCAATGGTCTAAAATTTGCGTTATTATTCGATCTAAACGTTTGTGGCAGTTTAGAATGCACAGTTCTCTTATTGATATCCGCTTTATTGTACGAGATTTCACATCTGAAAATAACTTTCTTCTCGCAGCTATAACGTTCACATCACTTTCATGAATGTTTGTATGGTTCTTCATGCTGGATAAAATCTCTATAACGTCGCTATAAAAATCTTCTGTTGAATCATTTTTTTGTTTAAGACCGTGAAGGTCCTTAGTGAGTGAAGTTTCGTTTCTCTTATCTGCGTAGTGCAGGATAAGATTCTCTTTAATGTGGTCCCAAATTAGAGAGGTGCCATACATGTTTAGCACTTCGTTTGCGGGACCCACTATTTTATTCCTAATTGCCCTTAGTAGTAACTGGCCATAAGGAGTACCACTTGTCCGACTAACTAGTTCGAGAATTTCATTGACGTTGTCTGTGAAATCGACTAAAAGTCTTAGATTTCCCTCGAATGGCGGGATATGTTTTATGGCATCTGGCACTCTAAGCGCACTAAATAATTCTATATTCACTGTATTATTGGCGGTTGTCATTTTGTTAGTTACAGCGTTGTCTTCATGAATTTTTATTTTAACTTGTTTATACGCTTTGGGGCGGTTATTCTCCGTAATGAGCTCATTTCCTTCTATAACGCTTTTATTTTTATTAAGTTTCTTATTATTACTTAGTGTAAATATTTTTGTTAAATTCGATAGGCCGAATGAACGATTATTGGTATCACTTACTTGCACGTTAGCACTATCACTTGTTTCACTGTGCCTGCCGGAATAATATTTTCTTAAATCTAATAAGTTGTCGAAACTACAACTATCGGAATCTACCAGCCTACGCTTTGGGAGTGTAGATTAAAGTTTCGGAAAGGAAGGCTTGGACTTTGCGGGGAACATAAAGTTGAAGGGAAAAGAGCAATTGCCGAATTACGTCTATATGCGAACTGTTGCTTGCATTTCTCCATGTTGTCCTCGCACCAACTTCGTTCTTTTCTTTTCTCCTTTGTTAATTTATTGCCACTGCACTTCGCAACGATGATTCTTCGTTGCTGTTATATTGAACACACATGACAATTATTTCATTTCCTCGAACCGAGTGGCGATATTTTGCGTTATCGATAATCCGTCGGTAATCGGTTATAGGAATTGGAACTTAACGAACGATGATTGCCTCACCCTCCGCCGTTTACTCGAATGCGCCAGTTACAAGAGGTGCACTCTTGTTTTAGAGAAGAAAAAAACAATATTTAATTTAAGTATTTAATCGTTGTTTATTTAATTATCACTCGCGTTCTGGCCGATACTTCTGATTTCACGTGATTCGCCGGAAAACGAATCTCCCTCGTTCGTTGCTGTTCTTCTTCTTCTTCACTGTGTTTTTGACAGTCCCACTGTCCTGCCATACTTATCCAGTTTTTCGTGGGCATGCCACACCTTGGCCAGGCATTGCCCGCTTTGACATTATTCTATTACAACTCGGTCAATCTGACAGAAGGTCGACCACGACCGTCAAAGTTTGACAGCGGTTGACGGAAGGCTCAGTGTCAGCAGGCAGAGGGATTTACAAACAATTCTATTTTCATTTGTTTTTCGGCATGTTTTGGCTGAAGGCCGCAATCAACTTATTAATGACAGCAGGTAATAAAATTCTTAAACCCAAGTGTTGCTCAATTCTAGACTATTCATGTGACGTCACCCCTGAATCAACCAATCCCTCATACGGGAGGACTCAACAACTCCATCGTAAGGAAGCTGTGTTAACTGGCAGTTTTCTACGTCCCGGACGACATATCAATCGTGAGGAAGAACTTTGTGTATGACCTCGGTATCTAGGAATGAATTTCTTGTTGGTTCCAGCGGTAGTATCTATATTTCTTATGACCAAAGAATCACCGACTTTATAAATTTTAGCAGGGACGTGATGGTCCTGATAGTACCGAAAGTTACGATCTTGCGATTTCTTTATGGCGGCGGAAGCTATGGTTCTGATCTGCTGCAGGTTATCTGTGTTTTTCTTGGCGACTTTACATTCTAGGAACTCAGTAAGCTCATCGATTATTGTTCCCCGCTGCTCTATCCCGAAAAAAAGTTCGCTAGGGGCGCGCGTCGTTGAAGTGTGCTTAGTATTGTTAATAGCATATTCGGCATGGGACAGCTTTGCAGACCAGTCGGCGTGATTCACCGGTTCACTGAGTCGGTCTAGCATTCCTTTTATCACTCGGTTAACCATCTCGACTTGCCCATTGGCCTGGCAAGAGGCGACCGCTACTTTTACGTGGATGATATTGCATTTACACATATAAGCTTCGAATTCGGCCGAAGTGATGCAGGTTCCGCGGTCTGAGATAAGACGTCTGGGGCGGCTATAGTAACTGAAGTATTTGTCTAAGCAGCAGAGTACTTCTCGGGTGCTCGTTCACCTAACAGGGTATAATTTCACAAATTTCGTGAAGCCATCAACAATGAGCAGAACGTGCTTTTTCTTGGAACTAACAGAAGGCAAGGGACCGAAGTTATCTATGTGGATTGTATCAAAGGGGAGTGGTTCCTTAGGGATATCATACAAGTGGTGCTCATTGAACCGAGGTGAGGCTGAATAAATGATGCAATTTATGCAGTTCTTAATGAAGCGATCTATTTTATCCTTCAGGTGGAGAAACCAATAGTGCTTCTTCAATTGGGCACATTTTTTCTCGACGCCTTGGTGGCCGATCATCTCATGATTATTTCGAATGACATTGTCTTCCATTTTGGCAGGGACATGTAGGCGCAGGTGACCTAGTTTATCTTTTTTGAATACCAATCCGTCTACTAGCTCGTAGCCGGGGACTGTACCCAAGCTTAATTGATTACGAAGGGTTTTAATACGCTCGTCACGGTTCTGAGTAACCTGGATATGGAAATCTACTTCGTCGCTGTCTACTGCAGCTGCAGAATGTCCTATGACATCAGGGAAACCTAGGGTCTCCTTAGGGGCAGCGGCCTTGGAATTTATATTAATGGGACTTACATCGGTTTTCATCAAGGGGGTACTGACAAAATGTTCGGCGGTGGCGTCTGAGTTGGTTGTTTTTCGCGAAAGGCTTCGGCTTAAAGCGTCAACGTGTCCCATTGATACTCCACTCCGATGGTGTATGGTGTAATTATAGTTTTCTAATTCCAGAGCCCATCTGGAGATCCGGGGGCTTATGTGTTTTTTGCTAAGCGTCAGCGCAAGTGAGTTACAGTCAGTTATGATTTTGAACGGTAAACCTTCAAGGTACACTCGGAAGCGTCTCAGGGCATATATAATAGCTAAGGTCTCAAGTTCAAAGCTATGATATCTTGATTCGGTAGCAGAGGCTGCTTTTGAAAAGAAGAGCACAGGTTGAAATTTATTATCGTCTTACCTTTGTATTAAAGAGGCTCCAAAACCATCGGAGCTTGCGTCACAGTGGAGCTCGCTCTCTCTTTTGGGATTGTAAATGGCTAACAAGGGGGCAGCAACTAATCTATCCCGCAACTCTCTGAAGGCAGCAGTACATTCTTCAGTGAATTGGTAAGTAACACCTTCGTGCGTAAGTGACAGCAGCGGTCTCGCAATTTTCGAGAAAGAGGGTATGAATTTACGGAAGTATTAAAAGAGGCCTAAACATGTTCTAAGTTCCCGCAAGTTCTTGGGTGCTGGGTACTGTTTAATGGCTTCGATATGGGCATTGCTGGGACGTATTCCCGACTGGTTTACTACATATCCTAAGTAATCGATTTCATTATCACCGAAACGGCATTTGCTTTAATTCAAGGCATCTCTGAAATTCGCCTCAGAACATCTTCTATAGACTTTAGGTGTTGCTCATAAGTTTCAGAAGCGATAAGGATATCGTCCATGTAGATGATTATTTTTCTTGTAGCTAGCATGTCGCATATGAAACGCTGGAAAACAGCGGGGGCATTCTTAAGTCCGAAGGGCATTCGCAGATATTCGAATTGACCATCGGATGCAACAAAGGAGGAATACTTCACATCAGGTGACATCTTGACTTGGTGAAATCCATTCCTCAAATCCAGAGTCGAAAAATACCTTTTTCCCTCTAGGTATTCGATGCAGTCTTCTATGAGCGGCAGTGGGTAGTTATCGCGTATTGTTAACTTGTTATGACCCCTATAGTCTATATACATCTTAGTTTCTCCGCTCCTCTTTTTGACCAGAACTATAGCAGAAGCGTAGGGCGAGTTGCTAGGCCGAATTGTACCTTTGGACAGCAGGTCATCAATGATCTTCCGTAATTCAGTTCTTTCGTAGTAAGATAGGCGTCTGGGCATACAGTGGAAGGGTAAATCAGTGGTCAGGCGTATTTTCATGTCGTACTCATAAGGGTTCTTTTCTTTACTAACAGGGCTTAGGTAATTTGTTTCGATAATATTTTCAAGGGCTCGTCTGTCTTTTTTTTCTAAGTGAAGATTAACGTCAATGTTGAAGGTTACAGCTGCGTCAGAGCCTTCTGGTGGCAATAAGATGTCATTATGTTCACGGCAGCAGGCAATCATGTCAGGAGTTCCGGCGGTTTGGGTTCTACAATCACTTAAAGTTGGGGACACAGCAGCAGTCAAGGCAGAAGAGTTTAGCTCAGCGGGACTATTACAGTGGTTTGCCGAACCAACACTCGATGAAGCTCCAGTGGTCAATTCAGAAGCGGTCAACTCATCACATGGATTCGTCTTTACATTTATGGCTAGGTCAGCGCAAAGGGGTGATGGATTAGAAAAACAGTCCAGATTTGAGGTTTTTTCAAAGTTATTATTATTTAATTTTAATTGAACATTTAATTTTTGGAGAACATCCCGACCAAAAATTATGGGTACTGCGGATGACTCATCAGGCAATATGAAAAGTATAACAAATCTTGTGGTGTTCCGGTACTGCAGTTGACACTTGATTCGGCCATATGACAGCAGTTTCTCATTGCCCAATCCTACATAAGCGGTGGGGAAGGGCATCGTTTGTCTCTTGAAAAGCGGAACCAGTCGTTTCGCAATGAAGCTAACAGGGCTTCCGGTATCAAAAATAGAAATGGAATCCGTCACTTCGATGCGCTTATCAGTATCGGAAATATGAGCAACACTCACCTTATTAACTACATCTACATATTCGTCATCGTCAGAGTCCAGAGGTGAGTGGGGGGCAGCAGTTCGGCAGAGGTTGACAGCAACTTCGGGATTGGTGGTGATCGTCCGGGCAGTAGTTACTTTTTTCGGGTTGGGGCAGTCCTTGTGTAGGTGTCCGATTTTCCAACACCGAAAGCACGACCCTGGTGGCCTCTTCCCGTACGGGCACTGGCTCTGGAAGTGCCCCATTCGGGAGCAATTGAAGCATCGGACAGCAGTTTCTTCGGCAGCAGTTTACGGGCGTTGTTGTGGCATCGATCTGGCAGCAGGGGCTCGTTGGGCAGCAATTTGCATCAGTGATGATCACTCAATGAGACGCCTCTCATGAGTATCGACCATCCGTTTGAGTTCGAGCAGCGTCTGTGCGTTCAATAGGAGGCACGTTTCAGCACTCGGCGGGCTCAATCCATCGATGATGAAGTTGATCACCGTTCCTCGTTTGGCAATTGCTTGCATTTCTAGGATGTACCTTTGAATGGTCTCCGTTCGCTTGTTCCATTTTCTGGATTGGGGAATCCTGTAGGTGTCCTGGGCAGCATAGCGTCGACCGAACTCGATCACGAGCTCGCTGCTCAAGTCTAGATAAGTGGCAGCACTTGTGGTTCGAAGGAATGCCTCAGCTGTCCCCATAAGCTGTCGTCTCAGACAGATTAATTTTGACCTTTCGTCTTGACCGCCTGTTGATAAGGCGGCTTCTAGGTCACTTAAAAATGTGTCAATATCGTAGTGGTCGTCCCCACTGAATTGGTTGACGATCAATTGGACATCAGCGATGTCCATACGCCTCGGAATGGCGTCCCGCGTGTCTCTACCCTCCTCCAGTACTCGGATGGCAGCGCGTAATTCCTCGCTGACAGCAGTCGAAGGTAATCCTTGTCTCCGGCTGGAGTATGAGGCAGCGGCGGCAGGGGCCGAAGGTTCAGCAGGCATCTGATTGATGGCGGGTGCCTTGGGGGCTGGGGCATCGATTTGGTTTATTCGCTGTCCATGTTGCTGGCCAGCGACTCCCTCAAAGTATGCGGCCAAGGCCAACTGGAGGGTGGCGACGTCGAGTGTGTTCGTAGCAGGGGCAGCAGCAGACGGCAGTTTGAGTAGCGGTTATTTTCCGGGCGGCAGTGGCAGCGGTCAATTCCGGGGCAGCAGTGGCAGCAGTCAATTCCGGGGCGGCAGTGACAGCAGTTTCCATCAAGTTGGCAGCATGGGGTTGGTCAAAGGTGGCTTCTCGGTTTCCCTGTTTCGGGGTGCTTCTTGCGCCAGCTGTCTCCTCGAGTAGTGTGCGCAATTGTGCCACACTCGAGGACTCAGGTGGCTTTATTCCCACCTACTGCAACAGCTGTATAAGTTCCTTCCTGGTTCGTCGGTCGGACATGCTCACTACCACGCGGCACTTTTTTGGGGTCTTCACAAAAGTTAATTTCTCGGTGTTTTACGGCAATTTTCCTTGGGCGGACCCCACATCTGAGCTTTAATCGTTAGTTATTTAATTATCACTCGCGTTCTGGTCGATGCTTCTGATTTCACGTGATTCTCCGGAAAACGAATCTCCCTCGTTCGTTGCTGTTCTTCTTCTTCTTCACTGTTTTTTTGACAGTCCCACTGTCCTACCATACTTATCCAGTTTTTCGTGGGCATGCTACACCTTGGCCAGGCATTGTCCGCTTCGACATTATTCTATTACAAGTAAAATAAATTTTATTCAACAACTAAACGAGCAGAGCTTCCGCTATGCGACCGATGTTACAAAGAACTCGCTGTGTTTTTCTGAAAAATGTGAATTTATACAAAATAAATGCTGACGGCAAAACATGTGCCGGAGTCAGCCATGTAATTCAAGGCGAATTGGACTGTGAGAATCTTGAGGTGAAAATAATGTTGAAGGTGAAAATTCGCTTACTAGGTCTGTGAATCGGTGAGGGTTATCCGATAGCTGTATGAAGGAGAGGGCCAATAGCCGAAACTCGCGCGAATAGGTTCAAAAGGGATTATAAAATCATCAAGCGAAGTCACCGAATGCCGTTTGCAACGGAAATTATTGGTGTGGCTAGTATTTGATTGAGACACGTGATTTCCGTGTTTCTATTATGTTTCAGACAGTGGACGGAAATAAATGTATTGATTCGCTTGATACCTGTGTGACTAAGCAGAATAAATGAAAGAGAAAAATTATTGATCACTGATAACTGTTTGACAGGATGTTAGGTTGATAGTGCCTGAAACCGGTTTTCGTTTACTATAGCCAATGAATGAATGAAACAGATCAAGAATAAAATTAATTTGAATTTCATTCCAAAAAATTTATCAGTATTGCTGTTGTTATTAAGGGTGTCGTAAATTGTTAGAGGGTAGAATTTAGACTGTAGTTTGAGGTAAATTGAAGATTAGAAAACCGGGTCATAAGACATAGAGTCATCAGAACTGTGAAAATAGCTGCGACGATTCTGGAGCGATATGATGATAGTGTAGATGTTTTTTCAGCAGCTGCTTTTGTATGTGACTCATCGTATATACCGCATACATCTCTTCCATTTGCATATGTACAGTCTGCAGAATTGCGCAAGTACTCGGTTTCCATGTCAGAGGGTGAGATGAATGCAGATATTACCAATGAACAGAAGTAGCATTTGACATAATCCTTTACGTTAGTGTAGAAGAATCAACTGCGTGCTAGTTACTGGTTTCCTTGCTTCGACAGCTAGGTTGGCGTAGGTTTTCATGCGATCAGATTCACGTCTTAAAATCAACATGGTAACTAGTACGTAGTGCACTTCATACAATGTCTTTTATATCCAGGAGTTATGACTATCAGAAAAACCAGGCCATTTGATAAATGCTTGTTTTCTCCTTCTCTTCAAGATTTTTCAACTATATAGATGTCGAGGTATTTGACGCGCAACAGTTCCTGTTCATAACCACCCCCCCCCCCTTTATGATGTTTCCTTGATAATCTTCGAGGATGTAAGTGCAAGGTTGTGTTACCCTCATTTCCCTTATGGTGTATATATCTGTAGACCAGTTCGGCGTGTAGCCTTTTTCAAACACATGCTTGTGTCTACTTATTCGTACATAATCGCCCATTTTATACCTAGGTTTGGATGTTACTTTCAACTTCCTATATGCTGTTGACAGTAGATGTACTACATTCTTCGAACTTACATCCATAGGTCTCATGTTTATAGTGCGATGGTTTATCCTATTGTATTTATCAACCAGTTTACTAAGAATACTGACCCACTGATGTTTTGCCTTCATACTAAATGTTTTCCACATAATATTTTTGAAACTCCTATTGAACCTTTCTACAATGGAAGCTTTTACAGGGCTGAAAGTGGAGAAGTGGTTATTCTCATATTTTTTCATCTAACGTTGAAATATTTTGTTGAAAAATTCCTTGTCGTCGTCAGTTTGCAAATTTCTAGGAATACAGTTTCGACTAATAATCATTTCCATTGTTTTTGATACCTCAGTAGCACTTTTGTCTTTTATGGGGAATGCCCATGCGTACTTGGAAAACGCATCTATTACCCTTAGAAATAAAAACGGTAGCCTCAATTTTCTGAAGAATAAGTACTCATATCTACCAAGTCTGCCTGCCACAAATCATCTAGTCCTGTTATAGACACATGGCGACGGGTAAAGTTCTGGCGAGCTCATTTATGAAGGTCGTTAACTACCGTTCTTTTACTCATCTTGCGAACGTTATAAATAACAGCTATATATATATAAAAAGTATTAGCAAAGATGATGAAACTCACACATCCGTTCACAATGATGGTTGTTGGACCATCAGGTTGTGGAAAATCAACTTTTATCGAAAACCTTCTAAATAATATGTCATTATTACAGCCTCAAATAAAAAACGTAATTTGATGTAACGCTGAACGGCACCCTGTACCAAAACAGTTTCCTTTTAAAACATAAGGTACTTAGATTCAATA
The DNA here is from genome assembly GCA_963942545.1 of Oxycera nigricornis. Classification (NCBI taxonomy): domain Eukaryota; kingdom Metazoa; phylum Arthropoda; class Insecta; order Diptera; family Stratiomyidae; genus Oxycera; species Oxycera nigricornis. The sequence continues at coordinate 65,793,803 of OZ012662.1, forward strand.
CCTGATGAATTTACAAACACTGGAGATGACCCGATCCTAATTGTGCTGGACGACATGATGTTAAATGCATTTTCAAGACAAGTATGTGAGCTGTTTCCGTTATTCTTGTGACTTAAAATATATTTTATCAAGGAAAATTTTGTCGTGACGTACCACTCAACTGTAAATACCTAGTTTGCTTCAAGAACTCCCGTGACAAAAGCCAATTTCACCATTTGGCTAAACAGGTATATCTCGAAAACAGCTTAGAGGTAATGAGAATATATAAGCAAATAACGCAGCAGCCGCACAGCTATTTGTTAATTAATCTTACGCAATACATAAATAAAGCATTACGATTTCGCACGGACATATTTAATAGAAAATTCTAACGTATTATTACTCGCCGCAAAGTTTGAAGGAGTGTAATAGTATCACGTATTAAACAATTGAAGGACAACAAGCATATTCTATATTTAATGGAAAGTATGGTTTCGGATGGCATTCACCATCCGCTATCAGACAGCACGACCACGGTTAGGCTTGTTGATGGGTTAAGCTCGTTATATTTCAACTATTTTATCATTTGTATCCGCGAATTATAACGACTGAGGATGCCATCCGACACCCCGAAACTACCCTTTCCATTAAATTAATGATGTACCAGCATAAAATCTGGAAGCTAAGAACCCCCATTATTGTGCAATAGTAGTGTTAGTGAGTTGCAGAACTAGAAAGACGAAGTTGTTAACTAGACTAGGAGATTCTAACCCATGATAAACTAACTTATACATATTCTATATGTTCTTAAAAAGCTGGTCCATGTTTAAGAAAGGCTATAATGAAAACCGATGATCCTGAAGTAATTAAAACTCTATGTGACATCACACATAATACATTGAAGGGTAATCATACACCATCACGAAAAGTATTCACACATCTGCGCAAATATAAAAATAGCCTGCGTGAGTTTTCAGGAGCAAGAAAATCTTTTCCGCGACAGCGTAACGTGTGAGTGCAGCAAGGAAAAAGACTATGATAGAGAGTAAAACAGTAGCTTAGATCATAGAGAAGAAAGTAGATTTAACGAGACAATCTTTACAACCATTACTACCAATAAATTAAGCCCAGTTCACCGTTTGGATGTATGAATCCTATGGCTGACTATATCATTTTCATCTGCTGATTTATTTAAAGCTATCGAACGTAAGATTCTCAGAAAACGGTTCTCAAAGTACGGAAGGCCAGGTAAGAAATTCTTTAAAAATCGTATACTGTGCGATAAACGCAACATCTTCCTTTTCTTCCGATACATGCAAGCAAAACATCTGTAAAGAGACTGCAAAATAGTATAGTAGTAGTATATTAGTATAAGCGTATATTAGATTTAAGGGACTATTTTGAAAAACGTTCAATTTAAATATGGAGAATAACTGAACATTTGATGGAGAAAGTGATTGAAGGAGACGGAATTGGTTTAAGTCGGTAGAAATTCGGCAAAACGAGAGGCAGGAGCTAATCGGTATCTTTTGAAAATTTGCACCTCCCAACTTTGAAAGAAACTAAAGTTACACAGAGTCTTTAGTAATTAAGTTTCCGAAAAAATGTTTTGAAACTATCCTGAGCTCTTGATGCCATGGAAGTGGCATTTAAAGACTCTGAACAGCCCCGAAAATTTCTGAGGATAGTATTTTATCACTCTCAAGTCATCTCCAAACTCTTTGAGTGTCGCATTTAATCAACTTGTATGTCCTTTAACACCACGTTCCTCTCCTTTCTACTCCAAAATCCTACCTCTACTTATCTAGAATAGAATCAATTCTGAATTGATCATAATTAGGTCAAGTTATCAATGCAAAATCCGCAGTGACAGAATCAAACCAAAGCTCAATAACCCTTAAAAATTGGCCACGGCCGGATTGAAAAGGACATTCTCATTGAAAATTTTCAAAACTATCAATTTTTTTAAAATACTCTCTCGAAATTTTATTTCGAAATTCGTAACAGAAATCGACTTGTAGCTATATTTGTAACGGTACGTGAGTATGAATAAAATCCGGTTTGTATACAAACCATCGCTTGCCGCGTTAGCTGCTTCTATTCTTATTGTATACATCTTTTATATGTATTTGTAACACAATGACGTACAGTAGAGAGCTCGGTAGTTGTTCTGTATCATTTGAACAGTCCACACGTGTCACGCTTTATGCGAAAAAATGCTTCAAACTGGTCGTCGTCGGGTAATCGAAAAAGGTATTTAAACCAGTTTTTTTTATTTTTCAATTTAAACTACGCACAACGACTGCTCTCCACTACAAGTCATTGCCTAACTTAATCTTCATTACTTCTACGCATGGTATAAAGACTAACGAAGGTAAACCCATTAGAAAATCGTCATCCTATCATCAGATGTGCGAGCGAAAGCACATCTGACTCACCTTGCGTCATATATTCACTGAAATTAGGGCTACCAAAGTAACAAATCGGAGACGGCGCGTATGGCATGCCAAAATATAACGAAATGTCACATTTGAATCTGGCGTTGCAAAAACGCCACATATTAAAATTTAGCAAATTGTCAAGTAACAAAAACGAATGTTTACTGTAATCAATATTATAGCTTAGGAAACAAACAAATATTCTCTAAAGAATATTCAAATGGCACATTATTTATCTTTTTCTTCCAACACGTGTCACTCCACCCAGCAGGAAAATCACATCTTGTATGCCGCAAAGTGTAGCTGAAGTTTCTACTGGGCAAAATGTCATGATTGTCTGAACACATGACGTCACCGCAGCTTCGGAAGAGACTACCTGGTCGTCTTTATACCATGACTTCTACACGTTTCTCTGACATATCACTGACATCTGTCAGCATGTCTCCGTTCAATGCTGTCAACGGTCGCTCCAGATCCGCGAGCTATCACAATGCCTTGCAACCAAGCTGCAAACCGAAAGTCTACAGGTAATCAGTTTACTAAAGAAAATAGTCCTGATTTACTAAGTTGATCTGCAAAAAAAATCAGGTAATAACCTTTGACCTCGAACAAATAACACTATTGCTTCAATTTTGTCTTCTCGAATCTCTCCACTTAAAGTGTAGAAAGTGTGATGTTGATATTTCATTTTCTCAGCAAAAGGAAAGAGGTCTTGGCTTTAAAGTTTGTGTTGAGTGTTCCTGTGGAAGGACATATATCGAATCTTCGTCACGTATAACTAAAAATATGTACGAAAACAATCAAAGAATAGGTTTTGTGATGATTGTTTTCGGTTCAGGGTATAATCTACTGAAAAGGTTTATAAGTTTGATGGATATTTCTTCAAATTTCTCACTCAATCTTTATGATAGTGCAATATCCAGAATGCATACGGCCTTTAAAAAAAGTGTTTGATTTTGTTACTAAAGAAGCAGTCAAAGGAGAGATTGAATTGAATACAGAAGCTGGTAACAAATCTTAGCATATGACTATATCTGGGGACGGTGCATGGATGAAAAGAGGCTTCACATCATTGATGGGTGTCTTTTCAGTCATATGAAAATTTATTGGGAAAGTTTTGGACTTGGATGTCAAATCTTCATTTTGTAATGCCTATAATATTAAAAAAGCACGACTAAATGAAGTGAAATTTTCTATGTGGTGCGAAGATCATAAGCCAGAATGTTCAGCTAATCACGCAGGATCCGCGGGTAAAATGAAGTCTGATTCAGCTATAAATATTTTTAAAAGGTCAAAAGAAGTGTTTAATGCAGTTTACAGTAATAACATTGCCGAAGGAGATAGCAAGATAAATACGAATGTAATACATTCAAAGCCATATGGAGATGTTGTCATAATAAATAAATTATATCGGCGTTTAGTAGAAGTGAAGAAAAATTTTACACTTTTAGAAAAAGAAAAAAAGAAAAAGGAGCAACAAGATAAATAAAAAGAAAAACAAACGCCGAAAAAACGAGGTCGAAGGTCTAAAGCTGAAATTGGGAAAGCCAAGTCTTCAACCTCGTCTTCAGCAGCTAACACCCCCAAAAAAACAAAATTGACTCTAAAACTGATTAGAAAAATGTCTCTTTTTACAATCTTGTCATCCAGAGATATCCTGATTTCATAGAAAAAATGAAACAAGAAATTCTTGCTGGTTATTACCACAAAATATCTACTCGCCTCGCTACAAGTACCGAAATTCTGAATGGTGCAAGTTCTTGCAGAGCCATGAAAAAAAAGGACATTTAAGCATAAACCAGCACTGGATGAGAGTATATGAAGCTATGTTCTTCCTGTATATGAGTCACTTAGCAGCGATGACTTATTAAAACGATGTCTTGGTCGAAATATGCAAAATTGCAACGAGAGTTACATCAATTTGATTTGGCAACTAGCACCAAAAACAAAATTTGCTGGTAAAGACGTCGTCGAAATGGCATCTTGGATAGCAGCATGCAGCTTTAATGAAAGTTCCAACACTTACTTGAGCATTATGGACCTACTGGGTATCCAAGTCGGTGAAGCTGCAACTAATTGGTCAAAAAATATCGACGCGAGTCGTATATCTAAAGCCAACAAGCGAAGCACTGTGAAGTCAAAAGAGGGTCGAATCAAAAAGAAAGAAGAAAGATGCTCCCGGAATGGCTGTTCAGGGGTAATAACGAAACTATGTCGCAAAATTGAATAACAAAACCTTTAAACGCGTTTTTCTCGAAACTATGTTTTTAAAATTGGTGCGACACTTTTCTCAAAATCTACTCAACAGATTCGAAATAATCAAAGTTCATTTGATTCACTATTTTGAATACTAGACAATAAACCTCAAAAAAGTCATAAATATTTCCCTACTTTTTTATGCACGGAAAAATATTTCCCAAAAAGCATGATTTGTTCGATTTTTTGTAAAAACGTGTATTAAATGAGGAAAATATAAAAAATTAAACATGTTAGAAGTTTATTGTCTAGTTTTGAATCTCAGGAATAGAACCCCGTTGGAATTGTCACTCTATCTGTTACAGGAGGCGCAGAAACTGTCGCCCCGTTTTAAACACAACTTTTGTGCGACGCCCTCTACAGCGGCCATGGTGCACTAAAAAAATAAAAACAAATTTTTTTTATGTCATTTAAACAATGTATAACAACATAAAGAAGATTTTATGTATGTAACTTTAATTTTTTTTTTATAATAAAGAATTTAAAACATCAACCCCTATTCTTTTTTGAATAAGAAGGTCCCCTTAAGTATATTTTGATGATGTTGTTTGACAAATATGTCAATGTAAAATTTTTCACCTGGAACCTTGGAACAGAAAAATAACAGGAACGGTGCGAAATGAATAAACGCCTTACGTGTGTGGTATCGAAATCAAGCCCGAACGACACGTCAGATAAAACGATACTTCAAATGCTTGTCATTGACAGCTCGTTCGAGAACATAAACAAGTGATATAGTGAGCGCAATTTAGTAGTGTTTTGTGAATATCGTGGGTCTTTGCCAGTTATTTCTGCCAAAAACCAATCAAAATACTGTGCAAGATACCTCTGATCAGAGAAGATACAATAATAAAGTGCAAAAACTGTGAAAACTTGTGAATCGCTGAAATGACGTGCGTGGTCGCGGGATGTGTAAATACAATAGAATTTAAGAATGAAGCCGTGTCAGTTCATAGGTAAGTACATTAATATAACAGTTGTATGACGGTGAATCCCATTTAAAACAGTTTTCCTTAAGAAATGTCGTATTATTAGGTTCATCAAAAATACGAATAGTGTCTATGGAATTTCTCGTAATAAGCTTGGCGGCGACTCAGTGGTGTATCAAAAGTTAATATGTTAAGAAATTGTTGTGAAAATTAAATTTATTGTTATGAAATTGAAGTTTGCGGATGTGGTAGTTTAATGTCAAATAATTTTTCCAGGTTTTGAACATATAATACTATTAGAAAAATGGACAATTTTCATATGCATTAGATTCATTCAATAATTTTAAACAGAATACATTTTATTTATTTTAAAATAAATAAAAAGCTGTTGGGGCCGTAATTCCGCCAAAGCCGGTCCCAAACCCGGTTGTAAAAGAAAGAGGGTGGCATTTAAATTATAGTAATAAATTTTTAATTTACCTTTTCCTTTATACACTTAAAAATAATTCTACATGTAACCTGTTTCATTGTGGGTGATATGCTGGATTGGTTTTCTACTCGTTTAACTTTGATTTTACACTCAATGAAATATCTTTAATTTCAGTTTGATATTAAAATTTTGTTAAATTGGGCTTACGATTTCCATTACTGTTTGAATTTCCCGCCAAAAATTTTTGCTCCTAAAATTGTTAATATAGTCCGCCGATGATCGTCACTATACCGTTCAAAGTGACACTACACAAGCAGAAAGTGATACCACAGAATTTGTTGTCGTTCCATTCCATAGTTAGCTCTGTTCCTGGAACATATGTATGCATTGAATAAGGAGAGTAAGGAAGCGAAATCAGCAAAGAGAATAGAAGCAATTTTCGACTTTCGTAGAACGAGACAGAAAATCACGCAAAATGCACCAGTGCCGTAGGTGAAAATCGTTGATTCAAATGGGTTACATTCAAAAATTTATATTGCCTAAAGAAATTATTGTGAAATTAAAGTCTTGAATTAACAACAGGAAGTACAACAAAAATTTATTTAACTAATTTATACATTTATAATTGGAAAATTAGCTTAAATCAAACAGACTAACATACATAATTATGGTTATAATATACATTTCCTTAAAATGAATTAATTTGCTATACTTATTTCTAATTGAAAGCTTTTCGGAGGAGGTCTTAGATATGTAGTCATTGTGCGGCTCGACTTGGTGACTTCGGAAATCTGAAAATAAATTCAAAAAGTTGATAACCCCACTTCATAATATAATTGTGCCGACACTGAACTGCCGATGATCATATGTCTCGAATTTGACAACTAAGTCTACCATGGCTGGAAATGCAATTACTTACTTTGGACTTCAAATTTTAAATGAAAACATCACAAATATCTACTTAACCAAAACTTTTTGTACAAAGTGAAATTTTATTTACTCACTGGAAGAAAGAAAGTCGGTCCGCTATGATTCCCTGCAAAGATTTGCAACCCGGGTAGCAGCAACGCATTGTCTTCTTACTATACAGCAATCTTTTATTTTTTCACCAATGAATCACTGAAACACGATATATTATTCTGTCGTTTCGCGATTACACACCAGTTTTTCACTTAATAGTTCCTTTTCGGCGATTTTTTATAACTTTTACGCGTCACGCTCGATCCCGCCAAAGAAATTTCGCAAAAAAAAAAATGGCCGAAACAAGAAACATATGGGACTAAGTTTGACACTCAAGTTTGACCACGGCATAGTATCCGTGAGGGAATTTGTATGTATTGTACACCTTGTTGTGTGACCAGGCAGCAGTGTAGGTGAAATGTATGGGCCACGGGGCGAGTAAGGGGAAATGTGTGCTGCTTTGCACTCTCATGAGAGCAAGTGCTTTGAATGTAGTAAAATTGCTTAGGCGACTTCGCTTCCTTATTCTCCTTATTCAATGTATGTATGTCAATACAATAGAGGTAACTATGGAGTGGAACATCAACATAATTTGTGGTAGCAGATGCATTATGTGTTTGTGACACCTTCATGTAATGGTTGGTTGTCATTGGCGGACGACATCGAAAATTTGAGAGATCGAAATTTTGGCGCAGGATTTCAAAATTTTTACATGTCGAAACATTATTCAAGAATATATTACGGCAATTCTAGACCTCCAATGAAAAGAATTTGCATGAATATCAAATAGAAACCGAACTCAATTATGCATGTTAGGCTACAGCCCACTCACTTGACGTTTAGATTCTGAACATATCGGATGAGTTCTCAAATAAATTTAAAAATAATAATTTTAGTTTTAAACACAGCAAAAAATATTAAAATCATATGTCTTCGAGACTTTCTATAAGATGATTTTTTATAGTTAATGTTAAACTTTAAAAATTCCCGTCAATATTGCAGTAAACCACTCAATATTTAATATTATTAAAATTATTCAGTAAAAACCGGGAACACTCGACTTAATTTGTTAAACTTTAAAGTGACCCTCTTCCTTTTACAACCGGGCTTGGGACCAGCTTTGGTAGAATTATGGCTATTACCAACATCGAATTTGAAACGAATAATTGATAAAATTCATCTCGTATCATTAATTTCTGAGACGCCACTGATTGTCAATTGTACACAATTCTGGGAAATGTCATTCTATGTGTTGGGTATATCAGAGCTAATAAAAATATGAAATTTTCAATTAAAACAGCTTTTAAAAGTACTCAATCTTTTAAACAGATAACAGCGTGTATATTTTATGCATTAAAGTACGAAAATGCACTCCTTTATTTCGAAAATATGATGAACCGTAAATTTCGCACTTCATATCACAAATTCTTGAAATTCACTACCTGTCGCGTCAATTTATCTACATTGTTTTCTTTGGGCTGCTACACCCGAGGTTAACACTTGTTTTTGTTACATAGTACTTCGAAACAAGGTCAGTATTTGTAAAAAAAACACTAAATTTCGATGAATACGCGTTTTGCTTTGTTTTTGTTAAGACCTGTCAATGAAAGCCATTTGGCACTTATGCACCATTGACACTTATGAACAGCGCTCTACACACGTAACGGCGTTTATTCAGTTCGTTCCGTTCCTGTTAGTTTCCTGTTCCAAGGTCAATACCAATTACTACATGAACATCAAATGTCTCAATAAAATTATTTGAATCTGAATCTGAATTTAACCGCTCCAGTTATTGTTTCCTCTTATAAGATTCTCAGAACAAAACTTGATAACTTTAAAAATTTTGCAATGAAATCAAATAAGAGAATCTGTCGACTGTGTCTTTCAAGAAAAGGAAATTTGCAACCGCTTTTCGACGCGACCGATGTTGATTTGCCAAAAAAAATTTGGCAGTGCACGACTGTTAAGGTAATTTTTGAGTTCAATCTTATGTGAGCTGAGTTGAAAGAAAAGGAGAACTACAATCCATGTTTCCATGCACCAACACCATTCACCACTTTCAAAGTCGGAACTGTGTATACAATAGACTGGGAAACGAGACCCTCAGACATCAAGTTTCGTTCGAAGAAACAATCCTATGTACTTGCAAAACTTTTAATCAGCTAACGATTGCCAGTTGTACAGTAGGTAAAGCACTGTTTTTTTTTTGAAAAAACAACTTCAGTGGAACAATAGTGAACAATGAAATCCCTAAATTAAAAATTTGGTATATATATACAGTTAAAAAAGTCACCGCACGAAGCAGTTTTTTTTCGTATTAACAGCAATAAATATGTGTTCTGATAAAAAAATCAACGTTAGGAGGTGGTCTTCAAAAGATACCGATCAGCTCCAGCCTCTCGGCATGCCGGATTTCTATCGACGAAAACCACCTCCGTCTCCTTCCACCACTCTTTTCATTAATTATCAGTAATTCTATTTAAATTTCAGTACATAGTAAGTAGAGGTGGCAAAAACATATCTTTGTTGTGAATGGATCATTTGAATCTGGCTCAGTAAAAAGATCGAGATCAGTGATATGTATCATTTGGATCATCTAGATCATTTGGATCACTGAGTCCGAAGAAATGATTGATATTATGAGTTAGGTATACAGAAAGATATGGTACGCTGTACAGAGTTACCATACAATTAGTCAAATCTGTAGATGTATAAGCTGTTTACTTGATTTTTGAGTTCATAAAACTCCATTCTGAATACTTACGATCGTCGCTTTCCGAATCTTTAAGCCCATTTTTGACTGAAAAAACCTTAATAAAGTTACATTTTTTATATGAAAAATATATTCATATAGAATTTCTACACAAAATATATAAAAGCACAATTGCGCCTTTCCTATCTGACAATGACAAAAACCTGTACTTTCAACTAAGATCATATTGTATAATTTCACATTTTAAACTACTACAATCGAAACTTTAAATTGCATCTTAATATATGCATCTATTTGTAAACTACTTCTAGCAGCCCTGCAAATTATTTACAAACATAGCATCTCATGTGCACATTCATCGTTATGCCCATCCAAATGCGAGCTGCACCGTCTCTTCGCGTGAAAAGTGTATTTTTCTTTACCTCTCTTACGAAAGAACTTGTGAGAGATTACTGAATAAAACATGTTCGCGGAAGATTGGTTTGTGTCTTGCGCTTCTGATCCATGAGATATGAAAGATTCACTGATCCAAATGAACAAATTTCACTGATTCGAATCATTTGGATCTCTAAGATGATTCGGATCACTGAATCATATCCGCGATGAGCTACACATGCCTAGTACATAGAACTTCCCAGACAATAAGAATCGGTATAAAGGATAGTACCAAATTTGTAAGTTTTAGTATCCTTTTAGTTAGATTAATAATTCAGATTATATATTTATAAATTATTTCATGTTGATTACATGTTTGGCTTTGACTTTAGGGGCATTTCATTGTGAAACGGACAACGAAAAAAAGTGAGGCTCGAAATTCGTTCATATTGGGCACATTTGTGAGTATATGAATGTGAAAACATATGTCTGTTATTTGATGTTTAGTTGTTAAGATATGAAATATAGAATTCACCTCATTTCCGGAAGGGGTTTTTTGAAATTTTATTTTCATATTGAAGTAAGTTATAATTAAATAATAAATGTAGTGTTTTGTATAGGAAATTTACTGTTCTTTTTGATTTTCAAATGAAATTCCGAATTTGAATTTTTTTCTAGTTTTAAACCGGAAGTGAATATTTCAATATCTTCGACAATTTTTATTTTCTTACTGAAATATAAAGCTTAACATTTTTCACATTTAGCCAGATAAGGCTTTTAAAGTTGGTGTCGTGTTGCAACGTTTGCTTGATGAATTAACTGACGGCTCTGTCGTGTTGTCTGGGATGTCTACCGTGTTATACTTATTGATATTCTTTACATTGCTTTACGCTTGCTTACTCTGCTCTTCAAACTTTAATAAATATTCTGATTCGGCTGTAATTGAATATTTTCTTCGTTTTTTCTTCAAAGCAATGCCTTGCTAAATTCTACACTAAATTGTATCAACCAATTTCTATCAGGGAAGATATTTTAGAAGGCGTCTTTCAAAGCTTCAGTTTCATCATTTAATTTTCCGTTATACATTACATACAACTATTTTATAAATAATTAAACCTTTTGTTGGAATTCTGAACAGCCACTATCCCCACTACTATATATATGCAACACCTAAAAAATTTCAAAAAAAATTGGAAGAACAGATAATGAATTTTTATTCCCCAAGCCAAAATACATCGCTTAGTTGCTGAGAAAACCTAAACTTAGGACACTCATAGGTGCTCACGCTGGGCAATGTCCGGTGATCTACATATTACCTAGAAAACATTGGGAAAGTACCAGAAGACACCTGTCGCTTCTGCAAAGGAAAAGCTGAAACAACTGACAAACGGTTTCAAATCATCTTTTCGAGGTTCCTATAACATGAGGAACGGGCACTTTTAATCTCAGGGCGGTGTACTTTATCTTTTGGGTGTCACCTAATTCGTGCGCCGAGATTATCTTGGCATCAAACCCGAATTGGATAGAGTCTCAGCCAGCCCTCAATAAATAACTTCTCCCGTCAAACTCTGCCGCCCACCGCCACAAATGCTTAATAATGGCCGAAAGGAAAAATTAATTCAAATCGGAAATAGAAAGAACAGACTCAACTTCGCTTTACAATTGCACAATTAAATAAAAAAACCGAAGCTACTGACAATACTTTCTTCAACAAAGGCATATACTTTTACAAATAAATTATAGCAATACAAAAATAATAGTCGGCTTTTCTGAAATGAATACAATTTCTGTATAAGTGAGCTATAATGAAATTTGATCATGTTGAGACTTTTCATATTTGAGTTTTAAGCGTTAAAAATGCAGGTTGTAATATCGTAAAGTGCAGCATTGGTTCCTACTTCTTCCTTGGTTGGTTGGTTGGTTGTAGTGGCAGCCCCCTTTTATCCAAAGGTAGCTCACTTAGGCCACGAGAGGCCCATTGTGATACCACAGAATATAAGGGCGGCACTAGAACCTGCGGGATGACGAGAACCATCCAGATTCTCGAATAAAGCCGGCTATGCAGCCAATGTCCAAATCGGCTACTTCCGTGAGGTTGTCTAGGAAGGGTGTGCCCAAGGTTTGCATGCGCTTCCTGGACAGCGCCGGACATTCGCACAGAAAGTGTTTAATGGTTTCTTCCTCTTCCTCTGATCTGCAACTTCGGCAGAAATCATTGAAAGGGACACCCAGTCTTTCTGCATGTCTGCCGATCAAACAGTGTCCCGTCAGTACGGAAACGACGGAACTCAGGGTTTCGCGGCTTATGTTGAGGAGCCGCTTGGTGCGTTTGGAGCACAGTGCGTGCCAAGTTTGCCTGGTTGTGCTACAGGTTTCTTCGAGCAGCCAGGCCCTATTCGCAGCCTCCACGTAGTGCTGCTTAAATCCTAGCTTTATGGAAGCTAGAGGTTGGCCGACTTCGGGGTTAAGTGTATATTCCTGAAGCTCGGTGCCAGCTCTCGCTAGGGCATCTGCTTTGCAGTTTCCAGGTATATCACTATGCCCCGGTACCCAACAAAGAATCACTTCACAGCGAAGCGACATCGCGTTCAGTAGTGTGCGACATTCCATTACAATTTTGGATGAGGTATACACGTTGGATAATGATTAGATAGCAGCTTGACTGTCAGAAAAGATGTTTAAATTTCTTATGGAAATTTTCTGACTTCTCAGCCAGTCAACTGCCTTATAAATCGCAATGACCTCTGCCTGAAAGACGCTGCAGTGGTCTGGTAATCGGAAGGATAGTTTCAGGCCTAGCTGTTCTGAGAACACGCCACAGCCAACTCTTCCCTTCATTTTTGATCCATCAGTGTAGATGTCGACCGATTCCTGTATCCCATCTCTTTCTGTGGTCCAGTCCTCCCTATTCGGGATGACTGACCTGAAACCATGGTGAAAACAGGGAATCGGAGATGCAAGGTCCACTTTCCCTGACGTTGGCCCATCCCTCCGTAGTATTGTGGAGTGGCCAAAGTTCTCCTCACACCAGAGTCGCAGAGCTTTTAATCGAACAGCAGTGCACTTGGCCTGCTGTCTCGTAAGTAGCTCTGTCGGAAGCCAATTTAATAGCATAAATAATGCCTTTGTCGGGGTAGTCCGTAGAGCCGCGGTGATTGCAATAGCCGCACTCCTTCTGACCTTGTTTAGCAGGTTTACATTTGATGCTTTCGCCATAGCAGGCCACCAAATAACTGCGCCATACAGAAGGATTGGTTCCACTATCGCCGTATAGAGCCATGATACAATTTTGGGTTTTAATCCCCACCTTTTCCCAATAGCTCGTTTGCTGCAGTAGATTGCGCATGCAGCCTTGCGTGCTCTTTCTGCTGTGTTCGCTTTCCATGCGAGTTTAGAGTCCAGAATTAGACCTAAATATTTGACCTGATGAGATGGATTGAGACTTATCTCCTCAAGCTTAGGTGGGGCAAATCGTGGAATTTTATACCTTCTTGTGAAGAGCATAAATTCCGTCTTTTGCGGGTTGATCTTTAGACCACACTATTTGCTCCATTTGGTAAGAATACCTAGGGCTAAGTTTAGTCTTTCCGATAGGGTGTTAACAAATTTTCCCGATATTGCTATTGCAACATCGTCGGCATAAGCTACGACTTTGCAGCCAGTCGCTTCTATTTTTGACAGGAGTTCATCCACCACTAGGTTCCATAGAAGGGGTGATAGCACCCCACCTTGTGGTGTGCCTCTGCAAACCCTCCTTCGTAAGGTACTGTTTCCTAGCGTGGAGTTGATATTCCTGCTGCTAAGCAGTTGACCGATGAACCCTATCAGGTTGTCATCGGCATTGCTTTCCCCGAGTGCTTTACCAATAGCCTTATGGCTGATATTGTTGAAAGCCCCTTCGATGTCTATAAAAACTGCTTGCGTGTATTCTTTAACGCTTAGCGATTTTTCGATGTAGCTGGTGAGCGAGTGAAGAGCTGTTTCAACCGATCTCCCTTTTGTGTATGCGTGCTGCGCATTAGAGAGTGGTTTCAGAATAGCTCTCAGATGGATCTCTATCAGTCGCTCCAGAGTTTTTAGCAGAAAGGAGGTGAGACTGATAGGTCTGTAATCCTTAGGTGAGGAGTGGGATGTTTTACCCGCTTTAGGTATGAAAACTATTTTTGCTTCTCTCCACTGCTGTGGAATGTAAGCCATCCGTACACATGCTTTGAAAATGGCGTTCAGCCATGGCAGTGCTATATTGATACCCTGCTGGATCTCAATAGGTGAGATGTTATCCATGCCAGGGGATTTAAAGGGTTGAAATGAGCTGATTGCCCAGCGTAGGAGCCTGTCATTTACAGGCCCGGGAGCGTGTGTGGATCCGCTTTGTCAACCACATTATCACTGCCCGGGAAGTGCGTATCCACGAGAACAGACAAAGTCTCGGAGCTGGATTTCGTCCAGACTCCATTTGCGTCCTTAACGGACCCTAGAAATGAGGGGGAGCTCGTCATGACTTTTCGCAGGCGACTGACATCCTTGGAGTGTTCTATTTCTGCACAAAAGCTTCTCCAAGAGGTGCGTTTAGCCTTTCTGATAGAGGATTTGAACTCCTTCAGTTTTGTTTTATAAGAAGACCAGTCATTAGTTTCTTTAGCTCGGTTGAAGGACTTCCTACATTCCTTCCGCAGCTCCACAATGTCACTATTCTACCATGGGGGCTTGTACTTCCCTCTAGGCTTCGTTGGACTACATGCAGACCTTGCTGCGTCATTGAAGGCCAATGTAAGGGTCCCAACGGCTTTCTCAAGACCGGGTATGTCTACAATCTCTGGAGGTCCGCCTTCTAGCGCGGACTCGAATATCGATTGGTATTTGACCCAATCCATCCTCCTTTTGTTAATGAAGGTTGGATTTGTCGGAGGGTCAGATGCCAAATCGAACCTTATGTATAGGTGATCGGAGAACGAGCACTCTTGTGATACGTGCCATCCCTTGATAGCTTGGTTCAAGTGCTCGTTCGTCAGAGTGATATCCAGAACCTCTCTACGGCTTGCCGTAATGAAGGTAGGATCCTCACCTTTGTTAGCTAGGGCTAAGTCATGTAATAAAATGAATTCAAAAATTGACTCACCCCGTTTATTCGTGTCGGTGCTACCCCAAATGCGATGATGAGCATTGGCGTCCGCTCCGACTATTAATGGGATGCCTCTTGCAGTGGCTTCCCTTGTAATCCTCCGCAGGCTAGTTGGAGGTGGCAGAACATCATGCGTCATGTAGCAGGAGACAGCCCAAAGGGGATTGGACTGCCTTTCCACTGCTATCGCAACGGTGTCCTGGTCACTGAAATTATACAAGGTTAAAAACTTCAAGCCTTCCTTTACAATTATGCAAGCTCTCGGTTTACCTGTTGTGTTGAAGGATACTGTGTTGTATCTCTTCATGTTGAGCCCGCAAACCCGGTTTCTAACAACTCAAGGTTCCTGGGACAGTATTAGCTCCTCTCCTTTTTGGGCCAGGTGGAGGAGCAGTGCGGCGGATGCCGCCTTGGAGTGCTGGATGTTAATCTGCAGAAACCTCAGCATCGCGACACAATGTTTTATCCGCCTCCTCGTCAGATAAGGACATCTCCTCCTCCTCGACCAGGTCGAGGGATCTGAGTAGGTCCCCAGCCAACCCCGCAGTGGAGGTGGTGCTTCTTCCGTCATCGGAGAGAAGATCTGACTCAGAGAGTTCCACGGTCGGGTATACTGATGCTTCCACAGTTCCCTCGCTTCCACTCTCCTTGCTCGGTTCCCGTACTGCCTTCCCAGTACGGTCCTTGCGATATACTCGCAGGGTGATAGCCGAGAAACCGTAGCTAATCACCCCGCTCTTCGACTCCAATGGAGCTAGCGACTCCTCGTTCAAGATTATTAGGGCCTCTCGCTGTCCATTGCTGGGCTCGCTAACCTTAGCTACCTTCCAGTTTTCCACCGGGAGGTCAGCATTGCTGAGCTTGATTAGCTCAACAATTTCCTCCGGTGTGGATGGCTCCGCTGGTATCCACGCCCTGGACCGAGGCCTATTCGGGATATCTTCCCTGGAGACAGCGTCCAACTTTGCTCCAGGCCAGACTTCTCCCACTCTACCTATAGCCTGCTTGTAAAGATCCGCTGAACGTTGATCTGTACAGGCTATCAACTTAACATGACCCTGGTACCAGCCAGCATCACGACAGCTTGGTGGAGGGCCAGGATTCGCCTCGAGTATGGGCTTGTACACCCGAAGAAGCGCGATTTCCACCATCTTCCAGTTTGACGGTGAGATGGTGCCATCGCTGCTGCTTCTGTCGATAACAGCCCATACCAGGCTTTCCTTGGCAGCTTCACTAAAACTCCTGCCCTTACAAGGATTGGGTGTGACCAGTTTTGGTCTTTTACTAACCGGCAGTTGGACGCTCGGTTGAATTGGGGCAGACTCATTAGATCTACATCTTTTATGAGTTGCCTCTTTCTTCGGAATAGAGGCTTTGTAGGCCCCTACCGTGGTGGTTGCCCATTTCAGGGAGATTTTATCCTTCTGGGAAAGACCATCCGGAGGTAAATCTTTCAGCCTTTTCAGGACTTTGAAGGCGGACCTTCTGTCTCTGTAAGCCGTAACCGAGGGGTTTTGTTGCTTCTTAACTCCTGAAGTGGAAGCGGTGTTGGAGGGCGCTCCGGAAACAGTGCGGGCCAGCTTGTTAGCCGTTACCTTGGTGTTACCGCTAGCGCCAGTAGGCTTGACTGAGGAGGTGCTTGCCCCTGGCATAGCTGCCTTGGTGCAATTTCTGTATAAGTGAGCTATAATGAAATTTGATCATGTTGAGACTTTTCATATTTGAGTTTTAAGCGTTAAAAATGCAGGTTGTAATATCGTAAATTGCAGCATTGGTTCCTACTTCTTCCTTAAAACAACATCAAGTGGCCAATAGTTCATTTTCATGTTATTTGAATGACATTCCTGTAGAGTCCATTTGGTCACTATGGATGACTGGATCAGATTATCTTTCACCTTCGTTGTATGTTCGTTTTTGTGTTTAATCTTCAAAATTTGAAGCCAAATTTATAAGAAAATATCATGAAAAGTAAAGTGTTAACATTCCTGCCAATATTTGTATTGAACAGGTTAATGAGAGCTTAAACCGAGCTGAATAAATCGTTAATGTCAACTCGTTGCAACCAAAAAGCTGAAGGACGTAAGGCTGATTTTGAAAAGGAGATAAATCTGGTTAGTGATCATATGAATGCCATAACAACCCAATACTCATCGTGGATTGAACGCGGAGAAAATAGACTCTAAGATGCGATTAGTAAGATCGAAAACAAATGTGCTCTTTTGTGCGAAAATACCACTAGCTTAGGTCTCAGTGGAAGGCCCCTATGCCATGAAATCTCAGCTGCTGACCTAATTGCATCAACAAAAAGCCCAACTCATGATAAAGCGACGTCACCTATCAAGCTGGGAAATAAAAAAGATAAAAAGTATACTTCAACACATTCAGCTCCTAAATGTCCCAAACAAATTTTTAAACTTGGTGCATACTGGTCCGAGGACGATTGGAATAGAAGAGTCGACAAACTGAAGCGTGTAAACACAAACAAAAGCAAAACTAACTACTGCATGTTTTACGTAAAAAGAGCTCCAGCGTATGCAGATGGAACCTGGATGACAAAATTCCTTCAGAGGGAACTTTCTATTGAAGATTGTCAAGTTGAAGCTCTTCCACATCGTTCCAAGAGAAGAAACGCAGCACATCAAGCATTCAAAGTCTGTATTCCCACTAGGTATGTTTGGATGTTCACCAATCAACAGGAAAGTAACAAAATACATACATGGAAAGGGATGGGATTTATTCAGTGGCGAGATTCACGCAAAATAAAGCAACGTAAAGATAATATTTTAAGAGGTCCTAATCCAAATAAAAAATGTAAGTCTCCACCTCACCTCAAAGATACCATAATACCTGAAACTTCCCTTCATAACACACTAATTGTGGAGAAAAATAAAACCCCAATAAATAACAATACTCGCGCAAGAACGACTAGCAGATCTCAGCTGAGAATTAATACAAAAAATACAACAACTAACAGCATTCAGACATCCTTACCAATATCTGCCATCCCTTCCACTTCCACACAGCAAGCATCCTTGAATGATGATAAGAATGCCCACAAGTCTGGCAACAATCAAGTTATTCAGATTCATACAAAGCCTTCCTGTTCTATTGACGTCCCTGCTGAAGGCATATCACCTCCATACCAGAATTTCATCCGTGGAGAAGATCAAACACCTTCCGCATCAGGATTTGTCAGTATACCAGATACGTCTGCTATGTCTTCAATAACAACGCCCAAGTATCTCGATCCATTGTTACCCCCGAATGTCAAGGCCACAATTAACTCTAACGGAGATCTTGAGAGTAGGTATCTACTCTCACGGCTGCGGGATCCTAGAATATATGACAATGTTCGTCTATTCCTTGCTTACCTGTATAAGGCTCCTGAATCCACATGTGTGGAAGGAAAAACGAAAACCAATCTTAAGGTTAAAATCCAACAGGAGGGCCTTCCGATCGACTTCAATGATTTATCTGGTATCTTTACCCGATTTCATGAGCAACTTGGTGTGAGCTCTATCCAAGTCAATAATGATCTCGAAACCTATGGATCCCATGTCAGATCAAAGCATATATCATCGCTTCAGAAAGCTAGAGAAGAGTTTAGAAAATATCATTCCTAACCAAAACTCTTCAATTATTAAGGTTAAGCTCTTCTACCACAATTGTGGTGGTATGAGAGGAAAACTAAATAAACTTTTTGTTGACGCCAAATCATGCCATTTTAATATTTGAACTATTACTGAAACTTGGTTGAATAGTTCTCACAAAAATGAAGAAATCCTGGACAGTAATTGGACAATCTACCGGAATGATCGAGACTATCGTCATACTGGTCAAACCCGCGGAGATGGAGTTTTGATTGCTGTTCACAACTCTCTGTCGAGTGAAGTTATCGCAACAACGTCCAATAAGCATTTTGAGCACAAATTTATTCGAGTTTTTCTAGGAAAAAATATCATTTACATGGGCATAATTTATATTCCACCCAACTCAGATGAACAGATCTATAATGACCTTTGCGAGACGGTTTCATCTATATTGACTCGCATGAAAGAGGATGATAAGATTATTATTCTGGGAGACTTCAATCGTCCACATTTATCTTTCGTAGCTGATGACAAGGATAACTTCCTACTTCCCGTAAACATAAAAGACTCCACCGACGTAAATCTTGTTAGTACTTTTTATGGCAATGATTTGCAGCAAGCAGCTCCGACGCCCAACCAAAATGGTAACTGGTTAGACTTGATATTCACCAATTTTTATGACGATGTGGTGGTCAGCTCAACTATTGACGGAGAAAACCTCTTCGTTAACACTAAGCACCACTCAGCTTTTACCGTTGAGCATCGCACCACAGATCTGAAATCTTCGAAATCATACAATGATCATATTGTATATGACTTTCGCAATGCTGACTACCCAGGCATCAAGAACTGCTTAGCTAGTATTGACTGGGACATCACTCTTTCAGCATTAGATGTTGAGGACTCTGTGTCCTTATTTTATCATATAATTTTTGACGCCATTGAAAGATATGTCCCCAAAATAAAGAAACGGGACAAACTATCCGAGCCTTGGCTGGATAGAGATCTCAAACACTTAAGAAATCAAAGAAACAAAATGTATAAAACATTAAAAAGTAATAAAGGCCATGCCAATGACGTGATCAAGGAGAAATACGCTATTTTGGCTAACGAATTTTCCACTAAATCCCATGAAGCGTATAAAAATTATGTCACCATTACTGGAGAAAATATTATTCAGAATCCAAAAAAGTTCTTTGATTTCGTAAATATTAAGAGAAAAGCATCGGGATATCCGACTACAATGACTAGACATGGGAATACGTCATCAAATAGTCAAGTAATTTGTGATCTATTTGCTGATCATTTCCAAGAAGCTTTTCATCCTGCTAGCCTACCTAAGTCTATTGATTTGGAAGACTTTCGGACTATTCGGACACAGGTTGTTAAAGACATGAGTCTGAATATCGATGATATTAGAAAAGCCATCAAAGAGCTGGATCTAGATAAAGGCCCCGGACCAGATCAACTTCCACATTTGTTCCTATACCAATGTTCTTACCTAGTCCTACCACTTCACATCATCTTTAACAAATCTCTCTCGTCAGGTGTCTTTCCGAGTTGTTGGAAATTTTCCAATGTCATACCCATTTTCAAAAGCGGAGATAAACACTCTATTGAAAATTATAGAGGAATTGCAATCCTTTCAACTATACCTAAGTTATTTGAAAAGGTGTTATGTGATAAACTCACGAAAACAATTGACCCGCTTCTAAATGAACAACAGCACGGATTCCGAAAAGGCCGCTCAACGTCTACCAACCTTATGCTGTTAATCTCAGATACTCTTAAGGCAATGGAACAGGGGCAGCAAATTGACACAGTTTACACTGATTTTAGCAAAGCCTTTGATAGTGTCGATCATGGCATTCTAAAATGTAAACTACAGAAATTCGGTATTCAGGGGTCTCTGCTAGATTGGCTATATTCATACCTTTCTAATCGAAGTCAATTTGTCAAATTTCAAGGCCACAAATCAAAAAAGATAAAAGTCATTTCGGGTGTACCTCAGGGTAGTCATCTCGGCCCTCTCCTTTTCAACATTTTCGTGTCTGATTTGTCTGAAGAATTGTCGGACATACCTCATCTATTTTACGCAGATGATTTGAAAATTTATCACACCATAGATTCGCAAAAAGATGTGTTGTTCCTTCAATCGAAGCTATTATCGCTTCAACAATGGTGCAAACGTAACAAACTTCACCTTAACACTAGCAAATGTCAAGTCATTAGCTTTTCGCGGAAAAAAATTCCTTTGAACAGCACATACCTTCTTAATGACAAACAACTAGCAAAAGTAGATAGGGTCGTTGATCTCGGGGTTGTTCTGGACCAAAAATTGCGCTTCACTATTCATTACGACACTATACCAGCTAAAGCTACAAAGCAGCTCGGCTTTATTAAGAGACGCGCTAAAGAGTTTAAGAATGTATGGGTAACTAAATCCTTGTACACTTCCCTTGTCCGACCGCTATTAGAATACGCATTTTTGTCTGGAATCCGATATTTGAGATACATAGCGACAGATTTGAATCAGTGCAAAAGCAATTTCTTCTCTTTGCCTTAAGGGATATGTACAACCCAAAATCCTTTAACCAATTGCCACCGTACATGCACAGGCTCGGTATTCTTAATCTAACCACTCTGTCATCCAGAAGAATGATCGCGTGCTGCTGCTTCGCCTTAGATGTCATTCAGGGTAGGATTCATGCAGAGTTTCTATCAAGGCAATTTATATTTAACGATATAGTCAGACAAACGAGACACACCCGTTTGCTCAAAGAAACTCAGCACAGCACTACCTATGCAGAAAATGAGCCCATCAACAGATGCTGCAAGTTATTTAACAGTATGGGTAGACAGTACACATCCAACATCACTAAGGCCTCTTACAAATTAAACCTGATAAGGGCCCTTTCGAAGCTCCCTCCACTTTCCAACTCACTTTCCTTAGTTTTATAATTACTTTTAACTATATTTTGACTGTACGTATTAAATTGTACTATATTTATGCCTTGCTTTGGCTTTAAATAAATAAATAAATAAATAATCAAATATCTGTCTTCGAATATTTACGCTATTTAATAAAAACACTGTTTTTAAAAGTTCTATAAATAATTTTCCTTAACATTTTTCTTTCATGCTCGGCAATCGTATGTATATTTTCGATAGCAACCGATTTCTAGCATGCTTCGCCTGTTTTCCTGTATCATCGTTTCCTGACTCAATTTGGGCACGGTGGATTTGCTGCTAACTTCGAATTTCTTTTAACTAAGCGATCACGCTTTAAATTTGGTTTTCAAAGTTGGTGTCTATCACCTCACGTTTAATGTAAAATAAATGTTAATATCTACATCAATGCTACCAGTGCATTGATCACTGCAACGAGTGGTGTCGAGTTATTGAACTTGTGCCGTTTACGAGGTGATAAGCAAGATTTGTCCATTCATGAAGCGATGTATTTATTTGGTAATAAATACATCATTTCAATGTTAAGGACGGGTTTTTGGTTGAATTGTAAGCTATGTATTTATTTGGTCATAAATACATTATTTTGATGTTGATAGATGGGTTTCTGGATAGATGTTTGTTTGGATGCAGCATCACTTGAAATACAACAAAATTAACACATGACCGCCTTTTTTCCCAATCCGTATCAACCGCGCTGCATATATAACTAACAACAACATCAAACCTTTGCCACGCATCGTAGCGCATAGAAGACAACAACACACAAGCGCATTAGCTTACCTTTTATGTGTATATTTTGATAGTAAATTGTGTTTAGCGCTTCATTAGGACGAAAAAGTTCTTTCTTTTTAAAGTTAATTATCAAAAAATTTCATTTATTGGAAATAATGCATACCCTTTTTTGTAGGTAAAATACCATGCCGGTCTTCCAAGGTTTATTTGCGAAGTCTGTAAATCCAAACTTATAATCTGGATGAAATTTCAAAAAATGTGCTTAAAAAACAATGATATTCTCCACGAACATTTTCCAAATTATTTCGAGAAACCTGTAAACTACGATAATCATTTGGTTTCAAAAGATATCACTGAAAGCAGGAAACCCGTAAACGACAATCAACCAGAAATTAAGGGCAGAATCGAGAATATACAATTTGACGAAACTGAAAATGAAAAAATCAACAGTGTCAATATATTGATGACACTAAAAGATGAACAAATTGAATATACTGTCGAAAACGATGGACACGAATCCATAAAAAACTCAAACTCAACAACTGAGAGAATAATCCAAATGGAAATCCAAACAAATCCACACACTGGGGAAAATGAAGACGCTGATGAAATGAATCTGTTAGCAATGACTAAAGATTACGTTTCCAACATCAATAGCAACAAAAATGCAAGAGAGGTAGTTATCAAATTAAGTGAATATTAGCAAGAGTTCCAATATATTTTTAATTTTGAAAACATGGAAATATTTTTCATGAATAGTTCATAATAATTTGCTCACTATTGAAGATTTTTTTTAGATTAAAAAAATACTACCAAGCGATAACCGAATACGATATGTAGTCAAATGCAGCATTTGTGAAAAATATCAGCAGAATATTAAGCAACATATGCGAATTCACTTTGACGAGAAGCCGTTCAAATGTCCATACTGTGATCGTTCCTTCCGGCAACGCGGTAACTATTCGCGGCACGTGAATATACACACAGGACGGAAACCATACAAATGTGCCGAATGCGAAGCCGCATTTGCCGACCCAGCTTCTCTTCGAGCGCACAAAGTTCGCCATACGGGAACGCGTTCATACCAATGTGATGTCTGTGATAAATCATTTGGTCACTCACACGTTCTGGCCGCTCACAAACGTATACATACACAGGATCGACGACATTATTGTAATTTTTGTGAAAAGCGGTTTCTGTCTAGTCATGCATTGAAAAAACATATTCGGACCCACACCGGAGAGAAACCTTACATGTGTCAACTTTGCCCCAAAACTTTTGCGACTTCGGGAAATTTGGGAACGCATCAAAAAGTTCACACCAAAGAAAAGCCTTTTAAATGTGTCATCTGTAATAATACTTTTGCATATCGATGTGTGCTGAAAACACACTTGCAAACACATAAAGATAATTTTCAGGTGAACGATAACGAAGTGAATAATTTTGTGCAATTTGCTTTGAATTCTACCAATAAAACTAATTTAAACATAAAAAATGATGCGCCTAACGAAAATGGCGAAGTGGATCATGAAGTCTATGAAATATATCTAGACGCAGGCTCTATTGAAGATGTGAAGCTCTAATTGATATTTTTTCATACTTTCAAAGTTATTACTCAAATAAATCGTCTATACTCTATCCAAGTTGAAAGGAATGTACGATTTTGTTGAATATGCGAAATAACTTTCTATTCACTATTTAATAATAAAAGTTCAGCACAAATTGATTCTAATGTATTACTTATAACAATGAGCTATTGGAATATAAATTGCTTTTAAATTATAACAATCTACTTCAGTCTCGACTTGGCATAAACCTCCTCGCAGGTTTCGAGTTGAGCCCTATGAAAATATATTGAATATTTCACGAACGTTAAAGGTTATTGCTTTCCCGAACAAATTTACAAATTTCTTTATTGATAAAATCAAAAACAGTAAATACTTAAACTTGCGTGAAATTTAGTGCTTTTACTTTTAGGATTGTTGTAATACGTGAATACGCAAATTTATCAACAAATCTTAGTATTAAGTTATGGAAAAAGAAGCTGCAAGGTTCGATCCTTGAGATAAACACGGACAAAAAGGCGGCTCACTTAGGCCAAGATAGGCCCATTGTGATACCACATTGAGATAGGGTGCGGCACTAAAACCTGTTGGATGGCGAGAACCATTTAGATTCTCGTATAAAGCCGGCTATGCAGCTAATATTTAAACTGGCTACTTCCGTGAGGCTGTCCAGGAAAGGCGAGCCTACAGTTTGGATGCGTTTCCTGGATAGTGCCGGGCATTCACACAGAAAGTGTTGGATCGTTTCCTCCTCCGATCTGCAGTTGCGACAGAAATCGTAGAGAGGGGAACCCAGTCAGTACGGATACGATGAAACTTAATGTTTCACGGCTCGTGTTGAGGAAATGCTTGGTGCGCTTTGAGCTTAGTGTGTGCCAAGTTTGTCTGGTTGTCCTGTCGGTTTCTTCCAGCAGCCAGGCCCTGTTTGCAACCTCTATATAATACAGCTTGACGGAGGTCAATGGATGGCCGACTTGAGGTGTTAGTGTATAATCCTAGAGCTCAGTGCCAGCTCTAGCTAGGGCATCAGCTTCGCAGTTTCCAGGTATATCACTATGACCCGGCACCCAGCAAAAAATCACTTCACAGTGAAGCGACATCGCATTCAGTTGTGTGCGACATTCCATTGCAATTTTGGATGAGGTATTCACTTTGGATAATGATTGGATAGCAGCTTGACTGTCAGAGAAAATGTTGAAATTTCTTATGGAAATTTTCTGATTTCTCAGCCAGTCCACTGCCTTTTGCATTGCGATGACCTCTGTCTGAAAAACACTGCAGTGATCTGGTAGGATTGGTTCCACTATTGCTGTGTAGAGCCATGATACAGTTTTGGGTTTCAATCCCCACCTTTTCCCAATAGCTCTTTTGCAGCAGTAGATTACGCATGCCGCTTTACGCGCTCTTTCTGCTATGTTCGCTTTCCACGCGAGTTTGGAGTTCAGAATGAGACCTAAATATTTGACCTGATGAGATGGATTGAGACTTGTTTCATCAAGTTTAGGTGGATAAATCGTGGAATTTTGTATCTTCTCGTGAAGAGCACAAGTTCTGTTTTCTGCAGATTAATCTTTAGACTGCACTCTTTGCTCCACTTGGTAAGAATACCTAGGGCAAAGTTTAGTTTTTCAGATAGTGTGTTGACGAATTTGCCCGATATGGCTATTGCATCATCGTCGGCGTAGACTACGACTTTGCACCCAGTCGTTTATATTGTTGACAGGAGTTTGTACATCACTAAGTTCCATAGAAGGGGTGATAGCACCCCACCTTGTGGAGTGCCTCTGCACGTCCGCCTTCTTAGGATGCTGTCTCCTTGTGTGGAGTTAATGCTTCTGTTGCTTAGCAGTTGTACGATAAACCCAATCAGGTTAACATCCACATTATTATTCTCGAGTGCCTTCTCAATAGCCTTGTGGCTGACGTTTTTGAATGCACCTTCGATGTCTAGAAAAACCGCTTGCGTATATTCTTTGACGCTTAGCGATTTTTCTATGTAACTGGTGAGCGAGTGAAGAAGTGTAGGAAGTCGAGAAGGGAACCAAATGTAAGGTTGTTTAATTTTCCGGCGTATGATTCGCCAATGGGAATAGTATGGCTGGAAAATTGCAATTTCGAGTCAATGGCGGTTGATATGAAATTGCGCATATGCAATTCTTGAATCTGTTAATTTCTCCGCCACGGAAAAGACGATGATGGTCAACGGATTCAGCAAGTAATTTTTGTACATCTTGTCAAAAAAATGTAATGAATAAACATTATTATATGAAAAAATGTAACAGTTTGCAGGCTCAGTGTGAAAATTGAAAAAAACAGTTGTTGAAATATAAAAAACAAAAAAAGAATGATCGGTGCCGTTATAAATATAACAAAAAGTTAAAAGCTAAAACACCACTTGAAGAAATAATTGATTCACAAAATATTAGTAGGGAAAGCAAAGTCTTGTGTAAAATGATAGTCAATGTAAAAGAAAAAGAAAATATGACAATGATGAAAAGACTTTAGTGTGAAATATTTTTTTACATATCTCAGTCCACGTATAAATTTTTGAGAAATATTTTAAAAATAAAATTACCGCATCCATATACAGCAGGGATGGCCAAGTTTGGAGCGCCCAGCGCACTGGCTGCGCTTTTGTGGCTGTTCGTCGTCTGGCTGGCGGGCGGTCAGACGGACAAGCTGAACGTCGCGCTCGCCAAGGCGCGGGCAGCGATCGAAGACAGACAGACACACTTCCTCCTCGCTACCTCTTATCTCCGCTTTTCCGCCGGCTAGCACGAGCGCGTTCTCGGCGTACCAAAACTCTCGGCGAACGTTTTGGCCACCCCTGATCTACAGTGTACAACTGGACGCCTGTGAAGCAATTACAGCCAGGCTTAATTAATAATGCATTTCCATTTATAAAAAAATGTCAACTATTAAGTGAAGTGGAGAAATATGTAGTCTTAATTTTTGATGAAATAGCTATAAGAAAAGAATTAAGGTATAACGTTCCACATGACTTAACATATGGGTTAGAAGACATCGGTTTCAACAAATAAAACACTATTGGAAAGCAAGTGTGTGTTTTTATGATAAGAGGGATTATCAGCAACTGGAAATGTATGTTGAATTATTTTGTTTCTCAAAATGGAATTAGAGGTTACAACTTACAAGAAATCCTGAAAGAAAACATAAAAACTCTTTCAAGTTGGGGTCTTAAAATCAGAGTCGTAACGTGTGACCAGGGTTCCAATAATAGGAAATGCTTTACTGATTTAGGAATCTCCACAGAAAAACCATTTTTCCATGTAGATGGGGGAAAAGTAATATGCCTTTTTGATTTCTCCCATTTAATTAAATCTTTGAGAAATCTTCTTCTGAATAATATCATTTGTACACCAGATGGTCGTGTAAGCTGGGACGTAATAAAAGAATTATGGGAGCTTGAGCAAAAAAAGTGACTAAAACGTGCATAAAATTAACATTTCAACATATCCACCCAAACTCTTTTGAAAAAATACGCGTAAATTTAGCTTCACAGGTATTTAGCAGAACTGTAGGTGCTACCATTCGTACTGCTGTTGAAACTAAACAGTTCAATAGAAATTCAAATGAAATAGCGTTATCAACTGCTTCATTTATGGAAAAAACTGATAAAATATTTGATTGTTTAAATAGCGGGTCTTTAAAACATGGAAATATTTTTAAACGTGGTTTAACCTTGGATAATGAAGTCCACACTTTTATTAACGACTTTATGACGTATATTACAAATGTAAATGGCGAAAATATGTTAAAAACTGTTTACTTTCTCAACGACAAAGTGACATCATGTTCACAATAGATTTAGATGGATATGAAGAAAGTGAAATTGTTAATTACTTAGAACTCCAAGAGAAGGAATTCTTGATAGAGCATAACGAAGTACTAAAGATCACATATTTCGATTTTATGACTGAAGATACTTTCGAAAATGCTGAAATCCAGATACAGCTTCCATCATTGAGGTATTTTACCGGCTATGTTGCCTTCAAAGTTGTGACGAAATTGAAATGCAATTCATGTGAGCGCATCACAAGGAAAACTGATGAAGTTTTGTCGTGTCCTTCGGAATTATTTATATTTGCGAAAAATTACAGCGCTGCCTCGTCGGATTTCGGGAATTTATAGGCTCCATCTGGTGAGTTTTTTAGTGTTTGCAAGAAACACGTCATCTGTTTTGTTTTTTAAAATCAGCCCAGAAACAAGAAATATTAAAGAAACCATTATTAGAAAATGTAAGCTTGTCACCCCAAACTGGTTCGATCAAATGAATTGCTGTTAGGTATTTATGATTTTAATCGAAAAATAAAACCAGCAAAAAACTTCAAATAATTACAGACTAACAGTCAGTCAGAATTTTTTCCTTTATTTTTAGGCTTTCATTAATCGAAATTTTCATTAAAATTCTTTGAAAAACGCATTGCAAAAATAAATTCCAATCATCTAAAAATGAATTCCTTAAATTTTTTTTTCTCAAAGTCAAATTTCGAATTTCAGTTTTGCTGGAACAAGTCACCTACATTTAAATATAGTATTCAGTATACACAAAGTTTTTCAAAAAGTATTCAACTAATTTTCTAACTAAAAAAATTTTGGTTCTCGGCAAATCTGTTCTTGGGGAAACCGATCTATGTAAATCAGTTAACGCTCTGTATGTGATACCTCTAGGGTGGAGTGGAAATTCACAAGTTGTACGGAATTTATTTCTACGGTCTATTAGATTGCTAGATTTTATGTACTTGAAATCCTATATTTAAAATTTAAGTTGAGATACTAAGATAAATCGCAGCCAAAAGTTGTGCCACATATTTATATTTTATGATCGTGGAAGTATTTTTCTAGACTTTTTTTAAAAGCAGTATGTGTGTTCCACGATATTTTATCAAAATAAATTAAATTATTTTGAAGCACAAAGTATGCAAATCACATCAATCGAATGATATTCACTTTTTTCAGTATGGATTGTTTTTCATAACCGCCCGAGTACTTCCGGAAATCATTTTCCTTTGCCAAATCTAAAATGAGTCTCTCGAAAAGCTTTCCGCCAACATCTACGGGAGCAACGTAAGAAATGTTGACAAAAAGCTGCCTGCTGAAAGCTCGTTTTCTCTCTGCTCGGGCAACACCCCTTACGTTTCCCCCACATGTCCAGCTTTGCTAAAATTTGCTGGCGTAAAAAAGTATTCGAGCATTCGACTTCTTTATGTTGTATGTTTTTTGGTATAAGTTAATAAATTTTAAACGCAGCAAGTTTTTTTAAAAAATATATTTAGGGCTGAGCCCGTTGTTTGTTCAATAAAGTATTGTTAAAGACTAACTTAGACTAATGGTACAATTAACTCTACAACTACAGAAAAATCGATGTGCTAGCAAAGATCGTGGAGTTGCATCGATCCACCTATGCAAACAATGCAATCGTTGCGTCAGCATTAATTGGTGGCTCGTATGGCTATTAAGGGAAACAACGCAATCATAGCGTCAGCATCAATTTGTGGCGCGTTTTGTTTAGGTGTTAACTCGCCCACTTTTAAGTACGATGATCCTCCTTACATTCGTAGTTCTTGGCCGTAGAGTTGATATCGGAGATGAGGATAGTGCTGGAACAGGTGGTGGTAGTTTCGGAACTTGCTGCAGCTTTAGTACTGATGGCAGATCTGGTGCGATCTCTTCGACTGTTGAAATGTTCGCGTTACTGGTTCTGCTGCAGATGACTATAAGGCTTCTCATTAAATTTGGTATGCCAGAAGTGTTGTTGATATCCGTAATTTCGTTCGGTTTACAAATACTTGAATTTTTTACAATTTCCAATTACGCCAATTACGTATTTGTTCATTGCTTTTCAAAATTTAACTAAATTGGATGTTATTGATAATATGATTCTTTTTTACTGGTTAAATGAATAGTAATTGAGACTAGTTGTTAATGGAATATCAATTACATACAATAAGAATGACATGTTTGTTATTGTTTTTATTTAAGCAAAATCTAAAGCCTCTTCTATTGTGGAGTCTGGTAGTAGTTCTCCGTCTAAAATATCCGTAGCTAATTTTATTTCTGTTTTGGATAATATTATTGAGTTTATTATTCCTAATTTTTCCCAATGAATGGCGAGGTTTATATTTTTTAATTCTTCTTTTATTAATGATAATTTAAATTGAATATCCAGTATCATCTCGTAATTTGTTTGACTATTTGCTTTAAACAATTTTTGAGTTTGGTTTGCTATTTATTCTTTCATTATAAATTCTGTTTATTACAACTTGTCGATTATTGTCATCTAACATATTGATTTTGGCTTTAATAGTAAAAAAATCTTCGTGGTCTGGATTACCTGCAATCCATTTCCATGTGGTACCGATAAAATCAAGTGACCGTTTAATTTTTCGCGGTTTTAGATTACGAATAAGATTTTCGATTTGCTGAAGCTCGTAGGATAGGTGTCTAACTTCCGAGAGATTACGAACAGGTTCGATTTCCATAATAAAGCGTTCGTGCTGACCTATATTTATTGTGTGGATTAATTTAAAATTTCCGTCCTATATTTTCGCTCTTCCGGTGTGGAAGGAAACGATTTGGGAGCTCGAGAAATCCAGTATTTCGATCTTGGCGTTGACTATGTTTGCCAGAATTCTGAAAGAAAAACATCAATTGCGTTTGTGACTTTTATGTATAATCCTTCCGGATTCAGTTAAAACTGTCGAATTATTATTTTCTTTAACTATCTCTTGCTTGTATCTTGATGTCAATTTAGACCCTACTCTTTTATTTTGCTTTACGAAGATTGTTTCACCAATTTCATATTGTTTGGTGGGTTGTCGCGTTTTATTATGATTTCTCATGTCTGCTTGTTGTTTCTGTTTAAGCCTTTCGACGTTTTATAAACGGATTTTTTCTAATTCTTCTGGATCTATATTTGGAGTTCGACCAAAATGTAGTTCGATTGGTTTTTTCGTTGTGGTTGAGTGAGTTGTACAGTTATACTCGTGGACGGCACGTTGGAGAAGATTTTCGAAAAATCTTGGTGGTCCATCTTTTTTTAAGCATCTCATTATTTCAGTGAAAGTGCTGTGCCAACGTTCGACCTGTAGCACAACTAGGAAGACGAAGTTGTTAACTAGACTAGGAGGTTCTTACCCATGATAAACTAACTTATAGAGAATAGCTAACGTAAGCATATATACGAACCGATTGACAGTCGTTATAATTCGCAGATAACGAGCTTAACCCATCAACAAGCCTAACCGTGGTCGTGCTGTCTGGTGACGGATGGCAAATGACAGCACCTGAAGAAGATGCCATCCGACACCCCGAAACCACATTTTCCATTAAATTTATTTTGAATTTTTAATAAAAAATTAATTATTATATTAGAAATACATATATTCAAACATTTATTTACAAAATGACAAGTACAATCATTACTATAGGACTGTTTGTGTTTTGTTATAAAATTACGTCTGGGTGTTACTTTTTTGAGAATATTATCAGGAACATCGTGTTTCAATGACCAGCAGTAATCAGCCATCATGTTTACATTCTATCGACCTTGGTGTCTTGTTTCCATAGTTTTAATGTCTTGATGGAACTGTTCTCCATGTTCTTCACTAAAATAACCAAGATTCTCGGGAAAAAGTCCAGATGTGAATCATGAAAGTGGAGTTTGATGCTCATATTGCATCCCAATTTTTGATATTTATCCAATAAAGTTGCCACAATATTTTTATAGTCAGGGTGTTTGTGATTTTCTAAAAAATCATTAACAACATTTTTGAACGCCAGGCAAGCTTCTACTTTAGTAGTATTTATTGTTGCTTCAAATTTCCCATTAATCATCAAAGATCAGATTTGTGGTCCAATGACTAACCCCTTTCTTAATTTTGCATCATATAATCCTGGAAATTTCTACACAGGTATTTAAAGCTCTCATTTTCTATATTTAAAATTTGAACGAATTTTTTCCATCAAACTGCTATTTGTTTGTTATCGAACTGCAAGCTTCGAAGCCTGAGCGGCGTGCGTCCCAATGAAACGATGATGTCATTGTTTAGGGAAACCGCCACGTGTAGAGCTTGAACTGCTATTTATCTGTTATTGAACTGCTTTGCTAAAAATTGCTAAAAACAGGTTGAGTCCCTCTGCTTACTACCAAAATACGATTCTATGCTATACATTAAACTTTCTACCCAACAATACAGAGCCAATAGTTAAGGCTCCAAGAGATTCTAATTAAACGATTAGCGAGTTGTTGATTGAGGTTGCCTAGTATTTCATGAAGTATTTTTTGTATGATGTGATAAAATATATCGTTTTGTTTATACATTTGATGAATTTATTTTTGTAAAAATGTAGAGAATTTGAAGGTCATTTTAGTTTGGATTGTTTATGGTCAGTATAGTAGTAGAGTGATAAGAATTTGTGATAAAGAAAGAAATATACCTATTAATTTCAAGAAATTTATCTTCATTGCAATGTGTAAATATTGTTTTTTAACATTTATATTTACATTTTTCTGTTACTATACAGGCTGTATTATAATGTTTTTCCCCAAGTCTACATCCATTACAATTTTCTAATGTCCCCAAGCATATGTACTAATGTCTTCCCTTATAAAGCTTTTATCATCTACATAACTTAATGCAACTTTATTTTTACAATCAGAATACAAATTATGTAGTTTAGATCGAAACACGTACATAGCACCTCTAAATATTTTTTTCTAAACAAGCAATCTCTATAATCATCTAAATTTAGACCATCCATTATAACCTTCTTGGCATCTTTTGCTTTTTTAACAATGCCATCATTTTGTACACTTAAAGAATACATTTTAGATCTGAATCCTAGAAATTCCTTCATAATCTTTCCATTATTTTCATTTTTCATCATTCCTAACACTTTTCCGTTTTTCTGCGCTATATTATATTTGTTATCGTGGGCGTACTCAGACGTGTCAAAGTTATCATTGATATCCATATAATTAAGAATAATCTTCTCTTTATATATGGTTTTCATAAAACGATAATGAAAGTTATACATTTTCAACTTTGAAAGATCAAGCACGGAGAATCCAAGGTACCTCTTCTTGTTATAACAGACGAATACTCTATCCATTTGAATAGCCGCCATATTAGGGGTAAAAGCAGCTGCACTATGAAAATTGGGTTTTGATATAAGACTTCGCGCGAGTTACGGCTGCAGCATAGCCGTCCACCATACACTTATGTGTACTATGTCTTATGTCTACGTTATCGTAGACTAAACAAATTCAATTTTTTCTAAATTGAAATGATAAGTGATTCAAGTGCAATATTTACGGCTACACTTGTTACGGCTATATTTTGCGTAACGCTCAACACTCTTGCACCGTAGCCGACCCTGGCCACGGTTTGGGCAATCCCACCTGGCTTCACCCGCAAAGAGGGAATATTTTCATAATTATAATTTCCCGTTTCTGCGCCGGGACTGCCCTGTCCGCGAATCCTGAAACGGGAATAGGATCCGCGACGACCCAAAACCACCAACAAGGGAATCTGAAACAAGGGAACACAAAAGCCGCAAACGCGATTCCGCGTCGCCACTTCACGCAATAACAACAACTTTATAATCACTTGACTAATTTATTTTCTTCTAAAAAACCTATTTAAATCCTAACTATATATACTTAATCTTACTTACAATCTGTTTCTTGTTTTCCTTAAAACTACCTCAGCGACTACCTCCTGGCTCGCTCGCTGGCTGCTCATCCAGCTGTTGGAAACACTCGTCCACACTGTTTTTCAGAAAACTCCCTTTCACTGATACTATATGGGTCTGGAACTGGGTATTTTTTTAAACTGCTGACTTCCAAAGTATCCTTTTAATCCACTCAAGCTTTTCTCGATATATTTTATAATCCAAAACAGGAAAATTAAAGTTTTCACGGTAAGAATTGCGCGGTCACGACGGCACACACCAAACTATTATCTCTCGATCGATTGTACAAAAGTTTCACGGTAAGATTTGTGCAGTCACGACAGCGCACACAACACTATTATCCCTCGATCGCTCTACACTCGAAAAATTCACACCCAAGACGCACTCGTCGAGCGTCGCACCGTCAAAGACAAAAGAAATGCACCGTCCAAGCTCCTCACGAAAAAGATCCACACCCAAGACGCACTCGTCGAGCTTCGCACCGTAAAAGACCAAAGAGGATCGACCGCCAAAACGCACTCTAATTTTCTTCGAGTTTCCCGCGCGGGTATCGCCAACGTAAACGAACAAAGAACAGAGGGCTTGCGAGGAGACGCTTTTGCCTTTGCTGAGCCACCCGGCCCAGCGTCGGTTTCACGCCCATATGCCCTGCCCTAGGGTCATCATGACAGCGAAATAGCACCCCTCCTCTCTCATTCTTTGGAACCACCCTTTTCCAGGCTTCATCGTCTTCGAGATCTGGATAGTTCCCTGGTACGTGCTTCCACAGCATTCCATCATAAACGCGCCAGTCTGGGTACTGGTCACTCTTGTTAGTGACGCTAACCTTCATAGCCTCGTACCAGGTATCGGGTGCTTCTTCGGTAACTACCAATTCCGCGATCGGAATTGACTTTTATAAGGCATCTGGTACCAAGTAGTCTTTTCCCTTGCGGTGTATGATGTCAAAGTCATACTGCTGTAGGCGTACCGCCCAACGAACCAAGCGCCCCGTTGGATCCTTTAGATTATTCAGCCAGACTAGGGAATAGTGGTCGGTGATTACCTTGAATTTGGCCCCTTCTATGTATGGTCTGAGCTTTTCAACCGCCCAGAGCACCGCTAAACATTCCTTTTCAGTCGTTGAATACTTCTTTTCTGCTCTGGCCAGTGCACGGCTAAGATAGCAAATTGCCTTTTCACCTTCTTCAAAACTCTGGCTCAAGACCGCCCCGAGCCCCACATCGGAAGCGTCTGTCTGGACATTGAATGTTCGGCTGAAATCCGGACAGGTCAAAATTGGTGCTGAAGACAACTTCAGCTTGCATTTCGTAAACGCGGCCTCACACTGAGGAGTCCACTCAAAACGCTGGTTCTTGCGCAGTAGTTCAGTCAATGGTGCCACCAAGGAAGCATGGTCCTGGATGAAACGCCGATACCACGATACCATCCCAAGAAATTGTCGCACTTGTTTGACAGTGGTCGGATTGGGAATGCCCACCATGCATTCGACCTTCTTCGCGTTCACACTTAGCCCATGCTCATCCACCACGTATCCCAGGTACTTGAGTCTAGATCGGCAAAAATGACATTTGTCTCGGGATAGTTTTAGGCCCGCTTCCCTCAAGCGCCGAAAAACCTCCTTAAGGACCTCCAAATGTTTTTCATAACACTGTGTGACGATAATGATGTCATCCAGATATGTGAAGACATAGGGTTCCAAGTCTGGTCCCAGAAACCCGATCGATTAAAGCTGCCAAGTGGCTGGAGCGTTCGATAACCCGAACGGCATCCTCATAAATTTAAATAATCCCCTACCCGGAATAGTGAACGCTGTGTAGGGGCGGGATTCCACAGCTACTGGTACTTGCCAATAGGCCGACTTAATGTCTAACGTGGAGAGATACTTCGCATCTCGCAGTTTGTCCAGAGTGGCTGAAAGGTATGGGAGTGGGTACGCATCCCGAGCCGTCACCCGGTTGACTTTCCTGAAGTCCACGCAGAACCGGTAAGTCCCATCCTTCTTCCGGAACATCAGAATCGGCGAAGACAGTGGACTGGAGGAGGGCTTCACGACCCCTAACCTCAGCATCTCTTCCAGCTCGCCGTCGATATGTTTCTGAATCGCAGGGGAGACGGGGTAGTATCTCTGCTTAATAGGAGCGGAATCCGTGCTTATGACGTGATCCACCAGAGATGTACAACCCAGCCCCTCTCCCATATCCCGGAACTACCTCTCTACCAAAGTTCCCAACTGTAGCTCCTCATGCTGTGTTAGAACCGATCGATCTCGTAGATGATGACGGACATCTCCCGTACTGGGTTCGAACACGTACTCGATTCGAAGGTTGGCGGAATCCGTACAGTCGGAGACCCAGTGCCCAACTCGCCGCTTAGTGAGCCCCTTGTCCGTTTCCCGATTGTCTTGTGGCTCGACCGGATGCTTCTTGACCCGGCCGCGGCGACCTTCCAGGTGCGCACGTTAGGCAACGGGATCGAACCACACCTGGCTGGCTGCACTCGAAACACCGCCTAGGTTCCCGGCATTCGCGGGGAAATGATCTGTACCTCGACAATTCCAGCAGGTGGTGCGACCGATAGAATTTGGCGATGAAATTGCATTTACCGCATAGGTTTCCACATAAGCGAGGTTAGGCTCTAGTAATCGGGCCGTCCTCTGGGTCTGTGGGGGCACATAAGCCTCTACAGACACCCTGGTGGCCTCCAATTTGCAACCTAGCCGTATGAGATCGGCCACGGAATCGATAGACTGCATTCACAACTGCGTCTGATAGAAAGGAGTAATGTTTGCCCTTAAAATCCTCAACTTCTCGGACTCCTGGCAAGGATCCGTGAGACGACAGAAAACTCCGTCCTTCACGGCGACGTATACTCCTATTGTTTCGTTTCTGCCCTGCGTCCGGTGCCGAATCTCTTCCCACAGTCTGAGATTGTGGTCGGACGGTAGGAATTCTTCCCGCAACTCCCGACAAAGTTCCTCCCAACTTCCGACGCGTGCTCTTACTGATCGATACCAAATTAAGGCCTTGCCCTCAAACAACTCGATAGCGAGTCAAGTGATTCAACTGCAATTGCATTTGCACTCACTTGTTTCGTCGTGACAACCTTTTTGGAATATAAATGCACAATTAGAAGGAAAATAAGCGGGTTCAACTTTGTAAAAGCAAGCGGAAGCAGTGTCGGTTGAAAATTCAAGAAAAATTTTGAATTTAAAGAAAAAAGATCGTGTTTCATTGTATTTTTCCTAGAGGATAACGTAGATCCTTTAAATAGTGCGGTCGACTTAAGGGCGGTAGGCGTTCGTTTGGAAAAGTCAATTTCTAAATCGGAGTTATCGATGGGTTATCGGTAGCGCGAAATAACGCGATTCGAAACAGAAAATTGACGGAAAAGGTGTCTTGTTTGCAAAAATACAGCAACGAAAGTAGATGGCTGTAAAGTGCCGACCCAGACAGCGACGAAGAAAAATCGTCTAGAATGAAGACAGAACAACGTGGAACTGATTGCAAAAATCTTAAATACTTGTAAGTCGGCAATTTTTTCCATATATTGTACAAGTTTCCCACCAAAATTAAGCCTTTCTCCTCAAAACCGTACTCTACACCCCCAAGGCGTAGGCTTGCAGACTCCGGCAGCTTAGGAGATGTAAGAAATAATAAACTCAATAACAATAGTGATAGAGTGCCAAATAATACAAAGCGATCATTTAGCCTATCAAATATTTCAAAAATATTTAAACCGAATAAAATTAAATTTAGATCAACAGAAACCGATTCGTTCGCGGAGAAAAAGAAAGTGAGAGTGACTTATATAACTATAAATTGATAAGTGACTTATCTATTAATAATAAGACTACCACTACCAATCCGGCTATCATCGAAATGTTCACGGCTCTTCGAGTGCCTGCGCAATAAAAGATCTTCTTCGCTATGAAGGAAATCCCAGATTATTATTTGATTTCATCGATAACGTCAACGAAATCCTTGAGTTGATGAGTTCCACGAGTGGTACCCCCCATGGGCAGCTTCTAATGAGAGCAATCCGAAATAAAATTGTAGGACCCGCCAATGAAGTGCTCAACATCACCATATTAAATTGGGATCACATTAAGCAAAACCTTATTTTACATTATACAGACAAGAGGAATGAAACTTGCCTCATAAAAGACCTGCACGGCCTTTAACAGAGAAACCGATCAACGGAGGAATTTTATAGCGAAGTGATCGAAACTCTATCCAGCATGAATAATCAAGGCAACATCCATGAAGCAGATTTAAACTTTATTGCGTTAAAAAGGAAATTATCTTCTGAAATGTGTTTGAACGCGTTTCTTTCCGGGCTAAACGAGCCTCTTGGTTCCATGATACGAGCAATGAAACCAGTAACACTTGCTGTTGCTTATGCATATTGTGTCTCAGAACAAAACATAAACTATACTTAAGTGGAAAATAAAAGAAATGTGAATGCTTTGAACGTCAAAACACCCCAAATCGTTCCGCAAAATAACACTCGAACCAATTTTAGGCCATTCAATATCTTTAGGCTACAACCATGAAGCTTTCGTCCCCCATTCCAACATCAATCTTCTGTTCAACGACGGCTTTTTCTTCATCAACCCTTTGTTAAACACCAATCTGTTCCACAGATTTGGTTCTAACCTGGCAAACAACCAGACAGGATCAAAACTAGAGCTCATGAATACAAGCACAGCAATGTCAAGGACGGCAAAACCCCAGATGAGGCCTTTCTGCAACAATTTTGGCAACATAGCGCTTCTTAATGTCGATGTTATTCTGATATGGAGGAAAACCCTACGAATTATCCTTACATGCTATACCAATATGACCCATACAATTGCAAAGATGAAAGTAAATATCCCTTTTACCGATACGAGCCCCATAACTATACTTTATACGACTACATCAGTCAACCACAAGAACACGAGGCAGAAGATTTCGTAGCAGAACCTGTAATAGATGACTCAAATTTTTGGCGAAATGCCTCAACAAACCAATCGGAGACCTAGACGTTAAAAGCACGGATTTATCCTGCCATATATCAACACTTCTTCCCCATTTGGTCGTCCATTGAAGTTTTTAATAGATACTGGAGTTTCATCTTCTTTTATCAATCCCGAATTCGTAAGTCCCTCTGACATAAAAAAATTAAACCCACCTTTATCACAACTGTCTTAGCTAAACATACCATAGAACAAGAAATCATGTTCCCAACTCATTGAACACGATTTCTAGTTTTTCGATTCCACGGGTGAAAGATATAATCGTGCTCTCTACTTCCCTCCAAGAACATGTAGAAAACATAAGAGTATTCCAAAGATTAAGACACGCAAACCTCAAAGTCCAATTGGACAAATCCGAATTTATGCGGAAATAAATTTCATTTCTAGGTCACATCATGACTACTAAAGGAGTAAAGCCTAACCCAGACATGGTCCAGGCGATCAGGGATTTCCCTGTTCCCAAAAATCAGAAAGAAATTAAGTCTTTCCTTGGACTACTTGGGTATTACCGCAAATTTGTTTGAGATTTTGCAAAACTTACCAAGCCATTGACTGAGTGTCTGGAGAAGGGAAGAACAATTGATCTGAACTATCGCTACGTCCAATGTTTCAATAACTGCAAGGAGTTATTAATGAATGACCCTATCCTACAACATCCAGATTTTAGCAAAAACTTCGTCTTAACAACCGATGAGAGTAACTTCGCAATTGGCGCAGTATTATCACAAGGCCCAATTGGCAGTGATAAACCAGTTGCTTCGTCAGTAGAACATTGACTGACACAGAGGTTAATTATTCTAACATCGAGAAGGAGTTCCTAGCCATTGTATGGGCCACTAAATACTTCAGGCCACACTTGTTTGGGAGGAAATTTAAGATTGTCGCAGACCACAAGCTCTTGACTTGGATGATGAATTTTAAAGACCCTAACTCCAGACTCATTAGATGGCGTTTAAAACTAGAAGAAAATGACTACGATGTAGTCTACAAAAAGGTCCACCGAAATAGTAATGCTGATGATCTGAGCAGAATTAAGTTACCAAGAAAAACCCTAGTTGAAATTAATGCTAACGAAACGAATACATCCGTTCCAAACTTATTTACTCAGAGTACCGGTGGTACAACAATTCATTCCGCAGATGAAGATTTGAAAACCGGTATCCCCATTTCAGAAAAAACCACTGAACGAATTTTTACTAGTGTTTATTTTCGAAAATTCCGACAGAAAACCAGAAACAGTCTTGAAAGTACCCTTCCGTAATAAACAACGTCGCAAAATCAGGAAAACGCAATTCTCTGAAGATAGTTTAATCGATATATTTGAGAAATACTTTACGCCCAATCGTTTAATAGCAGCTCATGCCAATGGCGAGACTTTCAATATTATTCAAAAAGTATATTCCGATCACTTCTCGCAATCAAAGAGGTATAAAATAATCCGTTGTGTAGAGATTCTACAAGATGTTACTGACTCTTACGTGCAAGACACTGTTATAAATGATTATCACGCAAAGAATAATCACCGAGAAATAAATGTGACCCTTTCACATCTTAAAAGAAGCTATTACTTTCCTTTTCTCGAAAACAAAATTACGCGAATTATTAACAATTGCGATACATGCCAGACTATGAAGTACGATTGAAATTTTCAGAAGTCTAAGTATCAAATTCCAGAAACTCCTGAGAAATCGCTTGATACAGTCATGTCCATATTTACACAGTAAATAAAAGGTATATTCCTACAATATTTGATAAATTTTCTAAATTTTCAGCAGCCTATACGTTGAACAATCGCAATAGCATTTCAATAATCAAATCGCTCAAGCATTACATTAGCCTGCACGACATACCCAAATCCGTTTGCACGCTTGTTTCAGATCAGGGAACTGAGTTTAATTCAACACTATTTAAGGATTTCTGTAGGCAATTCGATATTAAGCACTGCATTACATCCTATCAGCAGACAAGTAGTAACGGACCCGTAGAAAGACTACATTCCACATTGACTGAAATATTCAGAACCATACATGACAAACAACGCGACAAGGATCACAAAGACATACCATACGAAACAATAATCACTTACAACAACACCATTCACTCTTCCACAAACTATACCCCCTACGAAGTTTTCTATGGTTAAACATACAAATTTTACAATAATTTGTAACAAAGTAACTTACATAAATATTAAGAAAAACTAAAGGAATTTCAGACAAAACTATTTCTTCACATAAAATTACATTTAGAGAAACAAGTAATGAAAAGAACAGAAAAACTTAATCTTAAACGAGAGGATCCTGAATGTAATAAGGAAGGATCAATTATATTCAGAAAGGAGTGTAAAAGAGATTAAACAGCACGACGATTTACAAAACATAAAGTTGAGAAAAACAAATTTATTACAGTTACAACAGATAAAAATCAGAAACTACATAAATCTAAAATCAAAAGAAAACGTAAATTTCAAGCTAATCCGGTTAGGACAAGGACAGAAGATGGAAATACAAGACCTGACCAACAGACAAGGACGTCTACCGAAGAGATTTGGCGAAGCTAAATTAATTGAATCTCACAACAATCTACTACAGCTAGAAAAATACCGCCGAAACATCGAACAAGTAAATGAGACACTCACAACCTTAAAAAATATACGGACATAAAAGATTCCTTGGACATAAGTAGGACGAAATTGCAGGAGGGTGATCATAAATTAATCTCTCCGATGTCAAGGAAGAGAACGAAACGTGGTCTTATCAACGGTTTGGGAACAGACGTTAACGATGCGATCGAAATCAATAAAGAAATCGGCAAAATCCTACAAAACCAAAACAATTTAAATTCAGAAGTAAATCAACAATCCAGAACTAATAAGCAAATGATCGAAAGATTTGAAAATATAACCAATCACATTAATGGCCAACAAAAAAAGCATAACAAATTATATAAAACCTATCTAGGAAAACTTTCAAAATCAGATTAGAAACGATGACACCTTTGTAAAATATTTCCAATTGCTGGCCCAAATAAATTTAATATCGATCTGCTGAACGAACATCTCTACGGTATAGCAGAATCCGCGATGCTTACGAGACTTAACGTAATTTCTTAACTAATCCTCAGTCCAAACGAACTGACAGAATTTTACGCTATCTTTACAAACCAGTCTATTGAAATTAGATCTAATGAGCATATTTATGAATTTGTGGTTCTACAAGCCTATACGAATGGGTCCTACATCATTTTTAACGTGCGAATTTTCATTTATTCATAAGAGTATTATTCCTTTTTTTACGATCCCACTATCCATCAACAAAACAAAACAAAGACCATCCTAACAAAACCCTACCTGTTGATGAATCCTGAAAACACATACACCTTCGACGAAACATGCCGCAATAAAGATAAAATCTTCTACTGTCGTCAACCAAAAAACTTGGCGAAAACCGCCGATTCCACCTGAATCGGAGGACTCATGACAAACCAACCAGGATACTGTGAACTATACGACCGAGAATCAACCCGAGCCTAACCACCTACTGTTGATCAAGATCGCAGAATCTACAATGCTCACACCTTGCGGTCCAAAGAAAATCAAGGTCAAAGGAAGCATATTGGTCCACTTCATCGATTGTGGCATATCAATCAATGATGTCACATATAGTAGCAGCTGCTCCATCCACTGGGACGAGATTAATATCTACCCTTTAATCTTTTCCGAAATTAGCACCACCGATTCAAAGAGTATCCAGATCGAATTCAAACAACTAAGAAAGTATCAGTTCGTCAGACGCACCTCCGAGATCCATACTGTACCAACCCAACCAAGGATACTTGACTTAACGACGAGCATTATACTTACCATCGTAGTCTGCCTTTCAGTAATGCTGTCATCGAAACTGTGCCAGAAGCTGAGGACATCGAGAATATCCCATATTAGCCGAACTATCGTAGCTCCTGGTAGCGAACCCCGGAAAAAAAAGTGCACCTGGCCGACGCTCCCAACCAAGAGGGAAGAGTTACGGCTACACCATAACTGTCCACTTTACACTTATGTGTACTATGTCTTATGTCTACGTTATCGTATTTCCAATTTTTTCTAAATTGAAATGATAAGTGATTCAAGTGGAATAGTTACGGCTACACCATAGCCGTCCACCATACACATAACGTAGACTAAACATATTCCAATTTTTTTCCAAATTCAAGTGATTCAAGTGCAATTGCATTTGCACTCACTTGTTTCGGCGTGAGAATCTTTCTGGGATATAAATGCACAATTAGAAAGAAAATAAGCGAGTTCAACTTTGTAAAAGCAAGCGGAAGCAGTGTCGCTTGAAAATTCAAGAAAAAATTTAAATTTAAAGAAAAAAGATCGTGTTTCATTGTATTTTTCCTAGAGGATAACGTAGATCCTTTAACTCGCGCCTGGATGTCTACGTCGACTTTGCCAATCAGTAATGATTTTTTCGTATTTTCTTTTATCAACATTTTCCATCGTTTTGCCATATACTGCGTTGTTAAATAGCTTGAAAAAAAAAATTTCAAACACATGTTTACTGGCTTTGCGATGCTGCGTATTCAAGTCTATGTATTCTTTACTCCAATACGATTGTTTACACTGTAAAATTCGATGGATTCGGGTGAGTATCAATCCATATTCAATGCATTGTTGTAGATTTCGATAATGAATTACATAATTATATTTTCTACTTAAATCAGTAATCAACTTTGCAGTTTTTGAACCAAGAACTTTTTTATTTTCTGCACAGAAAGGTAAATCATTATACTCATCGTGCCTTGTTTTCGGATACTCCAAATCAACTTCCAATATGTATCCAATATCCACGTCCATTGCAATATTGAGAATGTCAACCTCATCTATATTTTCAACCCACCGGAATTCAGCATGGGGAAGTGGTTGTTTCATTGCCCAACCATATAGATTCCGTGTAGATGTGTATATGTGAGTTGGCCGACTTTCTGCTGATACTCCCTAATCGTTGAATGTCAATAGTTTCTTAATAGTCTCTTACTGTCCATTTGACGTAACGCCGAGAATTTCGAGAAGTTTGCCTTCCGCGCAAATATTTCGCCCAAATATATTCGTGTTAAAATAATTTACGTAACTATATTGCGTGTTTTTAGACAAGTGGTACTGTCGACAAAAAGTGTTGGAACTAATTTTAAAGCGGTGAATTAGCTGGTATTAACGATGAAGTGTGTTATAGCCTGTTGTGCGAATAACTCATGTTCTCGGCCGGAAAGAGTATCTTTTCATGTGTAAGTATATCCGAAATTTACGTATTTTAAATTTGCGTGAGTTAAGCTAGTGTTTTCCAGTGAAAATTACATTGAATTTGCATTGAATTCTCTTGCAATGATTCCTGACAGATGCGCTTGCTCTGTCAAAAAAGGCTCAGTGGCGTAGTCATTATGGGCGGAAATTAGCTTAAATTGTTTGATTAGTTTATAAACTATATGAATTATTTCCATGATTATGTTGTTAACTTTCCCTTTAGATTTCCTCAAGATCAAAAAGAAGAAGATATCTGGATAAACGCTATTGGTTGCAACCCCGATTATGTTTCAAAACATACATGTATATGTTCTGAACATTTTCTTGGCAAGGATTTGATTAAGATCGGGAAAAAAATTTACCTTAGTAAAAAGGCGGTCTCAATGCTTGGACCTAAAACGGAACAAACCACGGTATGCTATATAATAATAGAATTGTACTTGAAACAAAATCCGATTTTTACAGATTCCTCAAGATTATTCAAATTGTGTGTCTTACACCAGAGCTAAGCGTTATTTATCGCTGAAAAAGGTAATAAAAAATATAGGAGATAAGCTTACTCATTAGCGATTTCAATAGGTTCTGTGAAGACCTAGT
This sequence comes from Oxycera nigricornis, assembly GCA_963942545.1. Lineage (NCBI taxonomy): Eukaryota > Metazoa > Arthropoda > Insecta > Diptera > Stratiomyidae > Oxycera > Oxycera nigricornis. The sequence continues at coordinate 65,838,495 of OZ012662.1, forward strand.
GATGGCATAACGAGCTGAAATTATCATTTAAGGGATCAACATGCGAATTTACTTCAGGCTGCCTCTCTACAGATGCAAATAACATTGGCTTTAAAGGAAAATTAGTGAGTGCTATTCATTTACTCGTATAGTCTAATTGAATTGTGAAATATAAATTATTGAAGATGAAATATCAACGAACTGTATACTTTTTTTTAGATTCCAACGGGCTCAGCAACTGTTTGTTTTACTACAAAAACCAGTCACCAGAATCAGATCAATGCAATGCAATGTAAGAATATCAGCTTCTAAATGAAACAAATACTTACTTACTACTTAAGATACACTGGCAAATACAAAAAAACGGTTAGCATTCGCTAAAAAATTGTAAGTAATATAGCTCACCAGTTATTAAGTGTAACATTCAAAATCTAGCTAGTCATTGTTGCTTTAAATTGTTTAAAAAGGTTTACCTTCAAAATAATTTCCAAATGTATCACCTGTGGTGTTTTAGGTAATTTACAATTTTAAATTGAATACAAATAAGTGATTCGCTAAATTTATGGAAGCTTACGGTGGTTGGTGCTTTTGTGATTTTTTACTGTTTATTCACACATTGTGTATTGTCCCTACACCTATTGGAAACTATGTATGTACTGATCCGTCGCGGGGAACTTTTAAAAGTAACTTCTGAACACCTATAGCTGCCGTAACATACTGTAGGAATCTAAAATTTGCAATTGTGAAATGACGAAAAAATTGCAAGCAAGAATAAAAACTCTGAAAGCCAAAATAATAAAGAAAAATAGTATAATAAGAAATTTGCGAAGGCAAAATCAGCGAAGATATAAATGTAGTAAAAACGTCAGCAGCTTATTGGCAACTTTGCAGTCAAAGAATTTTATGAGCGAAAGCTTGCGTGAAGTTCTTGAAAAAGTAACCGGTCCAAATCAACTCATTATCGAACGCCATTTATTTCGGGCGGATTCGAAAGTTAAACAAAAATGCTACGGTCCAGATTTAAAAGCTTTTGCACTGAATCTAAATTTCTTATCACCGCGTGCATTCGAATATGTCCGCAATAAATTTGATAATTTTCTACCACACAACAGAACCCTACGAATGTGGTGTGAGAAAGTTGGCTGTGCTCCAAGTTTCACAAAAGAGTCGTTTGAAGCAATTAGGAAAATTGTTAACGCAACTGAAAGCTCGGAAACGATAGTAGTCTATTTGGTTTTTGATGAAATCAATATTCGCCAGCAAACCGAATGGGATCCTACGGTTTTGTGGATATTGGTGACGGTGGCAATAGTGACACCATAGCCACACAGATATTGGTTTTGCTCGTTGTGTGTATGAACAGACCATGGAAAATACCGGTTACTTTTTTCCCAATAGCAAGTATTAACGCAGAACAGAAAACAAATATTTTACTTTATGCATAAAGCATTTGAATGATACTGGCGTTGAAGTAATCGGTATTACAGTTGGTGTAGCTGCAGCGAATTTTACAATGACAAATTTGTTAGGCACTGACGTTCGAATCTCAAATTCGCAAGGATTTGTTGAATGCGAAGGAATACAAGGAAAACACATTCTTCATCCCGATCCCTACCACATGTTGAAGTTGATACGGAACGCCTTATTGGGTGTGATTATGGAAGGTGGTGGCCGTTTGATTAAGTGGGAGTAGTTGAATGCATTACTAACGCTTCAAGAAAAGGAAGGTTTGCATTTAGGCACAAAGATGCGAATAGCTCATATTTATTTTCATAACCAAAAGATGAAAGTTCGCTTAGCTGTGCAGACTTTGAGTAGGTCCGTGGCTGATGCACTAGATTTCTGCCGTGATGTTTTGCATTTGCACGAATTCAAAGGAAGTGAAGGAACTTCTGAATTCGTAAAAACGTTCAATGACATTTTCAATATTTTGAATAGTCGTGAAGTATCTGAATTTGAATTCACCAAAAAAGCGCTATGTAACAGCAATTTTCACTTTCTTCAATCATTCACTGAAGCTTCCATAAAGTACATTGAAGGATTGTACCTTACCTCCGGTATATTTGTCATTGCATCCAAAAGGAATGTATGACTTAGAGGTTTGATTGCAGGTCTGCGTAATATACGAGATATATATTAAAGATTTATAGAGTCGAAAAAACTCAAGTTTTTGCCGCTACAAAAGATCAATCAAGATCATATAGAACTTTTCTTCTCATCAATACGCACAGGCCTGGGATATGACAACAATCACACAGTAAGACAGTTTATAACACGCTAAAAAAACTACTCTTCAGAAGCCAACTTCGCGATGGTGGCTTGGGAAATTGTATTCCTTTGGAGAAAATCTCTATCCTTAACGCCAATAAAACTTGTCCTATGCAAGACATAAATTTGTCGGTGAACAGACCATCCATGCTAGAATAACAACCAATGGTAGACACAATTCCGTACGATCTGATGTTTATACAAGGACATAGTTACGCTACAGATCCAGCTAGACTGACGGAGTATGCTGTTTGTGTTATTATGTACATTGCTGGTTTTGTTGTGTTCAAGATAAACAAGACACTTCAATGTGATGTTTGCCTATTCGCAATCCAAGGAAATATTGTGCCATCGTCACTCATACTTCACAAAACCAGAGGGCTGCTTAAAATACCTTCAAAAAGTGTAACACTTATTTGCCAGAAAACTGAACGGCAATTTCGAAGATATCAGCTTGGTAAGGATGGAAACATTTTAAAATCGCGAATATTCCAATCCATATCTATCAGCGTGTTAGCTGGTTGCATCGAAGAAAACCTGTTTGAATGCTATTTCAAGCATATGGTAAACGTTTAGTTTTGAAAGGCAAAGCATATTTGATATTATAAAAATCAGAACTTTATTATTAAAGGAATATTTACCAGATATGTGAAAGTGACTGCGTGATTGCAATCTTGTCTGTACAGCGCTAGGCGCTTATTTATCCCTCAGATATGACTGTATTCGCAATCTTGTATCAAGGTTCAGAAACTTCAAAAACGAGTCGCGACAATGCGTTGACTATGGTCAAGAATTCAATGGACACTTTCCTTACCAACTAGATCTCTTTTATACAATTTTCCTATGTACTAAACTTACCAACTAATCGATAAATCAAATGTATTCTTGACTCATCCACTTGAGGTTTATTGCTCTTTATGCATATGAAATTCCTTTTCGTTTAGTCATTAATTTTCACTGGGTCATATATTTCTCAACAAAGAATCCACAACACATGGTTCACATTGCGAACGATTATTCGTAGCTGTGTCAATACTCATATTACATCTTGGCGTGTGCCATATGTTATTCATGTGGTGTGTTTACGTTACATGATTCAATTTTACGTTGCAATCTAAGATTTGTAATGTAGTGAATTATGAAGTTGTGAGATACACTACAATATGGTGGAAACTCAACATTACTGTCTTCTCATTAAAGCTGTCATTAAAGTGTATCTACAAACACGATATCATTTCATAGCGAAAACGCTATCAGAAAAAAATTCTATTAGGCAGCGATTAATTAAAATCATTCATTTTAAAGGAATGTAAACGATATCTAACATTACCAAAATTATCTTATCGTCTGGGAAGTACTATGTATTGAAATATAAATACGGAAAATTACTGAAAATTTGATGGAGAGAGTGATTGAAGGAAGCGGAGGTGGTTTTAGTGAGTAGAAATCTGGCATGCCGAGAGGCAGGAGCCGATCGGTATCTTTTGAAGGGTTCCACCTCCCAACGATGTAAAAAAAATTGTCGCGGTAATTTCCCCGAAGCCCATCCTAAGTTTGGTTAAAAAATGAAGAGGGAGGTCGAATGATTAGATAGTTTCTTTTAAATTCAATATATGTTATTTATTTTTGAATGTTGTATGTATATAATTAACAATGTATGCGTCTAGATTTCATGTATTAACATTGTTCCAAACAAAACATGAAAAATGAAAATTAGGTTTAATCAATACTCAACATAAATGTTTCCTCGCTTGATGTAGCTGTTATCATGCTGGTTATTTAATGCTTTCAAATGCTACGCTCAATATAAGCTTGTATTCTGTCCAGTAAATATATATTTTTGTCTGTCTTCAGATATATTTCCAAATAGTTCCAAATCATTGTAAAATTAAAAACTTTCCAAACACTTTCCGCAGGTTTATAGTCAATCTGATTGCATTCGCTATTTGTCATTTTATTGAAACAAGCCGTGAGGTGCGACTCTTGAGGTCCACACGGACAACTTCCCAGTAATATCTACATAAATATTATAAATATCAAACACAATAATAATTACTAGCAGAACGCAGCACTCGAAATTCGAGTGCAATGATGATTTTATTATAACTGATTCTAGAAATTCAAACGAATAATCATCAATCTCAGTTAGAACCCTTATTTTCATGCTTTCAAAAATTTAAGTTAAATTCAAAAACCTTTTTCAACATTTCCTTAAAAACGTGTATTTAAACTATTAAACCAGATGTACATTTCGTCTGGCACACCCAGACTTCTTCAGTGTATAACTAATTCCCTAAGTTCTGTGTTTCTATTTTAATCCCTAACGTTTTACATTTTCATCGCAAAATTTAATCAGCTTAATTGGTCCATTCCCTAAGTCATTATTCATTCTAATCATTACAGGTACTCTACTTATCTCTATAGTTTTCCTTATGTCTAACTCATTGACTCTCCTTACCTGTTTTATTACTTTAAGGTTTTTTATTCTATCTTATGATTAGTGACTAACATATGTTTTGCTACCGATGATCGTACAGTATTAATCCTTCCCCTTCTGGCTGGTGCTGCCTCTTTCTGCCTCGAATCTCGTGATCGCAAGCCTCTTCGTCTGCCCAATGTAGATATGCTGGCAATTATCGCACGTAATCTGGTATATGCCACTTTTTTCTCCTCTTTCCAGTTTCTCTTTTTCCGTCGATATGCTATTTTTTAGTTGAAAATCGCTCTTTGGTACCACTTCGATGTTGTATTTTTTTAACATGCGTTTCAAGTCCTTGTACATTTTGGAAAAATGTTTTTGAATTTAACTTAAATCATCAATCAATATAATAAACCGGCAAGCTAAATTTGTTATTCTATTGTGATTAAATAATGTTTATGAATTTTAATAACGTTTAAAAATCATTATTCAATTATTGGCGCTTCAAATCGTCTCGAGCGTATAACAATGCTAAGCGTTTTGCGCATGTCATCATTCGATTTTCACATTCTTGAGATCTACCAAACCGGTTGGTGTAAATAAGTTAGGAAAATCAAACATCGTTTTTAAATCTTGAAAGTTTTCTTCAACTGAATATGGTTTTTCGTGGAATTTTAGACGACCTTTAGCAAAACAAACTAAAAAAATATGACCAAATAGTGATGATATATGCGTATACAATTACATAATGAACGGCGAGGCTAAATACAATACACACGAATGGTCCACAGAGAGAAAGCTATCACACAACACCGAACCAGTGAACGGTCAAAAACAATACACATTAATGGTGTAAAACTGTAAAGTGAGAATGAAAATATTGCTAAATGTGGTAAAATTTGATGATTTAATTAGCTTCCAAAAAATAACTAAAACACTTGGAACAGTCCTAGATACGAACCTGGGATTCCCGCGTGCAAGGGCAAATTACCACCGCATGCACTACACAACCCGTAGAAAACCAAGGTTTCTATTTTGGTAGTGAAGGTTAGTATACCATTCGTATTTATCACTTTGTGAACGTTCAACGTTGTGTGTGTATTAGTAAGAAAATCTATTTTCTGTTTTTTTTCTATATTTTCCAAACAGATTTTCACAAAAAATATAATTCTGCACATCTACAGGATATTCTCTTTCCATTGATGTATTTTTTATGAAAATCAGTCCAGAAATAGCTGCTAAAATGGTACCACAAAATTCATGTTAGCCGTTTGATTATATAGATGAAAATAGTACTACTTTATCGTATCCCCGCGCGTTTCCCCGCGGGCCATTGGTATTGAAATTTAGAATAATTTTAAATACAAATTTTTCAAAATTGTACACGTGTTCTGTTAGTTACACGTCAGCAGAAAACGCTGAAGTACGTATTTTGCAGACTAGAGGTATATAAAATTTATTTATCATTTTTCTATAACTTAAACTTTAAACGCGTTTATCTCGGAATAACGTTATTCAAACTGGCCGGACTCTTTTCTCAAACAATTTACATGAATTCTTAAAAATATGTTCAAAACTAGTGTCTGCATGGAAGTACGTAGGATTTTTTTATATGTTGCATATTTCAATTGTTATTGAAACTTTGCGAGGGTTTTTTCCCGTTTTTTTACATTTTTTTTCAAAATGACAAAATTTTGTCAAAAATCAATTTTTAAAAAAAGTCCTACGTTTTTCTCTGGCTGTTAGTAAGCTTTATCGGCAATTTTTTGTTTGATAACCATAACATTTCAGGAGAAAACGGTCCGTCCACGAAGCCATGAAAAAATAAGGCGTTTCTGGAGAAACGCTAGGGAGCCGCCATATTGTTTTTTAAAGTTCTGAATTTTTTTTAAAGAGGATGTCAAATACTTTTACAATATAGATCGTTTTACCAAACTTCGATATGTTGTTTGGTTTTTAAAAAACAAATTACCAAAAAATGACTTCCTTTTTTACCACTACAGTGGTGTTCGCCTTTCAATAATAAAAATGTACCTCTTGTAAAAGTAATTGGAATGACTTCATATTAATCGTGACATCTACGCAAGCGTAAATTGATTACGTAAGGATTTTGGTGGATTGGTTTGATTGAATGTTTACACGAATCAATCGGAGGGGGGACAGGTTGCAAAGCCTTTTCTACGTTATTTGTTGTTTTCATATCGATGTTTGAAAGACAAAGGAGCGCTAGCAAAAAGGAATGCACTTTTTGTTATTACGCCCACTGAAGAGATTTTGTCGCGTGACGGCCATTTTGAATAGTTACGGTCAAAATTGCCAGCACTTCGGCATATTCACTGAATTCGTATTTTTTCACGATTTTGCATCAATGAGACTTATAATTATTTCTTATTTTCTGTTGTTGTTGAGAAACATTGAATATGCAATCAAAAATAGGTTCAATCGCCTGTAAAAAGTAAAAAAGTTAAAAGTATGATCATTGTAGTGTATTCCTAGTTCCAAACCTGGAACTAGCCAATACACAACTAATTTCCCACACAAGCTTTTCTAAGCTTCGGTAAGCTTTTAGCGTTACGGCTAAATCGTTTATTCGATATTTAATAATACAAAGAAACTTATAATACTCTGCTTAACGGATGTTGCTCGAACTGACTAGTCGCGTGGTGTGGCATCTCTCTTCTTCTTCCTGGTCGTTCTTTTCAGCGAGACAGTGCCTGAGCCATGGAGCTTGTTGATGCTGTTGCTTATTGATGTCATGTAATCGTGGCCAGTACAGTACTCCCCCCTGAATGGCATTCGGAGATTGCTCGATGTCACGATTCAAAACCATTACGGGTCGATGATGATGCAAATGTTGTTGAATACCGCCGAACTTCTGCGGAATGCGCATGCGGGCTGGAGGATAAGTTTTGGTACCGCTTGGTGGAGGGTTAATAGGTGTTGGCACCTGTATACTACTTGGTTGGGGCGTGCTTGCTGTGTCTGGCTCATCGCGTATCTGCGAAGTACTTGCAAAACGACCTGCTTGATTCGATGACACAGTTGCGGCAGATTGCTGAGGTGCCTCGATAAAGGCTGGTTTTAATCGCTCAGTCGACACATTTCCTTGCCTTCCGTTGACTTCTATTCTGAACAGTACGTCAGAGATTCGTTGTAAAACGGGGTGTGTCCCGGAGTTAGGTGGCGATAAAGGCTTTCGCACGGCGTCGATGCGCAAAAATACGTGGGAGCAAGTGCTGAGTCCCTTATTGATGAATATTTCTCGTTGGTTTCTGGAAGGTACGACTACTGGCTGCATTCTGCGTGCTACCTCACGCAGATTGTTGAGAAACTCGTTAGTATTGGCAATTCCTTGTCTCGGCATTATTAACTCCCCTGGAAGCGTTAATGTTGTGCCATACAGCATTTCCGCGCAGAAAGCATTGAGGTCCTCCTTAACGCTGCAACGCAATCCCAGCAACACAGTTGGCAGGATATCGGGCCACGCTGGATTTTGGCCAGGACAGGTGATTGCGGCTTTTAGGGTGCGGTGCCAACGCTCGATGAGTCCATTTGACGCTGGGTGATACAGCGATGTTCTATTTCTGCTGCAGCCAATGAACTTTGTCAACGCTCCGAACAAGGCCGACTCGAACTGGGCTCCCTGATCCGTTGAAATAGTATGGGGGCTCCAAAACGTGATACCCAGCCATTGTAAAAAGCCTTTGTTACTGAACTAGCTGTTTGGTCGACTAACGGAAACGCCTCTGGCCACCTGGAGAACCGGTCTATGACTGTTAAACAATATTTGAAACCCATGGACGGGATAAGGGGACCTATGATGTCCAGATGCATATGCTGGAAACGTCCGTCAGGTGTAGGGAATGGTTGTAGTGGGTTTCTTTGGTGGCGGGCAACTTTGGAGCGCTGACACGGCACGTAAACACGTGCCCAGATACGTTTGTCTTTTTTCATTCTTGGCCACACAAACCTTTTAGCAATTGCCTTGCCAGTAGAGCGGCTGCTAGGATGCGCAGGGTGGTGAAATATATCGAAAATTTTATTTCGCAGTGAAAGTGGAACGAAAGGACGCAAGGCACCGAGAGAGACGTCACATACGACTTTGCTGTTGGCATCAAGGTGCTTGAAAACCAGTTTCAGCGAGGTAGTGTTATTAAGGAGTAGGCTTTGCAACTCCTTATCAAGCGACTGCTCGCGCGTCAGCAAATTCGCATCGAGTATAGTGGGCATCTCCACAGTTTCCACCCGGGACAGTGCGTCGGCGACGTCGTAACTAACTCCGAGGATAAAGCGAAAATCGGTGGTGAATTGTAAGATACAGTTGAGATGCCTCAGCTGGCGTGCCGATGCTTTGTTTGTCGCTTGCGCAAACGCGTATATAAACGGTTTGTGGTGTGTCAGGATGAAATATTCAGAGCCTTCCAAATAGTGACGAAAATGACGAGTTGCCTTGTATATGGCGAGTAATTCACGATCATAAAGGCTATACCTTGATTTTGGACCAGATAAATTTTTTGGGAAAAAGCCAACGGCAACCATTCACTGCCCTGGTGCTGTTCCAAAACCGCACCGATTGCCATGTCAGAAGCATCTGTAGTAAGTCTCAGAGGCGCACTGGTATGAAAATGAACAAGCAATGTAGAGTTTGCTAGACTGCTCTTGCAATTTTCGAAAGCTTCCTCGGCTTCAGGAGTCCAAACGATGACGGTTTTATTTCCTTTTTTGGAGTTGGCGTAAAACTTGTTGAGTGGAGCCTGCAGTACGGCAGCATTACGGACAAAACGCCGATAAAAATTAATAGTCCCCAAGAACCGTCGAAGGTCCTTGACGGTGACAGGTTTCTTGAAGCTGCGGATAGCGTTCACGCGGGAATTAGGTGGCGATGATCCATTCTGATTGATGGTGTGTCCCAGGTATTCCACCTCGGATGCCCCAAACACGCACAGAGGTGTTGATGACGACTCCAAATTTCGAAAGGCGCTCAAAAACTACACGCAGATGCTTCAAATGGTCTTTTTCTGACTCTGATGCGATCAACAAATCGTCCACGTAGCAGAAACAATGGTCCATGCCCTGCAACACCTCATCCATGAAACGCTGGAAATGAAAATATGAAACGACATCTTCAATGTGCCACATAGGATATCTGTCCGGTACTGTCGGTGCATTTAGACGGCGGTTATCACCGCACGGACGCCATGTCCCGTCTTTCTTGGGCACGATGTGTAAAGGACTTGCCCATGGGCTTTTGGATGGTCGGCAGTAACCTTTATCCAATGAATATTGAAACTGGTCTTTGACAACTTTAAGTTTCATTTGGTTGAGCCTGCGTGGGCGATCTGAAACTGGAGGGCCAGTGGTAGCAATAAAATGTTGCGTCTCATGCCGGGGAGGGCTGGAATTGCTAGCAGGGCTTAGTAATTCGGGGTACTTTTTGAGAAGCGAAATGTATGGCGATGTCGCGTCGATTGACCACATGGTTGTCTGTTTGCGACAGCTGATTCTGCCTATCGACGTCACTCACGGTACGGGATCTTCGAGCTTTCCATTTTTTAAATCTACAAGTAGTCCAAAATGTTTCAAGAAATTGGCACCCAAGATGGGACGCGACACTTTGGCGACGATAAACTTCCAGCGGAAAGTACGACGGAGACCGAGAGAAAGAGTGAGGACTTTTGCGCCGTATGTGCTAATGACGGTACCGTTGGCCACGTATAATGTAAACTTAGAGGCAATTTTGGCACCTTGGATGACCGTATGTGGCAACACTGATACGTCGGCGCCCGTGTCTATCAAAAACTTACGTTGCGACAACGGATCGCGAATTCCTAGGTGACTTTTTGATGAACCACTGACTGTCGCCTGGAACCCTAGTGGTTCGATGCGTTTCCCGAAGGCTTTCTACGAAACGCGCAAGGTGGACGGCACTGCCTTGCAGCGTCACCAAAACGCTTGTGGTAAAAACATAACTGGGCTGTTCGGGTGGCAACAGGATGCGCAGAACTACATGAACAGTGGTTAGATGGGCGACTTTGGTGAGAATGTAATTGGATACGATTCACTTCGACATGCGGTTCCACTATCTGGTTCGTTATTGGCTCCCCAATAGTTACGGGCTGTGGATTGGTTTCAATTGCCAAACATGCACCAGCACCTATTGCGTTAGAACTAACCACACCATCAGCGGCTGCCGCTAACTTTTCCAGATTGTCCGTTTCGCTAACCGCTAAGATCGCACGGACATTCGGTGGGAGGCGCTGCAACCACAATGATTTAATTATGGCTATTGATGTGGATTTTCCAGCCACGCATTGCAAACGCCGTAAAAATTGTGACGGACAATGGTCTTCGAGTTCAAGTTCAAAAAGGAGTTGTCGCGTCCACTCGTCCTCCGAGCGGCAAAAATGGTTAGAAACCTTTGCTTCAACGCGGTATACTTCCCGGTATCCGGAGGATTCTCTAAAATTTCTGAAATGTGTGATAGAATTGCCATGTCGAGTTCTGCTACTTCTCGATCAAAACCATAGCATAAAGAATATATATCACGGACACTCCGAGCTGTCAAAGTCGACTTGAGACAAAAGATGCCTTAATAACCCCTCCTATCAGAGAGAGCGCTCTGGCTTTCGTTTCCAAGCTCGCGCGCGAAAGAGTAGGTTGAAATTTTTATTCAAATTTCTCCAGGCCAGGTTGTGCATATGTAGAGAGACGAGCTCGCCATTTTATAAAAGTTAACCGTGTACGTGTGCATGCCAAAATCAGCTGACTTAACGCTAGTGTGCGTGAAATCAACGAATGCAGCGAGTACCCGATGCGAATTCGAGACTGATCGAAGCAGTTAGGGCTGCCCGATCAACAAAAACAACGAAAATACGCGGCATTGCAATTTGAAATAGCAATAAATTTTATTGAAAAGTTTTATATGTGAGTATTGAAAAACATAGATAAGGTGTTTTAGCAGATCAAATAAATTGATATTTTGTTAATTTTACACTTAATTGATGTTTTGAAGTTCTTTGTAATCTCTCTAACTCACTGAATTGCAAATTTTCGGTTTCTGGCGCGCTTCACCCATCACTAAGAGCGTATAATCGGAAACGAGCGTGAAAACCATACAAACACAACGTTACCGCGGAGTTTTTCACTACAATTTCACCCAACTATTGATACTTGCACACATTCACTAACAAAGAGTTTTCACTGATTCCGTGTTGCAGTTCCAAGCAAATGCAATCCCTTCTTCGTTGCTCTATATTCCTAGATAAATAGAGCACCGAAGAAGGAACTTTATTTCCTGTTTGGAAAGTATCAGCCACTTTTCAGGTTGATTTAAATTATGGTCATAGAACACTTTGCCAGTTACTTCGCGTTGCTTCGCGGGCCAACGACGATCACAAATTTTGACCGCGTTGTTTTTCCGCACTTGTCACTACGATTTGTTGCAATTTTCATTAAAAACATCAAAAATTTAATTACACACGATGTTCCTCTCGCGAATTGTCAAATACACCCTGACATTTCTCGCTGTCAGTCGCGATTCGACGAATTAACGAAACTAGCTCCTATGCGCATCTCTGTCTTTCGTGTACGAACCATTAACACGCAATTTGCTTACTTTGTTACTCACGCTTGGGTACACGGATATGCATTTACCTATACTTAGGCACTTGGGCTGTATAGCAGATATGTAGCGAATTGGCTGGAGTGTCCGTGCTATGTATTATTTATGCTATGATCAAAACGTGCAATGTCGCCATTAATTTTTGCGTTTTGGAATTGTGCCTCGACCCGAGCGAACCATAATTCTAGTTTGTTTTGCCAAAACGGTGGTAATTTCAGGGAAATCGTGCTGACCGCATGTGCTGTGGCTGCGCTGGACACAGCTTGGTTTTGATCTGCGTCGTCATTGACAATATCCAGCCATTCCTCGTTTGCCATAATGTGCAGCTGACGAAGGGAAAATGTTATATACTCACGTCGGGGTCACCAGTTTAGCGTTACGGCTAAATCGTTTATTCGATATTTAATAACATAAAGAAACTTATAATACTCTGCTTAACGGATGTTGCTCGAACTGACTAGTCGCGTTGTGTGGCATCTCTCTTCTTCTTCCTGGTCGTTCTTGTCAGCGAGACAGTGCCTGAGCCATGGAGCTTGTTGATGCTGTTGCTTATTGATGTCATGTAATTGTGGCCGGTACAAGCTCTCTATTATGACAAAGCACATCCTCAAACCTACATTGATATGGTGTGATACCGTGTGAAACTCTTAATAGAGCATTGAACCTAGAGTAAACAAAAATATAACTTATGCGACGATAATTGGGTCAATGCAAAGTATGCTATATTGGATGCGACGAACTCTGTGGGAACTAATTTGAATTGCGTACGATTCGTTATGGTAAGTAGATTTAAGACTAGAGTAGGAATTTTTATAGAATAAGCAAATTTAGTGTACATAGAAATTAAGAAACAAAATTGTAAATAAATTGAAGGAACGAAGCTGGCTCTGGGCTCATAATTGTTCCTTAGTTGAAGTTGTTTGTTTTATACTGCAACTTTTGTCTTCACATCGGCAAAACGTTTAACAGGAATACTTAAGCAAAGTTTGCCTTATTCGGCAGACCACAAGTTGCCTTTTAATTCGGCAATTTGAAAACTTAGAAATATCGGCTGCCTGTCCTTTAGGACTGCGCCAAACCTGTGGCAATTAGTCAGTTGCCGGTAGGTCTCTGAAAAATCCCTGTTGTTTTCTTTTCTGAGAATAACTTCTTTCACAGTGAAAAGATCATTTCTTTAGAAGAATACCGCAGACGACGTCAAGAGAAACACGTAGAGCGTCCAGCACTCGAGGCGCATCCATCACCTGGTCAACCACGCACTCCACATACGATAATCACATTACATCATTCGTATGAACCCTTTTTACATGGTGACTTTGAATGATATTTTATTTTTTATTTGATTTTTTTGTAATCATTAGAAATTTTTTTGCTAGTTACTCTACAAAAGTTGCTAAAAGTTTTTAAATTTTATAAACATTTATTATTGCTATGTGCAATACAGGTTAAAGACATTTTTTTTATGAAAAAACCCTGATTTTCCATTATTTTATTATATTAAAAAACGGCTTTACCGATTTTTTTAAAACTATAAAAACATCACAAAAATGGTATTACATGTCGTTTGACACCTTAATGATGCAAATATTACATTTGGTTCGTGAGATACAATGAATGACATAAATGACCTTGAAGGTCATAATGACTTTTAATATATACTGGGAAGTTAAAAACTCTCTCGAGGTGGTATTTACTTATTTATTTATTAGGAATACATCTTTCAGACTAATATAGCCCAATTACAAGACAAATTAAACATAAAAGAAAAGAAAAAATATAGTAAAGTAAAACTAATTACATAAAATACGTTTTACATTTTGTTTGTAGATGTAGAGTGCTTACGGAAACAGACCAAGTTGCAGACTATTGTGGTTGCGAGGAAGCCGCAGCAACGGGGAATGGTACAAAGTCTCAGTTCGAGCATATGGAGCTGTAAATATAATGGCAGATCTGGCAGGGTGTTCTGTAGAACGATACTCTAACCAATCAGAGAGGTAAGAGTTCAATTGATGGTGGTGAAGTCGAAATAGAAAACATTCACCTAAAAGGAGTCTGCGGGATTGCAAAGTAGGAAGTTATAGCAAGGAAAGTCGCTCTTCATATGGCATACATGAGATTTTAAATTTAAAGATAAGGAAACGAGTGAATTTGTGCTGTACTGATACAATCAAAGAGTCCAAATATTGATACGCCAAACTAGAGAAACTAAAAATAGAATATCAGACCGCTCGCATGCAAGCGGAAATCGACCATATAAAAAATGGGTATGTGAGATGAAATCTATTGATTTTGTCGACGTGCAGTGCGCTATCAAGCCTTTTTCCGGACAAGAAGTCTATCCAATAAGAAAATGGTTGGCAGATTTCAACGCCTTAATGAATACTGCCGGCGCCGGAGACAAAATACGTCCATCTACCAGTTCACTCCGGATATCCGAGAAGATGCCGAGGATCCTGAAATCGCAGCGCTCCAGTTGGTAAGTGTTCATTTCAATCATGAAAATATCAGCCGTACTCACGCGGACGTTATTTCTCTTTTCGATTCGGGTAGTCCCGCCAGCTTTCTGAAAGCTCAATTGCTGCCGCCGTCCATCGTGCCCAAGCCGACCCACATTAAATATCGAGGGGTCAATCGAGCCTTAGTCCCTAGCGTGGGAACTGTAAGTCTTCCTGTAACTTTCAAATCGCAAACTCGAATCATTCATTTCTTTGTAGTACCAGACAACATCCTGCCAACGCCTATTATTCTAGGAAGGGATTTTCTGAACTTATACAAGATCCAGTTCATTTATAATAATCGGGAAATCTTAAAACCCTTTAGTAATAAATTTAAATTAGACCCCAAGATGTTAAAAACTGTTAAAACTAAACCTATTAAAGGCGAATTTACCACCTATATGTGTACGGCTAATTTTTAAAATAAATGTGCAAGTTTTTTGGGTGGAGCTTCCCCTGGTACGGAGGACTTGAGTGAAAATTACCTGGTAGATCTCCACGTTGGACAATCCTTTGGTCCTACTTTAGCCGAACATTGCAAAATTGTCATACAAGAAAAATATATCCTTTTGCCACCGGATCCTAGTCCTCTATCCCCGTATGAAATGAAAATTTATGTTACCTCTGATAGTCCTGTTTACTGCCCTCCCCGCCGACTTTCGTATAACGAGCGCGGAGAGGTACAAAAAATTGTTGATGAATTGATTGCCGATGGAATTGTCCAGCCAAGTCATTCTCCCTATGCCTCGCCCATTGTTCTTGTCCGAAAGAAGACGGGATCCCTTCGTATGTGCGTGGATTATAGGGCTATTAACCGTATTACCGTTCGTGATAATTTCCCGCTACCTCTTATAGATGATTGTATTGAGTACTTGGACAACAAAAAATGTTTTTCACTTATCGACCTTAAAAGCGGATTCCACCAGGTGCCTATGTCTCCAGATTCCATAAAATACACCTCGTTTGTCACTCCCTTCGGTCAATACGAGTATACTCGCATGCCCTTTGGACTGAAAAATGGACCTGCCGTTTTCCAACGCTTTATTTCGAGACAGTTACACGACTTTATTCAAGCCGGAGAAATTATCGTTTACATGGACGACATTCTGATCGCCACCCCTGATCCCGAAACCCATGTTAAATTATTGGCTCGCCTATTATCTCGTCTTGCTCAATGTGACTTGAAAATTAACTTGTCAAAAAGTAAGTTCCTTCAAGCCGAAATTGATTACCTTGGTTATTCTGCCAGTGCAGCTGGCATCCACCCTAATGCTTCCCATATTGAAAACATTCGCAAGTTGCCTATCCCAAGAGATGCCCGCCAATTACAATCTGCCTTAGGACTCTTTTCATATTTTCGCCGTTTTGTGCAGTCGTTTGCACACATAGCTAGTCCATTAACCGCCATCCTGCGTAAGGACCAGCCCTTTGTGATGACTCCAGAATGCGAGCGTGCCTTTTGTACCCTGAAAGACGCCCTGGATAGTGCACCAGTATTAGCCATATACAACCCTAAACGAGAAACTCAACTTCACACAGATGCCAGTTCCTTAGGGTTTGGTGCTATATTAATGCAAAAACAAGATGATCGGAAATGGCACCCTGTGTCTTATTTCTCTCGCCGAGCTACTCCTCCTGAAACCCGATTCCACAGTTTCGAGCTCGAAACTCCGGCCGTTATCTATGCCCTTCGACGTTTTCGAACCTATTTAGAAGGAATTCCTTTCCAGATCATTACGGACTGCAATTCCCTTACCCTTACTCTGTCTAAAAAAAACCTCAATCCTCGCATCGCCAGATGGGCCCTCGAGCTCGAAAACTACAATTACTAGATTAGTCACCGACCGGGCACTCGTATGGCCCATGTTGAGGCGTTAAGCCGCCACCCCATCGTAGCCCTCGTTAATGCCGATGACGTAGACACCCAGTTACAAGCTGCTCAGTCAAGAGACCCTAAGGTAGTAGCCCTTCGTAGCCAATTAGAAAAAGGACCAGTTGCGCTCTTTGAACTGAAAGATGGCCTAGTCTACAGGATAATGTCAACTGGGACTTCCAACTTATATGTCCCACCGGAAATGGAAAGCAACGTTATTCGCCTGATCCATGAAAAGATCGGTCATCTAGGTAACGAGAAATGTTACCAACAACTGCGTTACCATTACTGGTTTCCTGCCATGCTACGTAAAATTCAAGAATATATCCAGAATTGCCTCCAATGCATTTTCTATAACGCCCCCAGACACCTCCACGAGCGCGATTTGCATCCGATCGAGAAAAAAACCGATCCCATTTGACACCATCCATATAGACCACTACGGTCCTCTGCCAAGTATACGGTCTAAACGTAAATATATTTTAGTTGTTGTAGATGCTTTCACGAAATTTACGAGATTGTATGCAGTCAACTCTACCAGCACCAAAGAAGTTTGCGCATCACTGCAGAAGTATTTTGATTACTATAGCCGTCCGCGCCGTGTAATATCCGATCGAGGATCATGTTTCACTTCTTACGAGTTCTCATCATTTCTCCAAACCAGAAATGTTATTCATGTTAAGGTGGCCGTGGCTTCTCCCCAGGCAAATGGTCAGGTTGAAAGAACCAATCGAGTACTGACCCCGGTACTGGCCAAACTATCTGAACCAGTAGAGCATTCTGACTGGGCTACACTTCTCACCCGTGTTGAATTTGCCCTAAACAACACTGTCCACTCATCCACCCAACAAACCCCGAGTAAACTTTTATTTGGAGTCAATCAACGTGGTCCTATTGTAGACGATCTTACAGAGTATCTTGACGCAAAGCAGCCTTCTATAGTATTTGACCATGAATTCGCCCGGACCGCCGCCCATGATGCCATCAAGCGTGCTCAAACCCGCAATCTACAGCAATACCAGAAAACCAGTCATACCCCAACTAAGTACTCCCGTGGAGTCTTTGTAGTAATACGCCATGTCGATTCCACTCCTGGGTCCAACAAAAAATTTATTCCCAAATATAGAGGTCCATATGTCATTCATCGCATCCTACCAAATGACCGTTATATCGTTCGTGACGTTGAGAGCTGCCAGTTATCGTCCATTCCGTATGAGGGGGTGTTAGCGGCTGCCCGACTACGCCATTGGGTCCGTCCATCCGCACAAAAAAAAATGATTGAAGTGAACGCTTAGATCGGGGCCGATCTTCGACAGATTGGCCGAAGCTGTGATGCGATTTTAATTTGAATTTAGAATTTAGATTTGAATATAGCCACCAGATGGCTCTCGACATTGTAAATAGAGTAGCGCTAGAAAGATCAGGAAGAATGTAAGATGGTTTAAAAAAAAAAAGAAGACGACATTACCGTGCGGACGTGTCAATAAAAGAAAGAAGAACAATATTCGACTGTCGTTTAATATTTACTTTATACAATGCCATCTAATTCTTTTATAAACAAATGACAATCATAACCTGAGCGGTTGTGAAATAATATTGAGGAGAATTTTGGTACTCGATACAATAAGTTTCATTCGCTTTGAGCCCATGAGTCTATATTTTTCCAGTAAAATGACAATGGTCTCGGACTTTATCAATGGCAAGCTCTTTTTTACAAATATGACAGAAAATCGATTCATTTTGAATCTTTTCCAACGATATAGCATCCATTGACTTTGGTTTCTTGATATGATTCATATAAAACCATTTTACATCATTTACAATGGAAATAATGAAGTTTTGGGGAGAATCTGGGCCTTTGTATAATCTGAATCTGTCTAATTTTGAATCGTATGAAGACTTGATAAAATAGGAGAAAGCACAAGGGGTATGTTCTTGGATCATTGAGGTTGATGAAAGCGTCGGATCGTGTTCACATGTATCGAGATCCTGAAGAAGGCATTCAAAATCTGCATAGATGAAAAAAGGTACATCGAGTTGTCGTCCATAGCTATTGTACTGCAGCGTTGCCTTTTCCGGTTCTACCATTTTCGTAACTACTCTGCTACAGTGGTTTTTATGCTTTTCAAGGATTTCAATCGAAATAAAATATTGAAGACATTTATTGCAAACATAGATAGCACCAGTGTGTAGCGTTTGTTGACTGCGAATCAATCTTTGAAGAAAAAAGAGAAAAAAAATTTTACGTATGCATACACAAACATACAGACACAACTACCATTTCACTATAACATTAACGTAAACACATATCATTTCATTAGTACATACCTTGAAATATGTTTAATCCAAATATAATGATAATCCCCGTCGGTTTGCAACAGGAGTAGATTGATGTGATGCAACTTTTCTTGTTTTGTGATATGATATGGACCGATTACTTTTTTTAACTCCGCATCGTATCCAAATAAATTGATACTAATTGTTTGGTTTAATTTCTCAAACTTGAGTATATCTTGCACCTGTAGCGGAAACTCGATACCCGAAAAATTCAACACTACACCATTTTGAAGAAATATAACGCGGTCAGCGGTCATCAATTCGGTATGATGTAGTTATTTGTGAATTATGATCTGTCGGACATATAGCGGAAATTATGCACCATTTAAAACATTAAAAATCGCAGTTCATAATATTAATGCAAGCACGCTTGTTGATCAAATTCTTTGGTATTGGCATATAATTTGTTCCTCTCAAGGGTTTAAAATCATATATATTTAATTCACAGTGAGTGATTTTTTTGCGAGCCCATCCCCTGTCTTTCTCCTGAAATTCTTCCATTTTTCTCCGGATTTCATTAGCCATATTATTGGAAGCTAACTTCAATACACTTTTTTGCAGTATCGCTTGCATTTTCGTATGGAACGAGTTAATGCTTATTATGCTTTCGCTGTCAACATCGTCATCCATTTTAATGAATTCAGCAAAAAGCTCAATGTTCAATTTTAGCGTTACGCGTTCGTATAGTGCCCTGATCAAATATTTCACTATCGGATCTTCCATCGCCTTGAAAAACTCATCCAAATTTAGAAGGTTTTCATTTTTGCTTTCATATAGTTTCCGTTCGCTGGCCAAAACAACTTTTACCCTTTTCAAACCTTCACTAATAGACTCTGCAGATTTTTTTTGTTAACATTAGTTCGCAAATGGTAGTTCCAGCGAGCACTATTCACTTCAATACTACAAAATTCGCAAGATATTTTTCATTTACGAAATATAATTCACTTCGTGTTACTTCACTGAGAACAGAATCGAAATTATTCAAATTCAGTCGCCATAGTTTCTTTTATATCATATAGAAAACCACAACCATTTCCCTAGCAAATAAGAATAAATTTTTCTTTCAATGTGTGAATGCTCCCTATTAAACCCCGCAACAAACTAGAATGCTGAAATTTAATGATTTTTTTTTTGATATCATATATTTTTTTATTTAATTATATATTAATGTTTTATATTATTATCTTATTATATATTATAATTATATTAACGCTTACATATATTTTATTTAATTTTGGTTTTAATTATGATACACTGAATTGACTAGGAAAATATTTTGTTATATTTAAATTTGATAAAACATCACTTAAAACAATGAAAATAAAAAATACACGTTTTTTAGTTAAAAGCGTTTGAAAACTCATAAATGAAGTTTCATAATTTTCTTCATGATATAAATCTACATCAAAACAATCTTAATTAAATATTGCCTTCCTCTTACCCTTGGGACAGAAAAAACTCATCATCTCCGTCATGCGCCTGTCCTTTATCTATTTCCCTGATTACTGGCACCAGGGTTACCAGGTTTTTCTCACTCTTCGCCCCCAAAAACTTCAATAAAAACCCCCAAATCGGACGAAATTCTTTTAAAAAACCCCAAATAATTTGAGAGCAATCTTTTTTACAAAGTTCATACAAAAAACATTGATAATTAGCAAAAAATGTTGTCAAATAACTATATGTAACAAGTAAATTTTCATCTGTATTTCATAATGAGTTAAAGTCAAAATAGAAAAAATATACTTTCAAGACTTAAAATTAACACAAGTAGCAGCATAATGAAATTTAAGAAAAACTTTTCATATCTTTTGGAGTTTCATGTGTAATTTAATGAAATATGTAAAATTAACACATTATCTATACACCTAAAACAAGTTTACTGCACTGTTTGCCTACATACATTTGTCGTTTGATTTTGCCCATCAGTGGAATCCCAGAAATTTCTGCCTCAGATTCACGAATTCCATGGTATTAATGATAATTTGCTGGATATGCCAATACTTGAAGTCTTCGAATGGCATAATAAAAGTTATTTTTAGTGTGCTATAAGTGAATCAGATTTCATAAATTACATTTTGCAAACAATTGATTAATTTGATAAAACCCCCATTTCACCCCCAAAATAAAAATATAATTAACTGACCCACAATTTCTCCCAAAGGTATGTAAAATACCCCAAAATGGGGGTGAAAACCCCAACTTGGCAACCCTGACTGGCACTCAAACAGCATTCCATTCAACTTCAATGAAAAACTGCGAAACCGCAATTACACAACATATTTAATGGTTTCAAATGGTCTTCACCCAAGCCCTTATCAAAAGCCGCTGGTAAGAAGCGCCATCAATACAATCATCTAATGATTGAAATTAAAAGCTTTTAATCTACTTCTTTTGGTTTTCTTTTGCATTAGAGTTGAGTTAATAAGCAACTTTAATGAATTCAGCTGGGATAAAATTCTTTATAACGGAAATTTTGTGATAAATGAACGAATTTTTACTTACACTTATTTCTTTGACCAGCTGTGTATGCATACTTTATTGTTCAACTTCAATTTATTGTTTTTCCTGTTAAAATTGGAGCGTTTTTGATAATTCTATATGTTGCCATTGGATCTGATAAAAAATAAAAAATGGCAGTTCAAAGTTCTTTCACTCTTATTTGGAAGTATGTTTGAAAAAACATCCGTTCTCAAAAATTCTTACACGCTAGCATACTAAAATTTCCTAATCAGAAAGTCTATTTTTAAAAAAAACTAAGGCACTCAAACAGCATTCCAATCAACTTTTATGAAAAACTGCGAAAGCGCAATTACACAACATATTTAAATTCCCAACACCTAATCATTTCAAAAGGTCTTCACCCAATCCCTTATCAAAAGCCGCTTTCAAGAAGCGCCATCAATACAATCATCTGACCGTTCTCAACAATTCTTACACGCTAGCATACTAAAAAGTCCAAATCAGGAAGTCTATTTTTAAAAAACTAACAGGCGTCATTCTTATCACAGCCAACACATATCATTTCAAATTGTGAATTTTAAAACTTTCTAATCAGGAACTATAGGAAGGTTTTTTTTTTAAAAAAAACTAACAAGCGCCATTCTTATCACAGCCAACACATGTCATTTCAAATGACCATCACCCAATCCTTATCAAAAGCCGCTTGCCAAGTCACAGGCAACACATATCATTTCAAATGTCCTTGAAGTGAATTTTTAAACTTTTCAATCAGCAACATATATTCATCAGCATGACTCGCCAGGGCTTCCTAATGAGGGAGGCTATTTTTAAATACTAACAAGCGTCATTCTCATCACAGTTAAAACATATTCTGCAACCTGATTTGGTCAGTCATGGTGATGAATATAAAAGGCGCTTGCATGAAGCGCTATCAATCAATCATCTGCCCGTTCCCAAGAATTATAACACGCTAGCTAATTAAAATTTCGTAATCAGGAAGGTTATTAATAAAAGAAGAACAAGGAAACATAAATCTCGCCATCCGTTGGACAAATCTATGGGTTATCAATTCAATAATATTATCTAAACAGAAATAAAACTAGTAACATACATTTTCGGTAGAGAACTGCTACCAAACTCCACAATAGAAGAGGCTTTAGATTTTGCTAAAATAAAAATAATAAATAACATGTCATCCTTATTGTATGTAATTAATATTCCAGCAACTAGCCTCAATTACTATTTATTAAACCGTAAAAAAGAATCATGTTATCAATAACATCCAATTTATTTTAATTTTAGCCCTTTTAAAAGACTTGCTCTGCGATTTAAATTTATTAACTTATATGATCTATTACATACTGTGTCTGACATATACTGTGGCCTCGATTGCGCAGTACGTTTTACTTTGCCTCTTTCGAGTACTTCACGAAACGAGCCAATTCCAATTAGGACGAGGGAAACGAGTGGATATCAAAAAAATTATTGATTTATTTACTGCGTTGCCTCGAACGTGCACTTTGGACTTACGTCTTGAAAATGGCAAAGATTTTACATGTTACAATTCTACTTATACTATTTCTTATCTACAAAAAATGCTTATTCTAAATTACTCAAATGCAGAGTGAAATACAATACAATGATTGAATTTTTTCCACATGTGGAATTTCGATACATTGTTGTGTGTGGTCTTCATATTCAAATATAGGCAAAGGATCGCCACATATTAGAATAAACAAAAATGCTCGCTGCGGGTCGCGAAAACATAAACATGTGTACGAGGGATGGTACATGTTGATTTAAACAAGAAGAATTGAATCTCAATTGTAATGCTTTGCCAACATCAATAGAGGAGTGTGTTGTGACAAAGTCACGATGTAATAAAGATAGAGCAAAGCGTTGTTCTATTAATTATTAGGGTCAAATATAGAAATAAATATAACGTCAGTACGTTATATTAAGGAAAGGTGTGGCTGCTGCCGTTACTTCCCCTTCGTTAGGTTGAAGCTCCCGATTCAATAATAATCTCGTTTTCTACTTTTCGTATTTAACTCCTTTTTCTTTTAATTTATCAATTTTATTCGCGAGTTTTTGAGCAGGTATATTTACGGTAATATTTACCATTTTACCTCTGCATTTAAGGTACATATAAATACAAAATTTAATTACAATACATATTACAATAATTCAAATAGATAAATTGATTGTGTTTCGTTTGTGTGTAAATTCTATAAGTTTAATTTCCTTCATCTTTTCGCCATATTCAAATTTAATATCCTCGAATGTGACTTCGTATTTTGGAAAATTTAAAGCGATAAGAGGTGACAATATAAGTTTATGGGAAAAATTGACGACTTTCCAGATTTCCAGATTTGTGTGCACTCTATCAAGCAATTTAACTGTACAATTATTAAAATTTATTACAAAATTCTCAAAATTTCCGGAATGTTTTTCGTTAAAGCTATGATATATTTTTTCGTTAAAATTATATATCTTCGTGAGTGCATAAGATTGGGATTCAATTTCCTCATAAGTGTATTACTATTTGTTTTCAAAAAATTTCACGAGGCATCACAATTTATTGGATTCTTTAAATGCTTAATATATTCATTTTCGGGAAAGTATTTATCATTGAAGTTAACAACTACTGGATTAGGTGAGTCAATTTTAGTGTAATTTTTAAGAGCTATCGGAAATTATAGGAATATTTAATATAATATACAATATGTTATAGTCGTTTCCAGCAAGTATTGAAATTGTCAGTTCTTGCAATTCATAAAAGCCATTGGATTTTTTTCAATTTCGATTCGATCAAGTATAGAACGAGGCTTTGACATATGCGGTATTTATATTATCTATTACTTTGTCTATTTTATATGTAGAATCTCTCAATATGTTTTTATATTTAAGATAATAAACTTGTACATTAACGTTATTTAACTGGCTAGTAGTCCAGTTGAGCTTAATATCGAGTATGATTTCCAATTATTTCAAGTGATTTGAGAGGAAGAGACTTTTACCGTTATGTGTGGGCAGCCTTAAGTCTGAAATCTTATGCACTGCTAGTAACAGGGCAAGTTTCGTCTCAGTGGGATTTCCATCAAGATCACAGTCCTTGGCCCATCTACTGATAATATTTAAAGAAAAATGTATTCCACACAACATCGATGAATCTGACTGGGATTACGATGGCTACATTATCCGCGTATGCAATGACCTTGAAATCATCTTTCCTCATTGCCAACAGAAGATCGTTCATTTGCACAAGCCAAGGCAGCAGTGAAAAAATTCTCCATTGAAGGGTTCCCCCATCAATGTACTTCTCGATAGTCAGTTCACCGATTGACAAGCTAACTATTCTTGTTCTAGGTAATGTGTCATTCCAGTAATATAAGCTCACCTCTCTTCCTAACCACACGACAAATGGCGTGCAGCTTAACGTTATAGAACGTTCCTTCTGGACAAAGGAAGACGACTAGTGCATATTCTTTGTAGTGGAGGGTACTTTCAACAGTAGAGACCATGGAGTTCAATATCGTCTCTATGGATGTGCCTTTCATATAGACGTGCTGACATTCGATCCCAAATTTAGCCCCTTCTAAAGGTGTCCACTAGCTTTTCTAGTGTCAGGAAAAGAAAGGATGCCAAACTTATTGGTCTGAAATTCTTCGCTGAGCTGTGGTCTATTTTCTTCGTTTTTGGAATAAAAATCACTCTTAATTCTTCCTCTTGGAACGGAGCCAAGCTGAAGACATCTTTTGGACATCTTATCAGCCAGAAAACGATGTGCATAAGAGCCTTCTAGAGCATTATTGGCCTAATATCGTCCAGTCCAAGAGATGTAAAGGACAAGTATGATTTCACCGACCATTTCATTCTCCTGAAATCCAGGATACGCGGGACATCGTCGTCATGTTTTCGAACCTCTTTCCAGCAGCTATACTTGACTGCTTCAGAGAACCCCGGAAAATGCTGTCGAAGTAGCGCAATAATGCGCTCTTATTTTGTGCTGGTCCAGTTACCGACCGAATCTTGGATGAAGCTAGATAAGTACCTACTCGATGCAAGAACTCTTTGAAGTCGGGATACCTGTGCCGATTTCTCAATTGTCTAAGAATAGTTATTCCATAAGGTCTTTTTTGCTCGTTTTCCAACATCGCCGAAAGTACTCTTGCATCCCTTGAATTTAAACCAGTCATTTGGAAATTTGCTGACCTTGGTCGCATTAAACATCTTTAGTGCTGCGCTCCTCAAATTTTCATTTTCGGAGTAGATTGTTTAATGAATAGTAACTTTCGAATGTAAGTTGCAAGCAGTGCCGGATTAAGAGGGGGGCTAAGGGGGCTACAGCCCCGGGCCCCACTTACTCCAGGGGCCCTGTACGTCTTTAGAATAACCCAACTATCTCAAGTATCTCAAGTAACTTCAAGCGACCCAGCTAGAGCAATTTTTTACAACTTTTAATCTACAAACCCAAGTAACTGAATCGACCCAAGTTGATTCAATTGTTTGGGTCATTGAGCATGCTTTGGAAGTAAGCTAATCGACCCAACTCAATTAACTAATTAGACTTTGGATAAACAATCGTAAGAAACTGAATCAGTGAGAAAAATGTAGACTTCGTCCAGGCTTTTGTAGCACCGGGGTACAGCCGACGCCTATTCACTTGTTTTTCAAGCCCGTTTTGCTAGTGTCATAATAAGTATAACTTTAAAAAATATAGGGATATTTTCGATTCAGTACCCCCAGGGAAATATCGAACCGATTCCACAATAGTACCATTCTTATGCCACTTTCTGCTTGAGAAATGTAAAATATATAAAGCATTAGAAACATTAGAAAATGATTACGACCAAAAACGAGAGGTGAGACGTGAAGCCTCCGTTTTCAGAAAAAATATTATTAATATAGAAAATTGTTACATGGCTGTTTTGTGGAATTCTATTTTAAATCGATTTGAGTTGACAAGTCAGTATTTACAAAAAGTAGGTGTTGTGTTACGGCTATATTTTTCGTAACGCTCTCCAGTACACCGTAGCTGACCCTGACCACGGTTTGGGCAATCCCACCCGGCTTCACCTGCGAAGAGGGGTGTGGGAATAAGTATTTGAAAAAGAGAGCGCCACCCGTTTCTGCGCCGGGACTGCCCTGTCCGCGAACCCTGAAACGGGAATAGGGTCCGTGACGACCCGGAACCACCAACAAGGATAACCTGAAACAAGGAGAACAAGGACCCAAATGCCGGACGCGATTCCGCGTCACCACTTCACACAATAACACAATTTATAATTCAATGAGTTTATTATATTTTTTTTCAAAAAAAACCGTAACTAAATCCTAACTATGTACACTTAACTCTACTTACAATCTTTTCCTTAATCCTACTGCGTCGACTGCTTCTGGCTCCTCGCTGGCCTCGCTCGCTCGTCGCTCGTTGTCCTCGTCTTCTGCTTAAGGGGGGAAGTACCTTTAGAGGCCGAAAAAAAGGGTCTCTTTTGCAACTGATTTGTGGGGAAATGAAGACAGTTCTTATTAAATCAGTATAATATTTATTTTAGGCGATGTTTGAGGTTGAAAAAAAAACATATTCTACAAAAGTGAAAGTTGAAAATTAACAAATCTTTCAAGGATCTTGAAAGCCATGTCGTCGCTGACGTCGTAAATTGCGTAAGCGATGCTGGCTGCAATTTTCATCTGAAATCAACAAACCAAACATTTTCTTACTCGAGACTAAATAGACTAAAATATTTGCGAAATTCGAAAATTAACCCTTCAAAACAGGCTCAAAAAAACAAATTACGATTTTGACGAAAAATTTCGTTGTACTTCCAGTCAAAAATAGTCCCAAAATAATTAGTTTTTTTAATCTTTAGTCTATATAGGACAGTTTTTTATGCTTTTTAAAATGAATGCTAGATGATGAAAATCGATTCACTAGTTTTTTTATTATCACTTACGCAATGTTGAAAAACATGGTTTCGAGAAAAGGCCGTTTCAAGTTTGTGGTCAAGAGAAAAAGAGCTTGGACGCCATTCACTTCCGAGATGCATATCTTCCACAATTTTGAGAATTAGCTTTTGAAACTTTGACATGATACTCTTAGGCGATATATCTATCGATTAAAACAATTTAAAAAAAATCGATTTTAAAAAGTGTCTAAAGGTACTTCCCCCCTTAATTTCACTGGAGCTCTCGTCGAGCTTCACCGTCGAAAGCCAAGAGGATCGACAGCTAAACGCTTACTCGTCTTCCAGCTTCGCACCGTCAAAAAGCAAAGACGTCCAAACAAAAGCCAGGCAGCTTCCAAACTAGCGGTCGAAGTAAAAAAAGCCCCGTCAGCTGCTCCCGCAATCCTATTTAAGCCAAAGACCAGTCCCGTTTTTCCGTGCCGTTGGTCAATGACCACCCAGCTGGGTAGCTGACGTCATCGCAGCTTTCAAAAGCTTTAAGAACTGGTTTGGTCAGCGTCAGACGTTGTGTCTTGATGCGAGGGGAAATGCTGTGATTGCCGCCTGTCCGGCGAAACACTCGCGGCAGCCGCCAGCCATGGCGAATTGCCAGTGCCAATGGGTGTGGGTATCATTGGCGCATAGGGAACTCCATTGGGCGCATCGTAGACTGGGCGGAGCCTGGACTAGGATCCGCTGCGCGATTGGGTGATCGGTGTTTGTTGCCGTTATTGCTGGCAACTTATCTGCAGGGTCTGTGACGGTGTCCGGAGCACTCTCCATAACAAACTTACTACCTAATTAGTTATCTAATCTTATATCTTTACATCCTACATCTCCTCTACATTTATATAATTCAGCTTCCACTCCTTACCATATAATTCAAATCTCTACTTCCTACAATATAATTCATTAACAGCAGTATAATTCAATACTAACACTATAATTCATAAATAACAAAATATTGCATAAGTTGGCTGGCTTGGGTGAAGTGGCGAACGTAACATCATCGATTTTCTTTAAGAACGGCGTTTACCCGCACGGTGGTTTGGGGTCTTCAAGGACAGGGCAGACCCCCATTCTGCCCATATGGGTTGTGGGTCGACCACGTTGCGTGGCGAACGTAACAGTTGATTTAATGACAGCCAGTCAAATGTTCGATTCATTGGTGGTTTTTGTGAAGAACAGGCGAGAAAAGTTCCACGAATTTGAAGAAAATGCTAAAAATCTTGGTATTATTGAGAAATCTGATTATTCAGACTCAACGGAAAGAAGAAAGTATTATTAAAAAATTAACAGATGGAAGTACGCAATAAAGTACTTTATCTGGGTCTGATAAATTTACAGTAGAGTCTTTTTATTTAATAATAGATAAATTGGTGGTTGAATTGAAGAAAAGAAGCGAGGCCTACGCTTATATAATTAGTATTTTTAGTATTTTTACAACGGTTATCATCGATAGAAGAAGACGAACTGCGGATTAAAACGAGTGAGCTAGTTAAAATTTACGATAGGGATTTAGATGGAAATTTATTGGATGAATTTAGGCAGTTCATTCCTTTACTGAAAGATCAACCGGAAAATAAATTCACCAACTCAGAGTCCTCTAAAATTAATATAAATATTCTCGATCCATTAAAGGTATTAGATTGGATTGTTAATTTTGATATGCAACAAATTTTTCCAAATTCCGGTTGCTAACTGCGAAACGGAGAGATCATTTTCTGTCTTAAAACGCGTTAAGAATATGTATAGATCTACAATGACTGATTATAGATTTGTAGTATGGTCATAAACCATCGGTAAATGAACATACAAAACTTGGTAGCATGTACACAAACCATGCATTGAGCTAAAGCTTGTAACACGTACACGAACCGATCTATTCATTACACTTTCATATTTAGCTCTAATGGTTATCAATGAAATGAATATGGTCCTACAATGGATATGAATCATTAATACTAGTAACGATAAATTCTAGAGTAATTCCCTCGACAAGTAATATGAGTTCTAATTAGGGCAATTGTATTCATGAGAAACCATATGATAAGTGTTGGATTGTTTATATTAAAATGTAAAGTAAGGGAATTTCAATTAAGTATTGGTAATTTGTGTTACAGATTTTAGAGTAGGGAGTAAGTTTAAATTGTATAAAAGGAAAAGAATTAGGAAAATAAAAACAGTATTTTTAGACCTCGCAAGAAGTGTGTTGTTTAATTTAATACCTGCCTTATTATCGGCAGCCTCACCCTTGCGATACTTTGCCTATCATCGGCAAAATAAAACCATTGCCTCACAGTGGCAAAGTGTTGCTTCTACATTAGCAACCTTTAACTTAGTACATATCGGCTGCACGAGCATTGCTCAGCGCCAAACATGATGCAATCCAAAGATTGCTCGTAGGTTCCAATTGTTCCTCCTCCTTCCCAAAACTAAAGTCTGTATTTCTACAGGAAGAAACTCGTCATCTCTATAGATGAGTATAGAAAGCGGAACCCTCACCTGCACGGAGCAGGTATAGCACCAAACTCACCACAGATTGTCGTCATTAGCCAGACTTAGTATTGAAAGCGAAATTCTCCGATCATTCAATTTTGAATTCGCTGAATCGAAATCAAGAAAAAAGTATTTTTAATTGTTAATTTGTTTTAATAAAAATTATATGTTCTATTCATACAACGTATAAATTGTTCTATTTTTTTACTTTCGTTCCTCTATTCTACTGATTTACTTAGGATGCTCCCAGCACTTCACTCCCCACAGGCTTGATGAGCTCGTCCTCAATAATGCCTTCCATATAGTGGATGCTTGCCCTCCCTTTTTCCTTGCACTCTTCCGATTTTTTCTGTACTTGGGTCGCAACCAGAAGTTAAGCAATATGATAATCTTTTTTGCACCTCATGTCCCCCATAAGCTGCGTCTTTTTCCCTCCGATCGGCGAGAAATTTCTCCTCCGTGTCCGTTGACTTGCATTTTAGTAGCCCAACTATATTGTTCAATTTTTCATCCTTTTCGATGATTAACGATGAAATTACAGGCTTCCTACACCTTCCCATCGCCCTTGGGCACACAAGGAAAGGTCAGACCTGTCCCAGTGCCCACCAGTAGTCACCGCTAAAGCCCATAACGACGTTTGGGCAATATTCTTGTCCACGATTTATGTCTTATTATTTCTTCATCATATTTTTTTGCGTTGGTCAGGGGTTGCTTATTGAGTATTCACAACCATCTCCTATAAAGCTGCACTCGCACCTTTACTGGAGACCCTCCAGCTATGCCCCACCTGCTGACCAACATTCCTCGCCTGAGTTCAGCTGATTGAGGTTTAAAATTGTTGCTGGCAAATTATGTTTATTTTTTAATTTAAGCGACTTTTAGTTTTGTAGGAGGTGTCAGCTACACTCGCCATTATTACTGACTGATGAAAAGAAACACCAAATCATCGTTTACAGTTTGTATTCATGCAAATTGTTACAACACATTTCATCTCTATTCAAAATGTTTTACCGCGCTTATAAAGTATTAATGTTATTCTTACAAGGTTCCGTATTTTAATATTCCATCCCAACATACACAGGTCACAAATGGCTCCTGTCATTTGTGACATGCCAAGAACTTTATTTTCACAATAAAATTTTCTTTTTCACAACAACTTCGATTTGCCGTGAACAATTTGACAGCCTGAACATTAAATAAGCGACTTACAATTAGCTTTTCAAACGAAGTAGTAGATTCCGATGACACTCAATTGTAGGCGCTATTAGCGATGCAACCATTCCTGTACAAGTTCTCTATTCCAAGGTTGGACGACAAAATCTTTTGACGTTCCACTGTGAGCTGTTGCTTTATCGCAAAAAAATAGACTGAAGTGTAGTGAAATGATAAACTGTTAATTCCTTTGCAAGTCTTTCATTAAATCGGAATCAGCTTATAATGCATGTCTAAATGATCCTTAATCCAAAATTATTTTCAACGTAAATACTGAATTTGAAATGCTATGAAAAGAGATTGTTCTCGAAAATAGAGATAAATTTGACAATCATTTAAATTATGTACGCTTATTCTAACACTAAAACTGCATACACTAGAATGACATATAAAAGAATTTTTGTAGTTGACATTTATAAGCTGCTGAAGCGTTCTCCAATAAAATAACGGGTGTTGCTATCCGCCCGACATCGTCAAAATTAAAAGAGTTTGTGCATGGGTTGAGTGAGTGTGCCGTAAAAACAACCAAGGCGAAATTGAGAATGGGATAAGTAGTGAGAAGAAAGGAATGACAGTCGGTAAGTGACAGATGGAGACAACTGCATTTTTGATATACGGGAAATTGGTGTAAATGCTATTTGTATAATTACAATATTTTAAATTTCTTTGCCAAGATAAATCGATTGGTAGGATCTGAAATGAAGCGTCTTTAAGAGAAAAACCAAAAATCATGTAGGATCGTCTAGCATATAGCCGTAGGATCGTATAGCATATAGTCGTAGACTCCAATGCATGTGAAAATATATTGTGTAAAATAATGTGAAAAGATAAATATTTGTAAGTTTGATTAATGTAATTTATTGAGTAGGTCGTTCAAAGTATAATAATATAATATAAAAAACATATTATAACATATGAAACAGTAGTTCGTAGAAATCCCCTTGGACGTCCTTTTAGTGTGAGAGGAGTAGTCATAGAAACTTCCTGGACACTCAGCACTGTCAACAATAAAAGTAGACGGTTCATCAGCTTCTGCTTATTGTGATCGTATGTGAATGTCATCGTCGTTAATTGAAATAATCAGATTTTTCTTTCCGAAATTTTTTCAATAATTCTTTAATTTTCTCAATTCGCATATGGAACTCATCGCCAGTGCATACGTTTACAATTTTGAACAGTTGATGGATAGTACTTTCCAATAGTATGATTTCATCGTTTATCGAAGACACATTTGTCGTAATTATCTCCTGTAATAAAGGAGTAGAGCTTGCTGGAGCAATCGTAATGAGCATTTTAGATTTGCTCCGCCTACTTGCAAATAGAGTTTCACTATATAGTGGCAGCCGGAAGTGTGTACGGACTGCAAAAATATGCATGCAAGGCAAGTGCGAAGATTTCCATAAAATGCATTCGCAAAATGCTGGATAAACAGTCGCTGCGACCGTATTATCCTTAGCTATGCATTTTTGCAGTGCTTCAGCCAGTATAACTGCAACCAGTGTATCGCAAGCGTGCAACTCTTCCAAAGCAATATTGCTGACATATTTTGTGATATATTTTGTTTCTTCGCTTTCAATGTCATAATCGGTTACTTGAAATGTTTATGTCGTTCTTGCGGGTGGAAGGCATACCGCTCAAAAAAGCGCATCATCATTGCTTCCAAAGAAGAATTCTTTAGTATTTCAATTTCCCATTAAGGGATTCCAACCAATTATTGGTAAAATTTTATAAATTATATGTGTTCATATTGAACACAGCCCACAGTCGCGAATCGTGTGCCAATAGAATTAATTTTTTTGGAATTTTTTCGTAAAACTTCACAAAATTATTACAATCAGCTATATGCTGATTGTAATAATTTTGTGAAGTGCTGTAAGCCAGCTTTTGTAATAACAGCTTTGCAGTTATTTTTTGGGCTGGCATAAGACCCATACTAGATGATTCCACAACTTTTTTGAATATGCATAGTGTATGAAACAAGCATATGTGTTGCCGAGCGTTGGGAAAGTATCTTCTAGAACACTCCGTGCCGTGGAATCTTTGTCCGTCATCAAATTTTTAATTTGCATGGCGGTTTCAAAATTTTCTTTTTTGAACGTGCAGAGAAACCACGACAGTGTTTTTGTCTTAAGATGCAAGAAGATCTACACCAACCACCAACCCCTTGCCATATTCCCATCCTCAACGAGTAAGATCATCGTCGTCGTGGCGTTTTTTAGAAGCTTATACGTAGGGGTGCAACATCGCTCATAAAAAACATCGATGTTAGAACATCGATTTTTTGAAAAGTGAAACATCGATGTTAGAAATATCGAAGTTTATGAGCGATATATCGATGTTTTTATCGATGTTTTTTTAGCAGGAATGAGACACTACTTAATTTATTTTAACATTTATCTTAATAGAATAATAATTTTATTTTAACGGAAAACAAGTATGTATTTATTATTTTAACATAGAATTTAAAAATAATAATTTTGACAACCTAGTTTCTAGTAAGCGGTTTCTCTCCTGGGTGTTTGTAGCACCAGCTTCAGAGAATGACCGCTCACTGGGTACCGAAGTTGCCACGATAGGCAAATAGGTCATAGCTAAATTATGAAGCCTCGGAAATAACCCCTTCATGTCATCCCACATCTCCAACGCATTTCCCTTTATAGGAATAACAGTAGATGACATGAACATATGAAATTCGGTTTCTGCTTCAGTTGTATCTTTCGTATTTTTTTCATATTATTGTGCGTCAGTATTTTATGGTAGCTCCATACGTCACTTTCATTATTATCGCCTTTTTCTGATTCGTCAGAAGACTCATTTGCGCTCGTTTCATTACTCATTAAGTAATTGTTTATGTAATTTATAACTTTTCCCTTCGCAATAGGATCTTTAAAATGCATAAGCTTGAAACGAGGATCCAAGACGGTAGCAATTGCCAACGATGAACATTGCTCTAGTTTGTCAGATCTCTTTGAAACTTCCTTGTCAATTTCTGCTTTTAATAAATGGGTGCATTCAAATGTTGGTGAAAATTTTTATAGCATGTTTCGTAAGCAGCTTACAAGAGAACTGATTTTACTCAATGTGATAAAATTTTGCCCACAAAGTTCTTTCGTCAATCTCTTAAAGAATTGCAAAAGTTGTGTGTGTAGCTGACATCGTTCATGAAGAACGATGATACATGTTTTAGGTTTCGATATCGATGTTAAAACATCGATGTTTATGAACGGTATATCGATGTTTGAAAAACATCGATGTATCGTTTGCATCCCTACTTATACGTGCCATCTAAAAATACCATTTCAGGCCACGCTTTTAAATCAACTCTCATTTGTGGCGTTGAGAAATATATGCCCTTTAATTGGACATGGCTGTCATGCGAGATGACGACTTGCGCTGATACAGTGAAAATTTGAGACTACGAAAGTTAAGGGGCTGGAGAGCAACTTCGATTTATCCACAAATTCGGATGAACCAAAATATAAAGGTAAAATTAAAACAAAATTGGGTAGCATGCCGAAAAGAGGTAATATGGTAAAAGGGGGTGAAAAGAATCGTACGGTAAATTATCAAATGTGCAATTATTTACCATATTTATTTTCCAGCAACTCGACAGCAACGTCTTAGCGCTCATCATTCTGTTCTTTTAGTGTGGATTTCAATTGAAGTTATACCAAAACGGATTGCTTTTCGGCTGGGGTCAATTGCCTTACCTCCGGGATTAATTCATAAAATTCCTGGAAGCATACTTTTATATTTATGATGTCCTATTCTTGTTTTACAAAAAACGTGCTGTGTTTCAAGATCGACATTCTTCTTTTTATTGGATATATGAAAAAGGGGAACGTAGAGTTCGAAAAACTGACGTCTCTTCGAAAAAGGGAAAACCACCTACCGGCATTCCGAAGATTGCCAAATAGTTGGCGCAGAGACAATGCTCAAGCAGCCGATATTCCTATGTACTTTTTTGCCAATGTAAGACATACTTGTACCCAAGTAGAAGTCTGTTCTTTTGCCGAATTTATCAGGCAAAGTCTGATCAAAGTCTTACTCTGCCGAAAGGAGGCAGTTGCTTAATAAAATAGCAGTTTGCTTTGAGTCTATTAGACAGACTTAATTTTCTTTATTCAGTTCTCTTAATTTATACAATAGTCTATTTACTTATTCTATCCCTACTCTAAATACAATGTCAATTTTAATTCTAAATACATAATAAAAATGCTTACTTTAAAACTTGAATCAACCAATCCAAATTAAAGAGATTAGGTTCCCACATTCTTCCACATGTTTCATAATACTCACATGTCAACCCATTTTATCAATATGGGCTATGAGTAATTGATTTAGTATCAGTGCACAGCGCAGGGCAATAACCAGGCGGCGATATTAGTAGGTCAGTAAACACTCGACCGCGTCTGGCTATTTGTAAACAAAGAGCTTTTCATTCATCTATTGTAATTGGATACTCAATTACTGTTGAATGAGCTTACATGCGTACATGCCTAGATGGCGTGCTAAATGGATCGTATATGGGTTGAGGTACGAGATGAATGTTGACATGTGCCTGGGCTGAAGTGGTTATTGTTGTGTGTGTATACTACCCCCTAACCCTTTGAGATGAGAATTTGTAAATCAAATTCGAGGCTAAATGGGGATTGTTTTGGTTGTTCGTTTGTATAAAAGTATGTAATTACAATTGATGATTAAAGTAAGTTTATATTACTTTGATATGTACAAAAATTTGCTATATGTAATTTGGTTAAAATAATTTTATGTTATAAATAGTTCTCTTATTTTGAATTTTTGTATAACTTAAGCCTAGAATCCATTTATTACAATTATCTATTTCTATTAGCGTATTTACGCTGTTTGTGTCCAACACTTTATAAGGACCTTTATATGGCTTTTGGCCTTTTTTCTTATTTCCATCTTTAATTAGTACTAAGTCATTGATTTTCACATTCAAGGGATTTACGTATGCTTCTTTTTTTGTTTCTCGATATTTTAGTTTTTTCTATTAGACTTCTAGCTTTTGATATGGACGTTTTTAACCTTAGTTTCAATTCATTGGCATAGTTTTCAATGTCATAGATTCTGTCTGTATTTTCTAGATTGTCACTTGGTAAGTACGAAAGTTTTCCAAAAACTAGCTCATATGGTGTGTAGTTGGTATCCACGTGAGGGGTCGTATTATACGAGAATGTGTAAAAAGGTATCCATTCGTCCCAGTTATTGTCGTCAACGAAAGCTAAGAGGTATTCGTTGAGGACACGGTGGTTCCGTTCTACTACACCTAACGTCTCGTGGTGATATGGAGTTGAAAAAATCTGTTTTATTTTTAAAATTTCCTTCATGAGTTTATTCGTAAACTCTGTTCCTAAATCGGTTTTTAAAATTTTAAACTGACCATATTGTAGTATGAAATTATTTACAAGTGCCTTGGCTACGGTTTTGGCTTCTTTATTTTCTAAGGGTATTGCGGTAATATACTTAGTTAATTCGCACTGTATAGTTAATATGTATCGATAGTTATTTGAAAATCTAAGTGGACCGACAATGTCCGCGGTTATTATCTCAAAACTAGTAGATGGTGTATCGGTTTTAATCATTCTTTCCTTCGTGTGCTTTGTTATTTTATTAAATTTGCATTTATCGCATTGATTTATATAATGCTTTATCATTTTGCTCATGTCCCTCCAACAGTATCTTTGTCTCAATTTCAAATATGTTTTTCGGATTCCTGTATGTCCTCCGTGTGGCGATTCGTGGAATTCTTCAATAAGTTTTCATTATCATTAATCATCATTATCATTAATTCTTTTAGGGGGTTTATATATCATTATTTTTAATTGTGTATTCATATCTCGTTGCAACGTATTATATGCCTTCTTAAATTGATCTTTGGGTACGTACCTAAATATCATATCTTCCATAGATAGAGCTAGCTCATTTATATTATTCTGCTGCGAGGAATTCAGTAACTTCTTCAATACAGAAACTAGTTTCGTGTTTGAGTTATCGTTACAATTATCGCGAATTCTCACACTTAGTTTTTCGCTGGCGGAAACGGATTTCTCGTGAGCTTTATCGCTAAGGTGGATCATTAAATAATCTTTTTCCTTCGAGATTATAATCTTCTTTTTATTTTCATTGTTGCGCAACATATTAAATTTTAGTTTTAATGCCCCTGTAATGTCAGATAGCGAGGTACAATCGAACGCATAGAGGTGATCAATCTCCCGTTTTCGTTTGTCGCTTTCGTTATCGATTTCTATATTTGTTTGTTTCTTTTGTTTAGTCGCCTTGCTTCTTGTTATCGTCATAAGTTTTTTTACTGATACTTTCGTCATTGGTTGAAGGTATCATTACCTTCTACTGCTGTAGCTAGAGAAATAGCTTCGCTCAATGTTGCAGGTCTCGCTGCAAATACTGTTTCCCTTATTTGGTCGTTTAGACCGTTCTTGAAGACTGTTAAGGCATACATGTCGTTTACGCTATGTATTGCTTGTTTTGCAATTTGTTGCGGGTTTGGACCTAGTTCTTGTATTTGCAAATGATTTAGTTCATTGACTAGGTTCAGTATTTTATCTTTGTAAATTGAAATTGGAAGTCGCTTTTGTGACAACGTCGAAAGTTGTGTGTGAATTTGAGGGATTGTTTTTGGATTTTTGTACTTGCGTCTTAGTTTAGTCTCAAAAGTGTCTAGATCTGTAATATCTGATGTGTTTAGTGAAGTTCTAACGTTTGGACTAAGTTTAACATGTATAACAAAATTTAGTAGTTCGGTTTTTCCTTCCGTCGTAAGTTTCTTGCCAATGAGTTGTATAATAATTAAAAAAGTCTCGAGCTCTGAAAATTTACCGTCATAGTTAGGTATTGTTTTAATAGCCGTTTCTATGTTAAAATCTGCCATTTCGGTGTATGTAATTTCGTCTTTTATTTTTACTAGAATGTTTTCGGCGTTCAACCGTGGTACTAAATTAGAAATTATTGACTTGCTTGTGGATGAAAGTACCGTTTTTAACTCTATAGCTTCACCTTCTTTTAGTGTTCTAAACAGATTGAGATATTCGGCTTCTATTTCAATTACCTTTTTTAATTTTTCTTTAAGAGTTTTGACCGTGTAGGTCTCGGTTTTTCTTAAATTCGAAAATGTGTTCTGCAAGTCAATTAGTAACTCTTGTAGTCTGTTCATAGACATTTGGAAAATTTATCAAACATTGTTTCTTCCTAAAACAATATTTCTGTCTACGACTTTTCGAGCATACTTCTTTTGTTTACTATTGTATATATATAAAAGTCCTAATATGATTATAAAAAAGATGGACGTACTTATCGTCTGTTTATATTCTATCAATATATTTTCGTTAGTGCTACAATTGTTTCCCATTTTAACAAATATCCTATACTATTTTAGTTTATTAAGTCGTTCTGTGAATTTTATTTTATTTTCTCCCGTAGAAATGTGGATTAGGCGATGTAGGATTGCTTTCTCCTTCCTCTCGTTGAATTTTCGTCCTCCTCATTGACGTCTTTTTATTTTCTGGATTCGCGGCTCATTCAGTTGTTTCCTCTTGAAATCCGTGATTTTCCTTGGCTGTGGTCCAGGTAGCGGCGTTGGTTTGTATTTCGGTGCCTGTATACTATGCTTCGGTTCATATTTTTCCTTGATTTTCTTCGTGTGCCGGAAAGCATTCTGTGACCTTATCATGCATCGCTCGAAAATTTGATGAAATTCTTCCTCCGTCTCGATGTCGTGTATTTCACCATCCTCTAATTCCTCATTGTCCAGTTGCGGCAGGTAGACTTCTTCGTTTACGTTTATGATGTCCAAAAGTTCGGGGTTGGCAGGTTCGTGGGTCGCAGGATCGCCATGTTGTGTTTCAGTACAAAAAATTATATTCTCGTTTTCTCGACAATAATAATAAGTGACAGTTATTTTCGTCAGGCACACTAATCTACCAGTAGTGTCCTTTTCTCATTCGAACTATAGTACAGTGCAAAATATGTAAACACAACATTTCTTCCCCCCTCAGAGTCTCTTTTTTTTCAAGTTCAATATTGCACTGACAATGAGATTCGTTCGTTAGCTTGGGGAGAAACGTAATGGGGGTTTTCTAACACGTGATGATCTACGTGGCATGTCTTGAAGAGCCGCCGGGTTCCCGCGAGGTGGTACATCTCTACGCGGCGTGTCCAGAAGAGCCGCCGGGTTCCCGTGAGGTGGTGCATCTCGCGGCGGCAGTGCATCTCGCGACGACGGTGCGTCTCGCGCTGGCGGTGCATCTTGCGCTAGCGGTGCATCTTGCACTGGCGGTGCTGGTTGTTGGTTCCCTGGTACGCCCGCAAGTTGCTCGGCGCTGACTCCTGGCGGGAACGCATTCCGCGTGGACTCCCGGGTGTTAATGTTTTGGCCCGGTCTGCTACTGCTGGGGCAGTTTCTAGGGGTGCAAGGCCCTTTCCATAATAAGAAGATCGATGTTGATACCTCGGCTGTTCGATGTTGCGATTTTCTTGTAGAGATGTTGGCTCGTCACTTGGCTCAAATTCGAGGTACCTTCGGATTTGGTCAACATGTCTTTTGAAGCGTTTTCCGAAAAAACCGATATCATAGTGGAGATCACCAAGTCTACATAAAATGGTACCGGGAACCCACTTGTCCATTCGCGGATTTCCCGAGAGAAAATAAACCGCTTGTGCTGGGTAGAATACTCGAAAAGAAGATTCAAAATTTGCTCGCTGGTTTTCAGTAACTTTTGTGTACAGGTCTTCCGGCTTGAGTAGGTCCAGGCGAGTGCGTAAAGAACGTCCAAGGAAGAGTTGCGCTGGAGATTGACCTGTAGTTGAGTGCGGAGCTTTCCGGTACTGGCGTAGGAACTCGTTCAAGTTTCGCTGCAAGGATCCCGGTGCAGTAGACATGATTTTGAGGTGGTCCTTGACTGTTTGGACATTTCTCTCGGCCTGACCATTGGTCGAGGGGTGGTAGGGAGCGGTGAATTTGTGATATTTGACACCGCTGTACCTTAAGAAATCTTTGAGTTCCGTAGAGGCGAATTGGGTGCCATTATCAGAGACAATGGTTTGGGGCGATCCATAAGACGTGAAAATGGTCAAGAAGCGTGATTGTGGCAGCTGCAGTTGTCATGTTTGTAATTTTAACCTCTAGCCATTTACTGTAGGCGTCGGAGACAATGAGCAGCATTTTTCCAGCACAGGGGCCCACGTAATCAATGTGAATTCGCTCCCACGGTCCATGCGGGTATTCCCAATGGTGCTCACGAAATTTCGGTGGTGCGTGTGCGTGTTTGGCGCAATCGTCACACGATTTGGCAATACGCTCGATATCCGTGTCGATGCCAGGCCAATACACGAAAGAACGCGCCATGCCCTTCATTTTAACAATGCCCAAGTGCACTGCTTGTAAATCATTGAGGACAGCTTGGCGCAGTTTCTGGAGGACAATCACTCGATGTTCAAAAACGAGGCAGTTGGCAGCAAGTTTGTATTCTGATTCGGGTGCCTTGTACCCGGCGCGAATAAGGTTTTGTCCTGATTGTAGTAGGCGAAGGATTTTTCCAAGGTGAGGGTCCTTGGATGTTTCTAGAGCAATGTTTTCTGCGCGGGTCGGCAGTTGCTGGATTGGACGTATAATGAAATGGTCGAAATCATCAAATTCTTCCTTTTCTTCCCTTCTCAATTGCATGTTGTTGAAAGAAGACGTGGGCAGCGGTGCTCGGGAGCAATAATCGGCGTTGGCGTTGAGTTTGGTAGGTTAAACTTGATGTCGTAGTTGAAGTGTGCAAGGTAGTCAGCATAATTAGCCATCCGGCTGATGCAAAGGATGGGGAGCGATTTTTCTGGGTGCATGATCTGCGAGAGTGGTTTGTTATCAGTAAACAATGTGAAATGACGCGCGTACAGATAGAAGAAATATTTTTGTACCGCCCAAACTATGGCGAGTGACTCCTTATCGATTTGAGGGTATCTTTGTTCTGTTGGTGTCATGGTTCGGCTTGCGTAAGCTATCGGGCGCTCGCGTCCGTTCTTGAGTCTGTGCGATAGGACCGCACCCAGGCCCGTTTTGCTGGTGTCCGTTGCCAAAATCAAAGGGAGTGATGGGTCGTATGGCATTAATATTTGCGGTGATATCAAAGCATTTTTAATGTCTTCAAATGCTTTTTCGGCTTCAGGTGACCACTCAAAAGGTTCCTTGAGGAGCTTGTTACGTAAAGGTTGGTTTCTTGTTCAGAGCTCTAGGATGAAAGAATTGTAATAAGTGGCTTTTCCGAGAAAAAGTTGTAGTTCTTCTGGTGAAGTTGGTTTCGGTGCATCGCGAATAGCTTCAATGTGTTTTTCTGATTTTTGTATCCCTTGAGCATCAATTTTGTGTCCTAAAAATTCGACGGAGGTTGTTGCAAAAACACATTTTTCTCGGTTTAGTCGGAGCCCATGGGATTTAATTTATTCCAATGTCATGTCAGTGACTTTTAGAAGGTTTTCGTGTATGATGACGTCGTCAAAGAAATTTCTCACGTTTGGAAAGCCTTGGAGAACGGTTTCCATTCGCCGCTGCCAAACTCGAGGGATGTTCGCTGCGCCGTAAACTGCTCGTAGAGGTCGAATCAATCCATGGGTTGGAATGTTGAGTGTCAGGGCCTCGGCGAAGTCCTCGTCGATTGGCAGGTGTGAATAGGCGTCGGTAATGTCTAGATGGCAAAAGAATTTAGCACCTCTCATTTGGTTGAAAATGTGCTCGGGTTTAGGTATTGAGTGCTCATCAATTATCATACGAGGATTGAGTGTAGGTTTGTAGTTGACTGTAATTCGTAGTTTTCCGTTATTTTTTGTGACCACATGTGTAGTCGACGCCCATTTTGAGTATTCGATTTTCTTGCAATTCCCTGATGCACTTGAAAGTGCAGTGTTGCAGGTGGCCCTTTGAGTAACCCCGCAGTTTTGCTGAATGCATCTTCGTGTTTGGCCACCAGTTGATCCAATCGTGCTTTTTGGTCTAGGGAAAGACATAGCTCTGTAGTGAATATCGTGCGAATCTGTTCTGGTTCTGGAAAAAGTTTAGGAAAATTTATTTCTGGAACGAAATGGGCGATCCATTCTCGGCCTAGAAGGGCATCAAAATCGCCTTTCACAACGTATAGGTTAAGTTTTCGTGTTTTGTTCCCGATCGTCACCCGAACAGGTAACCGGCCTAGACAGCCGATTTGTAACTGGCAAATTGTCTATCTGAATTTTGCAATAAAGATCTTGGTTTGAATGATCGCAAAGTTTTCTCACTGATAATGGCACACGGTGCACCCGTGTCGAGTTCCATTTTCACTGGGTGCCCATCAATTTTCACCTCAATCATGCGACGCTCTGCTGCTTTGGCGCCGCCAATGACGTTGATCGGATGTTCAGTGTCCGAGATTTGAGCCGTGTTTTGTTGCTGCCTCGATCTGCACACTCGACTTATGTGTCCTTTTTTCCGCATGTTCTGCGATTTTTGTCAAAAAAAAAAAACATTGACTCCGTAAGTGTGCGCCCCCCACAGCCAGTACAGGGAGATCGGCCTTTATTTCCCTTGTCTTGCGGAGCTCCTTGAGTGTTGTTCTGCGGTGTTCTCTGGAATTCTTGGCGCGGTGCTCGACCTCCAGGTGATAGTCTGAAGGGATATGATTTACGGTCGTGTCGAGTCTGCGGTGTGGCGTATCCTAGTTTATTCGTCGTTCCTGGTGCGGGTACGGCTACCGATGCTTTTACTTCGCTCGCTGTGTGATGCGTCGCCTCGAGCTCGTGGACGATTTGGTATACCTCTGTGAACTTTTCAGGTTTTTTAGCGATTACTTTATCGCACATTTCGCGGAACCGGAGTCCGTGAAGTAGTTGTTCGACTAACATTCTGTCCAAGAAATCCCCGTAATCACAATGGGCCGCGCCTTGTCTCAGATGGAGAGGAAATTGGGCCACTGTTCCATTCTTTTGCTGAGTTATTTGCCGAAATTTTATGCTCTCAGCGTATTTATTTTTTGTTCGGTCGAAATGATTGATCAGCGTATTTTTTACTTCATTATACGAGAGATTTTCGGGGAAGCGAGGGTTCACCAGAAATTTCAGTGCGTTGTTCGATTCTGCACTTATATGCACGCATGCGTAGCTACCATAATCGTTCTCTTGAATTCTTGAAAGTTGCAATGCCCATTCAAATCGCTTGAAATAGTCCTCCACCGTCGATTCCTCGGTGGCACGATATTCGCCCATGAAAAACGCTGGGGTTTTGATTGGAGCATTGCCCGGAGTCTCGTATGCACCCGTGGGAACGACGTTAACTGCTGCGGTCGTTGCCGCTTGAATTGCGCTGGCCATCATGCTTGTAAGCGCCGAATCTTAATCCCACTTCTGACACCACTTTTATATTTATGATGTCCTATTCTTGTTTTACAAAAAACGTACCAAAAATTATATTTTCGTTTTCTCGACAATAATAATAAGTGACAGTTATTTTCGTCAGGCACACTAATCTACCAGTAGTGTCCTTTTCTCATTCGAACATGCATTGACGACGAGTTCA
Organism: Oxycera nigricornis; assembly: GCA_963942545.1. Lineage (NCBI taxonomy): Eukaryota > Metazoa > Arthropoda > Insecta > Diptera > Stratiomyidae > Oxycera > Oxycera nigricornis. The sequence continues at coordinate 65,882,168 of OZ012662.1, forward strand.
TATGCGAATCACAAAAATTAAAGAATTAACGGTGATTTTTCCCAAAGGAAAAACACCCAATAATTCTATTAGCGATGCTCATATCCACACGCGACCACAAGTAGCAGAAGCAGATGAACTGTTCACTTTTACTGTTGACAGTACAAAGAATGGGGAGTGTCTATACCCATTCCTCCCATACAAAAAGGACGTCCCAAAGGATTACTACGAACTATTGTTTCGTATGGGCCTAGACAAAAAAAAATAACTGTTATAATTTGATTTTATATTATATTAGTATATTTTGCACACAATAAATTATATGTTTTAATCTTACAAATATTCAACTTTTCACAATATTTTAAACAATATCTTTTGATGTGCATCGGAGTCGACGGCTATATGCTATACGATCCTACATGATTTTTGGTTTTACTCTTAAAGACACTCCATTTCAGATCCTACCAATCGATTCACCTTGGCAAAAAAATTTAAAATATTTAAACAATTTACATTTACACCAATTTCCCGTATATCCATAGTCTCGATATGACACTTATCGATTGTAATTTCTCTCCCTTCTCACTAATTATCGCATTCTCAAATTCCCCCTAGTTGTTTTTACATCACACTCGCTCAACACATGGATGCTTATTTTGACCGTGTCGGGCGGATAGACACTTCGTAAAATAAGTTTTTACAGGTACTCAAAAAGCCATACATTATGCTAATAAAATTGAATTATTAAAATAAAGTTCACAAGTTCACTTCTAAAGCCAAGATAAAACGCATAAATCAGTTGAACTGAGATATGGTTTTTATGAAAGCCTGGATGAATCTACTTGTAAGTATTATTGATTCTATATGTATTCTAAATATATTGCTCTAACCGGGTGTATTTGTAAATTATTTTGCAAAAAATAACGGTTGCTTCGCGATTGAAAGTACAATAAATATTTTTAATTAAAGTGGATTTTCGTCTAACAGCTGAAACCTAGCTTAGCTTTTATAGGAGTGTGGAGGTAAGGTAGTCGAAAATTAAGAAAAATTCAGAATTACTTGAATGGAATTGTGAATTAAAATTTCCTAGAAATGAATCCAAAAATTAATCTATGCCAATGATACAAGATTAGGAACATCAAACAAGTTGCTTCAAAAAAATGAACGGGTGTGTAGAAGTATGATAAAGGCGCAAAATAAGCGTTGTAACTTCTGAACAAAGCTAAATTGAAATTTTTTGCAAGATATATTTTTACTCAGGGTGTCTTCAACCTTCACCTCCCTTTTGTTAGCAGATTTTGCTAGAATTCTACCTGTAAGTTTTCATACGCAAAAAGTAGCGATATTTATGAAATGATTTGAAAGATAACGTTTAAAACATAAGAATAAAATTTGATTGAAGATGAGCAACAATTTCAGTCAGAAATGGAAAAAAAATCAGAACAAAATTACAGAATTGGCTATTTTGAACAAGAGTGAAAGAATACGCAAGAACAACTGTTAAATTAAAATTTATTGCAATATTAAATGATTACAGACTCGGATACTTGGATTATAGCTCCTTTTATGCCCTTGGACTGTAAGAAATGTATGATCGAAATGATGATTGCACAAGCGTAATATGAAGGTGCCAGATTGGCGCCGGCCGTTTCGTTAGCGCATCATAATTGACGCTATTAGCTGGGGTTGTTTGCTTGTGGTTGTGGGAGAATGCATGTTTCCATATCTTCTCCCGAATTGGAATAAAGTTTCGGCCGGAGAATTTGATTGCCGAAAAAACTTCCGGTTGAAAAGGCTACAGATATTATTGGCAGGACGATATCGGTGTTTTGTTGGTCTCCTAGCTTTTCTTCAGTATTAATTGCAACACATAGGCTTCGACTATCAACCCACCGATAGTAAGTAGACCACTTGTGACGTAGGTCCCTTGAGTTGTTCTTTCGGAGAGGTATCGCACCACTTTTTGGTTTTCCAAGCGAGCTTGATTCAGTTTTTCCAAGCTGATGTCTTAAACGATTGTTTGCAAATAGAAGTTGTTGAAGTTTTCAGGATGTATTATGTTGGTCCAAAATACGTTTGCTTTAGTACTGTTATTAACTTCGTTGGTTTCGATGCTGTAATTCGAAAAATGCATTAGCATTGTTCCAGAAATTTTATTATTTAGAATGCCACAGGTCGATTTCATTTCGGTCTTCGTTGAATATAATATTGGAATTGTTGTCATATAGCTGCAACTAAAGAAATTTCTAAATCTCTTCATCTGGTTTTATCAAATAATTCTGAAGTATTTTCTTTGCATGATCTATTTTATCACGGTTTAAAATTAATTTAGAAATTATATTGAACCATGCAAGAGTTGTAGCTTCCGCGATATTGCTTAGATGTTGGTTAAGCCTATCTTTGTGGATATTTATTCGGTTGGTGTAATTTATTTACCAAAGTATTTCTTTCTCTGTATTGATTTATTTACTTATTTTGTTGCATTTGTTAAGGTATGTATGGATTGGTTGCTGTTGTACGTTAATGTGGTAAATAATATTTTTGAAGCTTTCGCTCATTTGGTTGTTTAAAAAAATTTGGTGATCGAACCCTTGTTGCAGAGAATTTTATTTTGAAATATACTTTCGATTTGTTTGTTTAGTTGTGACGACTCTTCGGCGCCATATTTCCTATGATAATTTTTATAATAGATCCTAACCCGTTGATGAGACCCTCTTAGCTCTATTACTCGGTTGACGAGTGTAAAGTGTTTGTTCTATTTCCCCAAATTTTGCACGTATATTGTCTAATTTGTCTTGAATAATATTACTAGTGTGGTTCGTGAGTATGTCCAGCAATTTTCTTATTTTGTCAACGCTCTCTACGTAGTGTTGCATGACGATAATGTGTTTAATGTTTTTGAATGTCAGTATGGTTCTCGCTGGTCCTAGGTTCATCGGAAGTAGTACACGGTTGCTTTTTATCCATGCAACTTTTTTATTGTTGTTAAATTATAACTACAGTACCGTTCTTTTTACACTACAAACCGTATATCTTGGGGTTAGTTCTTTTGAATTCTTTTCTATATACTATTTCGTTTTCTTTCAGCCGAATGGGTGATTCCCCATAAGTGTTAATTTCATCGCTGTTTTAAGTGTCAGCTCTATACTTCTCACAGCCCCTTATCTGACTCTCTCCAACCAAAGATTCATCCAATATTCGACTGCCGGCTCTCCGCCCAATAAGCGAATCGCTGCTATATGCCCTGTTCCTCTGTCAGGTAATTGCTAGCTTTGTATGTGACGGTCATTATCAATTGAAATCAATAACGGCTAATAAATTTTGGCTTACGCAAACTCCGGTCTTCCCCAAGGCTCCATACTGGGTGGTTTCAATGCAATCAAACGAAAGCTGATTTGCTTCCGCAACGCCTATGTCAAAGGCTATAAAAGTGCGCCTGCTAAGGAGAAGCAATTGTCGCTTTCAATTATTATTAACATTATTCCTTTAAAGAAATCATCAAATACCTTGGTGTTTTATTCTAACATAGGCTGAAATTTTACCCACACGCACCAAAAATGCTTCGGAACATAACTTGACGAATCAGCCGCACTTAAATCCTTGCTCACCAAGAAATTCTTGGACCCAAGCATTGAGTTCCTGATGTGTAAAACGCACATTAAGTTCATCATCACTTATTGCTTCCTTTTATGGCTAACTATATCACGCTCCGGCGAGCAATACGAAATCTTCGAACGGTAGATCCTCAGAAAATGTACCTCAAAGAACAAAATGCCCAATAAAAAACATTACAAAAACCTTATATTCTACGAGCAATCCAATATCGTGCCTCTTCTTCGATACATAATACGACAAGGGCTTTGGTGCTTGAACAAATAGTCCATGCATTTGGAGTCAACGGTAAATGACTTTTTTCATCGCAACCTAACTGCAACCGACGTCTTCCAATTGCTATCCCCTATCCAGTTGCTTCAATCAGATGATTTTGTCTTCCGCTTTTCTGACTATCCGCAGCTTCAAAGGCACCCATTTTACTTATCTGTAACCAAGGATTCTTAATGAGGATAACCTTCAAGCAAATCATGAATTTAAGTATACTATAAATTACTATCTCTAAGAATATATTGGCTTTAAGCGACTACTTTAAGCTCTAAACAATAGCTTTAATATGTAATATAAAGGCTTTAGAAAGTATTTTTTTGCAAAATACATATAAAGAAACCACTATGAACACTTGAAGCCATAGAATTCCCATTTAAATGACTCTAACCAACTCCGCAACTCTTGAGGGTGGCGTTTCGTCATCCTCCGATCATCTCCTTACCCTTTAAGAGTCGTATTTAGCCGACTCTTGAGCCCCACTTATTCTATCTTCATTCTCCCATCGCTCCCAAAATCTAGGCTCTTTCATATCATATCATTTTTCCAAAAATAAATTGTAAATGTGTTATTATTAGGTTAAGTAATCAATGTAAAAGCTAAATGAGACAATGGCACAAACAAACTAAAATTCAATAATTGGTCACGGTCTGATTGAATCATTGCTCAAACTTGTTACTTGTTGGCAGTTACATATGTCATTACAACTTTTAACAGACGAGAAATATCGGTAAAATTAATTTGCATTCTCGTAAAACGTAATATTCCTATTCTAACTTCATTTAAAATTGATCGCCAAAAATTCGTTCCCTAGATTTATGCGACACGTTTCATCTCGTGCATCCTACCGTCACCCCTTTTGGGCTGATAATCATAATCATTTTTAAATGAACAAGGATGAATCAAATATGAACCAGACTGACTTTTATTAAACTATGCCGTTATTTTACAAAATAAAGAAAGACGCATTTTCCCCAACGAATTTAATGATTTTTAATCTCCGCAGCGTAGAATCTATTGCTGTAGCCCAAAATAGTAGAAATCATATGGTGAAAAGTGGGGGCTGCAATGTGGATGTTGCAGCGCTTCCCAGCCGATTCTGTCCATTTTTTCTGTCACAACGTTTGCAGTGTGGGGTCTTACGTTACCATGTGGTAAGTGGACATTCATGAGAGGACAGTTAAATGCCAAAAAAAGGAATTGAGCGTTAACTGACCTCACTGATCCAAAAACTAATTGCCATGGCGTTCGATATTGATTTCGGTAACGTTATTTTTTGGCCGTGGTTTCGATTCTCGACTTTTTCTGGTCATTCAAAGAACTTATTATACCAGACATAGGTCCTTGACAACGTTTTGTCGCCAAAGTAGAACTTCAGCCTTCATAAAATGTTGGTTTAACATACGCCTTTTTTCCAAAAAACTATATAATAAACCTGTTGCTCCACGGGATCAATCATTTCTTTCTCGCTTATGCTTTTCATTAATATAAATTTATCCCTTTCCTTACATTCCAGGCCACCTACTCAATAAACTTCCTCGGTTCTATAATCCATATAGAGTTGAAAAAACATCTGCCGGTTTATGTTTGTTTCATCCTCGTACAATGTAACTTTCCAATAGCAAATCAAATTTCAGTTGATATTGTTAACTTTTTCAATATGATAAGTGAAATTTGGAGACTTCTGAAAATATAAAAAATGCGTAAAATTGCCATTTCATTTAACTGTTGGAAAATAATATTTTTTTTTGGCCAGGTTTCACACATATGTAACATATTTTTAGTTAACCCTTTGGCTACGACAGGTGACCATAGTCACCTTCCACTCAATAGTCTACTCTTCATACCTTTCTTTTTTTGGTCGCATTAATTTTCCCCTCGAGCATAGCAGCAATCCTACACGTTCGCCCTAACCAACCTTGAATTCAATTGCACTGCTGTGTGCAAAGGAAAATTTCCATCGACGCCTGACGAAATCAACTGCCAAGTTTTTACCACTATACCGTTAGCGACAGTAGACGAGAGACCGTGATTGAGAAGTCGGATGAAGCACTGCAATCAGACGTCACAATTGCTTAATAAACAAGCCGCGAGGTGCGACCCTTGAGGTCCACACGGTCAACTTCCCAGTAATATCTACATAAATATTAAAAATAGTGAACTCCAAAAAAATATTTATGAAACTAATACTAATTTAAATAATAATAATAATAAAAGGTGCTCATAACAGTAATTGAAATGAGTTAGTATCAACCGTATCATCTACTGGAGCGTCCATTGATTATGTAAGGCTTTTGTTGGTTGGGGGGTGGATTGGTTTGATTCACGCGGATCAATCGTAGGGGGCAGGCTACAAAGCCTTTTTTACGTTATTTGTTATTTTTATATCGATGCTTGAAGGACAAAAGAGCGCTAGCAAAAATGAATGCACTTTTTGTTATTACGCCCACTGAAGATATTTTCTCGCGAGGTGGCCATTTTGAATAATTTTGTTCAAAATTGCCATCACCGGCATAATCATTGAATTTGTATTTTTTTACGATTTTACATCAATGAGACTAATAATTATTTTTATTTTCAGTTGATCTTGAAAAACATTGAATATTCAGTCAATAATATATGTAATTGCATGTAAAAAGTTGAAATCTTACGAACACTAAAGCGTTGTTTAGCTCAAAAGCAAATTTGATGGAAATTTTGTTGGTTTTCAAAATTTAAGCAGTTTTTTTATAGAACTAAAACACTGTTAGAACTATTCAAAATCTGCTCAAATTATGCAAATATTATAAAACTTTGATTGACTTTATAATAAAGTTTTTAAAACAAAATATATAAACCCTTTTTACATGTTAACTTTGAATGATTTGCTTTAATTTGGTTTTTTTCAGAAACATGCAAAAAATATTTGCTGGTTTCTCTTCAAAAGCTGATAGCAATGTATAAATTTTATAAACATTTATTATTGGGCTGTGTAAATCAACCTAAAAATTTATTTTTTATGAAAGAAATCCTAATTTTTCGGATTTTCTTTTATTAAATTAAAAAAACGGCTGAAATGATTTTTTTATAAATTTAAAAACAGCACAAAAGTGTAAGTACACGTCGATTGACAACTTAATGATGCAAATATCATATTTTGTTCGTGAGATATATTGAATGATAAAAATGACCTTGAAAATCATGACGGCTTTTAATGATTTTTTATTATTAATTTAATTTTTTACGTAGTTATGAAAAAAGTTTTGCTGGTTTTCTTACAAAAACTATTTGGAGTATATAAATTTTATATACATTAATTACTGCGTTTTGCAAATCAGGTTAAAAACTTATTGTTTGTGGAAAAAAACCTAATTTTTATCACTTTTTTTAATAAATTAAAAAACGATTCAAACGATTTTTTTACAAATTTGATAGAACCACACAAATATCAATACGCGTCGATTGACACCTTAACTTTGCAAATCGTATGTTTGGTTCCGGAGATATAACGCATGACAGAAATGACCTTCAAAAGGTCAAAACAACGAACCCCCCGACCGAAGTGTCTCAAAAACTAATCAGCTCTTAAAATTGCAAAGACGCTTCGATTGACACCTCAACAAAGTCGATACGACGTTATTTACGTGAGTTATGCTCGTGGAAAAACTGTCCACGAACGCACGTACGTACGTACACACACACATACATACTTCTTTCTAAAAACACTTTATATATACTCTATAGACCTTAAAACGTAAAGAAAAGTTGAAAATTTCAATTTCGATTTTCGAGGCGATTACAAGAACTTCCCATATACTGGAAAGTTAAAAGTAATTGAAGTGAGTGCAAAAATAAAATAAACAAACCGTGAGGTGCGTACGAACAGTTTCCCAGTAATATCTACATAACCATAACCATTAAAAACTATAATAAAAATAACACTTTAAATAATAATGATAATGAAACATTAAAGTAAGTGGTACAGTCTTTGCCGATTGTTTTACAGTACGCCGGAAAATTACGTCACCATTTTTCGTGTTACACAAACCAAATGAAAATTCATCAGTAAAAATCACCTTGCTCCAATCACGGTCCAAATTTCGCTTTGCCCAACTTAGTCTCTCTTCGGTCAACAACGGCTTCGCAAGTATAGTTCTCTTTTTGATGCCTCATTCTCGCAATCTCCGCCTTATCGTACTATTTGATGCACTAAATCCTGTTACGTTCGCCACGCAACGTGGTCGACCCACAACCCAGAAGTGCAAAATGGGGGTCTGTCCTGTCCTTGAAGACGCCAAACCACCATGCGGGTGTCTTGTTAAAAAAAATTGATAATGTCACGTTAGCCACTTCACGCAATGAAGCTAATTAATGAATTATAGTGCAGATTATTGAATTATATTATTATTACTGAATTAAATTGTTATTAATTAATTATATTGTAGGGAGTAAATCGATTTAGGTAGAAGTTGAATTGTATAAATGTAGAGGAGATGTAGGATGTAAGGATATTAGATTAGATAGCTAAGTAGGTAATAAGTTTTGTTTATGGGGAGTGTTCCTGACCGTGCGCGCGAAAGCTGCGTAATCACCAACAGCTAAATGTATTTCCGTCAACGTCACAGACCCTGCGGATAAGTTGCCAACAATCACAACAACAAACAACGCTCACCCAATCGCAGCAACAGATCCCAAATCAAGGCTCCGCCCGGTTTACGACACGCCATTAGAGTCCACTACGCGCCTGTGATACCTTCAACCATTGGTAATTGAAATTCACCATGATTAGCGACCGCGAGCGAGCGAGTCCAGCGAGGAGCCAGAAGCAGTCGACGAAATAGGATAAGGAAAAGATTGTAAGTAGAGTTAAGTGTATATAGTTAGGGTTTAGTTAGGTTTTTTTTTAGAAAATAATAATAAACTCATTGGATTATAACTTGTCGTATTGCGTGAAGTGGCGACGCGGAATCGCGTCCGGCATTTGGGTCCTTGTTTCAGGTTATCCTTGTTGGTGGTTTCGGGTCGTCGCGGACCCTATTCCCGTTTCAGGGTTCGCGGACAGGGCAGTCCCGGCGCAGAAACGGGTGGCGCCCTTTTCTTAGAAATATCTTTTCCTACAGCCCTCTTCTCGGGTGAAGCCGGGTGGGATTGCCCAAACCGTGGCCAGGGTCGGCTGCAGTGTAGTGAAAAGCGTTGCGCAAATTATAGACGTAACAATTCTTTGTTCAGCAATTTTTGTCTCGCATTTCGTAGACTCAGTGCCGGGTTTTTCTCAAACAAGCTACATATGACCTTATCTTGTCTTTTAGAAGTCGCTCTTTTACGACCTTTGCCTGACTCATCGTCAATATTACCAGACTCTTTGAAAATCTTAACCCACTTCCTAACAGACGAAGCAGAAGCTTAGTATATTTTGCAGGCCGTGTGAAACTCATGTTTGGTCCTTTTGGATGACTTACTAAGAAATTTTGTACATGGCACTCATTTTGTTATGACGCTTTATCGTTCAAATATCGAAAGGTACTAAACATCAGGACTAAACGTGTAACGCTAATATAGTACCGGCACTTATTTGCCAAAGTAGCTAAGTTTACGAGCTAAAACGGAGATTTATTTAGCGACAAATTTTTGTGAAATACAGTGTAATTTAGAACGGCTGCATAAAATTTAGCAAAAAAACACCAAATGATAATACGCTTTAATAAATGTTACAACCACATCATAAGAGTAATTGAAATAAGGTAATATTATTCGTATCAATCCTTCATCCAGTGTAACTTTTAATGGTTTATTATTTTTGTTTGAATACTTTTTCCCATAATGAAAAAAAATATTTATTTTTAATTACTAAGGACTCTATCCAGCATTTGACGTTTTAAATCATAGATTATTGGCCAAAGTGCATTTTTTAAGTCTTTTTATTAAAAAATCCTATTTTTGATATTTCAAAAGGTTTTTTTTATTTATTCTGAAAATTGGATGAATCCTTTAAATGTAGACACTCTCGATTGACACCTCAATGACGTTAATACAACGTTTCGTTCGTAAGACATACGTTACGGAATGACCTTGGATGTGTCAAAAGAAAAAAAAACACCAGACCAAATCTTACCAAAATCTAATTAGCTCAGCTCCTTGCTAAGACGCTTCGATTGACACCATCAAGTATATCCGAATTTGATACCTTTATACAAAGAAACGATTTTGCATACATACACATTCATACTTTCTTTTAGAAATACTTTCAAATTACTTCTAAGCCATTAAAACGTAATAAAATATAAATTTCGGTTTCGAGTCTCAGACCAATTAGAATAACTTCCCTTTATATTGGGAAGTTAAAAAATCGCGGAAGCAAAAAGTATCTGCTGTGAAAAAGCGAGCCAAGAATCGTGCCGGTTATGTATAAAAATTTTAAAACCAATTCCGACTGAGTGCCGTTTGTGCAACGCTAACTTCACTCTAACGCGAGACATGCACAATTAAAAATGTTGTCATTCGCTTGAGAGTGATGTATCCTTGCGAGTAATGAGACTGCGATGTTCAAAAGTTAGGCGTTACGTACGTGCATTATCTCTGTATCTAGACTTTGCAATCCCGCAATGTGGAATTCCGTCACAAGGTAACTTCACGTGTCGGGACTCGTCCGCATTATTGAACAAATAAATAAATAGAGTGAGTTATTTGCTTCAGTAATTTGCTCGTTGATGCCAATCTTGTCAGCCATTCAAATAAGTTCCACTCATTTGTTGTTTATTTTTGAACATAAAGTACTTAGTCGATAGCTGTACAGTGATTTGTTACTTTTTATGTAAGAAAAAAATCGCAGATAAGTATGTAATCGTGAATGTACAGCATATATGTATATATTTCAGTCTCGGGTTAATTCGAATCTACGACTCTTGCAACGCAGAAAATTGCGTCAATTTAATCAAAATGCGCTTAGATAAATGTGGTCTCTATCGTCATATCGATATTATCGGGATTTATACTGCCAGTGCGAGTGCCACGAAGAAAGTTTAAAGATTGGACTTCCCACCAACAATTCAGTTTCCCACACGGTGTTCAACTTGCAGTTGTTGATACTTAAAAAATACCCAGCAAAGAAACGGATTCAAAAGTATGCCATTTACTTCAAAATGAGAAAGTAACCACGCCTGACGCGATGACGAAACAAGCGAGGAGCAGGACTGGACTGTTACTCATTTAGAGCAGTCTGCTACAGAACGTTACTAAGATCTCATAAATAAATTGAGAAAGGTTGTAGAGATTTTCGAAAAATCTCCAACTGAAGATGCTTGCTTGCAGAAATACATACAACCAGACCTGGGAAAAGAACTGAGATTGATTTTAGACAGAAAGACCATATGGAGTAGCTTTCATAATATGTTGGACCGTTTTCACGTTCTCAAAGGATTCTTAAGCAAAGCTTCAATCGACGAAGTAACAGATAAAATTCTCCGACAATAATAGGAATCGACTCTCAGTTTGCAGCCGGTTAAACTGGGCGTTGAAATTTTGTGTAGAAAAGATTCGACGCTTTGACGGCTGACACAACTCTTCCTTTTATACTAGAAAAGTCGGATATGGAATAACATGAGGTGAGCGGTGATTTGGCCAGTGTTTTTCGAATAAGAATCAAAGATATTGATATTGTAAGGATTTATAAGTAATAAATATAAAATTAGAATTTATGTCTCATTCCAGTATTAACTGTTACCAAATGGATTAGCAAATTAAACTCTCAGAGTTTCTTCGAGGTGACGCTCTTCTTCATAATTTTCAGCACCTAGAGACCAACCCGACTGAGGTGAATATTTGGTGGGCCTGGTGCGAATAAACATGCGGCCACGCAAGCGCTATATCATAGTAGAGTGAGCCTAGGCAGCATGATCTATGCCTGTCGAGCTACGTTGAAGACAGTTATCCTAGCGAGAGTGGCGCGGCCGTCTGAGATTAAGTTTCTTGTTTTATTTATACAAATTGTTTGTTTTGGGATGCAGTCCGTGGTAAAGTAGTTTGATGTTTGTACTATCGGGTGGGTCTTGATCGCGACTTTTTTCTCGATATGTGCGTGAGATGTTTGCGTATAGTAACGGAGGATGTATGCCTTCGAAAATTAGCGATTTGACTTGATTTTGTAGGATAGATAAGTCGGTATTTTTTTAAACGGAAAATAGATGGTTGAATCTCAGATAGTAAGAGCCCCCCTGCACACTGCATTTCTTAGTGTTTCACACCTTAAGTCCAGATCGCTACTTTAGTTGACTTTTTGCGGTTGTTCACTTGATCGGAAAACGCATCTCATCAACTCAGGAAACCATAACCTCGCTCCCAAAATTAATAAAAACTAAACAGCGTCCGGTTTTAGCACTTTTGGTGGCCTGATAGCTTGAACAGGTGTATATCTAGATTTGTTTCCTTAATGAAATTTCTAAACACATCCAATGCTTGGTCAATAGATGCTTTCAGGATCACCTCCTTAGTTTTACGGATGCAGTTGTCCATCGAATTGATAACTCCGAAACCGTTTAGTGAAACTACCAATATTGTTCGCTTGCAGGTGATTAACGCCTCTGTGCTCAACCATCATATACAACCAGTGATTCCTCATCACTAACACCTTCCAAACTGTCCTCTTTATCTTAAAGTGTTGTGTGCCGCATTTAGCTTTCTTCCATATTGTGTATGAGAAGCCTGCAGAGATATGCATGATTTTTGGTAGTTGTGTAGGATTCTAGATCATGTTCTTCCAGTGTGACGTATAGTTGCTGACTGAAGTTGATCGCGTATGTGAAGATGTTTTTAAGGGCTGTAGCGTATGAGTTATTGCTGACCCTTTTTGGTAGCGGTGTTATGTGTGTAACATCGTAAAGTATATCCTCATCTATATTCAACTATCCATACAATTTAAATTCTCTAGCTACTAGTATGCACTTCAAGGAAAAATTTAGTTTTTTGTTCTAGGAGCGACCGTTCGGGAGAAAAGTTACTGGTAACTTTTCAAAGGTGGATCACAGAACAGCCAAATATGGGATCCTGTGGCCGCCATTTTGGAAAAAAATATATTTTTTTTGTACATTTTGAGTTATACAATATACTACCATAAGCGGATTTGGTGTTTTTTAATTTATTCACTTACGAAAAATAATGAAAGAGGGGGTCTCTAGAGTAGTGTTACCCCTTAAGAGCATTTTTTACTGGCTAGACTTTGAATGTTTGCCAAGGTGGTCTTTCAATAAATAAATTGGGTCCGATTACCTGTGTTGCTCTTGCATATGCTTTATTTGAACCGCTCAAGGAAAAAATAGTGAATGAGCGTTTTTATGAACAGCGTTTTCCCAGCGCTTGTATTTATGTTCAATCTCGTTATATTAGTCTTCATCACTTATGTTTGTAGATATGATTTCAATACTGAGTCGATTTTGATCTGATTTTGTGTACCAAGCCTTCATTTTATCGATTGCAGCGGTGATTTGAGTCAATCCTTAGTCAAAATGCTTAAGCTTGTCTCAAATGATATAGTCCATTTGATTAACCCTTATATTGAATAGGAGTAGCAGGAGGTGTTGCCAATTGTTTTGCAGGGTTTCTTTGTTCTCATAAACCTCATCGTCAACTCCCAAAATTGTAGTTCATATTTTGCAGAGAATTCTATTGCTTCGTTGGTTACTCTGAAGTAGATTACTGATGTCACTAATTGTCATGGAGAAATTATCTCGTTTTAACAACATGTGCTTAGAGTATTTCTCAGCGCGTTATTGCGGAATATTCTATGTGTTATTTATAAAGCTACCGAATGAAGCATCCCGTAAAAAATGGCAAAAGTTGACCGCATTGTGGCGGCCACGAGTAATAATTTCTCACGCTGGCTAGCTCACCGAGTCGTAGGTGAAGTAAAAGTAAAAGAAGAAAGCCAAGGCGTCATCCTCATAATTTTCATTATACGAAACGTTGTTAACATCAGAGAATATGAAAACTTTTTGTGTGACACGACAAAACAGTGTGCATATAAAAATTTAAGATAAAGTAGTTAGAATAAAAAAAAATTCATAAAAAAAACAAAAATCTAACTTTAAAGGGCTATACCAATTCCAATGTTAATTTGATTCGTATAAAACTAATTTGTAATAATAAAGTGAAGTGTTTGCTATGTTGAGAAGTTTTTTTTGACTATTTAGCCGACGTAGTTTTTGAGATATGGTGTTTTGAGTAACGCGAGTCAAGCAATTTTTGGCGATGTGCTGAAGCATTATTCATATTCGTTATCATATCGTTATTGTATCGAAGTGCATAATGGATAAAAATAAAATAAAATCCGGTCTAAAGTGTAGTCTGCAGCATTGTAGGAAGTCCAGAAGGGAACCAAATGTAAGGTTGTTTAATTTTCCGGAGTATGATTCGCCAATGGGAATAATATGGCGGGAAAATTGCAATTTCGAGTCAATGGCGGTTGATACGAAATTGCGCATATGCAATTCTTGAATATGTTAATTTCTCCGCCACGGAAAAGATGATGATGGTCAACGGATTCAGCAATTGTGCAATTTGTGCATCTTGCCAGAAAATGTTATGAATAAACATTATTATATGAAAAAATGTAACAGCTTGCAGGCTGAGTGTGAAAATTGAAAAAAAACAGTTGTTGAAATATAAAAAACAAAAAAAGAATAATCGGTGCCGTTATAAATATAACAAAAAGTTAAAAGCTAAAACACCACTTGAAGAAATAATTGGTTCACAAAATATTGGTAGGGAAAGCAAAGTCTTGTGTAAAATGATAGTCAATGTAAAAAAAGAAAATATGACAATGATGAAAAGAATTTAGTGCAAAATATTTTTTACATATCTGTCCACGTATAAATTTTTGAAAAATATTTTAAAAATAAATTTACTGCATCCATCTACAGTGTACAACTGGACGCCTGTGAAGCAATTACAGCCAGGCCTAATTAATAATGCATTTCCATTTATAAAAAAATGTCAAATATTAAGTGAAGTGGAGAAATATGTAGTCTTAATTTTTGATGAAATAGCTATAAGAAAAGAATTAAGGTATAACGTTCCACATGACTTAACAGATGGGTTAGAAGACATCGGTTTCAACAAATAAAACACTATTGGAAAGCAAGTGTGTGTTTTTATGATAAGAGGGCTTATCAGCAACTGGAAATGTATGTTGAATTATTTTGTTTCTCAAAATGGAATTAGAGGTTACAACTTACAAGAAATCCTGAAAGAAAACATAAAAACTCTTTCAAGTTGGGGTCTTAAAATCAGAGTCGTAATGTGTGACCAGGGTTCCAATAATAGGAAATGCTTTACTGATTTAGGAATCTCCACAGAAAAACCATTTTTCCATGTAGATGGGGGAAAAGTAATATGCCTTTTTGATTTCTCCCATTTAATTAAATCTTTGAGAAATCTTCTTCTGAATAATATCATTTGTACACCAGATGGTCGTGTAAGCTGGGACGTAATAAAAGAATTATGGGAGCTTGAGCAAAAAAAGTGACTAAAACGTGCATAAAATTAACATTTCAACATATCCACCCAAACTCTTTTGAAAAAATACGCGTAAATTTAGCTTCACAGGTATTTAGCAGAACTGTAGGTGCTACCATTCGTACTGCTGTTGAAACTAAACAGTTCAATAGAAATTCAAATGAAATAGCGTTATCAACTGCTTCATTTATGGAAAAAACTGATAAAATATTTGATTGTTTAAATAGCGGGTCTTTAAAACATGGAAATATTTTTAAACGTGGTTTAACCTTGGATAATGAAGTCCACACTTTTATTAACGACTTTATGACGTATATTACAAATGTAAATGGCGAAAATATGTTAAAAACTGTTTACTTTCTCAACGACAAAGTGACATCATGTTCACAATAGATTTAGATGGATATGAAGAAAGTGAAATTGTTAATTACTTAGAACTCCAAGAGAAGGAATTCTTGATAGAGCATAACGAAGTACTAAAGATCACATATTTCGATTTTATGACTGAAGATACTTTCGAAAATGCTGAAATCCAGATACAGCTTCCATCATTGAGGTATTTTACCGGCTATGTTGCCTTCAAAGTTGTGACGAAATTGAAATACAATTCATGTGAGCGCATCACAAGGAAAACTGATGAAGTTTTGTCGTGTCCTTCGGAATTATTTATATTTGCGAAAAATTACAGCGCTGCCTCGTCGGATTTCGGGAATTTATAGGCTCCATCTGGTGAGTTTTTTAGTGTTTGCAAGAAACACGTCATCTGTTTTGTTTTTTAAAATCAGCCCAGAAACAAGAAATATTAAAGAAACCATTATTAGAAAATGTAAGCTTGTCACCCCAAACTGGTTCGATCAAATGAATTGCTGTTAGGTATTTATGATTTTAATCGAAAAATAAAACCAGCAAAAAACTTCAAATAATTACAGACTAACAGTCAGTCAGAATTTTTTCCTTTATTTTTAGGCTTTCATTAATCGAAATTTTCATTAAAATTCTTTGAAAAACGCATTGCAAAAATAAATTCCAATCATCTAAAAATGAATTCCTTAAATTTTTTTTTCTCAAAGTCAAATTTCGAATTTCAGTTTTGCTGGAACAAGTCACCTACATTTAAATATAGTATTCAGAATACACAAAGTTGTTCAAAAAGCATTCAACTAATTTTCTAATTAAAAAAATTTTGGTTCTCGGCAAATCTGTTCTTGGGGAAACCGATCACTGTAAATCAGTTAACGCTCTGTATGTGATACCTCTAGGGTGGAGTGGACATTCACAAGTCGTACTGGATTTATTTCTACAGACTATTATAGATTGCTAGATTTTATGTACTTGAAATCCTATATTTAAAATTTAAGTTGAGGTACTAAGATAAATCGCAGCCAAAAGTTTTGCCACATATTTATATTTCATGATCGTGGAAGTATTTTTCTAGACTTTTTTTAAAAGCAGTATATGTGTTCCACGATATTTTATCAAAATAAATTAAATTATTTTGAAGTACAAAGTATGCAAATCACATCAATCGAATGATATTCACTTTTTTCAGTATGGATTGTTTTTCATAACCGCCCGAGTACTTCCAGAAATCATTTTCCTTTGCCAAATCTGAAATGAGTCTCTCGAAAAGCTTTCCGCCAACATCTACGGGAGCAACGTAAGAAATGTTGACAAAAAGCTGCCTGCTGAAAGCTCGTTTTCTCTCTGCTCGGGCAACACCCCTTACGTTTCCCCCACATGTCCAGCTTTGTTAAAATTTCCTGGCGTAAAAAAGTATTCGAGCATTCGACTTCTTTATGTTGTATGTTCTTTGATATAACGTGCCTTTTTCCATGTCACTTATGTTCCATAAAGCGTTTTATAACGTACAAAATATTTAGAAGAAAGCATAAAAACTCATTGAACAGATGTTTGCGAAAGAACAAAGGGTTGGCAACAATCGCACGTGTTCTGTATAGGTTTATGAACTACTTAGATGAAAATCCTTATCTTATGGGTCATTCTTTTTGCATAAAGAGCAATAAATGGGAAATAAACTGAAGGGACCAGCCGCAAATGAGTGCATATGTTGAGCACTTGTCTAAACAAAAGTATGTATTGAAAAGTAGATACGAAATACTCTTGGTAGCGCTAATTGCATGCGTAATTGTTAACGATTGGAATGGTCTTAAGGATGAGGCCAAGTAGCTCGCGGTTGGTTCAATTCTGGTATCGCGAGCAGAAAAATGATGATGACAGATTACATATTCCACACGTGACAGGATAAGAAGTTGGCGCATATCGTCCTTAAAGTGATTATGTATAAAAATAGTTTTCGGGAAATCCCATGATAATTTTTCGCCAGTTTTAGAAATTTTCAGATCGGTATCAACTCGCGATAGTGTGAAAGATAAAAATGGAGCGGAAAACACGAAAAGCGATTACGATTAAAGAAAAACTAGAAATTATTCGAGAAATTGAATGCGGAAAAAAACGATCGGCTTTATATGATTCGAGGTGCTTAAAAAAGACAACAGTTTCAACAATTTGGCGGAACCAAAATAAAATTAAGATTGCGAGTAGTAGTTCTACGAAGAAGCAAAAAAAGATTAGGAATCCCATACAGCAGGATGTTGACTCAAATTTAATCCGATTTCAGGGGAAATTTCGCGGCAGAAAGCCGAACAATTCGCCCGATTTAATAATGATACAGAATTCAAATGCTCTTCAGGTTGGATTCAAAGGTTCAAAAACCGTCATAATATTGAATTCGGACGAATTCATGGCGAAGCAGCAGATGCAAACTCAGTTGCCGCTATGGATTGGATTCGTGATGAGTGGCCTCTGATTAGACAAGGCTATAAATATGAGGACATTTTCAACGCAGACGAGACGGGACTTTTTTCAAAATGTTGCCTAACAATACCCTTAAATTTCGTGGTGAAAAGTGTGTAGGTGGGAAGCAATCCAAAGAAAGAATTACCGTGTTCATTTGTGCAAATTTATCTGGGATCGAAAAAGAAAAATGCTCGTTATTGGCAAATTCAAAAAGTCCATGTGTATGAAAAATATTAAAACATTGCCTGTGAATTATACCTCAAACGGTCGGGCTTGGATGACGTCAACCATTTTCACCAATGAGTTGCGATCCTGGGACGAGCAGCTGAGTAGACAAAAAAGGAAGATTTTACTTATTGTAGACAACTGTGCCGCTCACCCAAATGTTCTAAATCTCAGCAATATTGACTTGAAGTTTTTTCCTCCTAGCTGCACTTCAATTCTGCAACCGATGGATCAAGGCGTGATAAAGTGTCTGAAATCCTACTACCGAAGGTAATTTCCAGTAGGAAAACTTTAAGCACATTAGATCTGCGACATATTTTCTAGGTTGGTTCTGATGAAATACATAGACGCAGCTGAGGGCTCTCAAGCCATCAAAATAAATTTGGTATATGGCATTAAAATGTTAGCAAAATCCTGGCAACAAGAATCAACAACTATTAAAAATTGTTTCCGGCATGCGGGGCTTATAACTGGCTCACCAGATGATGAGGACGACCTTTGACGGAATGGATAAAAGGATTCAAGCCAGAGAAGAAAACGAGCGCCCATTAAGCTCTTGGTTTGTCGAAAATTGTAGAGCTACCAATATGGAACTTCAAGACCTAGATTTGTTTGAAAACATTGATTCTCAACTTGTGACGACAGAAATTCCTACAGATATTGAGATAGCAAGGGAAGTACAATCAGCAGAATCAAGCCACCAAAGTGACACAGACGACAAATCCACCGAGCAGGAAAGCATCACCATTGGGAATGCATTAAAATCAATTCAAATGGTGACCAGACTTTTGGAAAAAAACGAGCGCAAACGCCATATCAGTGGCATATTTTCTTCTGCAAAGGGGATCATGTGGTCCTTGAAAATTCTTTTGTAGACGTGTTGATCCGTTTTCGTGTCTATCTTGATTATTGGTCCCACCCCATACCAGGAAAAAACAGCCCACACCATCACATTTCCGCCACCATGTTTAACAGTTTTCTGTGTATATTTGGGATTGTGTTGTTGGTTAGGTGGACGCCAAACATACCTTTTCCCATCTGATCCGAACCTGCAAAACTTGGATTCATCACTTCACAGCACATTTTTCCAGAAGCTTATCGATTTGTTTAGATGTTCCTTTGCAAACGATTTTCTCATTTTTAAGTTCTCGTTTGTCACAAGTGGTTTTTTTAGCGATGCATCCTCAGATGTTTTTCTTGCAGACGCCTTTTAATTGTTCTCTCTGACACAGAAATATTGTTTTTTTCTTCAGAATACTGCTTTTTATTGCTTTGGAGCTGGAAAAGGGGTCGGCGACACTTGCTCTGTATATAACATTGTCCTCTTGTTTCGATGTTTTTTTGGCCTTTTAGTTCTCGGAACGTTTTTGGCACTGCCATAGAGGTCGTTATGACGTAAAGCTTTGTAAAATACCATCCGCGAACATTGCAGGTGCTTGGATATTTCCGTAATTATTGAACCTCTGTCTTTCATGTTGCAGATGATCTCACCCTTTTTTCGGAGCAATGTGGCCCTCTTCCCATCTTCAAAAATATTTCTTTATATTTAACTTTCTTAAAAACTAATGTTAACTACTTACTTTCATATAAATTTGTTATTAGTCAAGAAAATTGACTTCGATTCACTAAAACTAAGCGTGTACTATTTAGTTGACCAGATAAAAACACTTCCTCTTACACTGAAAGACGCAATGCAATGGGAAGATTCTAACATATGTGAGCATGCGAAAAGAAATGTAAACATTCGATTCCTGGCTGCATGTTTACAGGAAATTTAAATTGAACAGCCTGCGAGGTTAGGGTTCTATTTACGTGGCCACCGCTGTATATATATTTCCATGCTAAATGGCGACTCACGAGCAGCCCATTGATAATCGCTGCTGAAATCGCTTTTAGAATCTGCCCTTCCTCAAATAAGGAATGAAAATTCTATCGTGGAACCGTGAGAGAATCATGTGCATAAGGTTGCACTTAGTTCGTAGCGCCTTACATAGTCCAAACGGCATGACTTTAAACTGAACCACGATTGACCTGGAACAGTTAAAGCGATATTTTCGCGGGACTCGAACGATAACGAAATTTGCCAGAAGACATCTTTGTGATCTTAACTAGTAGTGAATTATTCAGTAATCTTGATCCATTAATCAATAATCTCGATCCACTACCCGTTCGTCTCCTACCATCAGCCGGAAGTCAACATATCTCGTGTGAGTGAGGAAATGCGCGAAACAAGTTTGTAATATAGTACCCGTATAGAATTTTAAAGTACTGAACGATCAGTACTGAAAATCGGATTTAATTACGCACTGCGAATCCATTATAAATCCCGGCTAAGTTACTCAATACGATACTGATATTCATTATAAAACTAGAACTTAGGTGATACTGAAAACTCAAAAAAATTTGTTACCGATATTCATAACTAAATCAAAACTGAAGCGGTATTGAATGTCTGCATCACTGAAATACTGGAATTCTGGATTTCACCGGAACTTAAGCAATACCCGAAATTTAGGCAATCCAATACTGAAATTCTGGATTTCACCAGAACCTCAGCAGTACTCAAAATTTCAGGCAATGCGATACTAAAATTTTAGACTTCATCGGAACTTAAGCAGTACTACAATACTGAAATTCGTAGATTCATCTGAACTCAACCGGTGCTGAAATCGGTGGGCCTTATTTTTCTTTGAAATTCGGTGCAAGAATATTTTTTAAATAATTCCAACTGATTGTTGATTTTCATAACTTGACTACTTGCTAATTTTTGCTTATGGGGTTTTGCCAGTAATATGGAAATTATCTTTTTGCAAACACTCTCATTAACTAAATGCATTTCATCTATTGAAAATTGCTTGATCATATCAATGTGTAGCGTTTCCAAAATAGAACGAAAATCTTTATGATGGCTAACATCGGAATCTCCGTCAAAAGTTGACCTGCTCCTGAAACTTTCATCATTTCGCAAGGGTGCTGTTACTTCTGGATATACTATTTGGCTCCCTCTACTAGCTGTGATGAATCTTTGACCTTTCGTGAAGCGTTTTTGACAATAAAAGTAACCACCATGTGTTTTTACTTGCTTCACAGCTGCCATCGCCGGATGAATGAATTTTAATAGTGAATGAATGAATTTTAATAGTGTACGACTTTGATTGCACATTAATTCCAACTTTAAGGAGCTGTAATACATCAGCAACGAACCTTTCCAGCATCACATTAAAATTCTTCGGTTTACCAGAGACCTTGAATATTCCTATCGGAAAAAACTGAATTACGTAGATTGTTGACGCATCCGGCAATTATCCAAGTGACCACTACTTTTTGAAGGTGTTCAATCAATCTTAAATGAAATTTCAAAATGCGTGATATCGTTCTTTATAATTGTGCGCATGTTGGCTTCAATGCATGAAATCAACGAGTCCTTCATCTCACAGTGAGTATATTTACCATTGTCTATGTTTTCAATGTAATGCTTTCCAGTATTTTTTGGAGTCTCTAGCATAGATCTGACATCCATAAAAGGAAAATTACACTCTACTTCTCTTCTTAGCTTATTGATGTCACTATGACTAAATGACACGAGACATGCCCAGCTTCTGATCCTATCTATGAATGATACAGGACTCCGTTCAATTGCGTCTTCTGCGACTTCCACCTTTTATTAGTCAGTTTATCATGGGTTAGAATATAATATAAAATAGCGACGTCGGCATATATACGAACAAATTGACAGTCGTTATACTTCGCGGATACAAATAATAAAATAGTTGAAATATAACGAGCTTAATCCATCAACAATCCTAACCGTGGTCGTGCTGTCTGGTGGCGGATGGTAAATGACAGCACCTGGAGAGGATGCCATTCGTCACCCCGAAACCACACTTCCCATCCACCACTTGTTTTTCGTGCTCATTACTTAGAATGCCACTCCCGTTTATATAATCAGCTATATTGGGGTACTTTAGTTTTACAACTGCCTTAAAATATTGTTAAATTACCGTGAGGGTTGCTTCCTTCTGAATCTGTAGTTGATATTTTGTGATACATATGTTCGGAGCAATTCTCACGTGGGTTCACTTTGAGTTTAGTATCAGAATTGATTTTTCTAGGCATTTTTAAAACATATTTTTCACAAATAAGATGATTGTAAGTGCCAGTGGCTCAGATCGATACGCGGTCACTTCTTGACAATAAGGAACGAAGGCAACGTGTTCAATCCCAGCTGAGTTCATATGAAAAGGTAATTGAAATTTAACATATGTCCAAACCGAACTACATAGATTTGATAAGTTTTACAAACATATGATACAGAAAAGACCTAGTAAATAACTAAAAAGAAAAAATTGATTACGTTTTGACTTAATATTTTTATTTATTTTTTTATGAGACGAATACTGTAACAGAATCCGCAAACTGAATTGATTCAGAACTTTGACAAAATTCACCAGTACCAGTGATGGAGTACTGACGCAGTATAGAACCCAGTTCCTAATGCAATACTGTATCTGTGTCGATATTAGAAACTTATCCAGTATCCAAAATGTTCCGCTACAGTTCTGCATGTATCAGTACTGCCCCATACATAGGGAATACCGATTTAATTCCGTAGGAGTACCGATGTGTTATGCGGGTATGTCTTCGAGTATTGAAGGCCTTAAATGTCAATTGATTTCAAAATGATAGGAAATTTTTTCCAATAAAGAAAATGAACTATGTGATATATCAAAAACCATTATCCGTACTGTTAGACCTCAATTGTCTCCCACTTTCCAACGCAATACAACTATTTATATTAAATAAGTCTTAACATATATGTTGGTTACTATTGACAAAGACTGCGATGAACAATATTAAGGTTTAACGCTTGACTAGTGCCGTCTCAATCTTCAGTGGTATCACAATGGGCCTATTGTGGCCTAAGTGAGCCATCTTTCGATAAAGAGGGCTGCCACAACAACCAACCAACCAAACGCTTGACTTTCTACTCAACCTACTTTTATTTTTGAAAAAAGGTATTTAGGTAGCCTCTAACGTTAGTTGAATATTTTTTCCGAACAGTAATTTCAAAACTATTTTCTCTAGTCGCAAAAAAATAGACATTTTCAAATAATTATTGGTGATGAACTGTTTTGTGATGTTTTATCAAGTTCTTGCATTATATTTCAACTAACGCCCAAACACTTCAAATAGAAATATTAATTCTGGAGCAAGTTATTAACTCGATTGTTACACTCGCTGTAATTTGATTACCCAAAATCAATGAAAAAATACTAGTTTCATAATTTCAAAAAAAAACTTGTTTTCTGAGCTAAACTATTTTTTCTGCACATGCATAATAAACGCCCCCCCCCTTAAAATTCATAAATAAAATTTCAGATACCTTCATTTTGCATAATTTGAAAAAAAAATGCAGAAGTTCGAATTAAGCACTAAGTAAACTATTAAATTAATAATTTCTTTCGTGTCACAGCTACGGGTTAAATATAAACGTAGCTATAAAAGGAGAAGGAATAGAAATTTTTTCGAAAGGATTAATTTTCTATCTAAGGGGAACAAAAACATTATAGCTGTTAAAATCCAAAAACTTTTTTCTAAAATTTTCTTAAAAGCGTGTATTTTAAACTATTAAACCATATATACATTTCGTCTGGCACACCCAGGCTTCTTCAGTGTATAACTAATTCCCTAAGTTCTGCGTTTCTATTTTAATCCCTAACATTTTACATTTTCATCGCAAAATTTAATCAGCTTAATTGATCCATTCCCTAAGTCATTATTCATTCTAATCCCTTCAGGTATTCTACTTATTCCTATAGTTTCACTTATGTCTAACTCATTGACTTTGCTTACTTGTTTTATTACTTTAAGGTTTTCTAGTTTTAGTAGTATTATAGCTGTATTTTAAAATATCTCTAAAATATACTTTGATAATATCGCTTTACATATGCATATGTTTATATACCTACGATAAATTTATCTATGTTACCTTACATTTACAGATAAAACCAGAACGGATGATATAAGTGACTTTGAATTCAATATACTGTAAGCGTAGTATATACATTTTTTATGTTTCTTAAGCAAACGTACATCTTAATTACATAAATATATCTATGCTGTTGGATAATGTTTTACAAGCCATTGCCACTGAGGTGAGTTACATGAAGAAAAAATTATTCTTTCATAACAAATTAAAATCTACGATTCAAAATGACCGTTTTCATCAAAAATAGCATTTATACATGTCCCAAATTAAACCGTTTCTCGATTTTCCAGCTACGCGAACTTTCGAGATGTTAAACGAGATTATTTCCTAATTACAATATTTTTATTTCGTTTCCACTTATTGTTATTGATAGTTATAAGTAAGTGATGATACACGTGAAGCGTTATGCTTTGTGCAAATCAAGCCAACGAACGGCAAAATAAGGTCTTCCAAAAAAAGGCGTCGTTGGTGGCCACGATTTCTCCAGTATAGTTCATCTGAATTCAGAAAACCAAAAAGATGCTTTTAGCGGACAGATAAAACTAAGTATGACAAAATGGCGGCAGAATTTCCGACCAAAATTGCCACGTAAAATTGTTTAAAAAAATAGAAATAATTATCCGAAATCTTATTCCTTCGATTAATACCTGAGGAATATATCTGAGAAGGTTGTGTTAATGTGTCAAAGCGATCGGTTGAGTCGTTTTTAAGAAATCTTGGCCGCCGACTTGAGAAAAACGCGTTTCGGAAGATGTTCACAATTATTATTTTTTTACTTACATGGTATCATCTATTCCTGGGCCATAAGATGGACCCTCTGCATCATCAGCAGCTTCTAATACTTCGAGTTGATGCTGTCTACGAGCCATTCTTCCCTCTTGCGTACTCCCATGCGGACTCAAGGCAAAGATCGCGACGCGCTCTGCATCCTCTTTCTCGGCATGGGCATTGGGCCCAATTGGTAGTCCCATTGCATGCATATGATATAAAATTGAAGTTGTGCCTTCATTAAAGATCCCGGCAGCGATGTAGGCTGCAATTTCAACAATTTTCGAGCCACATGGAATGATTTTTGGAGTTATTTTCCATATCACTGATTGTAGCTCTCATTGTTGTTTTGCGTAAAACAACCAACACATCTTTCCAATAATTTTTCATTAGTAAGGTCTGTATAAATTGGAAAGATAGCTTCGGCAACATCAGGTGGTAAAGACAGATAATCATGTTTATAAGAAGATAACGTGTCTGAAGCTGGCGCTTGCTGCCAACAACACCATGACTCTTCTCCGACCGGGCACCTTTCTTGTTGAGGATTTTCATCAGTTGAACAATAGTGGTAATAAGTTGGCCATATTCCATTATACAGGTTTTCAACAGAATCACAGTGTCTTCTGATTACCAAGCCATAATAAACTGTTAACCTATCTATCATTTTATCAGTGAGTTTACCTTTTCCGCCGAGTATTTTTTTTGTATTTTTTATTACCTTTATCGACAGTTTGAATAGTTTTATTTACACACTCGCGGAGCCGTGAACCGATTCTCTTTTGGACATGTCCAACACATTCTTTTTTGACCACTTCAATATCACCGTAAGGCTCAGCTTTCAAAATCCCAGAGTATGTTTCGGACTCGCCATCACCGATGTATTTTTTATAACGAACGGCAAATTTACTCATTGAACGCCTGAAAATTTCAACGACTGCAACGACTTCCATTTTTCCGGAAGAGCCGTTATGATTTGCAGAACAATTATCTTGATGACCTGGTAGCCAATCTTTGTACTCTTGAGTCTTCGTTTTATTTTTTCAGCGTTCGCATTGTTTGCAGTACGAATTTTTTATAACAATATCGATATCTTTCCCCGTATAATATCCAATCAATTATATTACTCCATGTAAAGAAGTGTATCCTCGCTTTTTCCAGGTTCCATCGCCAGATACTGTTAATTCTTCACAATGTTCATCACTTTGATTTTCAGCAGTCGCATCTTTTTCTTCAGCACAAGCTTTTTCGAGAATTTTATCGGTGGCTACTTTCACACAAGAGTACATATTTGTAACTATCAAGTCATAGGTACTTTGCGCCAAGCAAGCTGGCATGTCCATCAATCCACAGAATTTAGCTGCACCTTTCAATCCTTGTCCGAGAATTCTCATCACCAATATAAATCGTCTGTTTATCTCATAAGAATGCTAGACAAAGGGACTGGAGTTTATAGCATGAGCCTCACACTTATCACACACCAACACGATTTTAAAACCCAGACCTCGTTGTGAAGCTGTTTCAAATTTTATTTATCCGTCACAAGTTTTACACTTTACATAATCACTTATTGCTGTAAACACTGTAATAAAGTTCAAAATTCTATATTCAATAGAAGAATCACGGGGAACTAAAATCTCCTTCTGCAGTTTGAGTTTTTTCGCAGACGCACTAAAACTTCTTTCATCTGTTTCTGCTGTTTTAGGATTAAATACATTTTTCCTTTTTTTAGGTCGTGTTAGACGCTTTGCCGATAATCTGTCTTTTCTACTACACTTGCGTGGCATTTTAATTGAGATTTTAAGTCAATGTAACTGAAAAACAAAACACAAAACTGAGAACAGAAAATTAAAACTAAACACACGACTGTACAACGTGGCAGAACTATTTGAAATGATGCTCACTTACTTCGTGCACGAAAAACCGGATTTAGTCCTCATGTATACAATGAATCATTCACAAGGTCAATTATACCTAGGAATACAAAGAAAGAAAAGAGCAGGTACAATACAGACTCCGGTCTGAGCGCCGCCTACTTTCTAACAGTCCGAGACGCGTTACCTCGTATATCGAATATGCGACAAATACTTGTCGGATTGATTTGAAATTTTTAGGGAATATCAGTTAAATATACATTCCGAAAATGCAACAAAAAATAGATTTTTTTGAAAATTACAACTATGTATAACCCCTAAAAAGTTTCCTAACACTTTTGAACTTGAATTTAATTTGAAAGCATAGATCATATTGCTGAAGCATACACATAACATCTTGCACATAAACATTTTTCCACTTGAGTAATGTTTTTTTTTGGTGCAGTAATAGGCATACATTGTTTACATATTTTACATATTTCTGTTTTATAATTTAAAATGATATTCCAAGAAGTTATAAATTTCATTAGTTTAGGAAATAGATATAGGTTATGGATTACAGCGGTATTTTTCGATATTAACTAGTTTCTACGTTTTCTAGATTCCAGTGACATCATCGGCTGCAGAACTCAGGGTAATGGCATTTGAACAACGAAAGCAAATAGACGCTCAACAGAAATTACTAGTTGCTAGAGAGCAACGCTTGAAATTTTTAAAATCTCAGCAGTCTCCAAACCTGGTTTCCGTTGCAGAGGACGAAAAGTTAAGGCGCCTAAATGATCGTATAGAAGTTCAAGAAATCAAATTGAGGCAACTTAGAGCTTTACAAGGGCAAGTTGATTTGCAGAAAACTTATAACTTTTCTTTAAGTAAGTGAAATATTCCTATGCAGTTCTTATCGAAAAATAATTTGAGTTTTTCGATTTCTCAACCATTTATCTACATGAGGTATTTTAAAGTTTACAAAAAGCATCGTTTTGAAGTAACTAAAAATGCAATATCTCTAAAGCAGCAAAAGATAGGACATTATTGTTTCGAAGCTATTTAACTCTAGCTTGTGTACTACTGATAATTAGAGTCCTATAAATGCAAAAAGGATTGTTGCAGCAGGTGGAAGTATTCAATTTCTCTTGTATGCAGAATTTTTTTTGCTTGAACTTGTACGAAAAGTCGCGAGTCAAAAAAGTTTATATACAGGGTGTCCCGTAATGACCGCACACGGACAGTACCACACAATTTCTCATGCAATTTCCAACAAAAAATGTTTCGTAACATTTTGCCGAAATCTTAACCCTTTAGCTGCTACAGTCATTTTCATTTTTCTTAAAAATTGCTTGACTTGCGTTACTGAAAACACCATATCTCAAAAACTACGTCGGCTAAACAGTCAAAAAAAACTTCTCAACATAGTAAATACTTCATTTTATTATCACAAATAAGTTTTATACGAATCACATTAACATTGGAATTGGTATAGCCCTTTAAATTTAGATTTTTGTTTTTTTTATGAAATTTTTCTTTATTCTAACCACTTTATCTTAAATTTTTACATGCACAATGTTTTGTCCTGTGACATAAAAAAATTCCATATTCTCTGATGACCAAATCCCGTCAACAATATTTTGTCATAAATTTTCAATTTCGAATAGTTACAGTAGTTTGAATGTAGCAAGGCAGGGTTTTTTCTGCATCGAAATTTCACTTTTTACATTAACTAACGGGTAAAAAATTTTCACGCTTCGCTCGACAGGTAAAAAGTTATATTTTTGATTAGGTACATAAGTGTCTATGTACAATGTCTAATACCTAAGCTATTTTTGTGTGGCTTACGTAGGATTATAGTGATCCTGGATAGAATTTAATTGCATTTTAATGACCTCTTAGTTATCATTTTGCTCACAAGGGGTTAATGGGAACCCGATTAAATTACCGCTTTAAAAGTTTAAGATTTTCAGGCATAAATGAATAATCGTTGC
Source organism: Oxycera nigricornis (assembly GCA_963942545.1). Taxonomy (NCBI): domain Eukaryota; kingdom Metazoa; phylum Arthropoda; class Insecta; order Diptera; family Stratiomyidae; genus Oxycera; species Oxycera nigricornis. Next base: position 65,911,156 of record OZ012662.1, read on the forward strand.
GTATAAATGCGCTGACAGGATTAATTTTATGCGTATGGTGATTCATTCTTTCATTAGCAGCACAAAAAGTTAACTTTTCATAGAAAAATGTATTCTGCCAGCGAATACTTTAAAGGGCTATACCAATTCCAATGTTAATGTGATTCGTATAAAACTTATTTGTGATAATAAAATGAAGTATTTACTATGTTGAGAAGTTTTTTTTGACTGTTTAGCCGACGTAGTTTTTGAGATATGGTGTTTTCAGTAACGCAAGTCAAGCAATTTTTAAGAAAAATGAAAATGACTGTAGCAGCTAAAGGGTTAAGATTTCGGCAAAATGTTACGAAACATTTTTTGTTGGAAATTGCATGAGAAATTGTGTGGTACTGTCCGTGTGCGGTCATTACGGGACACCCTGTATAACTAACATCATTGACTTGCAATGAAAACGAAGCAGTTTTTGCGAAAATTATCATTATAACTTTCTTTACTGTTATGATAATACTTGTATTTTTGACTTAAAATTTATTTTCGGGAATAGACATTTCCTCGTATGGCTTGACATTTTAACACCAAATTTTAATTATGCTTTTCTTGTTTTTATCCATTATTGTTCTCGTAGTGTGATCGGTCAAAACGTATTCCAATATTTCATATTATAACGGGAAAAGTTAATATTCAGCCTTAGGTTTTAGCCATTTTGTCTTTATGATTGCAGTATTCATTTACTAGATGCCATGAATTATTGGAAAATATATTTTACCCAATGGTTTCAACTACTTTTATTTTTTTTGGCAATTAATGGCTTTCATTTAATAAGAACGAAGGAAGGTACAGAAAAGCCTATGCAAGTTAGCCAGGTTGTTTTAAAAAAGCGCATCAATATTGACTATTAGTTTTGGAATAATGACGTCTTCTCCAAAGAAAGTAAATTCAATCCCTTTCAAAATGATAGACATAAAGAAGTGCAAAGTAAAGCAAATCCGATTTAAAAAATAAATGCTATCCCTACCATAAAGCATGATGGTGGTAACGTGGTATTGTGAAGATGTATGAGTGATGTCAATGTTAGTACCTTTGATTCTATAAAAATTACGATGAATAAATAAATTTACCATTTGCAAACCAATTTAATGATCGATGTGGAAAAGTGAACCTTTATACAATATCATTCATGTTCAAGCTGTTACAATGACGTGTGAGAAAACAACAACAAAAGAAAGAATATAGAGCACTACTTTGTTTCGGGCCACCAAAAACAGGCAAATTTTTAGAATTTAGCAAAAAAAAGATAACTTTAATTATATCAATATTTTGATGTGACTCCTATCATTTTAAGCTTATTATTTGCAGTCTTTCTTGTAATCGCTCCGAAAATTCAAATTGAAATTTTCAACATAATTTTATGTTGCAATGTCACGAGATGATTAGATTTTGATAAACTTCGGTTGGGTGTTTTTTTTTAAACATCAAAGGTTATTTCTGTCATGCACCAGATTCCACGAACAAAACGTTTGCACTGTGAGTAATCAACGCAAGTTTAGTTTTTAGGAGTTCGTAAGATTTCAAATACTTTTTCCCTCGTCTTATGTAAAATTTTATGTATTTTACATACAGCGGCGTAATTTTTTCTTGGTGTGTTTTGTTGTATTGGTGTAACACCAACCACGAGAAACATCTCCAAACAATGTGCTTCACAACAGTTGAAGTGTAGCGACAGTCGGATTCCTTATTTCTTGGTCGTCTTAAATTTCTCCAACGCGATTTATTTTCGTTTCATCGCTTCAAAGGATGAATCACCATTCACTTTTCCAGGTTAAATGTTCCCGTGCGAAGTGCATTATTTTCTTCCGATTAGTTGTAGCAGGAGCTTTTCCTGCTTATCGTGCCATATAGTTCGGCTTCCACATGACGTCTTCTGTTTTCTGTCACCGAAATATCGTTACTTTCGCCGAAAAGTCGGCGATGAATTTTGACAGCTGATTTTTTTGGGCTCCGTTTCGATGTGGGGACAATTTTTCTATCCATACTATAAGTTCTATTTCGGGCTCTTTTAGTCTGGTGAATATCTTGGACAGTCCTATGGTTTTCCGTATTTCAGTGCTCCGCCAACCATTTTTATGAAACACTCTAGGCGACTGGCAATTTGTCGATATGATATGATATGATGGAACATTTGCATCTGACACAGTAAAAAGATTTGGATCAGTGATATGCATCATTTAGAACACTGAGTCACAAGAGACGATTCAGAAACAAGGTTTACAAACAGATATGCATAATACGCTCGTTGGAGTTTCCGAATTGGTTCGTTCTGTGTACCGCTCTTATCGTGTCGGCACAGTGATGGAATATGTTCAACAGAGTTGGTTGGTTGGTTGTAGTGGCAGCCCTCTTTGTCGAAAAGATGGCTCACTTAGGCCAAGATAGGCCCATTGTGATACCACAAAAAGACGAGGGCGGCACTAGAACCTGTGAGATGACGAGAACCACTTCGATTCTCGTATGAAGCCGGCTATGCAGCCGATATTTAAATCAGCTACTTCCGTGAGGCTTTCCAGGAATGGTGAGCCTAAGGTTTTCATGCGTTTCCTGGACAGTGCCGGGCATTCACACAGAAAGTGTTGGACTGTCTCTTCCTCTTCTTCCGATCTGCAACTCCGGGAGAAATCGTTGAAGGGAACGCCCAACTTTTCTGCGTGTCTGCCAATTAGACAGTGCCCCGTCAGTATGGACACGATAGAACTCAAGGTTTCACGACTCGTGTTAAGGAGCTGCTTGGTGCGTCTGGAACTCACTGCACGCCAAGTTTGCCTGGTTGTCCTGCAGGTTTCCTCCAACAACCAGGCTCTATTTGCAGCCTTGATGTAATGCTGCTTAAATCCTAGCTTTATAGAAGCTAGAGGTTGACCAACTTGGGGTGTGAGTGTATACTCCTGGAGCACAGTGCCAGCTCTCGCTAAGGCATCCGCTTCGCAATTTCCCGGTATATCACTATGTCCCGGTACCCAGTGTCACTTCACAGTGAAGTGACATAACGTTCAGATGTGTACGGCATTCCATCACCATCATGGATGAGGTGTACACGTTGGATAGTGCTTGGATAGCAGCTTGACTGTCAGAAAATATTCAGGTTTCTTATGGAAACTTTCTGATTTCTCAGCCAGTCTACTGCCTTGTATATTGCAATGACCTCTGCCTGAAAAACACTGCAGTGGTCTGGAAGCCGGAAGGATAGTTTCAGGCCTAGCTGTTCTGAGAAAACACCACAGCCAACTTTTCCGTCCATTTTGGAGCCATCACTGTAGATGTCGACCGATTCCTGCATCCCACCTCTTTCTATTGTCCAGTCATCCCTGCTTAGGATGACTGACCTGAAACTATGATGAAAGCAGGGAATCGGGGGCGCAAGGTCTACTTCTCCTGGCGTTGGTCCATCCCTCCGAAGTATGGTGGAGTAGCCAACATTTCCCTCTTGCCAGAGATGTAGTTCTTTTAATCGAATCGTAAGGAGCTCCGTCGGGAGCCAATTTAATAGCATAAACAATGCTTTTGTCGGGGTAGTGCGTATAGCCCCGGTGATTGCAATAGCTGCAGTCCTCCTGACCCTGTTAACCAGGTTCGCGTTTGATGTTTTTGCCATTGCTGGCCACCAAATAACCACGCCATACAGAAGGATTGGTTCCACTATCGCTGTATAGAGCCATGATACAGTTTTGGGTTTCAGTCCCCATCTTTTCCCAATAGCTCTTTTGCAGCAGTAGATTGCGCATGCCGCTTTACGCGCTCTTTCCGCTATGTTTGCTTTCCATGCGAGTTTGGAGTCTAAGATCAGACCTAAATATTTGACTTGATGAGATGGATTCAGACTTGTCTCACCAAGTTTAGGTGGAGCAAATCTTGGAATTTTGTATCTTCTCGTGAAGAGCACAAGTTCCGTTTTCTGCGGATTTATCTTTAGACCACACTCTGCTCCATTTGGTAAGAATACCTAGGGCATAGTTTAGTCTTTCCGATAGGGTGTTAACAAATTTTCCCGATATTGCTATTGCAACATCGTCGGCATAAGCTACGACTTTGCAGCCAGTCGCTTCTATTTTTGACAGGAGTTCATCCACCACTAGGTTCCATAGAAGGGGTGATAGCACCCCACCTTGTGGTGTGCCTCTGCAAACCCTCCTTCGTAAGGTACTGTTTCCTAGCGTGGAGTTGATGTTCCTGCTGCTAAGCAATTGACCGATGAACCCTATCAGGTTGTCGTCGGCATTGCTTCCCCCGAGTGCTTTACCAATAGCCTTATGGCTGATATTGTTGAAAGCCCCTTCGATATCTATAAAAACTGCTTGCGTGTATTCTTTGACGCTTAGCGATTTTTCAATGTAGCTGGTGAGCGAGTGAAAAGCTGTTTCAACCGATCTTCCTTTTGTGTATGCGTGTTGCGCATATAAGAGTGGTTGCAGGGTAGCTCTCAAATGAATCTCTATCAGCCGTTCCAGAATTTTCAGCAGAAAAGAGGTGAGGCTGATAGGTCTATAGTCCTTAGGTAAGGAGTGAGATGTCTTGCTCGCTTTGGGTATGAAGACTATTTTAGCTTCTTTCCACCGCTGTGGAATATAAGCCATCCGTAGACACGCCTTTAAGATGACTTTTAGCCACGGTAGCGCTATATTGATTCCCTGCTGGATCTCAACAGATGAGATGTTGTCCATTCCAGGGGATTTAAAGTGTTGAAATGAGCTGATTGCCCAGCGTAAAAGCCTGTCATCTACAGGCACAGCGGCTGACAGGCAGTTCGGGGCCGTATGTGGATCAGCTTCATCAGCCACATCCTCACTGCCCGGGAAGTGCGTGTCCATGGGAATGGCTAGCGTCTCAGAGCTGGATTTAGTCCAGACCCCATTCGCATCTTTGACAGACCCCAAAAATAAGGGGGAGCTCGTCATAACCTTTCGCAGACGACTGACATCCTTGGAGTGTTCTATTTCTGCACAGAAACTTCTCCACGAGGTGCGTTTGGCTTTTCTGATGGAGCATTTAAACTCCTTCAGTTTCAGTTTATGGGAAGACCAGTCATTAGTTTCTTTAGCCCGATTGAAGGACTTCTTACATTACTTCCGCAGCTCCGCAATGTCACTATTCCACCATGGGGGCTTATATTTCCCTCTAGACTTCGTTGGACTACATGCAGATCTTGCTGCTTCATTGAAGGCAAATGTAAGGGTCCCAACGGCTTCCTCCAGACCACCTATGTCTTCAATCTTTGGAGGTCCACCTTCTAGTGTGGACTCGAATACTGATTGGTTTTTTACCCAATCCATCCTCCTTTTGTTGATGAAGGTTGGATTTTTCGGAGGGTCAAAAGCCACATCGAACATTATATATAAATGATCGGAGAACGAGCACTCTTGTGATACATGCCATCCTTTGATAGCGTGATACAAGTGCTCGTTCGTTAGAGTGATATCCAAAACTTCCCTACGGCTTGCCGTAATGAAGGTAGGATCCTCACCTTTGTTAGCTAGGGCTAAGTCATGTAATAAGATAAATTCAAATAGTGACTCACCCCGTTTATTCGTGTCGGTGCTACCCCAGATGCGCTGGTGGGCATTGGCGTCAGCTCCGATTATTAAAGGGATGCCTCTTGCAGTGGCTTCCCTTGTGATCCTCTGCAGGTTGATGGGAGGTGGCAGAACATCATGCGCCATATAGCAGGAGACTGCCCAAAGGGATTTGGACTGTCTTTCCACTGCTATCGCAACGGTGTCCTGGTCACTGAAATTATACAAGGCTAAAAACTTCAAGCCTTCCTTTACGATTATGCAAGCTCTCAGTTTACCTGCTGTGTTGAAGGATACTATGTTATATCCCTTCATGTTGAGCCCGCAAACCCGGTTTCCAACAACCCAAGGTTCCTGGGCCAGTATTAGCTCCTCTCCTTTTTGAGCCAGGTGGAGGAGCAGCGCGGCGGATGCCGCCTTAGAGTGCTGGAGGTTAATCTGTAGAAACCTCAGCATCGCGACACAATTTTTTATCCGCCTCCTCGTCGGATAAGGACATCTCCTCCTCCTCCACCAGGTCGAGGGATCTGAGAAGGTCCCCAGCCAACCCTGCAGTGGAGGTGGTGCTTCTTCCGTCATCGGAGAGAAGATCTGACTCAGAGAGGTCCACAGTCGGGTCTACTGATGCTTCCACAGTTCCCTCGCTTCCACTCTCCTTGCTCGGTTCCCGTGCTGCCTTCCCAGTACGGTCCTTGCGATATACTCGCAGGGTGATAGCCGAGAAACCGTAGCTTATCACCCCGCCTTTCGACTCAAATGGAGCTAACGCCTCCTCGTTAAGGATAATGAGGGCCTCTCGCTGTCCATTGCTGGGCTCGCTAACCTTGGCTACCTTCCAGTTGTCGACCGGAAGATCAGCATTGCTGAGCTTGATAAGCTCAACAATTTCCTCCGGTGTGGATGGCTCCGCCGGTATCCATGCCCTGGATCGAGGCCGATTCGGGATGTCTTCCCTGGAGACAGCTTCTAGCTTTGCTCCGTGCCAGACTTCTCCCAGTCTGCTAATAGCCTGCTTATATAGATCCGCTGAGCGTTGATCCGTGCAGGCTATCAGCTTAACGTGACCCTGGTACCAACCAGCATCACGGCAATTAGGTGGAAGGCCTGGGTTTGCTCCAGTATGGGTTTGCCTCCAGTATGGGTTTGTACACCCGAAGAAGAGCGATTTCTACCATCTTCCAGTTTGACGGTGAGATGGTTCCATCGCTGCTACTCCTGTCGATGACAGTCCATATCAGGCTGCCCTTAGCCACTTCGCTAAAACTCCTGCCCTTGACAGGATTGGGCGCGACCAATTTTGGTCTTTTGGTGACCTGCAGTTGGGCACTCGGTTGATTTGGGGCTGCCTCATTAGACCTGCATCTTTTGTGAGCAGCCCCTTGCTTTGCCAGAGAGGCTTTATGAGCCTCTACTGTTTTTGTTGCCCATTCAAGGGAGATTTTATCCTTGTGGGAAAGCCCCTCAGGGGGTAAATCTTTCAGCCTTTTCAGGACTTTGAAGGCAGATTTTCTGTCCCTGTAAGCCATTACAGAGGATTTTTGCTGCTTTTTGACACCTGAAGAAGAGGCGTTGCTGGAGGACGCAGCGGTAACCGTACGGGCCGGCTTATTCGCCGTTGCCTTGGTGCTGCCGCTGCCGCCAATTGGCTTACCTGAGGAGGTGCTTGTCCCTTGCATAGCTGCCTTGGGGCATGCACCCCTCGAAGAAGTGGGGGGTAAGCTGGTCGCTGTCCGATTGGACGTCACGGTCTTCTTCTCACCAGAAGGACGCGTAACCTTTGTCCACTTCCCTTCCGGGCTGAGTGGATCTTCCTTTTTATCATTATTGTTTGAATTCATTGCAATTGGGTCCCCCTCGCAGCCGCTATCTCCACTCGTTGTGCAGTTTCCCTGAGACTCCATGGTTGCCTATGCCGAAGCAGGAAGACCATGCGAGGGTTGGCACATTCCCTTATGAGGATATGTGCTCAGAGCCGGGCCAGGAACTAATCAGGAGTCTGAACTCCACTGAACTTGCACGGCCAGACTAGTGGCGACGAGTTTTGAACGTACCGCGAGGCCTGCCAGGGTTTTACCGGGACGGAGGCAGCAGTGGCATTAGCCTGAAAGCCATTTCCGCAAAATGTCACTCTTGCGTACTCAGGTGACAGAATACCACAGCTACCAGCCCAAAGCATCAAAAGTAGTCGTTAAGACGAGAGAGTTGTCCAGAAAACATTCTAAGTCGTGCCGTGGTAGATCATTTAGCGTTATCCAGGATGCACCGCGAGAAGGCGATCTACCCTACATCCCTTCAACAGGGTTGCCAGAGTGTGAATGATTCCCGCTCACAGTCGTCCTCACTTAAGTGACGCGGAGTAAAGTGAGCAAGTAATGTTTCAGTTTCGTCTAAGTTCCAAATGATGCATTCGAAACATTGTTACTGTTCCAATTTTTCGAAGCACTTTAATGTTTCGGAACACTGAGTCAGTTCAGTGAAGAGTTACACACCTCTTTTTCAAAGTGATTATAACAAATTTGCATGCGATTACGTGTCCGCTTCAAGTTTTGGGTTTTCCAGGACCTTGCTGTCCTTTTGTCCTAATAGAGGTAGCATGTCCGACTCTTTGCCTCCCTAAACTTTCATTGGATCAGGTAAAAAACAAACCTGCTATATTTTTGACAAATTGAGTTTTTCTTAGTTAGCTACAAGTATTATATGTTCGCAGCTGTATGATTAAACAGCAAATATTTACTGCATATTTTATTTTTTAAAGATCAATTGCAAAATAAGAATTGATTATTAGTCTTTTTATTGTACAATGGTGAAAAAATACAAATTCATAGTGTATGCAGCATTTATGAAAATTTCGGACGCAACGATCCAAAATGGATATCACGCGGCACAATCTAGTTCAGTTTGCATAGAAACAAAACTGAATTAAATGACCCTGACGTCCCCATTTCGCCAAAATTTTCGCGTACGCCATATTGTCCTTTAAGCCTCAATATGAAAATTACCAGTTACAAAAAGATTTGTAACGTCTACCCTCTCCGAATGATCCGCGTAAAGATTGAATCCACCCAGCAAAACTTTTCGGATTCAATAGATAAATATTAACTCATCCCACTCACTGAAAATTTGTGGAAACCATTAACAGTTTCTTGAAAATGGCTCCTGCTTCAAGGCATACGTTGCAATTGATAGATAAAATTGATATTTTGGATTCAATAAAAACTGGTGTTGCATATAAAAAACTTTCCGAAAAGTTCAAAATAAACAAAGCCACTGTATCTAAATAAAAAAAAAAGTGAGGAAAGAATCCGAGAACGTGTCAAGTGTATGGACGTTAAAATTGGGAACATAAAAAGGCTGCGTGATCCAGAACATCCCAAAATGGAGGCAGGATTGTACAAATGGTTTAAAAATTCAAAGGTTGAATAACCTACCGATTTCCGCAAACTTGTTGAAGGGAAAGCCTATTCAACTCCATGCCCAAATCAAAGAAAACAGTAGTGGCTTCAATGCGAGCAATGGTTGGTTCTGCAATTTCAAAAAACGATACGGGATACGCATTTTAAAAATTTGCAGCGAGAAACTTTCGAACAACAAGGATGCGATAAGACCGTTTCTTTGCAAGGGTAATATTCGTACATACAAATTAACAGAGCATTAAATTTACAACGCTGACGAAAGCTCCCTCTTTTGGAAGTTACTCCCCAACAAAACTTATGTGACTCTTCAAGAAGCATCAGCGCCTGGCCGAAAGTTTTCGAAGGAGGGGATAACGTTCGTGGCATGTACCAACGCACCTGGAGAGCACAAAATCAAGCCGATGGTTATTGGGAAATCTTTGCGTCCAAAGCACTGAGGTTAATGCCGTCCATTCCAGTGGTTTATAAAGGAAATAAATCCGCCTGGATGACTTGTGCTCTTTTTGAAGAATGGTTTCATGGCAAATTCGTTCCTGAAGTGAAACAATTCCTTAAATCGAAAAATTTGCCGATAAAGGCCCTTCTTTTGATTGACAACGCGCCATGCCATCCTAAGAGTGATGGGCTTTGTAGTAACGATGGACTTATAACCGTTATGTGTATGCCATCCAATTGCACTGCGCTACTACAGCCAATGGATCAGAATGTCATAAATTTGACAAAGCAACGCTATAAAAAGCTTTTACTAACACATTTGGTTGACTTACAAGGCGATAATATCGATAAAGCAATGAAAGAAAGAAATTTATAGCATGCTGTATCTTTCCTATCTAAGGCTTGGGAAGATCTAACACCAATGCAAATAAAGAAATGCTTTCGGAAGCTGTTCGAGTTTGAAGATGAGTTCGATGAGGACGATAACATCACATTAGCTCAGTTGATTCGCCAACGCACTAATGAGCTAAATCCGATTCAGGAAATGTTGACCGATATAAGTCACCTACACTTCTCCACAGGAGAGATCACCGAATGGATAACAGAAACCGATATGGCTTCAGCAGACAACGATCCAAATCTGGCATCGATTGACGTAGATTGTGAAAGTGAGAACGAATGTATCGAAGAAAACATTAGTTCGAAGCCCAAAATAAAATTTAATGAACTCTTAAGCAGCATTGAAGTTGTACTTCAATGGGCTAATGAGAATGAAGTTTCGTCAAAAGATATGATGGCCTTATATAATATAAAGAAAAGTGCCATAGTAAACTCACGGAACATTAAAACAAAACAATCAAAAATTACTAACTTTTTTACAATATAAGTGATGTTATTTCAATAAATTTTTTAAATGAAATTTTTTTTTGATTATGGGAGATGATAAATGAATATGTACATATGTTTTGATGGACAAATACGTGAGCTAGCACTTTTTATTATGCAATAATTTTATGAGAAAATTTAAACTCGATAAAAGCAAATCCTTGTTATTAGCAACAGGGCTGGATTTTATTAGTTGCCTTTAACGAGGTTGTACTATATATATATTATATATATATATATATATATATATATATATATATATATATATATATATATATCGGAAAAATTGGGATTTTAGGGTTATTGAATGCGGTTTTTGTTTCTTTGTCGTCTGAACCAGATTTTGAAGCGTGGTGGCAATTTTGGATAGTTGTAATTTCCATGGCTGCTGCATAGACATTAAGTCTGCAGTAATTCATCATTTTACATGCAAAAGACTTATAATGCGTTCTTTAATCGAACGTTCTTGATGTCTATATATTGCTCGCAAGTATGGTCACCACACTATCAATATTTAGATTCTATGATTGAATCAGTACCGCATAAATTAACTCATTTCCTCATCTTTAAATTTAAAATTATATATATATATATGCCATATGACAAGCGACTTTCCTTGCTACAACTTCCTATTTTGCACTCCCGCAGACTCCTCCTAAATGGATGTTTTCTGTTTTGGATTCACCACCATCAATTAAACTAGTTTCGTATTTCAGAACTCCCTGCCAGATCTGATAACATATTTACAGTTCCATATGCTAGGACTGCGACTTTCTACCATTTGTCGATGTTGCGGTTCCCAAAAACCACTATATTCTGCAACTTGGTCCGTTTTCTTACTCACTCTATACTTATAAGCAGAATGTAAAGTTCATGCTATGTATTTCTTTTCTTTTATTTATTTTTTCTTGTCTTGTAGTTCGACTATGTTAGTCTGTAAGATGAATTCTTAATAAAAAAAATAGTCTTCCGACGACGGGGTTTTTGCTCAATGTCACCCTTCTCAAGTTTAATGTTGAACGGAAAATTAGAATCTTCCTCATCGGGCGCATAACAGAAACTTTTCGATAGTAATGTAATACAAATAGAAGGTGTTTTTTGAGGTATAGATATTCTGAAAAAGGATTCACCATTGAATTCGTCATTGTAGATGCCAAATTTCGCTATAATTTCGACATTGTGTTTAATTTACTTTGGCATATTACCATACAAAGACACCCGAACAACGCCTCAAAATAGTGGAAATTTATTTTCGAGATTCCCGTTCTGTGCGTGAAACTTATGGAGCACTTCGCCCAATTTATGGTGCTTATAATCGTCCATCTGAGCAGCTCATAACAAAAACGATGGAGAGATTTATGTATACGGACACTTTATTGGAGAATGTTCATCAAACACGAGCTCGTACAGTGCGAACCGTGGCAGCTATCACTGCTGTAGAGGCTTATGTGACTGAGGATTCAAGTTTATCAATTCGACACCGTTCTCATCGACTTGGTCTCTGTCCGTTCACTACATGGATCATTTTGAAGAAAGGCCCCGGAATTAATTTCGCTATAAAACCAAACTAGCGCGGTTTACACTTCGGTGGCATAATTGGTTGATTTCTCTTTGAGATCTGAAGATGAAGCCAACGTTAGCGTTAATGGCGATCGCTACCGACAAATGATGTGTATTTTTTTGATTTACAATATCGATGTTCATCGTCTGAGTCTGAGGGAAAATGGTTCCAACAAGACGGTGCAGCATGCCATACAGCGTATGAAACCATTAATTTATTGGGCCGAACCTTTGGTAATACAATCATCTCAAGAAGTTTATCTGTGAACTGACTGCACAGATCACGTGATTTGCCTCCATTGGACTATTTTTATATCTGTTGATAGACTAGCAACTATTGATGATTTGTAAGACATCATTCGACGCGTTATTGATGAAATAAGATAAGTAGAAGTGATGTTTGGGCTTAATATGCGACTCAGAGATGATGACAGATAGCAAGTAATGATTGACGAGGTAATTATAAACAATTTCCGACAACATCAATCAAACTTGAGACAAGAAGCAATTAAAAACATACAGAAGATTCAACAAGAGAAAAGGCAAAATTACAACAAAAAGTGCAAGGTGGCGAAAAAGTATGAAATTTGAAATTTGGTAGCAATACGAAGGACCCAAAAAAACAATATTTAATAGAGAAGATTGGTGAATATAAAGGGCCTACTCAATCTAGGACATCATCAGACAACATGAAGCCGTTTACAACTTCGCTTGATGTTCCTGGTGATGTTTCATTTGATGACGAGAACAGCAGCATTGAGGACGATGCATGAGTCAGGACGGCCGATCTGTAGGAACGATCATTAAACAACGCCATCATTGAACGATCATTTTCAAGTTTTCCAGTTGGTATAAGTGGATGAGTTAGAAAGATAGAGAAGACTTGTCTGAAAGAATAAATGAAGTGTCTTTGATTTATCGTGTTTCCTTAAATTTTATTATTTCCGATCCCTACAGATACATAATTAATATATAAATATTGGGTCTATAACTTAATTCATGTGTTTTGTTCAAAATTTGAACGTTTATTTAAGAAAAAAATTGTACAATAGTATTTTTCAAAGTATTTCCCATCTGAAGCTATGACCTTTTCCCACCTTTCTGGCAATTTGTGGATCCCATCCCAAAAGAACTGCGCCGGCTTGGCAGCCAAGAATGAATCAAGCAAATTTTTGATATCCTGCTCTGATGTGAACCGTATTCCAGTGAGGGCGTTCTGCATCGATCGGAATAAATAGTAGTCAGAAGGGGCAAGGTCTGGGCTATAAGGCGGATGGGGTAAAACTTCCCATCCACTGTTTTCCAAATAATTCTTAACCGGAAAAGCAACGTGGGGCCGAGCGTTGTCATGATGGAAAATTATTGCCTCGTGTCTGGTCGCATATTCCGGGCGTTTTTCGGCTACTGCTCTCTTCAAATGGATTAATTGTGTTCGGTAGCGTGCTCCATTGATGGTTTCACCCGGTTTTAGCAGCTCATAATACAGCATACCCTTCTGATCCCACCAAATACAGAGCATTACTTTCGCGCCATGGATATTCGTCTTTGCCGTTGATTTGGCTGGTTGGCCGGATTTCACATATGATTTTTTTGCGCTTGGGGTTGTCGTAATGGATCCATTTTTCATCACCAGTAACAATCCGATGCAAAAATGACTTCCTTTTGTTGCGTTCCAGCAGTATTTCGGACATGCAAAACCGCCTTTCGACGTCTCTCGGCTTGAATTCATGTGGAACCCAATTTCCTTGCTTTTGAATATATCCAGCTGCTTTTAAACGTTTTGAAATGGCTGCTTGAGTGACACCCAAAGATTCTGCGAGCTTTTCTTGTGTTCGGCAACAATCTTCATCGAGTAATGCTTCCAGTTCTTCATTTTCAAACTTTTTTGGTTGCACAGGACGTTCATCGTCTTCCAAGCTAAAATCACCACTTTTAAATCTTGCAAACCACTTTTGGCAGGTTCGCTCAGCTAGAGCATGTTCACCATAAACTTCCACCAAAATACGATGACTTTCGGCAGCAGTTTTCTTCATATTAAAGTAATGAAGAAGAATTCCCCGCAAAAACACTTTTTCAGGAACAAAGTTCGACGAATTTGAGTGTAAAAAAATTATTGTTGTTAACGCTTCAAATGAATGGCATACTCTGAAAAGACGTACCATGACAGTAGCTTTCCAACGCAGGTTTGGAATATTGGAACGATGTAATATTATACAAGTTACGCCATCTCTTAGCAAACCGCACGAATTAAGTTATAGACCCAATATATATATATATAAATATATATATATATAGGTGTGTGTGTGTATTTATATATATAGTATATATCGTTTGTAACGACATATCGGCTTTTACGACGAAAACGACGGAAAATTGGAAGATGAACTGTTTAAATTTGAGCCCTATAACGACGGACTCGCGAATACAGTAAGATTACTCCAAGGAATCATCGAATATGGGGAATCATCGGGTTATGGAAACAAACGCGACAGAACATATATAGTCAGTTAAGTGTTTGTTTAGTGGAAGCTGATTTCTTAGTCTCATATAAAAGGTCCAATATTTCAACAGCTTAACGAAGGTCGACATGGCGAAAATAAAAGCGTTCACAATCGCTGGAAATCAGCAATTATTTGGCGTCTGGAAGCTGGAGAGTCAAATGTCTGCATTGCCAAAGAATTTGATCTAAGTTCTAAATAAATATGCAGTTAGTAAAAATACTGTATATGCATGTTATTTCATCTCAAGTAGCACATTCAACAATTTGCACGATGTGAAAAAATCGCGATTAAATACAGAGTGCATATGAAAATAGCTCTAAATCATTAAAATTAAAAAAGGTTAGGTCTTGTAACCAATCTAGAGTAGACGACGCTTTATTTGAATGGTTCAAAATTCATAGAAGTCGCAATATTCCTATCAGCGGTCCTATTTTACAAGTAAAAGGGGACGATTTGGCAAGACAACTTGAATTAAAAGATTTTAAGTGCACAGTGGGATGGATCCAAAGGTTTAGAAAAAGGCACAACATTATTTTTGGCAAAATGAGTGAGAGGAGCAGCAGATGTACCGGAAGGGATGTTTAACAATTGGATAACAACAGTATGACCAAATTTGCAGTTGACAACGACAGCGAATCCTTGCTGGGATTCGCTAATTGGAAGACGCGGTCGCTGGACCGAGACAGTTGGAGGCAGTGTCTTCGGGAGGCCAAGGCTCGATTTGGGCTGGTGCGCCATTGATGATGAGTATGACCAAATTTAAGAAAAGGATATAAAGACGAAGAAATATTCAACACAGATGAAACCGGTTTTTTTTTTAGAATGATGCATGATAAAACAATGCAGTTTAAAAAAGAAAAGTGTGTTGGAGGTAAACTTTCTAAAGAAAATGATTGTTCTTGTAGCAGCAAATATGACTGGCTCGGAAACGTTAAAACTAGTGGTTATTGGCAAAGCTAATTGGCCTCGATGTTTTAAAAATGTTAAATCACTACCTGTCGAATATGAAAACCCAAGAGCCTGGATGACATCAGCCTTATTTGAAAAAAATATTTTGCGATGGAACAATAAGCTGATTCGACAAAAAAAGAAAATTTTATTCCTCTTAGACAACTGTCCCGCTCATCTGAATATTCAAAACTTAAAAGCAATAAAAATAGTCTTTCTTCCTCCAAATACTACGGCAATTCTCCAACCATTGAATCAGTTACTCAAGTTACTGAAAACACATTTTAGAAAACTTCAAATTATGAAACTTTTAAAAGACATCGACGAAAATAGTGTATCTAGAAAATGCATATCCTTGAAACCATTTTTCTGATTTCGAAAGCTTGGGATCGTGTTTCTCAACGCAAAATAACCAATTGTTTTGCACATGCAGGATTTTATTTAAACGCAACAGAAAACTCTTTTGATCAAGATGATTCACTACCCCTAGCGTAATGGCGACGACTAGAAAATGATCAAAATGAAGTTGAGGTAATCTACATTTGGCTTAATGGGTCTGCACTTTGGCTGAAGATCCCTTTGCGTCGCAAGAATGTTGGGAACATTTTCCAAGCATTGATGAAGAACTTTAAACGGCGGAGGACATGACGGTTGAGAAAATTTTAGGCATTTCAAATCCAGATTTGGAGTCGAGTATAATCAACGACGAAGAGGAAATGAACCCATCTATCTATTTCCAACCACATACCTCTAAAGATGCTTTTTCAGCGATTCAAACGGTACAACATTTTTTCACATTTAACCCTTTATACCTCCGTGTGACATTACTGTAACATACCGAATAATTCCTTATAAATTCCAAACCATACATTTTATTCCATTTTAAGTCACTGTACACTGTACACGACGGTAACCCACCACTCTATGGATTATTCATGGAGTTCTTGTGAACTGTATGGCGTTACGTGTATCAAAATTCGTGCGAAATTCACCTTGCGTCACTTTGTGGCATTTGTTCGTGGGTGAAGTTGATAAAATACGAAAAAAAATACAAAAACGACACAAAATTTGTGAAAATTGTGGCGTTGAATTATACTACAATAAACTTAACAATTGTTTTAAAGCGTTCCCTACATCTTAGAGGAACAGTTTAAGGCAGTGTGACACATCTGTCACACACGCTTTTTGTGCATTTGTCTCATTTCTTATTAAAAAAATTTTCAAAACTGAAAAATACGTGTATTTTTATTTATTAAAACCTACCACAAAACAAACTATTTGTTAAAATATATGCAGTTGAGGTATAAAGGGTTAATGAGGATTTAAAAGAGGCTAAAACAGATTTCGCTTTATTATATTTAGAGAAAGTAATTGAAAAAC
Organism: Oxycera nigricornis; assembly: GCA_963942545.1. Taxonomy (NCBI): domain Eukaryota; kingdom Metazoa; phylum Arthropoda; class Insecta; order Diptera; family Stratiomyidae; genus Oxycera; species Oxycera nigricornis. The sequence goes on from OZ012662.1 coordinate 65,927,818, forward strand.
ACTTTTAAGAAAACAGAAAATCACAAAAACAAACAAAGATGGCAGATTTTGTTTCTTAAAATTAAACTAAATCTGGCTAAGTTAAGTAGTTGTGTCCATTCTTTAGTATGTATCGTTTCTGTTGTACTCAATTATTATATATATTTTAGTTTTATTATTGTGTTTGGATATAGCGACCTACGGTTATAACGACGAAATTTCAAGGATACAAACAAGGATTCAAATCCAAACTCTTGGCGAAATAGGAAAATCCGTTTCAGAAATATCAAGGACACTAGGCTTGGACAGGAAGACCGTACGATTATGGCTAGAAAGGAGGAAAGACGATACACAGGACAAAAGACGTGCCGGTAGACCGACAACTCTTTCACTTACAACAAAAATAAAAATAAGGAAGATGGTGAAAAACAAGACAGGCATTGGAACGACAGCGACCAAAATGATAAATCAATCTGAAAATAACCAACAACGGCGAAAGATAACGTCTCGATCAACGGTTCAACGGTAAATTAAATCGACGAATTGGGGAAGACATGCTAACGTGAGACGAGTAAAGCCGCTTGTTACCGCAAAGAATGTCACAGATAGACTTAACTTTTGTAGAAGGTTGCAAAGCGAAAGATTCCGTGAAGACAGTGCTCTTGGAAGGTCTAAGAGAACTAACGTACTTTTTATGGATGAATCCCTGATTGTTTTGCACCCAACGCCGAATAGGCAAAATATGAGAGTTACAACAAGTGATCCAAGCACTATTAAACCAATACAAAAGCCGAAATTTGCAGGAGGAATCAGCTCACGTGGAAAGTCGAGACTTCATGTTGTTGAGAAAAAAACAACCGTAGATGGTACGTCCTATTACCGAAACAACATTTTACCAGCTTACGCAGCATGCCTGGATGACAGAAGACAGTTTCCAGATAAAAATTTGGTAGTTCATATGCAGGATGGGGCACGAGCGCATACAGCAAAGGCAACATTGGCACAGGCAAAATCGATGTTTTCAACTGTTTGGGAAGATTGGCCTGGAAACTCTCCTGACCTTAACCCAATCGAACATGTTTGGGCTAGACTTCAAAAAAATGTATTTAGACATCCGATGCCGAAGAATAGACGACAATTAATTGCAAGAGTACAGCAAGAATGGAGCAGCTACACCGCGGACGAATTAGAAAATTTATGTGATAGCTTTGGACGACGTATTTTAGAATGTATAGATAATAATGGTAGACATACGCATTATTAGTAATAATAATAATAATCTGTATTATGTTAGCATCACAAATAAATTTGAACTTCTAATTTATGTTTGTTGGTTTGCTTTTTATAAGAAAAAATTTGTGAGGAGAAATATTTGGGCCACTCTGTATTTATACAGGGTGTCCCGTAATGACCGCACATGGACAGTTCCACACAATTCCTCATGCCATTTCCAACAAAAAATGTTTTGTAACATTTTGCCGAAATCTTAACCCTTTAGCTGCTTCAGTCATTTACATTTTTTTTTTAAAAATTGCTTGACTCGCGTTACTAAAAACACCATATCTCAAAAACTACGTCGGCTAAACAGTTAAAATAACTTCTCAACATAGCAAATACTTCACTTTATTATTACAAATAAGTTTTATACGAATCAAATTAACATCGGAATTGGTATAGCCCTTTAAAGTTAGATTTTTGTTTTTTTTTGAAATTTTTTTATTCTAACCACTTTATCTTAAATTTTTACATGCATAATGTTTCTCTGTCACACAGAAAAATTCCACATTCTCTGATGACCAAATCCCGTAAACAATATTTTATTATAAATTTTAAATTTCGAATAGTTACAGCAGTTTGAATGTAGCAAGGCAGGGTTTTTCTGCATCGAAATTTCACTTTTTACATTAACTAACGCGTAAAATTTTTTCACGCTTCGCTCGCCAGATAAAAAAATTATACTTTTTATCAGGTTCATTAGTATCTGTATACAATGTTTGATACCTAAATTGATGTTTTGTGGCCTAGGTAGGATTATAGTGATCCTAGAAAGGATTTGATTGCATTCTAATGACCTCTTAATTATCCTTATGCTCACAAGGGGTTAACGGGAACCCGATGAAATTATCGCTTTCAAAGTTCAGGATTTTCAGGCATGAATGAATAATCCTTGCATTTAAAGGCGCTGACAGGATGAGTTTTATGCGTAGACTGATTCATTCTTTCATTAGCAGCACAAGAAGTTAACTTTTCATACAAAAATGTATTCTGCTAGCGAATACTTTGATTGTGCATGTAAAAATTTAAAATAAAGTGGTTAGAATAAAAAAAAATCATAAAAAAAAATTTAACTTTGAAGGGCTATACCAATTCCAATGTTAATTTGATTCGTATGAAACTAATTTTTAATAATAAAGTGAAGTATTTGCTATGTTGAGAATTTTTTTTGACTATTTAGCCGACGTAGTTTTTGAGATATGGTGTTTTTAGTGACGTGAGTCAAGCAATTTTTTAAAAAAATGTACAGTCATTTACATTTTTTTTAAAAATTGCTTGACTCCAAAGGATATTTAGCCATTTTTCAGCAAGCCACCTGACATGATTTTCGGCAAACCTTATGCGAGCTTTACGGTGTTTTTCCGTCAAAAGTGGCACTTTACGGGGAATTCGAGCGCGCAAATAATTTTCGAGAAGCCTACTTCAAACTGTCACATCGCTTACCGACAGTTGAATTTCATCGCGAATCATTTTCGAAGACGCCATCCTCTTCGAAGCTCGCACAATCAACCGATCATCTTGTTTTGACGTTTTACGTTTTCTGCCTCGTGTTTCTGCTTTCTCAACGTACTTCAGAACATTTAACAGTATTCTGGATTTCTTTGTAGGATTTTCCTTTTTTTCGCAATTTTTTCCCAAATCGAAGTCAAAAATTTGAAACTCTGTAATAAAAAAAACTATATTGTCAAATCTCACTTCTATTTAATCTATTTTTTCACGTTGCTTTTTCCCTTGCTTTTCAAAAATACTCCTATTAATTTGAACAGCACTTTTCGCATACGCTGACACTAAATTAAATTTATCCCTGATGTGACCTTTATTGATCTTACTCTTTTGTCGTTTATTGCTTTAAGCAGGTAACATTATAATATTTATCCATATGTTTGACCCTTCTATGCGTAAATAGAGGTAGTAGGTAGTTCAATTTTTTGAAATAAGGTGCTCCTATTGTCAAAGAAGTAGATGTAAGCCGTTTCTTTATTAATTTTGCTTCTATATGAAGTCGCTCTTATCTCAACTTCGAGCGAATTGCAGGAGAATGATTTATTTACGTCTCTCTCACAATTTTCATGTGAATCATATCCAAGGTTACTTCGATTCTAGCACGTGGTACATAAAGTAGACTAGAAGCGTTTTTCTAGCTGGTCAGCAAAATAGGTGCGTACGTATTAAAACGAAAATTTACAGTTAAATTATAGGTTCAATAGAAATTTTCTTCGAAGTGAGATACTTTTAATCATTTCTATTACTTAGAAATAATTTATTGTTGTTTAGTTCTTCTAAGATGGGTCGAAAAGCTCACTGTACCATGGAAGAGAGAAGTTTGGTTCGGCGATTAAGGAAACAAGGTAAAACCTATCAATTCATCGGTGAAGCACTGGGTGGTCTGAAAAAATACGGAAAATAAAGGAAAAGCCAAAATAACCTCGATAACGACTGACCATCGCATATTATCATTAAATCAGATCCGTCCATGTCTTCAAGAACGATTTTTGCGCATATTGAGAATGAAGTTAGTGCTCGTACAGTTCGTCGAAGGCTAGAGGATGCCAAACTACCTGGAAGAATCGGCAGAAAGGTGCCGCTTTTAAAAGGTCAAAATTATATATATATATATATATATACATATATATATATACATATATATATATATATACATATATATATATATATACATATATATATATATATAGTGTGGCGGGCAAATGTCCACGGCAACACTTTATATTGAGGTTATGGTTGATTGAAAGCTTTCATCAAAAATCCATTGATGCACAATTTTCAGTCACGTAAATATATTTATAAAAAAAACTATACACTATATAACTATATACTAATAGACTGCTTTAAATAGAATTACATTAGTAAAATGTTACCTTTCTTAGATAATGATTTGGAGTCGATTCGCGCCATCTTCAGTGAAAAAGAAAAAGAACTCAGTTTAGCTGTTGCAAAAGTTGATGCACTAACGAAACAATTGGAAGATCTGCGTCAAGAAAGAAAAGGCTCTTTAAATACATTAGCTTGCGCAGGACTTGGCATCATCCCACAACAGCAGGCATCTTTAAAGGAATTAGATAAACTGAGAAAAGAATTGTTGGTATGTATGTTTAATTTTATTACATTATACATTATATATATATATATATATATATATATATATATATACATATATTATATAAATAAAAAGTTATAATGATACAATTAATAAAAACCAAAGTTGTTGAAGTTTAGTAACATGAGAAATTATAGAATTTTTTTTTCATGGACGTTATTCATACATTTACATTTACACAACAATATATATATATATATATATATATGTGTATGTATGTGTGTATGTGGGTATCGAATATTATTGGATCGAATTTATTTATTTTATTAGTATCAATTTTATATTTATAATGTGAAATGGTGTTGGTAAATAAACGACAAACTCCTTGTGTTGCTCTGTGAAATAAAGGTTCTTTTATTAAAACTGTTAACTATTTACATTTTTATTACACTTTTACCTGTGAAATAAAAAAACGAGAATTAAAGTCTATTCTTTATTACCAAACACTATTTACACTATTGAATTTAATTTCTTAAACAATCGACGTTAGGTTTTTATGTCAACATGCGCTTCTGCGCTTTAATCTATTTACCGCCTGCTTGACCGTGCGAGCTGGTATCTGTAGTACCGACGAGCGCGGCAAAATTCAAATTAAGTAATACATTTCTTTATATATTTATATTTATTCATATATATACAGTGCTGGAAAAAAAATTTGCAACCGAAGTCAAAATTTTTTTTTTTTCATAACTTTCTTTATTGTGAATTGATATTAACAGTTTTTTAACAGAATAATTTCCCGTAATATAGTAAACCAAAATATTATAACAAATAGTAATTTTCAGCTGTCAGAAAAATAAAAAAATAAAAATGTCAAGTGAGTCACACTTTTAGTTGGAAAAAACATTTGCAACCTCTGACTATAACGGCGTACCAAATTTACAACTAAGTGTCCCTTTCGTTTTTTTTCATTTTGTTGTGTGTTTAGCTATAAGCACGTCCAGACAACTTTTGAGTACTGAGAAATATTTTTATTTTCTTTTTTGTTGTTGAAAAGACTGAATTGTCATTGTTATGATTTTTTATAATACACATGTAAATAAAAAATTAAAACTAAGAACAAATTTTTTTTTTCATCAAGTTTTCCTGATAATATCAAAGGATAACTGATATTTCGCAAAGGGTTGCTTTAGTTTTGTCCAATACTGTATATGTATATTAGGGATGCAACCGATACCGATATATCGGCGATACTTCGGGTTTGCCGATATATCGGTATCGGCTATATTTTTATGGCCTCTGTCTACTCTGAGCTGTAATTCTCTCAAAGAAGAAGTCGAGAGATACCTAAGGTCTCCTAATATATCGAAAGATGCAGACCCGTTCGTTTTCTGGCGCAATGACGTCTTATACCAAACTTGAAAATGGCGCAGAAGTGCTTTAGTTTCCAAATAAGTTCTTTCGCATCTGAGAGACTATTTTCCACCGCAGGTCTTATTCAAACAGACTTGCGAAATCGCCTTTCTCCGCAAAACTTAAAAATACTTTGTTTTTGGAACAAATTTTTTATTAATGTTAATTTTAATTATTGAAACTATTAACTAATCTCAACCTGGCTATTTTTTATATTAATGAAAAAAAAACCTGACTTGTGTTTTATTTATTTTACTTACATTTTTGAATTTAATAAGCGTATTGGTATCGCAGATATTTTTGTAAAAGCATCGCTATCGGCAAAAAGACGTATCGAGCCATCCCTAATATATATATATATATATATATATATATATATATATATATATATATATTTATATATATATATATATATATATATATATATATATATTGGGAGGTGGAAACCCTCATAGGCACTCCCCCTAAAGAAGGCCGGTTATGGTTTTTCATGGGAGAGTAGTGTGGGACTTTAACCGCACTAAAACCACCCCCTCTACCCCTTCCTCTCCTCGACGGGACTACCGTTAGGTATTACGTCGCGGAGGCGGCTCCGCCACAGCGGCAATCCTGATCTTAGGTGGAGCCTACTGACTTCCCAAGTTGCCTTGAGAGCACCTCAGCTCCCCTGCACGTGCGCAATTGTCGAGTTTACCACCGCCCCATTCCGCTCCGACTTCAGCATCTTTTCCACAAAGTTGTGCGGGTTGATGTTCGTTCCCAGCACCCCCTCCAAGCATTGCCTCGCCACATTAAATCTGTGGCAATGGAACACAACATGCTCCGGGTCTTCGGGAGCATTAGGGCAGCTAGGGAAATATGGTGAATCGTCCAACTTGAAACGATTTAAATACCGTCGATAACCCTCATGCCCTGTCAGAAACTGAGTCAGGTGGTAGTTCATTTCACCATGCTTGCGCTTCACCCAGACGTCAATATGTGGGGTCAATCTGCGCGTCCATGATCATTTCAGATCGCTCCCAACGTCTTTGCCATTGTCGGATCGATTCTTCCCTTTCCGCATTTTTTATTCCCTGCCGCATCGCGGACGGTTCCGAACGCCTTCTCCGGTACAAGCGGCTCATTTCATCCGCAAGTATGTCGACGGGATCATTCCTGCGACCACGTACGCGCCTCGTCGGAAACAGTTCTAAAAGCGCTGCACACTCTCAATGCACTGAGACGATAGACTCCTCCTATCTTTCTCCTGTTCACTTCAATTTTAAAGTTTCCTCCCATACAGGTGCTGCATAAAGCAGAATAGAGCTCACTACTCGAGAGATTACCCTTCTACAGCTACTTTTTGGGCCCCCAACATTTGGCATCATGCTTGTCAAAGCTGCGGCAGCCTGCCTAGCCTTGGAGCTTGCATAATCCATGTGGGCCTTGAAGCTAAGCTTCGAATCAATCAAAAACTCCAGGTACCTAATGAAGGGTTGAGAGTTGATGATATGCCTCCCCACCCGGTCACTAAGGATATTGTTTTTGCGTCTGTTGCTTATTAGAACTGCCTCCGTTTTTTGTTCCGCCAATTTGAGTCCGGACGTTTGCAGCCACAGATTTATAGCACTGATAGCTTCACTTGCGTAAACATCTACATCTCCTAGATGTTTAGCAGCTACTACCACAGCTATATCATCCGCGAACTCAATAACCGTCGCCTCACGTGGAATGGGAAGTTCAAGCACTCCGTTGTATATCACATTCTACAGAAGGGGACCAATCACAGAGCCTTGCGGGACTCCCGCGGTCACGGTGTATTCTCTAATCCCTTCGTCCGCGTTCTTTCCGATAGATATCGCCTTACCAATTTTGCCAAATAATTCGGGACTCCTATTTTAATCAAGGACGCGTTGATGTTCTCCCAGTTTGCCGAGTTAAATGCGTTTTTGACGTCCAGAGTTACTATAGCGCAACATTTCTTGGACGCCATGGCATTCTTTGCCAATCCTATCACAGAGTTGATAGCGTCAACTGTAGAGCGTGCTCTACGAAAACCATACTGAGAGTTGGATATACCACCTCGGTCTTCAATAATGGGAGCCAACCTGTTGTATATGATACGCTCCAGCAACTTACCTGTTGTATTCAAAAGGCAGATGGGGCGATACGACGAAAGTTCTCCTAGTGGCTTGTTTGGTTTCGGTAACAAAACCAGTTTCTGCATCTTCCAAATGGTAGGAAAGGTCCCTTCACGCATGCACGCATCAAATGTGCTGGCGAATACATCCGGCCTTGTCTTCACCGCTACTTTCAGCGCTTTGTTAGGGATACCGTCCGGGCCTGGTGCCTTGTTGTCCACCAACCTACTGCACGCTTTGATCAGTTCCTCTTCAGTTACCGGTGGAATGGATGCCGGGTACACTGGAAGATCTGATAGCATTTCCGTGCTCTCCCGTTGAGGGAAGAGTTCCTGCACGATGTTCCAAGCATTTTTGGGCATGTGATTTGTGGTGACTTCTAGCCTTTCAGCTTCGTCATCACTGCTTTATATGCACCACTCCAATGGTTCACGTCCGCTT